>OX465398.1:10012500-10685687 GCA_950005105.1 Lycophotia porphyrea
GCGATCCACGCAGTGGTAACACCCGGGCGTTTGCTCCCGCCCGATTCGGTGCAGGAACCTACCGAAACAATCATCCTCCTGACCTTATCCCAATTCATTTGGGGTCGGAACAGCATGTCTTCTTCTTTCATCGGTACTTCTCTATCTCTCTCATCATCTCAGTAGTCACCTCCTTTCTAGCCATAACATCCTTCACACACTCCATCTATATTTTTTTTAGGCCATGTAAGTACTGAATAGGTTCAAGTCCATTTATGTTAGCCGGTTGCATATCCAGGCTTTGGACTGCCTGAAAGTCTAATAGGAATCTCTAAACACTAGTTGTAGTTTAGAATCGCTGCTTCTAATCTACATAAATTGTTGAAATAGGTACATTTTAATAAACAAAATTTGTAAAAACCCGAATGGCGCATGTTGGACCCGCATTAGGTAATAATAAATTTATCAATCGCGTAATCATTAAGACGATAGAATTCAACCTTTGATAACAAAGACGTGTATTTAATTTTTAGTACTTAGGTACTTAATACCTGTAGATTATCTTCTACGCACATCAAGTTGTCTGTAGACGAATTAGATACTACAATAATTGAATAATCCGTAATAACACGTGCCACTATATTACCTTGTAGGATGTCTTGTACTATACTACCAAAAGTCAAAATCGACTATGTACAGGCCTAAGTAGGTACCTACTTATTAATTATTTGTTTTCGTGACGGCCCAGATAACAAAACCTCATGCCTGTACCTACATTTACTCAAAAATACTTACAGAGTGAACCTTGACCACAAACGGGAATTTATCCATGCTGATTGCTCCTTATAAAAAATAACTACGTTGCCCAATCTGCAGAGTACCTGTTAAACTCATGACCATTAATCGCGATTGCGATCGCCCTTACAAACCAGTTAGGCCACAGCCCATAGCTATGCCTGACCGGACCTAATCAATGACTGCCGTAGCCTTGACTGGGATAGCTCGATAGCACTTGACAATGCCAGCGATCAACACACATACACCACATACTTATCTAATTATGGTAGCGATAGCACATTGTTGTCGCGATGGTGGCCAGGGTAGTGAACCCAAAAATAGGTGGTATATTTTTGGAGTGGCAACATCGATTACTGGAAACAAAATATTTTAAGTATAATATTTTAAAATACATACATAAACTCACGCCCTTTTCCCATGGGGGTAGGCAGAAACCACAGAACGCCACCTGCTACGATCCTTACATACTCCTATTTTAAAATATTTAAGCTAAATCACTTTTCAGAACAGAATAGAATAATTTTATTTGCGTAAAAACATGATACATTTATATCTTATGATTATGGTTGTAAACTTACATGTTTCGCCTTAGAATGGCATACAAATATTAGAAGGTACATGTTAAACATAGAATTTTAATATGAAACATCAATTTGTTTAAATATTAATATAATAATATGTCTGTTTAAAAACAATATCATTTACAATTTAAGATTTCGAAATCAATAATAGATGCTTTGAAGAAGAAAATAAAAAATACATCACCTAAAACACTTACTCAGTAAAGTCATAAATAGATATGGCTACTGAGTAAGTGTTTTAGGTTACGGTTAATTTTTTTCCAGAAATTCTTTAACACTATAAAAACAATTATCAATAAGCCATCTATGTAGTTTGGATTTAAAATATTTTAATGGTAGGTCTCTTAATTCTTTTGGGATGTTGTTAATTTTTTTTATTGTCACTACAATAAAAAAAATTAACTACATCCCAAAAGAATTGAGAAAAAATAGCTTAATCACTATTAAGCTATTTTTTTGGCATAATGTGCTTTGATGTGAAGGTATTCTTAATCTTGTAGGATCTCGAGGAGTGTATTTTGAATACAGGTCACATGCAGTAAAAAAATTTGAATGTTTCTTCACAAAAATACCAGCATTTAAAAAGACCTGATAAGGTTATAAGGTTAATAGTTTTAATTTTTTAAACAGAGGTCTACAGGATGTTAATGGGCTGATACCGTAAATTGCTCTTAGGCATTTTTTTTGAAGTGAAACTTCTTTATCGACGTATGGGAGATTTTTTTTAAAAATCGTCACCTTTTTCGGTTACGCGCCATGTTGCTTTTTTTGACGTAAAGAATATAATGTATCATTATTGATGAAATACAACAATAGCAATGATATTATAATAAGAACAATGATAAAATAAATCACTCATTAATTGTATGCATGTCTATAATAATAAAATAGCTTTAATTTAATACGGAAAAAAATGTTTTTCTGAAGTTGCAAATAGTAGAAAAGTGATATGTCGTAAAGAAGTTTCACTTCTTACCTGTGTACTCTGGTACACACACATATTATATTTTTTTTAACAATAAATGCTTCACTTAAATTTGTGGAGCTTCCCCAGAGTAGGAGTCCATGCCTAAGTAAAGAGGATACATACCCGTGGTAAGCAGTAAGGGCAATTGCTTCATTAGCGGTACGTCTTAAGCGTTTAAGAGCAAACACAAATTAGTTGAGTTTAGTTAGAGTTAATTTCCAGTTGCAATGTTGGTCAAGAATGAGTCCAAGAAATTTATATTCAGTAACTTCGCTAATTTGTTGTCCTTGAATTTAACTTTAAATGTTTTTGATTTTGAGTTGTAATTTTTAAAATTTATGTATTTGGTTTTACTTAGGTTTGCATAAAGATAATTATTTTCTAGCCATTTTAAAACATCAGTGCAATATACATTTAATAATTTAATTGAATTTCAATTATGTAGAAAACCTTATTCTTTTAATTCTGAACCACAAACTAGCTCTGTACAGGTTTTTGTCTATGGTTTTTAAATCACGTATCTCTTTCTAGTTCAATAGAAAGAAAGAGATGGCTAAAGACAGCTCACAGATGATATATGCTTCAAAACAAATTATTAAAATAATGGAACGCAAACAATGGCGTCATTTTCTGGCAGCAGTCATTTAGACATTGACAGTTCAGAAACAAGCTTTTATTTTCTGGAAACTTATTTAGGTTTTTCTAGAAAATGAATGACAACGAGGATGAGCTGACTACATTTTGTGATTCGGCGGTAATTCTTCTACCTATTGAATCCATAAAACTTAAAAAATATGACAATTTTTTTACTTGTGATTGTGGTTTTTTTTTAGGCATCTCTTGTCGAAGGATGTCGCCTTCCAGTACGAATGCAGGGAGGAGATGACTGGCCATTAGCTGAAATAATCAGTATTAAAGAAATACGTGGACAAAGGGGTTATTATGTACACTATGTTGACTGTAAGTATGATGCATGACAATAAAATATAACTCTCAAGACCTTGTTTTTTCAAAACAATAAGTTACAAACATTACTATGATTGTTTTAGTGTTCAAACAGCAAAACCTTCAGAAAGTAAGTAGGGTAAACATAATCAGAACATTGAAATGTCACGATGTGAACGGGCAACTACAACCAAACATTCCAGTGAGCTATCGTTATAAAAAGCTGTACCCGAAGTGTAATAGACAATGTCAAATATTCATAGAGTCATTATAAAGAAAACATGAATGCAGTTTAGGCATATTTTGATGTTCTGTTATTTAAATAGTTAAAAGTAGTAATATACTTGAGTTTTTATGTAAAATTATATTTTTTTTTGTTTAATTTATGGTGAAAGAAGATATTGAATTTATAATAGGCATTTATATTTTTGAGTGCTCCATTAAAACCATTGTTTAAATCAAGTAAAGAGTTTGATTGTACCCTAAACTACCACATAGTTTGTAACTATGTGGTAGTTTTGATTTGATTTTTCTACATTTGGCTGGTCTTTTCTATACGGAATCTGCATAGGCTCATAAAATTTTTACATCCCTTATTATAAGAGTCCATATCTACATTCCAGTCAACAAACGTCTGGACGAGTGGGTGGGTGAGTCATGGCTGGATACGAGAAAGGTACAGTTTCCGAGAAGAGATGGAGTGTCGACGGGTGGAACAACTACACCAAAGAAGACACATATTGGATCAGGAGGTGGCATCATGCCTAATTTTATTAGTATGTGTTCTTGCTATTAGATTTTGGATTTCCATTACTTCACACTTTCACCGCCTGTACATTGAAATGAAAATGGTTGAACAGATTATTTTCACAACTTTTAAAATTTAAAACATTTAAGGTTTTTCTACAATAGTAATAATGAATGGAGTGTTTTGTCATAAAGTAATTTGTCAATCATTTCATTTAGAAATCATTATAATGTGGCCAGTTTTATTTTCACCATTCGTTGGAATTTACTTTTTAGACAATCTTTTTAGGATCATGGGTAAATTATGTCTTTTTGCGGTGCTACTTAACATGTTCAAGTCAGCTGGATTTGTCTCAGCCAGGTAGCAAAATACATGTTTGATTTTGCCACCTGACCTGTGGCTTATTCATACCAACACTGTGTAGCACACCTGAAAGTACTGCAAAAATAACTAATTAATTTAAATAGTTTTCTATTTATTTAAAATATTTCATGTGACTGGTAGCTTATTTTTTTTTTTAATATTTACTAGCCTTTTGACTACAATTGGCTTACAAACTTTCTAAATTATTTTGTTTATGATGGTATTTTGTTAAACTTCTCTTTGGCTCTTTGTATAGTAATACTTTATGCATGCACTGTGTATTGACTATTGACTGCAGAAATAGCTTCTTAAAACTTTATTTCTGAAACTTTTCATGTTGTTCCGAGTATGAAAACACACACTTTATATGTTTACTACTTTACTGTTGTCAATTGTTAAAAACTGTGAATACTAACTAACTTAATTTTCATAAACACAATTTACCATCGTAATAACACTACTAAAACTCATCATCATGACGATTGGCCATTAAATTTTTACCATTTTGTCTGCAGATGATACTGTCTGCAACGAAAGTCAGAAGTCTAGTACTGTACCGAGTAGAGCCACTATTGTGAACCCACCAGTTCAACCAAGTCTACCACCCCAACCTAAAGTTCATGAAAAAGCCCATTTTAATGTTCTCAATGGTTCCACACCAAAAAATGCACTTGGTATGTTGAAACTTATACAATTTTTTGTGTGTGTGCTTTGCGTTACAGCGTCTTATATTATGAAAATGTGTCGAACTATTTAAATGCAACGTTTTTTGTATTTACAAGTGTTCAGAAAATATAGTCTCCCTGTCGAGTCGACCTTGTGAT
Organism: Lycophotia porphyrea; assembly: GCA_950005105.1. NCBI lineage: Eukaryota > Metazoa > Arthropoda > Insecta > Lepidoptera > Noctuidae > Lycophotia > Lycophotia porphyrea. Next base: position 10,017,706 of record OX465398.1, read on the forward strand.
TGCTTTACCACTTTTGACAAAAATCTGTAACTTGAAGCTAACAAAGTAACAATTTGACAGTACAGTCATAAAAAAAATGGACTTGGGTATTATGATTTGCAAATGACGTTCAAAATTAACGTGGTAAAGCAATTAGGTATGAGAGTGAATATCAAAAATCAGAATAGTATAGTTTATTTGCCTTAACTTCAAGAAGGATAAACCATGTGGATAATACCTACCGTTCTCTAATTTAATAGCTTTATCTCTGATTTTTTTTACAGGGATGTGTTATAATTATATTGAAGTTTAGGCAAATAAACTCTACCTATTCCAATCTCTCGTGATTACACATACTAGTTTTTGCTACCTTTGGTTTTATTTCTGAGGTACAATTGACTGCAAAAATATGTACTAAGATTTTTACTCAAACAATACCTCAGTACCACATTATCTTTGCAGTTAAAGTGTGTCTATAAAGCTTTTATGCTACAAAATAAGTTGTGTCCCTTATTAGTCGAGTTATTGAACTCAAGCATGCTGCAACTAAGTGATTGTGTATCTGATTATGTGCCCAATACAATTCGAACAGGATACATGAAACCCCTTAACGTGAACGTTCAGGACTTGCGCTCAGGCAAGGGTGCCGTGGATAAGGGGCGGGGCGTGGCTGCAGGTATGTTACATCATTTTATTTGAGACCTGCTGACTCTAAAGTGAGCAACGAACAAAATATAATTAAATGTCAGTTCTTCAAAGGTTGAAATGGTAAAGGAAAACATCTTGAGAAAACCGGCATGCCCTAAAACCACAAATTTAAATACATGTGACATCTGTCAAACCGCACTGGGCTCGTGTGGTGAATTACAGCCCAGTCTCTCCCTTAGAGAGACGGCTTTGTCCCAGCAGGAACATCTTAGCATGTCGATGGCAATCTTCGGTAGCGTCCATCAGTTTCTGTAATGAACAAACAACACCCGATACGGACACGATATTAAGTGGCCCATCGTTTGTGTAACAGTACCAAATTTATACTTCAGGCCAGGGTCAGATTATGCTTAAAATACGTCGTTATGGGTAGCCAGAAGCCTGAAAGTTTGAAAATCAGTCTTACCAAGTAACAGGGTTGTGATGTCAGATTGGAAGCTATCCCTTACATCTTAAAAACTGAGTGAATGATGATGCTTAAAAGGTTAGATAACCTGAGCGCAACTTCCGAGAGGCTGATGGATAATTGTCTGACTGCCTATCGGGTTCAAAATCAGATATTACAATGACGGTGGTAGTTTGAAGGTGTTTTGTAGCAGTGATTGTTTAAATATCTAGTTAGTGATCGTTGAACGGATGCAATTTACGACCAAAAAACGGGGTAATTTTATTGCTGTCGTGGTCGTTTGTGTGCATTTAAAATGTTAGCAATACGTAGATAAGGTAAAGATGCAAGTAAAATTAAACCTTAAGGTGCTTAACATTTGTATTCCTTGAACTTCAACGAACGCTTATTCTGGAACTAAGCTAATAGCGTCCATGAAATAGTAAAGCTCAATAAAATATCCCTTGTTGCCAGAAGTCTAAAGTAGCCTTTTGGCCATTGATCTAAAGCTATTGTTATGGATCAATCTAGTAAGTTTCGAAAAATATATTTATTATTTGTAAAAAGGTATTTGCTTATTGCTTTAAAATACCCTTTATTAATGTTATACCTTAAAAACAACAGTAGAAAACAAACCATAAAGCTTAAAACACTACGCACTATTAAAGCGATAAAGCGAATATTTTCATTATTCATGTATTGTATACCTCTCACATATTCCATCTGACCCTGATACAAGGTGTTATTGCCGTCGAGCCGCGTCAGCTGGTCTCCCGCCCGGCTAGTCCAACGCTGGTCAATGATTCGTCATCGCTCGTCAATGGGGGCGCTGTTCTCGCGGCTGCCTTGCAGAAGAAAATGAATAGGAAACGGAAAGCGCCGTCTATAGACAATGAAGTATGACTTTTTTGTTGTTGGTTATGCGTTTGGCGCAAGATGAATGAGAAAAATAAAACACAGGCTACCAAAAAAAAAATAGAAATAACTTGCTCCTTAGATTTTTCGAAAAAATTACGTGGGACTTTTACACAAATTGCTTGGTTTGGGTTTGGGGTTTAAAAAACATAAGCTATAAATTCGAAAAAGTAGTCTTACTATATGAGTTAAGTTCTTCCCAAGTGTTGGGACCCAACATCAGAAACTTGATCGCCACTGCGTAGACAACCTTAGTCATATTTAAGAACAATTGTTTACAGGAACCCAAGCAAAGTTCTAAAACTTTTCAGGCGGAACCCGTTCCGTCTGTTGAGACTGAAGGCGAGACCACTGCCAGTGGTACTGCCACCCCCACCACTAGGCCGCGGCAGTCGGGGAGTATGGTTGCACATGGCCATGATGACCTGGTCACACGGATGAAGAATATTGAGATGATCGAGCTCGGAAGAAATCGGATACGACCGTGGTACTTCGCGCCTTATCCACAGGTTTGTAGATAAAACAGTCTGTAATACCCATCCAGATAGGGTTAGGGGAAATTGAAGGCAGTGAGACCACTGCTAGTGGTACTGCAACCCCCACCACTAGTTGGGCAGAATGGTTGCACATGGCCATGATGACCTGATCGCTCAGATGAAGAATATCGAGCTTGGAAGGAATCGGATACGACAGTGGTACGGGGTTTCCAAAACTGCCAGACAGCTTTGAGGCCGTATACATTTCCCTTACCTTTCGCTCCAACAGTTGACCTACAACTATGTCTGGCAGTGGGAAGGAACCATCAAAACTGCCTTGTGGAAAGGACAGCCCTCCACAAACTGACAGGGTGCATTTAGCTCCATATTCTGAATCATATTCTTTTATTTCAATGTGAAATTACATTCCCTGTACGCAGCACTCCATTTATGTAAATGTGCAAAAATGGCTAGAATCAAAAATCCAACAATGGATGTTGAAATGCTCTAACGAACGGCGCGTGAAAGCTGTCCGCTTCCTGCCTAGCTACAGAGTTCGTCGGACTCGTCGTCGCGCTTGCCGTTCTCTACGTGCCTTTTGCCACGGTAACGATACATTGCGTATGAGGAAATAAAAAAAAAAACAATTTATTGGATTCTCATAACATTCCTGAAATAATTTCTTGTACCGGTCATCTAAGTATGATATACTGAATTCACCCCATCAGTTTGTGGAGGGCTGCCCCTTACACCCTGTATAAAGTTCACTTACTTTAAATGTGTCTGGTGGGACTTTACCGCACAAAGTTTCTGGCAGTGGAGGTGGGTGATTCATCATACTAGCCCTTATGTCATTTCAAAATCACGCTTTATAGTGTGACGTAACTTAGCAGCTATTTAGCATACCTTTGTTACTTGATATCTGCAAAAGCCACCTCAACCGCCCTTTGATCTAGATCCACTATAGAAAGACTATAATGTCCCATCCAGGAATCAGTCTATGAGTGGCCTTGAGTTGAAGCCATCTTAAACTGTCTCACTATGGCACACAAGTACCAAATAAGAGAGCTAATATAACATAATAATATGGTTTGGATATTGTTAACTAGTAAAAATATCAGCATATTTGAACACTACGTTTTTTTTCTATTTCAGGAAATGGTTAATTTACCTTGTATTTACATCTGTGAATTCTGTTTGAAATACAGAAAAAGTAAAAAGTGCCTAGAAAGACATTTGGTAAGTATTCACACGAAATTCCAGTCCTATTGATTCTAAAACTAAACTATTCTGGACTTAACAGAACTTTGATTTAAAGTTTTTTATTTTATTAATTTTCAGATCAAATGTAAACTAAAACACCCGCCCGGCAACGAAATATACCGTAAAGGCAGCATATCGTTCTTCGAGATCGATGGGCGGAAAAACAAATGCTACGCACAGAATCTTTGCCTACTAGCCAAACTGTTCTTAGACCACAAGACCTTGTACTATGATACGGACCCCTTCCTGTTTTATGTTATGACGGAATTTGATGCAAGAGGTTTGTGGATTTCGTTATTTTTTAATTGTTAAATTACGAAAAGTTTAAGCAATATTGAAATTCAAATATTTTATTACAACAAAAAAATAATTTACAAATATTTTGTATTAATGAACAATTAAAATTATGGCAGTAGTAAAATTAAAAGTAAAGTTGTTAGATAACAATTCGGTAACGATACATTTCCGAATAATGGGTAGTCACCTTTTCGTGTTTTACATTTGGCTCTCACGAACCGATAACGTAAAAGCGGTTTCAAGGAGCTTGACCTTTACATTCCTTGACTGTGCCTAAACCAAGATGTTCTCAAACAAGTATATAACTTGAGATTACGATATCATCATGATAATTGGTCCTGCTCTTATTCCTATTTATCTAGGGTCGGCGCAGCATGTCTTCTTCCATACTTTTCTATTACTCATGTCATCAAACACCTCTTTTCTTTCCATATCACCCTTCACACAGATATAACGAAGCCTAAATTATGTATTATTTGTAAGAAGGAATAAATATAAAAAGTTATTAATGATATAAAAAAAAAGACGTGTGGCACTCGGAGACTGCCGCGGTAAAGCTATTGCATAGCATTTTTTATCAACTTATGTAATTATAATTATTTATTCAGTTTCGTAGTGTCAGAAGGTGTGTCCTAGCTCCAGCAGTAGATTAAAAATAATAACCTAGGCTTGTCAATATCTGACACTAAGCTAACGCGTTAGGTTATTTTCGTTACGGAATTTCTGGATTCGGTCTCCACGCTCAAGGCCCGCGATAGAAGCTATGCAATAGCTTAAAAATATCTGCCTTGAAGTCGCGGCTTGAGGAAATACAAAAACAATCAGCATTAACAAAACTGTTATCAATATTTACTCCTATAATAAAATGTATTATTCTCCGTTTTAGGATTTCACATAGTAGGATACTTTTCGAAAGAGAAGGAGAGTACAGAAGACTACAACGTAGCATGTATATTGACACTACCTCCATACCAAAGAAAAGGTTATGGAAAGCTTCTAATAGAATTTAGTAAGTACATGTCATCACCATTTGTTTACACTTCGAGATCACGTTAACATTTGGTGTACCTAGTACAGGGTTTACTCAGACGGTGCCGGAGGTAGATGCGCGGTGCGGGAAGGGTGTGGTCGCTGTCGATCAGCTCAGTGATTCGCTTGTTGTCTAGCGCCAAGAACCCATCCGCAGCAGCTGCATCAGGCACTGTCTCAGTCAATTAACGGGCTTGCAGTAACACGTACTGCTCAGCTAGTTTATGTCTAACATTATATACCTTGGACTGGCTGGATCGCTTAGTATCCAACCACCGGTCGTGACGGTGCTAAGACACAGAGTGTGTATCTTGGGTTTTTTTTATATCAATGTGTGCAATTGATAGTTAACATTAACGTGGAAGAGCAATTAATAGGTAGACTACACTTTCACCGAATCATTAATATTTTAATTCTGTCTTTTAATTTTATGTAACGATTCTTAAACGTTTTCTTATTTAATTTTTCAGGTTACGAATTATCAAAGTTTGAAGGTAAGACAGGGTCGCCTGAGAAGCCTCTATCGGACCTTGGGTTGCTGTCATACAGGAGTTACTGGGCGCAAACCATTCTCGATATTCTAACACACATCAAACCAGTTGGCGATAATGAGAAACCTATTATAACCATCAAGTAAGATAACCTTTCAGAGCATATAAAAATCTGCAGTTAGGTAACAAGCGATTAATGATTTAACTGCCTCGTTGGTCTAGTGGTCGCAATCGTGACTGCTTAGCATAAGAGTCGATTCCTAGGTCAGGCAAATTGTTATTGGGTTTTTCCATCAAGAATTTCTCAGTAGCCGCCACGTGGATTGTGCCCGATTGGTGGCAATAGGCTCGCCCCTTATCGCGGGGGAAGCAAAAATAACTGTCGAAATGTGGGTGTACTATTAGGTACACCTCTGTCAAACTTTTTGGGGATTAGAGGCGTGATGAAATGATTTAAATATCTCTCGCTCGTCATAAAACAACACAAAGGCGATCATTGTTTGAAGTGACAAATTAATATTTTCCAGCGAGATCTGCGAGTTAACCAGTATAAAGAAGGAAGACGTAATTAGCACATTACAGAACCTCAACTTAATAAACTATTACAAAGGACAATACATCATATCGGTGAACGAGGTAAAATATCCTTAATCTACCTCCCCTTATGGCACAAAATGCTTTCACCCTTAATTTCATATTTTGCTAATGATTGTTGAAAATCCTACAGCAACACGAAAAAGCTATGGAAAAAAGGAATCTACGTATCGACCCAAAATGCCTACATTGGACGCCGAAAGATTGGTCGAAACGAGCGAAATGGTAAGATAATATTGTTACACTTCACAACTGCCATCACCACAGTGTAACTGAGTACTCCATACAGTAGATCAACGTCTTTAATATTGACAGTTCATAAACATAAGATATATGATTGTTTAAATGAGCCTAGTTTTTGCCAACTACAGAAAAAGGAGTGGTGCTTGTATGCTCAAAGCAACTTGGGATGTAAAATTATACACACTTGATCTACTGTATGGAATAAGATATCGCTACACTGTGAGATCACTTGACCATGTCACCATTAATTAATAACATTCAGGTACAAAGAAGAAACTTCAACAGGCATCATAATAAAACTGAAGTAAATATATTTTCTTTTGTCACCAGTGTTTGAAGGCATTGAGTAATGGAGACGCGAGCTATCTAACACTGGCTTCCGAAACGTACGCAGTTTGTTAATTTTGTATCTAACATTAACATTATGTTAATCTCATTCATTCATTCGTTCATTCTAGTCGTTCATCAATGCTAACAAACAGGCTTGGGTTAATTAAGTTCATGTAATATTAACATTATATAACTTTTTGGTTAAATATCATGTTAGAAATAATTTTGCATGTCAGGTAACGGTAAATGTTTGGTTCGCACTAACAATAAGGTTTGGTTATGATTAATTGGAGTTAAATTATCTTCACGGAATATATTGTTTAGAAAGGACTAACGAGAGGTTTTCTCCAGTTTAAAAGGTTCACATAATTATTTTTCTGGGGAATAATTTTGGATTTTTGGCAGTTTTCCAATACAAAACTTCTAAATGATAATTTGATTCTACACAATAGATGAAACAAAAACAATATTTTGTGTAAAAAATACTTTTTGGAGCCTGAGGTAATAACTTTTTCACCGCCATAGTCAAGTTGGTAACATAATACTAACCTACTGTTGTTATAAAGCCATCTCAGCCCTATTAAGTTACTCAGCCCTCGCTTTCTGAAAGAATAGAATAGTAAAATATACTTTATTGTACATACGGTGGCACATCAAGCTGTACATTTCCAGTATAATATGGCCTCGCTTTGTATAAATTTCCCGTACAACGAGTGCTCCGCACAAACTGGTTTTGCACAACCTGATTGGCATCGTGCGTACACTAAGATGTTTTGTTTTACAATATCCTCATCAATGGAGACGAAAACTGTCCGCGTCTCGTCTGTGTTCCGCGTATATAGCGCTAAGTGTCCTGTGGCACTAACAATGATACATACAAGGTGTAAATCCGACCCTTTACGAGGCCGTCAACCAAGCATTCTTTACATCAAACTAAATAACTCTACTCGAAATTAAAAAAAAAGTCGGATCGACTTTTTTTTGGGGTGAAAAGTCCCGTTTTATGGGACTCAATACTTAACGTACTCAAAACATTGTGCTAATTAATGCATTGAATAGTACGGGCGTCGTGGAGGTAGACAAAATAAAATCATAACATAGAAAAAGTGTATTTTATTTAAGAAAAAGATCCAACTCTGGACCCTCAATATCTCCGTAACTAGAGGGTTCCCAGGCATGGTCTAGAGAAAAAAGATGATCGCAAAGACGGGGAGAACAAGTATTTTTACACCCAGTATAAACCTACTAGCATATGACCACGGCTTCACCCGCGTGGAGTTCGGTAATTGTCACATGAGATCGTACTAAAAGGATAAAAAGTATCTTATGTCTCCCAGGCAGTGGCGAAGGTTCCATAGAACTCGATTCCTACCGGCTTCTCTTTGAAAAATGGCACCGTCAGTATTCTATAGACAAATAATCATATGACACACATGTACTCCGGCTTACCTCTTACGAAAATTGACCCTTCACTACTGCTCCCAGGTTATATATTTTTTATTCAAATCCGTTCAGTATTTTTGTGAAAAAGCAACAAACAACTTCCTCACTCACGACCCCCGTACTATTCAATCCATCCATCAGCACAATGTTTTGAATGCGTTACATTGAGTCCTTAACTTTCGCGATTATAACAGTAGTAACATAAGATAATAAAATGTTTAAGCGAAGCTTTGGCAAGCACTCTCAGTAACGCTTTATGCGACACACAACATTCGTTTCCAAATTGCATCGAATGCAACTTGCACGTCTAAATTCATCATTATATGCTTGTTAGTTTCAATATATTACTATCTGGTTCAACAAAATATCATCAGCACCCTCAATACTATGTTAATCATATTGTTTCATTCCATAAATGCTTTTCTAAAACACACTGTAAAAAAAATCTCTAAGTACACTTGCGGTTAATCTAAAACCATATGTAAAAACGGACGCTCTGATTTTGTCCATTTTATCCCTCGTTTGTACCACTTTTTCCGCTACTATTCATACACTTCCTCGCGTCCTAACCAAACTGATCAGTTGCGCGAATACGCGATTGTCGTGTTCATTTGTCACGCATTAGTTCGGTAAGTCGCGCTCTGTTTGTGTTTACCGGAAAAGATGAACGCATCGGTCGAGTGTTCGAGCGACTTTGGCTTTGGTTAGGACACGGTCTATGGTTGTATATCTTGTATATTGTGTCATTAACAAAAATGTTTTTCTAATATCCCGTTTTCTACAATTCTAGGTAGTGTCCAGCTTCGTTCGCTGCCGCCGGTTGTTCATCGTACGTTGGTAACGACTCGTTTAACTATGTACCTACGTGCTCTGTAGTTATCTTATATAAAAATAGTAATAATTTGGCATTTCTCAAAAAGTGTATGTATTTAGAATTGTATGATTAGTGTAGTAGTACAAATGTATTGAAGTATTGTGCGTTCTACCTCGTGCATAGTTAAATAGTAGTTCTTATTTCATTTAGTAATTTGTATATAATGTTTCTGATACTGTGCCGTGATGATTTATTTGTAGCGGTTTCTTTGTATCTGGGTTGTCTCTTGATATATTAGAGAGCAAGTATTTCGTCTTTGTTCTGGCAAAGTTCCGATCTCATGTAATTATTTATACTGTTTTCGCTCAACCCTTTTATTTTGATTCCAGCAAAGGTTTAAGCTGTATTTACCCCTTAACCATCTATAATGATGGCGATGGTTACAAGAACAAGTTGGGGTTCTTTTTAAGCTCTTTCATCGAGAGTTTGTTTCATCGATTAGTTTAATATCATTCATTTTAAAAATGTTTATTTTATGATCTTGAATTATTTCGCCCATTCCTTAAAGTTACACTTTTTGAGAACTGCAGTTATTATAGATAATAATTTCTAGTCTCAGTTTAGACCGATACATGTCAATGAAAAAAATATGTGAGATTGTTTGGTATGTATGAAATTTTTGTTCAAAAATGCTCGCTACATTAGCCAAGTAAGATATTCAATACATTTCGAAATGTAAGCCCTTATTGTGATATTAAATAATATCATTGTTTTCGAAGTTTCTTTGTTTTAGTGCTATGCAATATTAGTCCTTAGCTCTATTGATAATCCTTGATCCTGACATAAGTCTTCTCGAAGAAGCACTACCTACATGAATTACCCATTGAAGTTATAAATATTTTTCGAATAAATAATTCACACAATTTTTTGTAGCTTTCAGTTGTTTATAAACAATTTTTATCAGGAAGTTGGTTAGGAAAAAATCAAACATACTTGTATGCAATATAATGATTTATTCTTCAATATATAAGCGCAATAATTTTGCTTTGACTGTCAAAATATTTATATTTATGAAGCAGGTACAAGTGATGTTTACAACACTTACAAAACCTAATACGAATTATTATTTCTGATATTATTATAACAAACAACGGTTCTTAGATGAATATGGTACAATATGATTACATTTGAATCACTTTGTGACTTAATTAAAATTTTAGTTTTCAACGAATATGAGTGTTCAAATTATTTGTAAATCTATAGAAAATTTAATAAAACTTGAATATCAAAGCATTAGTACATAGCAGACTTAAATAGCAAGAGATAAAATAACAACAGATTATAAAAGTTGATTCGAATACTCATATATAAATTATAAAGTTAAATCTTATTTTGTAACAACAATAAATCGTTAAACAAATGTAATACTAGACGTTTTATAACTTACAACCGAACGTTATGCAATAGTAATGTACTATCACAACCGGCCACGCGGTAGCCAGTAGAGATACACAGATAAATTAAGTAGAAGATGACGTCACCAATTGATCAAGTAATGTTATTACACGCACGCCAAAACGGATAGAACCAGTGATGGGAGATATTTCATTAATTATTGAAACATTAATACATGTTTAGAGGCGATATTTGATATTATCGAAACTGGTTTTATCGTGTAAACTTGTTGATAAATCTCAATTAACTTTCGCTTTAGCTCACATCAATATGAAGGCTTGAGAATAGGCAGTAGCTATTCCCTTGACGTGATGTAATAAATTGATGATCAATTTGAGCGTGACAACGAACAGACCTTCCAGAAACACTAAACTATACCTTCTAAAGTTAATCTTATGCGCAAGATTACTACGACGGTACCATCACACTACAAAAGCGAAATACAAAATACTACAAACTTTCAAACAATCGAAATTCATATATAACATTGACCAAAGGTAATGAAGTATTATAGAAAACTACAAATCTCAGGGAAGTCCATTACATTTCACATAATGACGGCTTTTCTAGAAACTACGATTGTGGAGACTTGAAATTCTTGTTAGACAAGAATTAACAATGAACATTAAGTTCGAATTGTGCTCTGTGTTAATAAATAGATTTTTTTTCTTGCTATCACAATATTACCAACAATATAAAAATAAATGCTCGCGCGACTGACTGCTCAGTAAGGCAGCCACATAGACTAGGATCACTGGTATGCAGAAGGCACTGTCTTTCAATAGGTCTGCATAACTGTCTGGGCTACAATGTAACAGCATGGTTACTGCACATTATTCTATTGTAACGCAACAGTACAACTCCAGTTGTTACGTAAACTAAATAATCGTGCTTCAAATCCATGGCCATTACAATTTTTATTTTATTTACGCCAAAATATCTCGCCCAGACGTCTACTGCCATCGTTACTTACTAACTCCATACAAAAATATAAACAGAACAACAAATTCGCTTTAGTCCGAAATTAAAATACAGAGGCACTTTACAGTGGTGTTTTTTGTGAACGCTTCAAGCGACTCGGCGAACACAATATACATTTTGCCCGTTTGTCAAAGTCACAAGCTGAAATTACTTTTTTATTCATTTTGTCTTTGTGCAATATGCAATAAGGTTTTAAGTCGCATGACGCTTGAACTTGACAAATGGTAGAATTCGTCATAATGCTTTGTGTGCACATACAGTTCGTTACATGTACAATACTTAATTATAGAAATGTCAAATTCTTAAAATTAATTGATTATCGTCGTAACAAGTAACGATTGTTGCACTAACAATAGTATTAGGTATATCACGACTTACTCTGAGTTAAAGCACCTTAAAACTAATATTACCTTACACGAATTGTAACATATGTATATGTGGAATATATCTCATTATAATCTGTGAATATACTTCTGTAACAAAAAATATATAATTTTGGAATTTCAACAGGAGGTACTGTATTACTATATCTATCATTGTACTGGAAGTTAAGGGCTATGTGATGTATTTGGGACTTTCATTCATAATTTGGTGTTACCGATGTGGACTAGACACCTATGGTAATACCAAAATTTCCTTTCATATCATTGCACCGTTAAAATCAGATCTTAATAAATAAATATTTTAAACAGATCAAAGCAAAATAATAGAACTTAAAAAAATTAAAACGAATGGTAATTGTTAGAATTAGACACTTAGATAAAATAAAATATTATGTGAAATACCTACCTAAAGAACTGTTTCACAGTTACTGTTTCGTGTTAACGTAGTCATTATTATACAATCGAATTTGGGGATTCTAAGTTCACAACACTTGAAAGAAAATGTAACCTTCTTTTTTATTTGATTGAAAAATGTACGCTTTTTTTGATGTGGTCGAGAATGGAAATTTTGTAAAAAAAATCTATTGATTTTTTGAACCTGATCATTCCTGACTCTAAATGTCACTCCATCTCTTAAACATACATACTAGCTACGTTATACAGGCACCAAACTATCTCTACGTTGTTGTTCTACACAGTAGACATATGATTTCGTTTCGAAATAAATTTCCCCGCCCTTTGTCGTTTTCTGGCACTTTATGAAATTTTATTATGAGATACAAAAAGATTTTAAAATGTTTTATCACAACTGCATAGTAGACAATATAAAAGTGATTTGACGGTAGAAAATGATTGAATAAAGTTTAAAAAATGTTATATTTTGGTAATTCGTACTTAACAAAATAATTCTTAAAAAAATTGCCACCGAATTGAAATTATAAGTTTTTATGCAAAAAAATTAAAAGTGGTTGCGTTTTTGTAACATGAAGCTATGTCTGGAAGATGGTATAGAATTATTATAAACGGTGACACTCTATTTCGAATTTTAATAACTCCAATGCTTAAATTATACGTATACATGTCGAAAATAAATTTGGACCCGACAAAAAAGGTTACTGATAACGCGGACGTTCCTAACTACACAAGGCATCCGTCATTAAGGCCGTTGTTGAGTTTGCTCGACGTTTCGGGCATGGTGTTGGGGTACGTGTGGCACTGCTGGTTCCCCAGGTTGTAATTCACCTCCGGATCGTAATAGTCCTGTTCGGAGTCGATCGGGACGAGAAGATTCGTGGACTTGGGGAGGTAGCCGTCCGTAGTCACGTAACTGCGGTCCGAAGTAGGAGGCAGACTGAGAACACTGTCGGGTCGATTGTATTCGGCGTCTGCGAGCTGAGGCGCTACGTAGATAGTGTCTAGGGACGAGATGGTGTCGATAGACGAGTCCCCGTTGAGTGGGGTGACACATGTGTAGCTGGACGTGAGTATGTTGGCCGACTCGGGTCGGATGTAGGGCGAGTGCGCGTCGAACGTCACGGGGAATGTGTTCGGAGAGTCGTACGGCCCGATCATGTTGTACTGCGTTGTTGGAGACTGCCTCGTGTTGGGATGGTTAGACTTCACACACGACGCTGCGTGGATTGTCAACATATCCATCAACCGACGCTTTTGAACTTCTAAGTCCTGCAAGAAAGTAGAGAATATTCTATAAGCATGTTTGTTTATTAACAAGTGAAGGTGTGGACTGCTTATCGTGCTTTCTATCGCCACTACACTTAACACTAATAAGTGTTTAGCTCCATTTGTTATCGTCGCTTGAACGTCATAAGTAGTCATAACAGATAATGTTATCCTTTGGTAAAATTGTTTCTAGAAATATTGGATTAACCAGTGTAAAGAAATTCAAAGTAAATATTTGTTTGTCCCAAAATGTTTAGTAAAAGTTTTCCATTCACTTGATAGTTTGCATTTTCTTTTGGTCTGCACTGGTGAATCCGCTGTGCCTTAAATCCTGGTAATAAGGTTGTCTATCCCTGCCTGACTTACCTTAAGTTGCGCCTTAAGGTCTATGTTCTGGTTCTCCAACACTTCACTCTCGGTGACCAGGTTGACGGTCCTTTCACGTTTCTTCATCCTGCATTTCGTTGCTGCTATTTTATTCCTTTCTCGCCTTCGCCTCCTTCGCTCTTCGTCTTCTGGTGTTAACTGGAAGGAAACATGCTTGATTAACTTTTGGTGGTGATTGGCAAATGGTTTAGATTGTAAGGCTTCCTTAATTGGCCTTCAAAACCTGATAGTGAAAAGTACCAGTATGAGTTCAGCAACTACATGTTTTATTCATACTAATTAATGACTTAAGTTCGGTAAATGAAAACAACACGAGCATCGACTTTAGGTAACTTGTCTGAAATTGCCATCACACAAAGTAAGCTTGGTTAGAGTAGCTGATATCTTGATAAACTGTCCTATTATTGTAGTATATTCTCATTTAGATAGCAATACATGTTTATATCATCTAATTATTAAAACCCAATTCATCATAAAATATCATATTTTTATCCAACTAAAAATCGCATGACTTTCTTACTGATATAAATCAGCCAAAGTAAGAGTATTTTTTCAATCCTTTTAGTCACCCAGTCTGTTGTAATAATACTTAATAAGCACAACTGCCCACGTCCCCGAAAAATCTGCATAATACAATGAATAAACAAAAGAATAATCAATCCAAAGCCCGATCCATTAAGTGCGGCTACTCGATAGTCGATATGCCGATCATTTCTCATTGCCATAACGCTGCCTTTCAACATCAGGAAGTGAAGTCACGACCGCCGCCACATTTGCGATGCCTTCTTCGTAAGCTCATAAAACTTCAATAAAGCCGTTGAATTACAATGCTGCGCAGCCGCAATAAAAGTTAGTTTAGATACGATTTGCAATCTTCCGCACACATCTTTATTATTGCCAGTACATGGGAAGTGCAGCCGTTGGGGCTGGGCAGTAAAGACACTACTAGTCATAAACTTGATCATAAAAATAGTGCATCAAGCAATACCTCCGCTCACATTTATGTGAATGAATAACGTGACCCTTGAACGATAGAAACAATTCAGGGAGTGGCACTAATGATTTTATTATTCAAATATTTAATATGCGTATCAAAGTCGACTTTGTTTAAAAATTCAGAATACTTAAGTAAATAGAATAATTTCAGGTACCTTATATAAGTCAAAAATCACATGTATTTCGTCAATGTATTGTACTGAAACTCGTGTGTTCCTCATTTTCCTTAGTAATGGTTACGTGACTAAATGGTGGGTTACCTAGTTTCCTCAGGTTTCGCTGTATCACGGCGGTTAGCTCTAAAGCAAAATACTCGCTTAGAAAATCTAAAACCCCGACTGCTGTGACATGACTGATGCTGTACGAACTAGGCTTTTCCGACTGTAGGAAGTACATCTTATCTTTACAGTCAAACTATGATAAGAGGGGGTTTACCCTGTCATTGTTTGGGATTCACGCAAATTCTTAGCTAGCCTCGAAAATTCGGATAAATCTTTAGTCATCTTAGACTAGCCTGTAGTATTGTCCTATTGCAAAGCAACGTTCTGCACTTAACCACGCTTGACCACGATTTCAGACAAGGTTTTCTCTTGGGGTTTTCCTTTACCGTAAATCAGTGATGTCTAAGATTAACCTAGACAACACAGTCCTTATATGCGGGTGAATCGATTCACAAGTGAGTTAAAGGTTTTTTTTTATTTTATTTTATTGTTTGAATTGCTTTGTTCTTAAAAAAGTTTCGATACAAAAAGATCGTGTTCAACAGTGCAAATAAATTAATTTTCAACACACTTGCTCATAAAATGGCTCAAATTTCACCGCAATTAGGCACATAATGACACTTGTAATCAAACTGTGACTTTTTCATTGCTATTATTCACAAGTGAGTTATAGGGTTTTTTTTTTATTTTATTGATGGAGTTGCTTTGTTCTTAAAAAAGTTTCGATACAAAAAAGATAGTACAAATAAATAAATTTTCTTCACAAGTGTGTTGAAAAACGTCGTATGATACACGTGTGTATTGATGATTACCGTCCTCGGCTCTCTTAAGACCCTCACCTAGCGGCTCGGGTCTCAATGGCGCCTCAGCGGTGATCACCAACATTACACACTTGTACCATAATATACTATTACTACTCTTTACAAGCAATCCAACGGGAACCAAAAGACGAAAGTAATGTCGGACATCATTTATTTCTCTTCATTTAATTTTAGTGAGGAGTTTTCTTATGTTTTTTGTTTCCGTATATATTTTATCTACAAGTGTAAATATACTCACGCCATCAGATTTGTTGGTCATAGTGTGACTGCTGTCGTAGTCGTCATCGCTCTCCTCCTTCTTCATCCGCTTCATGCTGCATGCATCAGTGTCGCTCCCAGACATCTTCCGTTTTGACTCTATCGACAACTTCAGACCAGCCTTTATTAATTCCGAACACGTCTGGAAAATGAAAATTGTGGGGTTCAGAAATCTTTGGAAGGTTTAAAAACATTTAGGGACAATCTATGTATACCTTTAAACGAGCATTTCTGTATAAATATAATCTGAATCTCGGAAACGGCTCCAACGATTTTTATGAAATTTAGTATGCAGGGGTTTCGAGGGCGATAAATCGATCTAGCTAGGTTTCATTTTTAGAAAACGTCGTTTTATCCGTGTTACCGAGCTAAACTCGGGCATCCAGGTACTAGTCATTAAAAGGATTGCAAAGCTTTGAATGGGACTTTCGAAATATGGGAGCAGTCCCATAAAGTTCAACCTAACTTGCAGTCATATGCTTCTGCATTCAAACTTCATTCATTATTACTAAAAACTGCAGTTAAATTGAAGTTCTAATTATTGAAAGGAAATCTCATTCCTGTTGTGATAAAAATATAATAGGTTCTAGTTTTATCCTCTTCCATTATCTTTGCGCAGTTTAGCGTTATCGTTGTATGTGCATACAAAAAATCTTGACTGCTACGTTTTAACTGGAACGCGGTCTGCACGTAAACGGTCTTATTATGGTATGGTTTAAAGAATGTTACACATGCCTCGTTTTTATCTAAACTATCGTCAAGATTCTAACAAGTTTACTTAAATGGAGATGCACGTAATTTACATTTATAATCGCTTAACTTTACCAGAGGTGACGACGCTAGCTAGTTAACGAGTAATTTGCTCGAAATGACATTGAGGGAGCCTTACAAACTTCAAGGACTCCAATTAAAATTATGTTTTGACGAAGGCTCCTAACAAGTAGTGAGTTATTATACGAGTATATTGTAATGTGTTGCGGTTCACCTGTTCACCAATAAACATAATTCACGGCCCCTTACGAGCTCAAGGTCACAATTGAAGATGAATTCTCAATACGAGTGAAGTATTACGAGAATGTTGAAGTGCAATTACCATTTTATACAATTGTGCAATTCCAATTGAACTGTGAGAAAAAATAAACACACGATTGACATTACAATTATTAATTATCAAGGTGGTTTGTTTTTCTCACATTTTCAACGTCCGCCCATTGTCTAGACTCGGCTGAGCTAGCCTTTGGAACTGTGCCTACATAAATTACACAAGAAAAAACTAGTCGATTCGTTCAATAGGTACTAATATCGCTAATTTGAATACGAGGTCAAAGGAAACCTGCAAATTATGCATCCTGTGCTTAGTTGCTTTGGTATAAAAGTGCAAAAACAAAGATTCAGATAAGAACTACATTTGGAACTAGAGACATTAGTCTAAATATAGCCGCCAAATGGCTTCCAGACCCGGTTTTGGGTAGACGTTACTAACCTACTATAAGTACCTGTATTATACTGAGAATGCATGTCTGTGTTCTCACTAAAGTTTGAGCAGGATAAAGGGATTTGAAACATGGAGCACAAGAATTCCACAAATCTTTTTAAGTGCCACGAGAGCCCAAAATGCAAAAGGCATACATGTGTACGTTATAAAATGAGGACTAAAAATAAAAAATAAATAATGACCGTGAAACCCTGTTTGTTGGTATTTTGGTATAGCATAAAACTGCAGGGATGAAATATAACACTTATTCATAAATTACCACTTAACGACTACTTGAGAGCTTTCGAGATGTACACGAATACGCAATTAGTGAAATTTATAAAATCGTATATCCAAAAGATTAAGTTATTATTAATAAGCATGGACTTGGATAAAATTATGTTAATAATATTTGGCAAGATTAACAATAAGTAATTTCTCAACGCCGATGGTTGCCAACCAATTTCAGCGTGTCGCATATGTAGAACCTACCAATAAATCCTTATTTCTACGATACAATTAAATGGATATTTACCTTCTGTATACTGGGTGGAGTGCTAGAAGCTGGTGAAGTAGCCGACGAGCCGTTGGACATGGAGGAATTGGAGTCATTTCCGCTGCCGCTCTGAAATGACATAGGGAAATGAGACCTCGTATTGCACGCTGACCGAACACCGCTAATGGTACATTTTCCACCTCGATGCCTTTTGTCAGGGCGATGGTATGTTATATGGGACAGTTTGCACGCAAACGCCATTAGTTAACGCACTACGTCACGAATGTAATTTTACGTTTTATTCGAACTAAAATATGCCAGTAGTGTTTAGTTTTTTGTTATCATCGCCGTTGCCGTAGCTTAATGTAGATGATCGTTAAAATTGTTCTACTTTATTTAGTTTGTGTTCTACGCTACAGTGCGGCTTTTAGAGCAGTCTTTAGTCAATTCTAGTTATAATGCTGGAATAAGGTATCTGCGGTCCTTTAGATCTGTCGAATAGAGGATTTTTACTTAAAAATCGGTGACTGCCTTTAGGTAGGAACGTACCTAAACCTACTTCTCTGTTGCAACTAATGTTTAAATATTGATTTGTGGGGTGCCTTAAAATTTTCGATCTAGTGATTTCGTGTTATTTATATTTTTCTTCAGAAATACATTCTAAGCTTACAGTTTTATACCTTTTTATGTTAACCTACCATATTATTGGCGACTTTAATGTAACTTTTTACCTCAAGTTTAAGTAGGTAAGTACACATTTAAAGTAGCATGTCTACGCTACTTCAAATGTGTATTTTAATGAGTTGATGACTTACACTGGGTAAGTAAACAAGCTCAGGTATTTTTAGTTAAACCAGTGCTTACACAGCAATGTTTGTTTTCTTGAACTGGCCAAGACTTATCATAACCGGTTATCCAGCTTCCCTACTCACATTTGGGTCAATATTCATAAAAAATGGAAACTACTGGAATAGTTAAAAGTTATTCAATTTAGAGTTCCGCCTAATATAACTACAAACACATTCTATGTCAACTGAATGACACACACTACCAAATTGTTATATCAAACGGTTAGCATCAAATAATTGTCAGTCCGTCACATTGTTTTTACGCTCTAAATTGTCCACCATTCACATTCAGTGTAATGAAACTCATTCATGAAACGGCAGCGCGCGAGTCGAGATAATCAACACTTCAAATAGTACCTAACTATACCTAACAGTACGATAACTAAATATAGATAACCCGATATCAAGAGTTACCGCGGCGCCATCGAGTCTCCTGCTAACACAGTAAATAAGGAGTCTGCATAAGGTGCATGACCTCATACCACTGCATGCTGCCAGTGTTATCCAATGTTTATACTGGGGGAGTGATGGCCGGTCACGTGGCAATAGTTACGTGGCAACTAGCACTTGGCAACCGTTCAAAATTCTTGTAACACTTATTTTACATTCTAATGAGCATGCATGGATGTGACCTAAGTACTGGAAGGATCCTACGTGCACTGTGAGCGTCCAGCCGCCCCGTGAAAGCACGAATAATAATGAGAGCTTCAAGTACAGTGTTTTGCACATTAAGTATCCACCTATTTCTAATAGTTTAGTTCCTCGAGCAATAAGACGAAATAGAACAATAATGACTGATAAATGATCCTCTGATATCACTATTTTCTCGCAATAATGAAATCTCTGTTTAATTAACTCTAGATACGTTTCATTTTTCACTCGAGGTTTTCATTAATCATGCACGTGCGCTAATAAAAAATCCAGCTATCACATGTGAACAAAAGACAAAAAAAAGGTACAAGTGGCTCACCTTGAAACTGGAATTTTTCTCGTAGTTGTACTGGTCTAAAGGGTTGGTCATGGTAATGACATCGTTGACGATCTCGGGGGTCCGCAAGGTGGTGGGGCCCGCGGTCTCCGCCGTCAGCATGTTGATCATGGCGGCGCTGAGGTTGACGTTGACGCTCAGGTTGTAGGTCCCCGCGCTCTCGCCGTCCGTGGCCACGGCCGCCGCCGGCGACGGCGACGTGTCCTCGCACTTGATCGTCGGCACCGTAGATCTCATGCTCGTCGAATTCATTATATCCTTGTACGGAGCCAGTTTCGTAACTTTTTGGTAACGTTTTTGCACTAATAACTACCGATAGCGGTTAGCACCTAAATTAAGTATGACTATATCACGGTTACACACTATCACTAACATATAACTAAATATCACTGCATGTGGTAAACTTGTTACGAATGGCACTTAAGTCTTCTTAGCAAGAAGTCTTCACGGGTAACGTTCGTTTCACTGTTCATGCAACCTGCAAAGAAGAAAAGGTGCTATTAATTCTACGATACAAATGTATTATAATTAAGATAAATATGATTAAACCGGATCTTGAACCATGACCCTTTGGTAAACACTATCATTACCTACAATAAAAGCGGGTCATTAAATAAATTCAATTATACTGATAAAGCGCCTCTTGGTAAAGGGATAATTATTAGGCATATATCTCAAGTTATTTAACAGGCGTTGTGTAACAGTTAAGCGAGAGCCTAGAGCCTGTAAATCCTGTTCTAAAAATCTGGCCAGTAATGGACCGAAGGGCACGGTGTTTCGCAACTGGCAGTTCGGAGAGGCCCCGCTTTCGCAAGAGTGCACGCGGCGGGTTTTTAATTAGAGCTATCTGAACATCGCGACCTCGCAGCCAGGATGCGACTCCAATAAAACGCTTTTTTACAGGCCCCAATTGAACGCCAGTCATAAAATTTAAAACTACGCGCACTTTTTTACGACGTATTTTAATGCTCTTCCGCGTGTCGTCTATTGTTCGTTCCGTAGCTCGACAAATTACAGTGCGGCCGGTATCTGCGGGGATTAGTGGCTAACCGGCTAATGCAAGGACATGCATGGATTAAGCAATTAACGAGTTACGCGTAGATGTTATCGCGGCGCTAGGAGACTACGATATGTGGAGATAAGTGTGTACAGCATATTTAGAACACGGATCGTGACACGAACATTCGTACGATCAAAACAGGACCTAAATACAATAGTGCATATATAACTAGTCGGACCGAAAGCTGTCTGGCGCCTTGACCTGGGCTGTATATTAGTATATCTCATATCTGTAGCACGTAAACACAATAAAGCACGGAGTCTGTGTAACCTAGTTGCGGCGGTTTTGCTTATTCCATTCGCGAATTGGAGGAAAATGTGCCATGACGGACGATGGATATACTCGTATGTCAGATATGGACAGACCTTCCCAAGGTCGCCGGCGGAAAATAACTGCGTTTGGAAGATATCAGTGACTGCAACCGTGTACTGTTTTCGGGTTTTATTGGGTTTATACATGTACAAAATGTACTTACCTATAATACCTATAAGAATTAATTCATTTTGTACCAGATGAATCATTTGAATCTGAGCTTTACGAACTGGTGCTAAATCTAGATTTGAATCACGGCAGATGCTATTGTGAAATCTTTTTCCACTTGCATAGTACCGTATACTTAGTGATAAAAAGAATCTTATCCGGCCTTATCTATTATCTAACAAATAAAACCATTACCAATCCAAATATACCTACAGGTATTGATAATAAAGAACCTATTAATTGTTTTTATTAAAACATCATTGTGCAATCAATAAGGATGTGTCATGTAGATGTATGTTAATGCTACAAACTAACAAACAATCTTTTGTACACCTTCGTCATAATACTCTGATAAAGACAAACAAACCTTGCAAGATGCAAAAAACCGAAGGACGATGTCGAATGCTATACGCAATCTGAAGATCTTGGATCCATCAGAAGCAATGACTGTATGTTTGATGAGTAAACGAAACACATCTGTTCAAACACGAGCACGCTAGTTGCCAAAGATTTTACGCTCACACTATAAACATACAAATTTAATGGAGAAAGCGACAACACGGAAAAGTTGAGGGAAATCTTTACGAGCGAAATTGCGATTGCTTTGTAAAACGCACTTCCAACAAAGGGTCGCCCAGTACTTGGCTGCATAATGTCGACCGAAGCTAGGTGTGCGTGGGTTTAAATAACTGCCTTATAGCGAATATGCAAATTATATTAGGTAGTAGGACGTCCGCACCCGAAAAGGGGAAGAAATATAATACAAATGTATCCGCTCCGGCCTGCGTAGGCTTCGCATTAGCTCGTTGTGTTATATAGTGCCGTCAGAAACGTTTTTGTGGTTTTATCAGCTGACATGCCGTGTAAATAAAAATCAAATTCTTTTGTTATTACATCTCGCAGCCCTTTGTTTTATTAAAACACATATAATATTATATGTACCCGAACACATTTTTACGGTTCTTGTTTATCGCATTCGTATAGTTTTTTATACTTATATACAGAGAAATAACTGCGCAAATTCAGCGCCATTTAACGTGTTATCGTCTCGAAAGTTTTATATGGAGGGCACTTAAATTCTTAATCCTTCTTATGCCGGTGACATAAATACGGATGAAGGAGAGGGGCGATGGGATTGCGATGAGTTTGCAGGCAAAGGGGTCGAGTTCTATATGTTTAAAACGTCGGTGGAGTGCAATAAAGGCGAGGTCGTTACGACTCTTTGTCCCGGCGGCGCTACCGAGTTGACGAGAAATGGGTAACCTAGTTTCGGCCGCACCCGCTGCGTACTACGTTAATGCTTGTCAACTTAATTGCATATTCTTAATTAGAACTGTTTTGATGTGGGCAAAAATAATGTGATTTACATGAGGGGTAAACCCACGAGTTTACTTAGCGAAACTAGAACTTTTAATTACCAGCATTCAAAACGAGTCGGTATTCATTGAAAAACTGTTACTATCTGTTCATTGTTAGTTTACATGTTAAACAATGATACTTTGTTTTATTCTATATACTGGTTATTTTAAGACCAAACTGCTCTATCCTCATTGTACTATTTTGGGATCGGATGTCCAAGGATCAAGCGGACAATATAGCGACCTACATGACTTTAATGTGGTCGTAGGCGACAGTCTAACGAGTCCCTATTTGAGGACTTTTACGAGATTTCAAAGCTCTTTGTACGTACACTGGTATTGATGTTGTTAGCAGCTTTGGTAATATAAATAAAATGACAACGAAATTGGAGCGAGGTAGTCTAAATAAGCCAAGGGAAGCACGATTGGCAGATTGATTTAATAGCTAGATGAAGTGATTATATCGCATGACATATTGCTGGACGATATTGCATGGATAAAATGGCTCAGGACTGAAAATGGACATAATGAAAAAGCAAAGCGGGAAAGAGAATATATTGCAGTAAAAGTAGGTATTAGGTTTGACTTGTTCATAGAAACTACAAGTTCTACGCTCTGATCACAGTTGATCATATTGATATATTGGTTTATGCAGTGTCCTTTAAACTTTAACACCTGTGTGGCCAATAGCATTCAACTGATACGAACTTTATCGTTTTATATAAAGTGTACGTTGTGTAAGTTATAACTGTAAAAGTCATAATTATAACATATTTATTGTAAGCGTCATTCACATTAATTTATTTATCATTTCTTTGTACGTATTTGTTTTATATTTCTTTAGCTTTATCTACATATAAAACTATGTATCTATTCAGACTCTTGTTCCCCCAATGTTGCATTTTAAATGGTTTGACAACATTGTCGTCTGTTAAAAGTTACTCAGATAATACGTCCGCATTGTTGCTATGCTTATTCTTCATTTCTGAGCATGAATTCGTCGATGATAAAATGGTGAGAATATTTAACATTCAAGAAAACTTAAGACTACAACGTGATGATATCGTGGTTACAATCATTAACGAACAAAAACTGCTCAAGTACTTTGAATAGGAAATACTCGATCTTACAACGTATCTACAACACAATTTTGACAAGCGTAACTGATGATGGTGCTGTACGACTGTACAATATAGTAATAAAATAAATCTGTCTGCAATGTTTTGGCTTCATTGTTATTCAAGTCTAGAGGACGCTATTTTTTAACATCGCCGCAACACAAAACAATGCAGCAAACATTAACTGTTGAGCGGAAACAACAAATTTTAACGTAGATATCCAAATTAGTTGATATGGCGCTAAGTGAGTTTTTTGTACATGGTAGTTCCGTATTTGTAATCATTGATGGAAAAGGCTCGTTTTAGACTGTTCAGTTAAACCTCTTTTGTATTAAGTCACAGCTGGCCAACAAGAAGTTATGGGTACCCAAAACTTTCATTACAATTTAAGAGAGACACTTCAATGTGTTATACTTATGAATGTGTCTCTATGAGCAAGCTCATTGTTTTCAAAAACGTCATACTTATTTTTAAGTTCTGGATGAATGAGTAAGTACCTACATAGTTTAGTTTTACTATGAGAGTATTAAATTAAATACTACAACAACACTTTATGAGTATTTTCTGCCGTAGAACAAATCGCATCTTTTGCATTAGCCGCAGTTGCAGTCACGTGCCTGCACAGAACGCGTGACGACTGCAGTATTATAATTAGTCATAATAGATACTGAGTTCAAAGCACGGTGTAATTGCATGGATTCTTCCTATAAGTAAGCTATAATTATTTTGGTTTGGTACTTTGTTGGTAAGTTTTTCTGCAGGAGTTATTATTTGTGATTTCATCTCGGTAACGTCTTGATTATTTCAAATGAAGCTCATTTTATTTGTCTTTTAAATTTTCATGAAACTGTTGTGATTAATTTTATTTTTCCATTCAGTTTATCCAATTTTTAGATCTGTCACTATTAATACTTGCCGTTTTCTATGTTTTGTTTTGCATGCAAGTTATAATGCAAATAGTAGCTTTTATGTGTATCCTGCATGTTCAGTCTTTGAAAGGCAGGATAAACTGACTGGCAACACAATATTTATATAAAACATTTAAAACTAGATTTTGCTCGCGGCTTTGCTCCCTGTTATGTACGCAAATTAACCCACGGGTACATTTTAAATGTAGCCGGGATAATGCAGCTTCCCGTTAGTGAATGGCTATTCGGAATCGGATCAGAAGTTTCGAAGATTACTCCCTACATACAAACTTTCAAACAAATACCTCTTTGTAATATTAGTATAGATAATCTACTTAACATTAGGCTGAACCCTAATCCGAGACAAGTGGCGCCATTGTCCCAGCTACAACGATTAGTTGGACAATGTCAGCTCTGAAGGCGAGTGAGCTCGGTCATCAATTATACTGTCAAACACCACATGACACACGACCCGAGCCTGTGTCAATATGCTGATAGCCAGCATGTAATGCAATCTTGATATGATTATGGCGAGAATTTTTCGTTCAAGGTGAAAAGTTTTCAAATCTTTAATAAAAAAAAAATCTTGATTTATATATAGCTAAATTGAATATTCCCTTAGAGCCAAATAATAAATTGAAACCTAAAAGGTTATTTTTTTTAAAGACAAAGTTCTCAAGCCTACGGCGTAGCCCGTAGCCCGTTACGCCGTAGGCGACAACTTAGTCATAGTCAATTCGAAATCATCAATCAATCATATCCAAAGAATAATATTACTGCCTACCTAATTTAATTTTGAATATCTATTTAATAATAATAGTCTTGACCAAATTGAAGGATCGTTCGGTGCCACAAGAACACAATACCAACCATTGAATAAACTTGAATAGAGTATCGAAGCCAATAGCCGATAGACTCGGAATATCAATGATTATGTTAATGATTTTAATTCATTGTAGGAACAACGTTTTCTATAGTCGGTGGGACCCACTATGTAGGCTAAGGACATCTATGGTATTCAATGGTATCTCATAGTTAGATCAAAACTAACCCACTAAATTACGGATGTTTATCTAACTTGGTCAGGCGTAACTATCTTAATAAATTATGTTAATTTGAAGGTTTAAGGTTTTTCAGAATTGATAGTACTTAATTATACTTCGTTCATTTGACTATAAAACTGGTTTGACTATTTCGACATCAAACAATACTGACGATCGGGTGAAGTATAATGCTAGGTTTTTTTATATACTAAACTAGCAACCCGCCCCGGCTTCGCACGGGTGCAATGTTAAAATGCAATGTTACATATAAACCTTCCTCTTGAATCACTCTATCTATTGCATTAAAATCCGTTGCGTAGTTTAAAAGATCTAAGCGTACAATCAGCGGAAACGACTTTGTTTTATACTATTTAAAAAAGATAGGCTTGCGTTTCAACAACGTAACTGGCCTGATGTGAAGCATTCTGTTGTTTGTTTGTACCCAAGCGAGTAAAATGTGAGTTTATGTATGTTTGTTGGTATATAAAAAACCGTTTATCCTCCAATGAGGTGATAGTCCATAAGGACACTGTTATAAGCAGTGATCGGATAATCGGATGCATATTTACCTAAAGTTCATTTTTGGTTAGGAATTCTTAAAACATTTTTTTAAATATAAATCCCGGGATTCCAGAAAATTCGGGAATGCGAAACTAGTCTGTAACATGGTGAGGAAACGTCGTCTATAGCATGAGGTATTTATTTTAAAAAAAAGGGGATTACATAATTATTAATGTGTATTTACTTGAAGTTAATTTTAAGCTCCCCATTAATTTAAGACTATGTTGAATGAAAACCTACGCCCGATTTGATTCTATAATAAAACAATAAATTTGTCGATTCCGAATTCCCGGGATTTTTTCGATACAAAAGTGCATTCCATAATAGCCAACACCTACACTTTAGGTAAACATGCATCCGATTATCCGATCACTGGTTATAAGTATTCCTCAAAGCTTTGCATTCTAATTCTAGTTGCGAACTCATAACTCATTAATAACTTTCTTCATAAAATGCCGCCACACCTATGTCTTTTACTTGTCAATAACATGCTCTCGATCCTAAGGGTAAACTATAATAAAATTGGGTCAATCCACAGGAACAGAGCCTTATTAACTCACAGTTAATTACCATTATTATAATTTCTGTCAACAATGAATTAACCGATCAACTTTGATTTACTTTACATCCTATCGCCCAGATGTTTTGGTATATATCAGTCATCATTATGTCAGATAGGAGGTATATGGTCAGTAAGTCTACGCATCATATTTCTTGTCAGTATTGCTTAATATCTTGTTATTTATTAAGTAATGTTCATTCATTTGTCATTAAGATATCGACTAAGTGCTTGTGCTCTCGGACCAAGTTGTAAAGCTGTTCTATTTATTGTATACCTAAGTTTTCCTAAAAAGAGTAAATGGATTCTGTTTTACAATTTAAGATCATCGAATGTGGGAAGTTTTTCCACGAAATGAAAGTCAGTCGAATGAAATAAAAAATGGCGGTTAGGATAAGGTTGACAAATACGTAAATCGTTTTTGTAAGTTTAAAGGTACAGACGCCAGCACATCAAGCTACCCGAAACTTTACAATTTTCCCAATCATCTTCGAACCTAATGCTTTTGCGATAAAGTTGAAAATCTATTTAAGAAATTTGACAGATTGTAGTAGCTTGATGTGTTGGCGTCTGTACTTGAATTTTACCTTGTCATATATTTGGTTTGTATATACTAGTGTAGATATTATAGTACAAGTCTCTATGCAAAGTAGTGATCTTTAACCCAACAAGTTACTTTTGCACACAGCATTAAATAAACTCTATAAATAAATAACAGATTTTTGAGTAAATATTTAGTTATTGAACTTACGTAATACACGTACGCACACAGTACTTAAATTAAATGTTAGTGGTTACATTAACCTCAATACTTTATCGGAATATATCAAATTACAATAAAAATAGACAATCATATGGTCAAATAAATAATAAACGGGCCAATTAAGAAACTCAATAACCTTACGAAGACAACTGTGCCTACATAAAAAACCAAGAAAGTATATCAAACATTTAACGATTAGTTATGGTTAAAGGCAATCCAAAATTGAATATAAATTGAACTCGGTATCAATTCCTTTTAAGGTTTAATTGGCAATTGTACCTAAAGTCCGCCCGAACACAATTTGACTTGATTAAGGTCAATGGCACTCATAATAATTAACTTCCAATTATTAAAATTCGTTAGACAGAAATTAATTCCACGAGTTCGTAAAAGGTACTTGAATATAAAGAAGCTATTGAATTATTATGTTTTAGTGCTTGACATGAAAATTAAATGCAGAATTTATATTCGTATTATGTTGTTATATCCTTTTTACTATAATTTCAGCAATAAAATTCTAATAACCCTTAGCAATAAAGCGATTAACTAACTTACAATTAGAAGTAACTGAACGCGTACCAGTGCAAGTGTACCGATTACTCACAAAACAAGAATTCAATTAACACAAGTTTATTAACAATAAAATCTTAATCGGTACTTAACTACACTATTTTAGAGCTTTTTATAGAATCTTACAATCTAAAAGAACTTTTATATAACACATCCAGCTAGATATAAGAAAAACAAAACCAATTTTTCCGCATCTCTACATTTAAAGTAGGTATGCAAATAATAATAACAGCTAAAGACACAGAAAAAATTCAACCGCAACATGCATAACCCCTGCAGACTTAAAATGCAAATTATTTATTCCTTTTTTCATACAAAGTCAAATCCAAAGTCAGTCCAAAGAGTTCGTCAGTATGACTGTATGCTTATAGTCTGTATAGCAACCGAAGTTCGTCCTTGACACTCGGCGGCGGGCAAAAACTATCGGTCGTAATTCGGCGCGTCGGCTGGTGGGTGTGTTCCGTCCGAGCCGACGCACACAAGCTTAGCATAATCCCATGCCATAGATTATAAATTGTATCGACGCGCCTTTTTTAACTAGGCACGATACGCTTTTATAGCACGCTCATACAAGTGTGTGCGTTTTTAATCGTCTGAGTTTTTTGCTGGTGAGAGAAATGGTGCTGATTCGTTTTTATTGCGTTCTTTAGATAGACGTTTCGTGTGATGGATTAACACCGCCAAGTAATTTTATCCAGATATTATTAACAAGGTTCTATTAGCATAAATAACAATGAAAAGTAAATTAATACATTAACGGCATATTATGAAATCAGCTGCCGCTTTAACATTCGATGAATAATTAATTCAATTTTATTGACTTATTAGTAATCTAGAGATAAGCATGGAAACTTTATTCTTTTTTATGCCTTTACGACAAATTACTGCGTCATTTAATAAAAAAAACACAAGTTCTTGTTTATGTTCAACCATCTATTACCGTACACGCGAAAACCTTGAATAAAATTATCACACACCCATCAGCGAGCTTTTCATAAATAAGGAAGCTTACCTCTTTATTTGCCTATTGAATGCGAGTGATTGAATGTTTACCAACATTTGACGTTCCTAAATATTATTAGTAAACTGCAGATTAATCATTACAACAATAAAGATTTTCAATAAAATGCCAGTGAACGCGGATTAAACTAACAAAAACTCATCTTTAAATAACGTTAAATAGCCTTTAATGTAGACACACATTGCTAATAAAATCCTTCATGCTTGATTTGAAAGTCACGCATTACTACGAAATATAAATATTGATTTTAAACAGCTATTTGCTTGGATAAAATCAAGTGGTATATGGTATTATGTATTTCCAAAGCCTATTGTAGGTTGAAAGTGGGACCCTGTAAAAACTGATTCCTATCTTCTACTAAATATGTGCCATATTGTTGTGTATGTGTCTACGCATAAGGAACAAAGGAAGTTTGGCAACGTATTGTTCATACACTTTTCGAGTCTGGCGATCTGTAGACGAAAATTTGCAATTCAAACATCTGCACGATTTGACGCCCACATGTTAAAAATCATCGCTTCTCGGTGGTGCTGGAACTTCTTTGTGGTATTTTTTTTAAGTGCGTTTTATATACTGGCCATATAAATTCTATTTTTGTTTTATTTGTCACGAGTGCATAGGTAATGTTTTATGTTGATAACAATCTTAATATAGGCTCATTGGTTATTCCAATTGAATTAATGTCCTTCAAATTCAATGCTACGTCGATTTATTTTTACTGAAAATACGTAATAGTTTTCTTTCAGTAACTACCTAATAGCTAAAATCAGAATATATATATCCGAGTAGGTTTTTTTTATTATTTTCCAAATCTATAATTTTATCTGAAAATAATCTCCAAATAACTTAATCTAACTTTACCTAACCTAACCTATCGTTATCTGAAACTTCCATGATTACCTAATAAATTGTTATTATGTAAATGTTAATACAAAGACTGGATTACAGGCAATGGCCTGTTTATAAAATGTATAGATAATATTATTAAATTAAATTATATTTTACGGGTCGTAATACAGGTAAATGCGCGTATTTTATTATACTAAGTACCTACCTATGTACTTTATATTTATTAAACATTCCGAGAAAAACATGATTTGTGGGTATGTAATATTAAATGGTCCTATTAAAATGAATAGCAGAAATATTAAATAATGTAACTTATATGTTTTATGAACTTGAAAAGCCCTTTGAATGAAGACAGGGGCCGCATTCAATAAATTCAACGATTAATAAATTCATCCATAGCTCCTGTTACCCAGAGTTTTCAAGCAAATGTCTGCAATCTGACCGGATGTTAAAACTAAGCTGTCGAAGTAATTAATTCTCCAAGAATTTGGTCCCTTTCGAATTAAAATGCACTGCAAGCATGCTTGAACAGCATTTTGAAAAGTCAATCTTCAGTTCGTTATTAGAATAGAAGAAATAACTTCAAAGCTATTCCTCTTTTACAATATCAAAAATGGCTAGTATCTATAATTATAATCCAGCTAGTAAATAGTAACCGTCCTACCACAATTATATGTTTATAATAATCACGTATACTAGTAAAACAATACAAACATCACCATTAAAACTCAAGCCTCAATATTTTCCTCATATTTATTCAAGAAGTCATCTATCTCCGTGCAGATACATAGATACCTCACAAAATAACCTTCACCGACATATATTACTTTATTATATATACACACTATTATATATCTTAGAATAAGGTATTATTAACATTTTATGCTCGTTGTATTTACTCACAATATAAATGATTTATTTACATTTATAATATGTTTTTGTTGTTTTGAGGTACATTAGGTTGAATTTTGTTCAACTAAACAACATCTCGAGGTTAAAGAACTAATAAGCTTTATAAAAAGGCGTCATGAAAGCGTATAAGATTTTCAAGATAGGAAGATTATACCTACTTAAACAGACTGTATTGAGAACCGTCCTGCAGTTAAGAGAAAACATTAATATCGTCCTACTAAAACTTAAAATTGTTCCTCAAGCTAATACCTACCTATATGAAACTCCAGAAAAGTTTAGTATACAATATCTTAACTACAATTTAAAACAGGAATACAAAAACTAAATAAAGCAAATATAAAAAAAACCGTTATTTATCTATGTTAAACAGCATACAAAACATGTACCTATTTCATCGATTAACATCGAAAACCAATGTCTAGTAGCGGAAGGTCTAGTAAAGTTACACCCTCGCACGATTTGTATGCGGAAAACTGCAGCTATACTTAGGTACATCACGAGGAGCTGCACTTTGTTGGACGACCTCGAACATTTTACGACAGGAAACCAATAAAATTATAATGCTTGGACACTGACAAAGCATAGGCTAATTACGTAGGAGCTGTTGCCATACGTTAGGATAAAGATAGGACAGTATTTTATTGCTAAAGCCAAGGATGCATGTAAGAATGATGGGTTTTGTGCAAATGAATTCTTTTTTTTTCTTTTGCCTGCTCTGACCCACTCCTGGGTAAAAGCCTCCCATCCACTCCTTCCATTGATCGCGAACCCGTGCAAAACTTAAGTAACTTTTAGAACTTCAATACATTTCTAGAATAATAATGTTTTAATGTAGTCTATCTTTCGGTTTTGTTTATACGATTAACATTAGACAGTGTAGAAATATCACACTCTTTAGACGAAAGCACTTCGACTGTCAATATAAAAGCTCTTGTAGAAACTTAAGGCAAGGGATACCGGACGCATATTTTCCCTGCAGTCTTTCTCATATTTCTAATCTAAATGTAAATTCATCGGCGGCGCATATAATTCAGCCACCGACATTTATTTAGGTCATATAATACTCCGTTTATCATAAGCCTGGTAGTGTGCCAAAAAGTTTACAATTTTTCTTTTTTAATTTTCCAGTCTTGCTTGGAACTAAATCGACGGAGAACTCACGTAAACGATTAATGTTTAGAACTACGATTCCACAAATAAAACTGTCAGTTTATCTCGACTGATGTCTGTTATGCTGAAGTAGTAGGACTAAATCAGATTCAACATCTTCCTGCCCTTATCCCATACTATTTGGGGTCGGCGCAACATGTTTTCTTCTTCCATTCTCCCCTGTCAGACGTCACGGCATCATTTACTCCTTTCTCTTTCATAACAGTCTTCACACAATCCATCCATTTTTTCTTTGGCCTGCCTCTCCCTCTCCATCCATCAACATTCATGTCCATCACTCTTTTAGTCACATGCGTTTCATCCCTCCTCATTACATGTCCATACCAAGACAAACGACTTCCTTTAAATTTTTCTGTAACAGGTGCCACTTTCAAACTTCCTCTAATATACTCGTTTCTCACTTTATCCATTCTTGTCACTCCACACATCCATCTCAGGACTAAATCTGATTGAACGCGAAGTGTACCCACCCTAGTGAGTGTACCTATCCTATGACCCATCCACAGTTATTGTTGTACTCAACAACACAAGTAACTTAATCATCATCATCTTTTGAAGGCCGTTCCACACCACGCTATTTAAATCAGTATTATATTCATTGCAGCTAGGTACATCATCTACTAATCGTTCCTCGAAAACATTTTAATTAGTATTTTATGTAAGGATACAAGTAGTTGACTGATAACATCTCGATTCTTGGAAATGTAAGTTATAATCATGACTACGTTAAACGTGAGATATTCTTTCACATGTTTAAGTGTTTTTTTTTTGTAATAAATAATTATGTTTTAAAAGAGCTATCTTAATTAAATCTGTTATTTATGAGGTACAGATAACTGAACAATCTTAAATGTAGCCAGAGAACCTACAATCACACAGTCATTATAATAGGTAAATAAAATCTTGGCTGAGTTTTTAAGAAAAGTTGTCTCAGTTAACCAAATAAAAAGTCTAGACAGGTAAACAAGTTCTAGAAAAGTGAATAGTAGAGAGAAGGCGCGGCGTCGCACAATCTCCTCTAACGGGACGGACTTTTAAGGCTCTACAATGTAGGACGCTGGGTTGCGCAGGAGTCGTTATTATGCCATGTTTACGAGACCCCGATGCACTGATGTTTATTTTCAAAAACATTTTTGAGCGCGTCCCGTTTGAATCGCCAAAAAGATATATGGACATGAAATAATTTAGACTAATGGTTGGAAACGTAATTTTATTGTTATTCTTTTTGGTGACTGACAAAGGAATTTAGAGCCTGCAATTACCTGGGACTTGACAAAATACTATCCAATTAGCAAAACTTATGGACTTCAGCTTCGAAGATTCATTTAAGTTTCCTTTTTGGTCAATCCCTATATTTAGACAAAATTAACCTATAGAGCTTGAGGCAAAATATATTTTAATGTCTTTGGCTTAAGGAAAACTTCCCTACAGTCGATAGTTTTACAAATGATTTCAAGAAATGCTCTGAATTAAGTTATTCTTAACCGCAGCTCTCTCAGTAGGTCACTGCTTAACTGACCACAATACCACTTTTTAATAAACTGACCATATGACTGCTTTTTATTAAAACGAACTGAGGTCATGCACAAAAAAAATCTACTTAAATGTCATTATAGTAATATGAAACCAGAGAATTCGGAAGGATATAAATACGACGCAATAATTAAAATATCAATGTAGCTGATGCATATTAAAGATGCGAAAGAATGCAAGGCTTTGTTAGCTAAAGAATAAAAAAGCAATGCAACAAAAAGTTGTTTTTATAACAAACTCTACAACTTTCAAAAGTTTCTTATATTTCCTTCATAAATATGTATTAAAATGTTCACTTGATTTACAATTTCTTCACAAATCGGGCTTTAGCGAAGCTAATCCAATCTTAATCGCCATGATCTAAGATAATGTAAAAAGATACGAGGAGCTTTAAACTTTCGCGAATATAGCTTCATGTGTCGAGAATTTGTGGGTGTGGAACCGGTTTTGATGTCACAAAAGCTACAAAAAGACGTAAAAAAGTATAACAGAAAATGGTGATCAGCAGAAAACCGTTTCGGTATTCTGTCGCACGATATTTTAGGATTCGTATAAAGTAAATATTGCTTTAAGCGCTTGATTTATGGATTATTTTAACTTGTAATGTTTTCTCGTGCCGAACACGCGGTGTCGACACTACGAATCGATATTGATATGATCATAATTATGAATCTAACCTATATCACGAAGGAGGATCAATACATCTAAGAGATTTTGTAATGAAATCCTCTTAAATGTGCCTTGAGTCATATTGCTTATCCCAAATAATGATTCAAACTCAGCTTTATGTAAAAGTAATTCTCTGGTATAAATTATCGTAAATATTTTACAGAAGATCAAACAGTATTCAATGATTCACAAACGCTTCCCAATTATAATACATAAGCTGGATAATCTAAAGAAAGCTTCCGTTGTTTCGTTAGATTACTAAGAAAAAAAAGAATTTTAGTTTTGACGAAACATTTTCAACCTCATACAAGATAGGTTCACATTTTAGATAGTTTTCGTTCAGTCATTCGAAATATTTTGTGACTTACAATGGATTGTTAATTGACAAAAATAATTTTCCTGTTTTGGTGCACAAAGTCGTCTATAAAGGTAATTAATTTTCAAGTCTCTAGACATTTGCTGTGTTCACGTACTAACTGTGTCTGACCTATATTCCTCTATGTCCTAATCTATGCGCCCCACTGGCCGTGCGTGCTTCAATGTCAGCATGATAACTTGAGGAAACCAAGCCAGAAATACTCACGTACATATTAATCTTTTGGTTATTGAATTCTGTAATTTCATGGCGCTTTGCATTCCAACAAATGTGTTTATTGTGTTTGATAAAAATTGTGTTACTGATTTCCTTATTCTATTGTGAACAATGGACAAAAGCTGTTATAATGGTACCTAGTGGTTCTTAAATGCATTAGAGCTGGGGACGGTGATGGATGGAATGTGAATGATGATATGGCTAGAAAGGTGATGACCATTGAAATAATGGATAATAGAGACGTATGGAAGAAGACTTGCTGCGTCGACCCCAAATAAATTGAAATAAGGATGGAAAATTATGACCTTAATGAATTTAAAGTACACTAGTAGAACTGAGTGATACGTCACTCAGCTCTATTTTGTTATTCAGCAAATGCAGCAGTGTCAGTAAGTATGAAGTAAACGACGTCCATTGCATTAGGTACCCACAATTCTTATTCAGGATAAGTTGGCGTGAAACCACGGCATAACCTTGTGCTAACCGACATATAGTTTCATATGAAGGGTACTGTGTTACCCAATTGTACTTATTACATTTGCCTACCATTGCGGAGGTTGTAACTCAATTTAATATTTTGCCTTGTGTAACATCAAGTGCGTTGTGTACTACTTTTAAAATAATAGAACTAATATTGTATGATATAAATACATACGTTATAATTAAACTATATAGGAAGCTAATTATGTGATCTTTGACAGGGCACTCACAGCTAATCGTGTCTTTGAATGGTGCCAATATGTAATTAGCATGAGTATTGTTTTGCTCCCCGAGGAAATGCTAACATGAACAATGGAATTAAGAATATGATTAAATGGTAGATCATTTGACTGATGAAGCATGAGTAACTGCGAATAATTTTCTTTTCAAAAGTCACATTGGCGTAGAGGCTTATAGTCAACTTTAACTTAGCAACTATTTTTACCACAACCATAGTAATAAGGATTAGAACATCATTATAAGCAACAACAGCCAATTATCCTGCAACCAGAAAATTCTGCTCCTACTATCAAGCTCCAGACGAAAATCTGTTTGGGTTATAAACTAGCATCAGTGTTTTCGAGGTCGCCGTATATTGTATTAACAAACTAGGATATTTACAGTATAAAGTGGCCTCGGCGAAGACTCAGTAATTGCGAGAGCCCGATTAAGGCTCTTTACGACCGTCTATGTCGGCTTGATGTGTTCCTAAAGATTTATAGGCTACACCACTCTCGGTATTAAGTTCCCGGCGCGTCTTAAAAGCAACTTAATCTATTTTGTGGATGATTTTGTTCACACCTACGCAGCTATATTGGGTATGCCTTCGGGAGTGCTGCTGTAATTGGAACACGATGAATATTACTTACTAGCTTTTGCCAGCGTCTTTGCTCGCGTCGTAATCGAAAATTATCCCATGAGAATATTGTATATATAGCCCTCAGCATACAGGGATATAGCACTCAGGGATAACGTAGCTTCCTATTAGTGAAAGAATTTTCGGAATCGGATCAGCAGTTCCGAATATTACCCACTACATCTAAACTTGCAAACTTTTCCTCTGTATTGTATTGGTATAGATTGAAGAGAATGAAGCTGCATAATTAATGTTATCCGTTATAATTTAAAGTATTAAGTTTTAGAAAGGCAACTAAAAAACGGTAAGTTAAAATAGACGTTTGTGCTGTGACTTTTGATAATTTTGTAAAAAAAAAAAACAAAAGAACAGTCAGGTTAGGTTAGGAATGGTGAATAAAGCATGATTGCATCCGATTATATAATATTTACAAAAAATACATAATGCAGTAGAAGATTCCTTCAACACGATGGATAATTGTTAATTACTTACGTATCTACGTGTCGCGTATTTCAAATGATTAAGGATTTCCCCGAATAATAGACAAGATAAGAAGCATAGAGCTGAATACACAATGTAGACCTTAATAAATACTTCTTAGTCATAGAGATGATTATAGTCTAGTCAAGTTTATATTCACACATAAAATTTTACATGTAAGTCTACCTAAGTATGACCTGTATATAAACTGATCAGTGCATATATTGTAAAGTAATATATTGTCATGAAATTCAATACTGGCCCATAAAACTTTTGCAACATTGTTTCATTATGTCCGTAGTTTAGATACTTACCTTGTACGTTACCCATAAACAAGCGACGTTATGGCCCCTAGTCAAGTTACACCCTAATGTGATACGCTTTACATTATAATCTTCAGTTGTACAT
Source organism: Lycophotia porphyrea (assembly GCA_950005105.1). Lineage (NCBI taxonomy): Eukaryota > Metazoa > Arthropoda > Insecta > Lepidoptera > Noctuidae > Lycophotia > Lycophotia porphyrea. The sequence continues at coordinate 10,055,051 of OX465398.1, forward strand.
GCAAAGGCATTTCATTACAAATCTGTGTCAAAGGAATTTCAAAATGGTTTTTTTATACAAATGTGCACGTGATTGAATTTCAAAGGTTCCTCGTTTCTTTGTTTTTTGTTTCTTATTTATTTTTATATTATAATTTGTTGCTGATAAAAATGACCAACCAATATTATATTTTACGTTACAAATAAATAAGCCCACACAGCTGCAACATAATCTTTGTCCCATAATGCGTAGGAGCTGGCATTCTTTTTTTATACCACTTCGTCAATGTCCCTTTTTATGACAAAATTATTATCCATGAATCCGTAATATTTGCTTATTGTAATGGAAATCCATTAACGCACGCCCACGACGATGTCTACAGATTTATATAGGGCACGATACACGTAGATGTGGGTCAAACGCTATATTATGTAACATGACTTTAATAAATTCACGGCCGAATTGCGGAGGGTTTGTTAATCTTGCAGATTTTATGGCACTTAATTGTATTGGTGTTGTTAAGCAATTATAGGAGAATGGGAATTTAATTGAGTGCCCTTAACTGCAAACAGTGTAAGAGAAATAAACAAGGTGGAACGCTGGTTTTGACGTGAAAATACGCACAACAAATAACTAAAGTAGAGGCGGTTTAACTTCTTTCATATTTCTCTTTGCACGTGTTCAAGCTAAGTAATGAAACGCGTTTTGATGCGGATATATGTATAAGGATTTGCCACGTGTTTTCAAGTTTTTGCAAGAGTTCCGAGATTGGTCGCAGTCTACCGGTCGTGGTCGCGCGACTGCAACCATAAAGAACAAGAGAAACATCCCACTCGCAACAAATATCATCAATATTTAGGTATGGTCCTAACAAAAAACACTAGGTATCTATAATTCGATTACTACTGATTTCATCTCCACACGATCGCAGATAAAATAATAAATCAACAAGGTCACCCCAGTCACCTCGCCTGATATTGATTAATGGGAAGTTCTTAATATATTTCTCACGATCGTGATTATTCGTTAAAAATGTATTCACATTAACTTTGACACTAATTAATAGGATTGGTGTGAAAACCTTCTTGGAGACCTTTGTATTTATAAGATTCAATTAAAAAAATAAATTAGAAGTAGTTGGGTAAGTTGGTTTACGCAGAAGTCGCGGGCGCGTGTGAAAATTGAATCCGCTTTGATGGGTCGTGATGGCCCCGCATCGGCAGTCGGCATGCCTTCAGTGCAGACTCATAGACATTCAGTTACGTAATAAGCGCGCAGCCGCTGGCATAGGTTTAGATCGTTACCTCTAAACGTGTGCTTGTCTACGGCCGTGGTCAGTGCACATCCAGTGTAGGCGTGGCCTCGGTTCGCGCACTAGCGCTGTGATTGGCGGAACATAAAAGGCAGTTGCATTTCACTTCGTACTTGTTCTGAATGCTAATTAAATAGCTAATTTTTAGAATTACGCATTACCAGTTCAATTATGCGTTTTGTGCTAATATTAGCATGTCTAGCGCGCTAAAGTTTACATTTATTGCGAAACGTACTACTCTTGTAATTTTTATTATTGTTAAGTGGGCGACGGAAAACAAAAGATTCGTTCACCTCGCATACCGATGTTAGAAAGAAACAAAGCTTTGGTAATGAGAACTCATTTATAAAACCAAATCCATTAAAATATTATTAACTTTGGTTAACCGCTAACATTTAAACAATATCTGCAGTTGAATTAATGTTTCCTTGTCCTGATTAACTTTGAAACGTGATTAATTGACATGACAAAAAAACATTTAAATGTTACGTGAGACAACATGACTAAATATTTTGTTCAGCAAAATAGTCGAAAAGACATAACGGAACAAGAATAAGCCGTCAAAGATATGGACCAATCTAATTGATCGGGTTAATAAAAATTAAGCCCGTCGATCTGTTTGATCTAGAAATGTGTTCCAAGCTGTCGTTCTGCTGTAACATTTGGTTCACACGTTATTATTATAATCATCAATTCTTTAATAATACTCCACTTCCGTAGGGATACTAGCCTATTTAAACTCCTCATGAAATTATCAACAATAAGTACAATTGGCAAGGTACAGAAACGTCAATCCTGCAATGACGTTTCTCATTCTTGGCAATCAAAGGTTGCTTTCATGTCCAAAGGAGCTGGAAATAATATAAAAACATATCATATCAAGCATACCGGGTGTAAACAGACTCTTCACGAAGCCGTCAACCAAGCATTATGTACATCAAAATAAGTAACTTTACGCAAAAATTATTGCTGGGAAACGACTTTTTTTTTTGGGCTGAAAAATCACGTTTTACAGTAGGACTCAATATAACGCACTCAAAACATTGTGCTGATGGATGGATTGAATAGTAAGGGGTTCTGGAGGTGTTTAAAGTAAAAATCTTACATTAAAAACAAGTATTTAAAAAAAAACTTGTGAAAAAGTTAGACTTTGACCCCCAATATCTCCGTAACTAGAAGGTTCCCAGGTATGGTCTAGAACAAAAAAGTGATCGCAATGACGGGGAGAACAGCCTCTTAACGAAGCCTTTCGGCTTCGTTAAGATTCTGTTTACGCCCTTTATAAACGGTTAATTATCAACAAATACTGCACAAGAGTTAGAAATCAAAAGATGAAGATTTGATTGCAATAGAGTTATCTACAACAGCTTGTTTCTAACTATTTCTTAACTTAACTACTTCATTTTCATTTACAGGTATTTTGGTCTCTGGTCGTGCTTCATTACTTACGGTTTATACCCGTCTGCCTCCACCAGTTTGTCCCCACTGGTGGTAGTTGCAACTATTTGTCGCATCTAGCACCACTAGTGGTGATTGCATCGGTTCAGTCGCTTTACTGTTAGTATACCGACATGGCCATAACCGACCCCAACATTCATGAAATACTTGTGATACTGGTTTTTTTATTTATCGGAATTCGTTAATCTGTGACGATTTAACGCATGATTCTACGTAAATTCATATCTTATTAAAGTGTAAAATGCTATCAATAATGATAATATAAAGAACCTACAAATCTTTATCGCTGCACTGACAGCAAACCAAAACGTGTATTAAAACACTCAATATTTTAACCATTACCTTCTGATTCAGGTAAATATTACCTACAATCAATTTTGAACACAGGAAAATCATTCTTTATGGAATTTTCTGTAAAATCTTTCCTGTAATTGTAGGTAGGTAACTGTTTTATCTATGCTGTATTGATTTTACCGTTTGTCCTTAGGTACCCCATAGTTTGAGTACAATGTAATTTTTACATAACTATATGAAAGGTTTTGTAAACAGTACTGAAGTATAGCACGTGGAATATGTCCTACGCATAGACTCTGTGTTTTAAATTTTTAACCCTCATAACTCTACCACTGAAAGATTTGTTGGCGGACAAAATTCTTCGAATCAAACAAATTTTCCTCAAACTTCAATATTCGTAACAAAGCAACGAGATTTCCTGCTGTCTGTAAACAACTATCGTGATGGGCAGGAACTACTTCCCTTGCACTGATTCATTCCGTATCCCGACCCAGATCTGTCTACCTTATGATTACGGCAATATCTCTTGCAAATCACTTGCTAATTCGGCCCGAGCATAGCAGTTTCTCACCGTTTGATAGACAGATATTGAAGAATTTGAAAATATAAAATTATTAATGACCTGATGATATAGCCATTAAAACAATAATGCATGTCATATAATGATATGTTTCCAGATTGATAAATGAGGTAGCCTGCAATGCTATGGTGCAAGATCATAAAATTAAGATGATCAAATATTTCTAGGGCCCGTTGCTCAACCAGTCCTTAGTTAACAAGCCAAAATAACAACAACAGCCACATATAATACGTTCTGAGCCTCGACAAAAATACAAGAGCAATGTTTTCGGTTGACAATGAGACAAATCATAGACAAACGACTAGAACAAAGGGTTTCAATAGAGAATAGAATAAATTCAAAACAAACACTCGCTATGAATATTTTCAGTCGTGTCTAAACAACGTTCTCTTGCGATTGACAAGCATCCATGTATAGTAAGAATGGTGTTATTTTAAAACAAGCACCTTTTTCCTTCGATCGGTAATGGATCCAGCCATATTTAGGTTGGAGACTTTTGATTTTAACCACACTGATATAATATGGTCAGATTTAGGACCGAAATAGAATCCTCTCCTTATTAAGAACGATGATGATCTATCCTATAGCCCTTTCCACCAATTTTCCCCATTTTATCTATCTATATGGAAACAGAGCTGACTAAAGTGAAAAGGAAAAATTGCCTACGTAGACTAGTTTTCACAATTTTTGTCCCACATGTTTAAACACTGACTGAAAGGTTTTAACGTCATTAAATCTTCAAGGCATTGTTAACCGAATAGGACATAGGTATATAACATGGATTAAACAAATATATTCGGTTGTTAATAGGAAGCTGTTGCTTTTGCCCAACAAAATCGCGAACTGACGCTAAAAACACAGTTCTTTATTCAATCTTTGGTTCTAATCAACACATTAGCAAGTAAACATTGTATGCCTATCAAGTTTTTTTTTATTAACAGTGGCAAAAGACCATGAATTTGTTATATAAGTGACCTTGAACGAAGTAAATCGATATGCAGTCGTGCAATGCCGTGCTAATGGCGATGTGATGGCCGGTAGTGTTAATTGCTTAAGAATAACGTTTTATTTTCGCGTTGTCACTTCTTTAATACGTTTTTAATAGTAAAAAAAAAAACGTCGTTTTATGTACTAATCGAAGGAAAATCAAAGGTAGCAACTGATTTGTTATAGAGTATGGTAGAAGGGCTAATGACAAGCACTCTGCCATGGGCGAAATTGATTAAGCAGATTCTCAACACTTAAGACTTGCTGGATAGTCAGATGACATCGAGATGATAACAGCATGAAGGTTATCGTTTCAAGAATAATGACGAAGACGAAGTAATAAAACCAGGAAAGCAAATGAACGTAGAAACTAGCAAATGTGAGCTGAATATGTATCGATCTTTTGCGTATTCTACAGCTAACATTATTGGAAACAAATATAGCTACAAAAACGACTGAACATTAAAATTCTGACAAATATTAAAGTAAAATATATTTGTAAAATATATTGTCCTTACAATATTTTCCTTCACCTTTTGCTCAGTTGCTTCTAAATTATGCACACACGTTTGAAAAACATGTCGGTACACGCTCGATACACGACAATGACATTTATGTTCGGAACCCCTGCCAACAAGAGTAACCACTGCTTATAATTTATTTCTTTTATGACTTTGCAATCCTCAAAGGGTTAGACAGTTTTAAAACCGTTTGCAGATCATGATTTTAAAATCGGAAAAAGATTTCTTTTTATTCAAGGGTTGTACCTACATGAAAATAGAAAAACTTCTTGGAATTAAGGCGGAAATTGACGTTTCTTGGAATAAAAACGAGCCAAGAACAGTAACATTGATTTTGTCTAGACGCAAGTTTTAATTTAAACAGAAATATTTGACTGACGTATGAAATTCTTTAACAGCTAGGTATATGGAACTTCACTTTCAGTTCAGCAGTTTATTGTGTAGAGAAACGTGAGAGTGTTCATAGAAATCTAAACAACGCCACAGCTGCATATGGACGCATTCTCAGCACATGACTACCTGACCAGCAAACAAAACAAAATATTATATTTTGATGAGTCGACAGTGCATTACCCTTTCTACGTTTGTACAAGACCTGCCACTTTTAGAATAGTTGTAATGGCATTCGCGTGCACTTTTAAATAAACATACGTAGGTCGCATTTCGCGATAGTGTAGATACCTAATGTTGGTAAGACTTGTAGGTTCTGTGACGATTGCAGCTTTATCTATACAGTTGCAGAGAGTCATGCACTTGAAATTGTTTAAAAAACGCAAATGCATTATTTTTGGAGAGCAGCAGAAAACTAAAGTGAATTTAAACGCTGCGAAAAATACCATTGATCAACATAACGCATGGGTCGCATTAACGCGACATAATGATTAACTTGTAAACTTAAATACAGTGTAAAAAATACAAACAGTAAATAAAACAAATTCAGTGTTAACGGCAATATTTTAAAATATATTTGTAGTGTTGGCGTATTGCCCGGGTACCTATTATGTTCTCAAACGAAAACAGAAGCCATTTCTTGTTAATTTGGGTTGGTTGAAAAACTAAAGCGTTAATTACATAATTATGTGCAAAGTTCAAAAAATATCCTTGGACTGTTACTCTTCAACTTATTTGAATGATTACTTGAACTTTTCCAACTTCAACACTTGCTCATTAAATCGTAGAACCTGGATGATCGAGCTTTGCTCGGTTTTTTTTTGACGTTTTCTAAAAATTAAACCAAGCTAGATCGATTTATCGCCCCCGAAACCCCCTGCATACTAAATTTCATGACAATCGTTGGAGACACGATATATACAAGAATTGCTCGTTTAAAGTATTGGATGGATAGATTCGACATACACTTAATAACAGTAGTTTTTAAATAGCTCACGATTTAGCATGTTCATTTTTAGCATTAATGAAGTCTCCGTGAACTGAAGACGCTAACAATGAAACTATGTATTAACGTTAACTTGGTAATAAAATCGCAAGAGAATTGCATAAATATTGACCTAGTTCGCAGTCCCCATTCGTTCAGGATGTCGAGGCATTCATTTTATCTAACTATGCTTTGTCTGTAAGTGCGCATCCCCCAACATTCGGAGTGCCCGCCTCACCGACTTTTATCCGTTCTGCGTCGTGCCCTATTTAATCATTATTCTTTTCACTGCAATTTTATTGTTCCTTTGTAGTTTCTACAACACTCAGTGGTTTATGATGTTGTCTTTTATTCTTAGAAATTTCAACTTCATCTGACCTAATTTTAACTGATCTGTGCTATTCTTTACTATTTTTCTTAACAAATGTTTCCTGTCAAAACGAATAAGCATCTGGGTATGTATTTATGTTTCGTCCTTTCAAAATCACACTGACTTTGTTTACTTTGCCAAATCTTTACGAGTCTATGCGTTGTTTCTATTTTCCACAAAACTTTGAGAGTGTCGTGACCTTAAAGCAGCAATTTTGTCCATAATCAATCTGTGTCATGTAGTTCATTTCTCATTTGTCCACCTTCAGGAATAAATATTATATCAGTCTGTCTAGCTGGCGTCTCAATTCTTCATATTCGAACGCTATGCTCATTCGCACCTTAACTAATTGGATGATAGCCAAACAGGACCACCCAAACTACTGACGCTTTATGATCATTGAACTTCTAATATAATGCTAATATAGTCAGCGTGTATTTATGTTTCATAGGAGAATCATGTTGTTCTTCTCGATGGGTTCTCGGCTATGCGTTTATTATAATTTTATACACATTTGCTGTTACGTTGTTGGATATGGGACACTGCCAGAAGGCGATAATTTATGATCGGATACGTCTGTATTCAATATGAAAAATTTGATCAGAAGTTTATCTAAATTACTTATTTATAGGATTATTATTAACTGAAATGGTTTTCTGAAACCGAACGTTCATTGCTTTTTTATTTTCATGTCATAGAAAATATTTGACATTATGGTTTCAGGTTACTTTGTTTTGAAAGCATTTTGAAGCCACTATCTTGAACTGATGAAAGGTTTGCACAGCCCCTGACAGACTGACAGACAGGTCGCACTCGCAAGGCTAAATTGACATTACTTCTCTTCAGAGTATGCAGTTTCTTTTTAATTGGGGTGGGCTGGACTGTCAAGTTTTTTGTTTGCGCTAAATAGACTCTCTCGACTTAATCTTTTCCCTAATAAAACTTACGAAAAAATGTTTGATTACATTCCAAGCACATTATTATTGCGTGTATTATGCGATCAAACAAAATTGTAAAATTAAAATACTTTTGTACTTTGTTCAAAAGACATCAATAATCCCAGAAAACATGTGTTTGCGGAAAGATTTGTCGAAAATGTATGAAGACAGCTACGCAATTCATTAGCTGATACGTAAATATTTAAAGATATTTTTTGTATTTATTTATACTAATATTTGGGCCTACAACAAATCAAATCCTTTAAGAAAGTGTTATTACTACGAGTACATACCATACTCTCAATAATATGTTATATGTATATTTATCAATTGCATCATGATTTCTGAAAAAGCTGTAATCTTAACACTTACGTTTGTAAGAATCTGAGAAGTTACAGTACAGTATCTAAATATGCGAGTAAAAACGGCCGTTTACCTATAATACTAGTACAATTGTATACTTTATAGGTGTTAAAGCCTGATATTGGATAACAATTAGCAATGTAGACAAAGCAACTTCTGCGCATCAGCAGTCTGCATCAAAGGCAACGAAGCAAAAATAATTCCGCCTTACGTATTGTCTACTAGAATATAAACAAACCAAACTGTTTATATTGCATGTATTACATTATACACGAGTAGATATTCTTTTTAATCAACCTGAGCCTGACACTTGGATGGCTGCCAAAAACCAATGTTTTGCTAAGTGAGAAAGTACAACACAACGAAAAGGAGGATTACGTAGTACAATAATTTAGGAAATAATGAATTAGTTGAGAATGAAAAATAGACTTTTAACGATTCTGACGTCGCCTGAAGTCATCAGACTTATTTGTGGCTGAAGTTCATTGCATAATTATCTATTCAACATTGACAAATCGTGGCGAAAACCTCCAGTTTTCGTACTAGTGTGAAAAAGGATGCGAAACATCACTCTAGCTTAGGTATATAAGTCTAAAAGTTACAATCATACTAAGGTCAAATAGAACTTATCCAGCTAGTATTTTAACGCTGAATTATTAATATTTATTTATAGTCATGCTTAAACAGCACTGGCAAAGCTACAATTTAGCAAAATTTTCGCAATTTCTGCGTACATAAGCAATAACCAGTATATGGCCGCACGTGCGTGTCACGAGTAACGTTCACACCCAATATACACATTAAAATTAAATAATAGCTCAAGGCCCACTGTTATTTTCGTTTTAATACAACGGCAGCTTTCCGCCACGCGTTGATCGGGTTTTTATTCCCACGAACCGGCAGGCAACTTGCCATACGCACCGTGTGGTAGCATCCTTAGGTCGCATATTCATCACGGCGTCGCATTATCCGACTCTAAATAGAAATGGCTGATTGATTAAGTGATTAATTGGAAGAGAAAAGGCTATAATTTATAAGTAGCGTCATATCAAACGATTTGATAGTGTTTCTGCGTTCCGCCTAGAAAAAGTCTTTAGATTGTGTAGCAAGTTTCGGGGATCGCTTGCTTTTTTCAGCTGTTTTTCACTTTTATTTTACACGTGTGTATGACGTTTCATTAATAATAATTCTGAAGAATGAACGAAGATTTTAACTTCTGTTTTTATTTGAGAAATAGGGTTTTTACAACCAACTGTAGAGGTCGTAGCAATAAAAATGAACGTGCACAAAATAAACAGTTTCCAATTATTCGATCTCGACGAAAATAATTTAAATTGGCATCTTGGCGTTTTCATTGGCGTAAGATTTTTAATTCGTCGCGTAAATTGTTTAGCGGTGGTATATGTTGACATGTTATGACATGGTTCAACAGTATTATATTTTACGAATGCTCCAATACGAATTCATTCATTGAAACATTTATTCTATTGAAGTTTTTCAGAACGTGTTGTGGGCGGTCTATGATTACGTAACATTTAGTTAATGAGTTCAACGTTTCGGAACATGTAATTTGGAGCAATAAAATCCGTATACCAAGTGCTGTGTGCTTTATGGCATATTTGTTGATTCCACGAAATGGTTCATGGTACAATAGCGAGGAAACCATGACATGTTTATGTTGATGCGATCCGAGGTATTAACCTTTATCCGCACATGTCAAAGTAAATGATCTTTCAATACAGTTTCACCACATTTTCGTTTATTAGCTAATTCTTGTCAACTCTCCAGTAAACTCAGGAAATTACCTACATGTCGTTCCAACTCATTATCTTAATAATGAGTTGGATGTCTTATGTTGATAAAGATATGGCAAAAGAGCTGCTGTTAATTTGCGAAAATACAGTATCTTTTCGAAACAACAACAGTTTTCTTTCAATATCCACTTATTATCCATACCTACAGAATTTTCAGTTTCAGTATATTTAAAAAAGAAATTATCTATAAACAAAGGGAAATTAATGATGAGTATTTAGTATGGCAAATAATAGCGTGTTTGTGTGTACTAAGTCAGGGGCCGTCGGCTCTCCCTAAAGGCCGATGGTAATGAATTAGGCTCGTAGCTGTCATAACTAAGGCTGAAATGTGTATTTAATAAAAATCGACCTAATTATACGCATCACACTTTACTAACACCAAGAAAATAATGTGGTTATTTAATTTGACTTTAATGTGACAACTGTTATTTTCAGTTTTATTATTTCAAATCTTTTATCTATTCTTTTTTAAAGTAGGTACCTACATACTGTCTGATTAGTCAGGTACCACGCTCACTCCAAAATAATTTGCAAAACAGTGGCATACATAAACGACAATAAAAGTAGAAAGTGACGTGACAACTATACTTCCCTCACGGCTTATCAGAGAGCGAATTACATAATACATTTGTTTCAAATTGGCAGTGTCAATGTTCTTTGTGATATGTATAGATAGGTGTCATGTTTAAAATAAGATTAGTTAGGTATCTATATTATAAGAACTCATAGAAGAATCATCAAGAAACTGCAACTGCTGGTTTTCATTTCGTAGAAATTCATCGATATCGATTTTCTTGGAAATACCTTGAGATAAAGATCTGGCTGTATTTGGTAAACCTAACTAAATCAATAAATTCATCAGTTAAAGATACAAAATAACCAAAATTTGGCAGTAGGTAACATAAAACCAAAATAAAACAAGCGCTCACTCAAATTTTCCTTCCAACACATCATCATCATCATCATCAGCCTTTTTAATGTTCCCACAGCTGGGACACAGGCAACACATAATTTCCATAAATTCCCCAGCTAAGCATAACAGCATATTATTTTAACAAAATTTCTATATTGAAAAATGTTTTTTCTAATTAATTGACGTGTTCCACACTTCATAACTCACGTAAAAACTGCTCAATACACGAAACAATTTGCATATTTTATGTTTATGGTCACCATAAGCATAACTTAAGCGCTCAAAAACCCACATTATAGTCATTATTTTCATCCTAATGGTACAGTTACCCGGACTAAATATAAAATGTAATGGCCTTACCGTAGGGCGCGGCTAGTTTTATATGCAATATATCTCGACGGAACGACGACAAACCTATCATTTTCAATAGATTTTTTGTATTCAATCATCATTCACTAAATGACATTTCGTTTTGAGGGATATTTATTGATATTGAATTGACAAAAAGTTTATTGTTGCCGGTATCGAGGATTAGGCGGATTAAGGAGAATTTATTTCCATTGCGTGAATTGGAATTCTATTAATTCTTCTTTACGACTTGACTGAAATTAACCGTAGCTACCAGTATTTAAGATTTAATTTACTTAATCCATACAAGTTCGCCTAGCAGTTGAAAGATACGGCACTTCCCCATGCTATACAGGGTGTAAACAGACTGTTCACGAAGTAACTTTACGTAAAAATTATTGCTGGGAAACAACTTTTTTTTTGGGTGAATATCACATTTTACGGCAGGACTCAATGTAACGCATTCAAAATATTGTGCTGATGGATGGATTGAATAGCACGGGCGGAGCGTCGTGAAGGTGTCTTAAAAGTTGGAACTTTGACTCGTTGTAACTAGAAGGTTCCCAGGTATGGTCTAGAACAAAAAAATGATCGCAATGACGGGGAGAACAAATGCCTTTCGGCTTCGTTAAGAGTCTTTTTATGCCCTTTATGTTCCTATGCGCTTTCATTTTAAGTTCCGCATTTATGGATCGCTATTTGGTTATTGTGACACTATTTCTCAAAGCAAATGCACATCCATGGCAAAGCTATCTCGTTTCCTTCCATTATCATTTGAAACAACAAAAACACAAATTTAAAATGCATCTCTCATTTTCAGTCGCCACATATTCCAACCTCTGAATCAACAGCAATATGAGAAGCTCCATAAAAACAATATGTCTGCCCACTCGCAACCTTCACGTCGCTAATAGCTAGACCAGCTCAAACACTTTCAAACCGAATTTAAACGTGCTCCTAATAACCTTCGCAAATCAGCTGGGACTGAAATTATACGCATGTCAAGTTGTATCAGACAGATGATTTGTTATGTGTTCATGTAAATTAGGGTGTGAGCATATAAAATAAAGTGAGAGGTAATTTTTGTTTACGTCGAATTAACGTCATCATTAGCTGTTATGGCTGCAGGTTTTGAGAGATGAATTTCAGGCAATTTTACACGGACGAGAGTCATTCGTGTTTGAGTTTTTTTATCCTATCTTCAGCTAAGTTTGGGTACTTCCAATACTTGTCTAGGGTAGTTTAAATTGATTAGTCTTAGTTCACCTTTAGGTATACTAAAAGCTAACCATCAGCTTAATTAAGCTACTAATAGCTAATCAACCAAATCACAAATCATAGAAAACATTGGTACCAGGATATCATAAATCGCAGCAAGATACACGTTAGCAAATTAAACGGTCCATGTAATAACACATGTGTGATTGCCTTAACAAATGAGGCCAAGCTCGTGATTGGCCACACCTGTGCAAGAGGTTGAGGACAGCAGTCAACTTTTTATGAATATTATTCCTAATTTATGAGCCTCTTATTTTTATATTACTTCATAATTTGCTGGAGTAGTTATTAATCAGTTGAAGATTTTCGACCTCACACGATTTGAGGTTACACTGACACTTTAACAGTTTTAAGCGTTAACTTCAAGTGCCTACTTGCCTCTTATATTTTTTTCCACCATTCTTGAGTGACGTCTGTACGTCATTTTGTTCTAATGATCGTTAACAACAATGGATAAATGGTTTTCGTTCCACGCTTCGTTGTTAAATTTGTTACGCCTAACATTACATTAATGTTTAAAAAAAAAAAAACATTTATATGAACGTTATTTATGGCTTGTCAGAACTGTAGCCAAAATAGATTTTATATTAGGAAGCATTTTTGATATGATGATTGCAAGAGCGCCTGTGCATTGTATGAGCATCAGAAACTATCAGCTTTTGCTCTCCATCGTGGGTTTATCTATTTTGCACGACTAGAAATATCTATGTTTCCTAACTTCAAAGTGCGACTATTATTTTTCTTAAGAATTCAAGCCACTCAAAACCCAACATCCTGACAAATGGTGTCTGTATCACAAGGCTAACAGGTTCAAACAGTTTCCTTCGACTCAACTTTAGTTGGAAAACGACGTCGTTATCGCTATCAGTCACCGGTGGTCGACGTTCTCCGCCAAATTGTTATTGAGCCGTACCCGACGCGATACCCTGACCCCACGGTCAATACAAGGAGCTTTCTTATCGCCCCAAATGTACCCGTAAATTTTCCAATTAAAACCCATTTGACGCAAAAGTCAACATCAAGCCTAATGGACATGACCCGCTCTAAAACAATGGACGCTTTGACGTTGCTTCCACTGACCTACATTTTACAACGTATATACAAGTACACGACATAAAAAGCATCTTAAGTTGTTAATACTAGGTTCAACAACCAAGACCCTCGTTAAAATTATCAAGGGGCAAAAGAATAAAAAAATTCTGATGATAACACTTTTAATAAACAATTCAGCTGACGCACTGAAAGAAAACTTTGTTCAGTAAAAACAAAAGGTGGTGATATATATTATAAAGTCAACTACATGTCTATAATATACACCTCATTAGCGACATTCTTCAAGATTCTTTACAAATTTGTCGCGGCGTGGCGCGTCGCCGGCGCGTTTGATGTGCGGACGCCGCGATAATTACAGAATTAATGGCCTGATACAGAGAAGCAGTTTTTATCGCAATTAAGAGTGCGCTATCGATCGACCCAGTTGCGCTACATAACGCTGCACTAATTCACAAGTACCCAACCTTGGGGAGAACTAAGTTTGCTTGTAATTCGTTTTTAGCGGGTACCAAAACTAAACTGAGATTTCGACATTTTGATTTCACGAACGCACTGTACCCAAGAAATGATATTCGTGACATATTTGTTAGGACTCTTACGCAATCAAAGCATTTACACAATTATTCTACCAACAGCTGAATGATAATAGGATCTAACTAAACGCATGGAGCCCGCTCGTTCCAGATATCCATAAGCGGCATTAATCAATCTAATTGGACCTTCAGTTCTCCCTGTTTTTTATTTACGTTGCAAATATCCATTTAGCAAATAGAGCCTCGTTTTTCATTAGAAACAGTTGGGTATAATCTGCGCGGCAAAAATGGAACGCCTAAATAGCACGCAAGGTTAATGTGTTGCAGTATATTAAAGGCGTCAATAAGAAGCAAACATTCCTAGAGCGACCTGTACCCTGATTACTCGGTACACAGTCTCGGGTCGCCTGGCAATGACACTCCTTTCTTTATCTATGCGGTGTCTTTGATGCTCACTTTTAATGCAAACAGTTCGAACTGATTTCACTCTATACGTACTCTTCACAGTATTTGCAAAGGAAATGTTTAGTGATATCATTTTCTGAACAGTAAAATACTTAGCATAGGCATAAGACTCAATAAATTGAAACAGATCTCCATACAAGCTCGCTCGCTCACTCAAATTACCATAAAATGCAAATAAATTTGGATAAAAGAGTTGAATTAATAAATTGAAGACATCATCATCATGGAGGTATACACGCGCGCTACATTACGCGCCAGTGGCAAAATTAAAGTGTTATCGTTTGTTTGTGCCAGTCATATCTGCCGGCAAGCCAGAATCGTTCCGCAGTAGTAATGGTGGAATAACGTACTGGCTGTAAACGTAAACAATGATTAATGGAGTTCCGAAAAGTGTTTTCTCCAGTTAGTGTGCCGTTGTCGACTCATTACTTATGGATGCTTTTTTTGGTAGTATGCGCAAAGGCTCTGGTAGAATTGCGGTGGGCCTACCAGAAGGTCTATCAAAGCCTTATTTCATAAGGCAATGTTTATTCCTTAGTTTTGCTGTCAAAACCACCAACAAGTCATTGATTAGCTCACAAGTCAAACTTAAAGTGATTCCGCTCGAAGACTAGATATCAGTGTCATGAATCATGATAAAATCTCATCATAATTTTAAAAGATAAAATCGATTAAAGCGTATTAATTTCGAATCTGTTTTCCAATATCTCTTTACATGTATTATAGCACTTAAGTACGTGCGTTAAAGCCTTCAGCCTGCTCAAAGAAGTTAATTTATTGGTCGTATCTTTATCACTTAATCTTAATTAAGCCCTCCTAGATAATTTTTATCTCGGAAAATTTGCAATTGCAAATGGCCGTCCAAGCCGTCTCAGCCTGACCCGTTTGTGAGATGTCAAATATTGGTTTCGCGCAAACAATCTTATCCGTCCGTCCGTTTACTTGGCTCTACATATAGGGGTACGTGCTCCCACTGGCTATACATACTTGTACTTATGTATACAGTACCGGATGTTAATTAAAAAGAGTATTCAATTTTGTTTGATCAAGCGAGAAGTTTATAAATGCGTGTATTTAACGTCGAGTGATCCTAGAATAGCTTTTTTCAAGGTTTTCAAAAATGAGAAAGAAGATATGAGAAACAAGTATGATGCGATGGATAAACTGTTTACTAGTGCGATTAAAAGGACGAAAGAAGGAAACGGCCTGTCAATCATACGTGTTTATAATGATGTTAAGTTTTCGGGAACACATGCAATAACTGTATTGTAAAATAATAGGAACAGGGATAGACAAACAGCCGATGTAGATGTGGATCATGATCACAACATAGTAGATATAATAAAACATTGGGCAATACAACCAATATGGCAACTAATAAATAACAATAATTTTATAATAGAGTCACCATAAAAAGTTACGATGTAGGCAGCCCTTCGAACTGCATATTATTATGAATTATTTTGTTTACAAACCAAATATTTATTTTAGTAAGCTTGTTCATTACTTCATCAATCAGGTTTATCTACAAAAATCTAAAGATGTTTTAATTTCCATTTCTCTGCCCACGGCTCAAATTATTCGAAGTAATTTGTTTAATTTATTCCTATCCTAGAGCCATTGACTATAAATCGTTGGCCGTAATGAAAATAAAGAAGAATTAACTTTAACAACGATTAACTTTATGAATGAGTCACGGTGTGATTGTTTATTGAATTTGCTTTATAAGGGCTTAATTAAAGTATAATTTATATTTTTCTAAAGTACATCAAGATGAGCGGCTTTGTGTCTAAGACGATCACAATTTTTCCTTAAGAAGAAGACCAATGTTATTTCAATAAATGTATTTAGTTTAATGCAACTTCATGTTTTATTTAACACACAAGCATAGGAAGATGGAATGATATCGTATGGTTACTACATTCAAAGATTGCCACCGAAGTACGTGCTACTGATTCTACTAGGAAATAAAATATATTCATTAAATTCATTTTCTTTTGAAAATACTCAAAACTTAACGAAGAACTGGGGACAAATATTGCAGATTCTTTCTTGTTTCGAACTTTCTATACTTAAACCAGAAGCGATGAAGCTGTATTCCATATTAACATCAACACTCATTACGTATGTCTACACAATATTACTTAATGATCACTATTAACGTAGGGTCAGACGCTTCAATCAAGAATTTGACGATGTTGATGTATTAATATGCGTGGGTGTCGACGCTCGTCCTTCATTGCCCACTTCAAGTGATCGACGTCCACTCGAAAATTACCGAATACACAAAACAAAAACAAACAGACTCGTGTTAAAGTTTTAATGCGAGTGTCGCAACACTGCTCCTCCCAATCGTCGAAGCCGAATTGACCTTCTGTCAAGGGCAACCTAAAGAAACATCGAATTGAAACACCAAAGGTGTTAATTTATTATTTCTGTAAACGCATGACTTCCGCCCTTTGAGCTGTAGGAAGTGATTAAGTACTGTTTCGATATAAAAAAATAACAAAAGTTTGAACATACTATTCTCACGATCAAGTAACACCAACCAAATAGATATGTGTGAAGGTAAAATCAACTTTATAGGTAAGTGTTGATCAATATTTCTTGCAGTTCGTTTCCAACTTGTTCGATTGTTTGCTTTACGTACTGATCTTGTGGGACGTGTAGCTTCTCACCTAGATGCACATATAGCTGATGATATGAGAGAAATACTTTTCATCGTTCTCTTGTCTAATTTGTTTACGTATTTTCCAATCAGCGGCAGCTAAACGCGAAGGTTCATTATACATGGTGCGCTACAGCACATGCAAGTTTGTTTGTGTGCGCTTTGAATATTGAAGTGTTAAAACAAACGTACTAATTAACATCCATTCAGATGTGTGGAGGCCACGTTGATTCATGTGTGCTGCTTGAATGTTCTTATCACGGATGTGTGCACTCTTAGCGTTAAGTGCAATATGGTATTCAAGTCACCGTATTGTTGCTTAGAAATAAGTTTTAACTTCGAATATTCCATTCCAACTACTTAGGTATGTTTTCCTTTGTTCCGAAATTGTGTCACAACAGTCTTGTTTTCGGATATATATCCATATATTTGTCGGGCTCTCTTATTAATCTTGTCTGTTGCATTGTACAATGAAGTGGAAGATAAAACAGATCTAGTGACCTCTTTTGAGGCTGGGGCATTGTTAAAACGATTATTTTGGATGTACCTACAGTCGCTATAAAAAATTCATTGGCCGCGTGGGTGGAAGACCATTCATGAGTCCAGTTTTGTAATAGCACTTAGCGCCTATATCATGTGTTTATGTTATACATACATACATAAACTCACGCCCTTTTCCCATGGGGGTAGGCAGATACCACAGAACGCCACCTGCTACGATCCTTACATACTCCTTTTGCCTCGTCCACGTTCATACATCTGGTCATAGACGCACGCCGGTTGCGTTTATGTTATGTTGTTATAGTTGTAATTTTATGTTTATGTTATAGTTGTGGTAAAAAGAGATAATGATTACATCGTATTGTTCAACAGTGTCTGAATATGTTACATAATATTTGTGGCTGACAATATTGTTAAGCTGGGTTTAGACAATACAAACGCAGATGCTCATGTGCTCTCTGGAAGAGATGAAAAGGGAAAGATGTTGTTAATATTTTGAGATACTGACGGAAGAATATAGTCTGTAATATTGTGTAAACTGGCTTTATGATTCCGACGAGCGTCGGGAAACAGGCTGCGTACGTGAGAAATAATATTTGAGTCTGGTCGTAGTGTAATATCTTTATAACTCTCTCCTCTTGTGTTATTATCTCGAGGACTCTCCATATTATCTTGTAAATGGCATCGCGATTCGAATGCGAACGCTTTTATCGCGCCCTAATAACATTGTTTCATTGGTTCCCAAGAAAAATATGCAGTGACATATTTGGTGTTTTCTGTAATGAGCTAAACGTTATTATTTCCGTATTGGAAAATGATTTGATGATTCCGTGCTTCATTATCTGTATAAGGAGGAAATTTTTATTCTTGATATTAAATACGTCAATATGTCTTTTTTATGGAAGTCTTTTATTGGATGCCTTGTTCGATTTCATGCAAATTTAAAAAAGTTATAAATCCACTACCCACTACGAGTATTTTGTTGCATTTCTTCTTGAGAATGGGATTTCGAGTTTCTTTTGGGTTTAATTAATCAATTTATTTTTACCTGATACTTGTAACAGCATTCGTTTCACTCCTTTGTGGCGTTCATTCATGCTTCAGCCTTCAGTGTCAAAAACACTGTAAATGGCAAAGTTTTGCAATGCACATTTAATTCATAATTTATTATTTATAATATTGCGTTTCATAATATTATCGAGTTTTTATGTAATAATGTAATGAGGTATTTACTTATACATTCATATTTTATTCATCGGTACGTTTATTTACTTTTTAATGGCGATGGTATTAAAATTGTTTGATCATACCGGTTAAATACTTGACATTATGCTCAGTGTTCAATAGGTTCAATAAAGGTAAATGGTTACCACAGCAATATCACACATAAAGGTGATCATAAAACTGAAATTATTTATAAACCGCACATCTCAAGCACTATTATTTGGTTTGATGAATCTTAAATATGATTTCCGAGAACAACAAGACGTATTGCTTGCCAAGGAGTTCAAAGTGTTACATTGCCTACATCTGAAGCCGAATCAGTCAGGGATATGAGACGTTAGTGTATGTACTTATGTAATCCACTTGTTGAATATTCGTTAATTCCTCCATTGTTCTCCAGGGTGTTGTTCCGTCGCCTGTGAGGCGCCAACAAGTACGCGACGCAACTTGATATTAGGTTAACTTACCGTTACGATCAATAAATATGTTTGACTACGAAACGATTACACAGAATAAGGTTATGCCCAAAACTTGCGAAATTTTAAAGCGGAGTTATATTAATGGTCTTGGCCTTTTTAATGTTGATACAATCTTAAGGTTTTAAGGACCATGTTGTTCTTTTCTTCTCAGTCGAGAACTGAGGAAAATGGCATAATATACTTTATATCTTTCTTTTGTTTTACGTTTCTTATATTGTCTTCTTCACCTGGAACTATTGCTGTTACAAAATATGAATCAGTGTAATTAATTCTGGAATGTGCCACAAAGTTACAATTTCACAGAAATAATTAATAACCATTCATTGAAGGATTACTCATATACAATTAATAATAGGAAATTTTGGTTTGATATTGTTTTGGATACATAAAACTACTCAACATTTTCCTTAATTATTTCTGAATTTTTAATGGCCTAAATATCTAACTATTTAGGCCATTAAAAATTCAGAAATAATTTTAATGAATACAAATCTTTGCCGTTGGCATGTTTGTGTTGATCTTTCAGTAGAAACAACTACAAGGCAATGGCTTATACTAGTGTTTTCAATTGATACCTAATGTTATGTAAAATGCTCTCTTTTATAGTTTTTCTATTTCCGTTGTTTCAGGTTTTCTCTGTTGTACCTAAATTTTTGAGCGATAAAGCAATATCATTCCGCATTTTATTGGTTTATTTAATGTGTTGTTTTAGACTATAAATAGCCGACGGCACGCGAATATTTTGTGTCTTTACCTACTGTTCAGTTTTCTAGAATTTGTATATTTCATTACAATTTTCGGCTATAAAATCATTATTTAACGACTTCATTAAAGTTAAAAGGATATGGAGAATTAGCATACCCTAGAACCAAAAACCCGCAAGGTGGATTATAACCTGCTCTCTCTCAGTAAGCACCCCTTAGTCATAGCAAAGGAAACATAATTTTTCAGATTTTGTTATTCATTAGGAAAAAAGATAGATTCAGGAAGATTATATTATTGACTGATATGTTACTGTTGCTGTAGGCGCCACGCGAAATGAAACTGTCGCTGTCAGATAGCTCGTAAGAAAATCAGAGTTCCTTCAGAGCTATCCGATAGCGATAATTTCATTACACTTGTTTATGCTGTTTTTATACAAGTACCTTATCAAATACATAATATTTTTGTTCAAATGCTGATAGAGGTTATGCCTTTTTTGTTTCATGTAAGATTCTTGTAAGACTATAACGATGAAGATAAGACTATTATCATTTTGAGTATCAAAAATTTTATATAATACCAATGGTAAAGAAATTGATATACAAAAAGTCATAAATGTAGTAATGTAAGTAGGTAATAGAAATAACACTAACACAAGCAATGCGTGTAAAAACTTATCAATGACTAGTCATTTTCAAACACCATGTTTTATTGTAGCTAGCACCTAGGTGCTAGCTACAATAAAACATGGTGTTTGAAAAACATTTAATTGCATGCATTTTTCACATTCTTTTTGATATCAATGTTATACCATGTGTTCGCAAAAATGTAGGGAATGTGACAATCTGTTATCTAGTTCGGCATTTGACGAATTTATCTGTTGTTATCTATTGGAATCGACAATTGCACTTTGTATGGAAACAAAACAGATCTTAGAAGATTCTTGTCTTTAACATCTTTGCTGTGTCTTAAGCGCAGATAACCTCCTGGTCTTAATAGAAGGACAACAAAAGAAAATAATGACAAACCCTTTTATAAAAACTATTATTTATTCCTTTTGGTTTAAAATCCTATAAAATAAAAAAAAAATAAAAAGATGGATAAAGTAGGAACACACGGAGGTTAAAAATCTAAGATTCCGAAATCGTTATTGTTAGTGAAGACTATCCAATGCAGGGTGTAGAGTTAGAGACAGAGATAATTGGAGAAAAAGGTAAAAAAACATCGGCTTAACCTATCAGAGAGTCATCAAACACATTGTAAGCACTTTGTATAATTATGTAATCAAATCATATGTTCCCGGAAAGTGCCATATGTATAAACTAAAATGTGTAGGTACATTAATGAACAACAAATATAAACGATTAGCACCGGCGGCGTGTGAAAGAACATGGTGTACCGAAGCGGTGCTAATCAGGAAAGGATAGCTTTGAAGCGGTTAGCAGAGAAAAACACATGAGATGAAAAATTAATACATTAGCATCTGGATCTTGTACCATTTTGACGTTTTAAAAGCGAAGCGAAAAAGCCAAGGTCACGCGGTGTTAAGCCTACCTCAGCACGTGCCGGGCACAGTGTACTCCAGTGCGTCCCTCTGGATGCTCCGGGCACTCGTAGCGACACTTGCTCCAAGTCCCAGGGCTTGCAGCGAGAACAACAAGCAGCACAGCCTCAGTTTCACTGAGATCAGGATCAGGAGCGCGAGTCGTATCGCGTCCGCACCGCCCGGCACTTCCACTACACGCCGACCGATCAAAACATAGCTCTCACGAACCTTTTCGACACACAGACTCGATTTGCAAAATTTATTCATCGCATCCGCCGAAAACACGTATAATTTTTATGAGCTGCACCGAAAGTACGCTCGGAATTGAGTGTTGACTCGGATCCCGAATGTTTTGTTTACGTCCGACATATATTAACACCAATAAACTGTGAGGAAAACACCATAGACGCTAATGCAGCTCGAGAGCCGCCGGAAAACTCGATTTCGCACGTTAAACAGTGTCGAATGCGTGCGCTCGCCGGCCACACCACCGCGCTGTAAACAGAGAGCGCGCCTCACAACACACGCACACATCGATACCCGCACGTATCGCTCGCACACATGCGCGCCGGCCACAGCGCGCGCATTCTGACTCGAGACAGAAATAGATGTCGCGTCAACTTCCACCAATCACGAGCGATCTTCATCACGCCATAACAACTTCTGATCGGTTGAGGCTCCATTGATAGATTGGCTACCACAAGGCGTTTCAATTTGCGATTGACTGAAAGTTTTTGATAAAACTTAAGTGATATGAAATCTTAACGGTTGGAATTATCAACGTAATCTATGAAAACATAATTTTTTTTTGTTGCACTTGAATAATAGCGGGGCGTGGGGCCAGAGATCAGAGAGCACCTGCGCGAAAACGCAACGCTTTGGCGCGAATTTTAATCAAAATAGGTACTCGTTACCCACTTCCTACTTACGTAATTTGTTTTAGACTACGGATCTGATAGTGCCTGGTAAAATATGTTTGTTTTTGAAAATTCTAGACTTGGATATATAATCTTTTCGTGTCAGCTCGTGTCAGCAAACACTTAAAATTGTAGAGAACAATTTCCACTTCCAGGATGTTGAATAATATTTCTAGTGCTCTACAATTTCAAGTTCACCCATTCACAGTATTAAGCATATTCAAATACAAAAACACATAAAGTTTATGACGTTTTATTTCATTAATGGTTTGAAATCAAGTTTGGAGCAATACACACGTAGAAACAGTGTTTTGCTTGTATATTGAAATCAGGGGTCACGATCACCCGTCTTTACATATCATTAGTGATGGAAAAGAATCTCTAACTCTTGACGATAAAGTTGATATTCAAAAAGCAAGAGACCTTAAAATCTTATGTAATGGTGTGGTGCCTATTAGATTAATATGACTTTTGTGAATGTATGCGTGCGCAGCTTTGAATGTTGAAGGACTATTAACTCTGGGTTGGTTCCGTGAGCTTTTATAACTTTTAAATTAAATCAGTAGCTTTTTTTTTATTGATGCTGTAACTGTAGCGAAAATATTTTTTTGGTGTCTTGGCGTGAAAATCGTGCACGTTTTGATGCAATCGTTTAATAATAAGTAATAAAATAAAATAAACCTAGAAATGTGAAGAATTTGAGCACGGTTTGCAACACGTGTACTTCTTTTCATTGCAATTGACTTGGCACACAGTGCAAAAAATGCTATGGAAACTTTTTTACTGTCACAAAGCATTTTCTAGATTAAACTGGTTAGATTCAGTTCCTCACTAAGTAACGGTAATAAGCATCATCATCATCATTCTCTTGCCCTTATCCCAATTCATTTGGGGTCGGCGCAGCATGTCTTCTTTTTCCATACTTCTTTGTTACTCGTCATCTCATCAGGCACCTCCTTTCTTGTCATATCATTCTTTACACAGTCCATCCATCGTTTCTTTGGTCTTCCTCTACTCATACACCCATCCATACTCAAAACTTTCCTCATGATATTTTCCTCATTCCTCCGCATCACATGCCCATACCACGACAACCGATTACCACAAACCTTTTCAGTCACCGGCGCGGGCGCCACTTTCAGACTTCCTCTTATACTCGTATACTCATTTCTTATGTTATCCATTCGCGTAACACCACACGTCCCTCTTAGCACTCTCATCTCAGCTACATGCAAATGCTTTTCATTCATCCCTTTTGTGGCCCAACATTCTGATCCATACAAGACAGCAGGTCTAACCATTGTTTTATAAATGTTTTCCTTAAGTTTAAGGGGAATGCGGAAGTCGCAGATTGTCCCCGTGACCTGCCGCCATTTCATTCATCCCGTGTTAATTCTGTGCTTTACACTACGGTCTATTTCGCCATCGCTTTGCACTAGTGAACCGAGATACCGAAAGTCGGAGCAGACAGGAAGAAACGCGCCATCTAGCGCTATGGCTCCAGAACTGGAGAGATCGCCGAAATCACAGAACATGTATTCAGTTTTACTTCTGCTGATTTTCAAGCCAACATTCTCCAGCTTCGGTTGTCATTTAAAAAAATACAAAGGAATCAATTTATATTACTGAAAGGATCAATAAGACTAATTCTCCTATGTGTGCGTGATGAATTAGCTTAAAAACTAAGGTTTAAACTGGTCTATGTTACGTCCACCTGTTCTAAGTAAGCCGAACCGGGTTTCAGTCCCATAGTAAAACTGGTTTTGCCCTTTCTTTGCGCCTTTTTTACCCAAAATCACGAGGTAGACTCAAGAAAGACAGAATAAAAAATCAACTAACACAGTTTTGCATTAGAACTTTGAAAAACGAATTCTTGCAATCGCCGAGAATTTATGTCAAATGCAATTTCTGCGAAGTGTATTAGTTATTTGATCTAATGACATAAATTAATAATTGTACATAAAGTTGTTAGTAAATCGCTGGTTTTATAAAAGTACCGCAGGTAATTCAGAACTTCAAATACCTGTTAGTCTATTGGTAGAATTTTTAAATGGAATGAAAATTCTTACAGCTTCGGATATGGCAAACACTTATATTTTACTTTTTCAGATAATTTATATTTCAGATGCTCGATAACCTGAAACAGCTTTTCATCGTTCTTCAACATCAATTGTCTGTTAACTGCCTCCAAGCAGTTCATCCTTGAGCCCTTGTATTGACAGTGCTTCCTTCTGATTCTGTAATCATGGTCTTTATGTAAGGTAAAGATTTTATATCACCTTATACTATACCATACTTTTTGTTAGCACGGTCTTTACTGGAAAATGATCCCTCTTCTCAAACGAAATACTAGCTTGAAAGTAATAAACACTAGCAGTTTCATCCATGATGTGGGACGATAATAGACCTAGTGGAACGAAATGATAGACAAATATGTCCGAGTATTTTGCATCCATAAATTGAATTCCGTTTCAGACAGATAATTATAATGAATATGTAATTATTTGATCTAAGTAATACATTCATATTTAACGGTCTCATGATTCTATATGTAAAGAAATATCTACATCTCTGATTATTTTCGTTTGTTTTAGATTATTATCACCAAATTGACAACAGATAATGTTGACCTCGTCTAAAGCTTTAATTGAAGACGGATGTCTCCTTTATTGTTCAACAAAAGCTAGGTTTATTTAATCCCTACAGGTGTATCTATATCATTACCTAAATCTAAATTGATTACACACGTAGGATGACTATTGGTAATATCCGCTTTAACCTCAAAAATATTTCATAACATCATTATTTTGTCGACCAATCGTAATGAAGTTCTGCTTTTTATAAGTGTTTTTGTTAAAATTTGATGCGGATTCCATCACATACTTGCGTAAATACGTAAGTCATAATAATCTTATCGAAAAACTTACGACGTTTGGCGTACGCACGACGACCAATCAAGCTATACAAAATTGTACGGGAAATTTATACAAAGCCAGGCTATGTTATACTGGGCTGCGGGCTGTTCGAAAGAGATACCGCGGCTCTGGAACACAAAGGGCAAGGAAGGAACATGGATGGATTTTAGTCAGTCTGACACTCCCTTCCGCTCTGCCCAGAGCGGGAAAAGTCATTTGATGATTTCCCATCCGTAAAAAAAAAAGGCTATGTTATGCTGGAAATGTTGCTTGATGTGTTGCCGTATGTACATAGGCGTGTTAGATACTCTTAGATCGGATTCACCAATGAAATATAGCAATCAGCAGATCTAAAGAGTGTTCAAGAGCTGTCATTGTCAATATTCCATAGTAACTAGTTGCTCTTGAACGCGGTTCAGATGTGCAAATCGCTTTCAGTTTCATTAGTGTTATTCACTCTTAGGTACAGTTTCCATGCTGCGGGACGGTTCGAAAGAGATACCGCGGCCCTGGAACACAAAGGGCAAAGAAGGAACATGGATGGGTTTTAGTCAGTTCAAGTCTGACACTCCCTTCCGCTCTGCCTAGAGCGGGAGAAGTCATTTGATGGCTTACCATCAGAAAAAAAAAATAATGTACAGTCTCCATAAACGTAGGGGAAGTAATAGGTGTTGCAATGCATGAGATGCGGTGCTGGATACACGTGTTGCGCATACCCAGGACAACACACAGATCGAATGCATCTATCTTAAAAGAACTTCTAACAGGCTAAAGGCTTAAGAGAATCTGTCTTCTGAGGGTGCTGCAATACTTCAGCAATTTCGCTCAAAAGTCATTGGGTAACCTGATTACCGGAAGGATGGAAGAAAATAGAAGCAACTTCGCCGTGAGCAATTGTTGGAAGAAGGAGGGGCACCTGTAACTAAGTACCTTTATTTATTTTTTTCAACTATTTTTGAGTATAATTAATACGGAGACTAAAAGCACCCCTGAGTGGTCTGAACATAATATAACTCAGATTTCAATTTAGTCTTACATATTACGTTTGCAACTAGCGTTACCAGGCGTCCGGATATAGCCGGACATAGTTAGGCTTTTTGATTGCGTGTCCGGCCAAAATAAACGGCTTGTCCGGCTTTTGGTAGGCTTTTTACATATTGCAAACAAGCGAGCGCCGAGCGTGGCGGAGCGCGGCCGAACGCAGGCGAGTCGACTATTTATTTATAGTTATTTTATTTATATTTCATTAGAATTTAACAAGATTTATGGTAATAATCAAAAAAGCTTGATTTTACATACATTTTTTCTGTCGTACCTATTAATACTGAGACACAAAATCCTCAATAATATATAGGTTGTCCGGCCTTTTTACCCAAATGTACCCGGCCGAACCAGCTGGTCTGTCCGGCTATTAGGTTTGGCGACCTGGCAACCCTATTAGCAACAAACAAACGCACTATATCGCGGTCTTACTGATTTAGGCCTAAATTGTTTGCTGTAAGCACAGTACCTTTACTTCTTTATAACAGACTAGCTTTTGCCCACGGCTTCGCTGGCGTTAATTTAGAATTTGACAATCTATTAGGGTTGTACTCTGCTTGTAATAGGTAATATATTTCATTCATAATTCGAAAGACACGTGGCACCAAGAATGTTATTATTGTTTTCCTCGTGAACAGTACTTTTTTTCAGGATGAAAGGTACCCTTTGTCCGTTTCTATACACCTGACAACCTGTAAGTTTCAGGAAGATCGGTTCAGTGGATTAGACGTGAAAAGGTAACAAGCAAACATACTTTCGCATTTAAAATATTATATATATATATAAGTACGGAAGTACGGATTTTTTTTCAGACCTAATGCCTCTCATATCTTTACTTAAACCTTCTATATTATTGTATACTTTTCACACACACACATTCGTTCACCTACCTCGCCTCAAAGATTAGATATTGGGTTATACTGCAGTTTCTCATATTATTAAACACCACCAATCATGAGTGAGTTTGTTTTCCATGCAAAGTGATTTATTAATTAATTTTATGAAAGCCATTATTATTTACAAAGATACGGGAAAAATACCCATTCATTTAGCTTGTTGACAAGTTAACAGCTGGTTATTACATCAAACAGGCTAACAATTACTGTTGAAATTATAACTTGTAAGAGTAGAGTAGGAAAGCCCATTTACTACTGAATTTAATAATTATTTATTAACTTGGAGTACTACTTTAATTAAATTACCTACTTATGTAATTTGTTACTCAAATTGTAAGTTCCCGTAGGTACTTAAGCTGGCAATGTCAATATTTATAATTAGTTGCTTTTTATAAATTAAAATTCATATATCTGTATCTCATCTTGAGAAGAGGAGTTTATATGAAAATATAAAAGTGTATCGTACATAGAGTGCATGGATGATTGGGCCTTCGAATGACGTTTACAGGAGACTGCTATTGGTAAATGTCATGGATCTATTTATCAAGCATTAATTAACCACAATATTTGTGATAAATATTGAAATGCAAGATGGCGCCGATAGTTCCACTTACGGCCAAGCACCTCTAAAGACCCATGTGCAGTGTAGGTACAGCTATTTGTAAAGAAAATGAAAAACGATGTTACGTATGTCGAGGTCACTCCCGCCTGATCACCACTAAGCTCATTTTTGCTTGCACTCACAACATGAATCGCTCTCTAGCCGGGCGGGGCGCCTCCGCATGATTCAAGCGATTTTTTTTAATGATCAGGCGGATTATGCCGCGAATTTACCTAGAGCTAGACGTAAAGATAGTTGGTTTGCTACGCTAGTATGCGGCTACGTGAGTAGAGTCTGCTTAGCTGCAGTAACTATGAACAATACCGATAAAGGAAATACCACAATGTCCAACAATGATCAATACCAGTTAACAGATCTCTCTTAGTTATCCTTCTCTGGTTTTATGAATTACAGATTCTTAGTATTGAGGTTTCATTGTACGTAAAATGTCGACTTAATTATAGTATTGTTTGATTCTTGTATGTGTATTAGGTGATTCATGATTTTTAAAGGTTCTGCATTTAAAAAAGATCCGAGTTTTTTCCGTACATGTGACCGTAAGGTTTTAAAACCTTCACATTTTTTTCAACAAGCATCGACATAATCTAACGAATCGTGTAGATATTTATTTTATAACACATTTGCTCGTAAAGGGTCTCTTATTTCACCAATTTCAATATCGTATTGTATCTCATTACGTACTTGTGCGGTAATGTAATGTAAAACGCACGGTTTCAAGTTTTTTTTTAAATCTTAGCAAAGAGTTTTTATGTTAGAAAAGTGGTCAAAATTTTATGAATTAAATTAACTTTGGGAGATAAAATATAATAAATAAACATTAAATTCTTTAATTTAATTAATTTTGACAATAGATTACAACCATTTATCTGTAACAAAAACATTAATTTACTGTATTAATAATACTGGCTGTTTTTTTTTTGTGCCTTTGCCGTAAAAAAAAGCGCTGATGCGCACGCCTCGCTAATTTGTGAACAAGTAAAAATTAAAGGTTTTTCTTTTCGCTGTATTGTTTTTATTTGAAAATGTCGTCAAGTAATGATGAATTTATTAATTCGACACCGCCTGAAGTCTCAGAAGCAGCGAAAAAGGCTACTCTAAGCCTCTTGCCCGTAAAATCGACCGATAGATACTTACAAGCGTAGCAAAATTTTGTTTAAGAAAGTCCGAGTTTTATTTATTTCCTCGCAAATATGTTATAAAACGTCGTATGACATACGTGCGCTTGGATAATTACAGCCTCTACTTACTTGTAGCCCTCGCCTACGGCTCGGGCTAACAATATCGCCTCGGCTGTGATTTTCAACTTACCGCACTTATATCATAATGTACTATTTCGTATCTATAAGAAAAGATTACGTGTCATGTTGCAGTAGTAGTTGTAGGCAGGTAAGTCTGTTCATTTAAGAAGTAAATACTTTTTGAAATTGCATAATATATGCATTCACAAAACATAAAAATATAATAGGAATAAGACTCAACTAAATCGTCAACTTAGAAACACCCACACGTGTGGCAGAGTCAAGGAAATGAACATCAATGAAAAGTAGATATATCTATGTAGATGAACCTAGATGACTGGAGGCCCAATCGAAAGCCAGGAATGAACGCACTGGCATCTTGTCACATACCCCACGAGTTCCGGGCACTGAGACCACCTAGAAGAAACATTTAAATATTTTCACATCGCATTTGTCGTTCACATGGGATATTGGGTCTCGAGCTCTAATAAAGCTATGTATACAGTAGCTTTTGCAAACAATACAATAACTGCATTAGATGATTCATTTAAAAGTGTCGTGTTTGTCTAACCTTCGATCATGTGTAGTGCTTTAGTGAACAAACTTTTTGCTCCCGACGACGGAAATGTCATGTCTCATATCATGATAATGTCTTAAATAATCCATGTTGGTTGGGTGATTAACTGATCCTTCGTACACATTAATACTCGTGATGTTTTAACATGGCTACAAGTTTAAATGAAATTTTAATAGTCATGTACCCAATATAGTAAATTATCTATGTGACGTTACTGAAGTAACTTCCTTAATTGTATATTTTACGATTTCCTTCTTGAGAATTTTTACATCATTTCCATATCTAACATTAATAGGAAAATTAATTAACCTTTTCCTAGTATGATTCCATTTATGCAACACAACCACGTAATTCAATTTTCTGAAATTCAATCTGCATCGCTTGAGTCATCATAACAGCTAATAATACTATTGTGTATATGTTTTAACGCAATTACAAAATATTCTGTTCTATCCAACATCTTCTTACTGTAGAGTATAATATGGTCCTTTGAGCCGGATTCTAGACTGCACCTGCGACGTGAATAACAGTTCACATGAAAAAAGAAGAACCGTTTGAACTGTATGTGCTCTAAACTTAATAATATCGCTATCCACCGAAGCATTAAATACGTATACAGAATCTTGCATCAAGAGATTCGAATACCGTATTCACATCACCAGCAGTCTCTATGTCTCCAAAACAAATCACCTTTTAAATGACAACAAGAACGTGAATGACCGAATTCTTGTGTCGTAATTAAAGCTCAGAGTAAGAGGTATTATTATGTCAGCGCCAGGAGAAGTGAGGAGGCCCACACTTGACATATTGACAGGACAAAGAGATGGCGCATGTCCATAATTTATCTACCGCAACGAACGACGCGTCGTGAGAATAGTATTGCTATTCTTCCGTGTGTTTCACATGTGGTATGTGGGTGGACGAATGTCAGATGTTTTATGATACACCCGGTATTGTAGTGTTCAAATTTAACATTGAAAGAAAGATTATAAAAATATGCGGAATCATAATATTTTCATAAAAATAAATGGGAGAACTCAGATTACCAATTAAGCTTATTTTGGCTTTAATAGATGTTTTGTGTGGTTATCAATTTTGTTTTTAATAATACTGGGTGTAAACAGACTCTTCACGAAGCCGTCAACCAAGCATTATGTACATCAAACTAAGTAACTTTACGCAAAAATTAGTGCTGGGAAACGATTTTTTTGGCCTGAAAAATCACGTTTTACTGTAGAACTCAATGTAACGCACTCAAAACATTGTGCTGATGGATGGATTGAATAATAAGGGGGTTCTGGAGGTGTTTAAAGTAAAAATCTTTCATTAAAAACATGTATTTAAAAAAACTTGTGCAAAAGTTGGAACTTTGACCCCCAATATCTCCGTGACTGGAAGGTTTCCAGGTAAGCTCTAGAACAAAAAAATGGTCGCAATGACGAGGAGAACAAGTGCCTTTCGGCTTCGTTACGAGTCTGTTTACACCCTTTATTACTGAACAGTGCAACACTTTTTTCAGTTTCAGTACCAACTGGTAAGCTTAAGTGAAGCTCCCTACGTATGTGTACTTTTATAGAGAATCTGCATTCCAAAACCACATCACTGCTTGTTTTATTTTTACAGAAAAAAAACAGGCCCTCTGTCAATAAATTGTTGACAACTGTTATTACTAACGTGGGAAGAAGTGAACTGCCTCCAAATCAACGTCATAATTAAATTATCATTGTTGCTAACTCATCAAAATAATAAGAAGTAAGAATATGTTTATTCTAATTCCATTTTTATTTTATATTCCAATTTATTTTGTTTGGTGTTATGTAATTTGCTCCAAGCAGGTACACAACACCGTAACACCGATGTTCGTCATTGGCCAAAAGCAGATTAAAAAACTAGGTACCTAAATCTACTCAAGGAGGAGTTGTATTAATACAGGCAAGATTAGACTCAAATATGCGATTGGTTTCTTTGGCATGTCATGAAATAAATATATTACTATTTTCAATGTAATGATAAACCAACCTCCAAT
This sequence comes from Lycophotia porphyrea, assembly GCA_950005105.1. Classification (NCBI taxonomy): domain Eukaryota; kingdom Metazoa; phylum Arthropoda; class Insecta; order Lepidoptera; family Noctuidae; genus Lycophotia; species Lycophotia porphyrea. Next base: position 10,086,984 of record OX465398.1, read on the forward strand.
ATGTCAACTGAGGAAAATACTTATAATAAGTATAAGTAAGCTACCTCTGACTGAAGTATCCACACTCATAAGTTAGGAATTTGTCAAACTGACTGCGCAGGTTACCTGTGCCAAGAAACTGAAACATCACAGTTTTCCTGGAGTAGGATATGTATTCAGTTTTTTTTAAATCTAATTTAGTACTTTGTAAATAATTATTTGTATTATTGTATTTTATTTGTATTTATAGAACGTAGGAATTTCATTTTGAAAATAGCAAAATATTTTATACTGCATGTATGTGGTCGCTGGTTAAATTATTTTCCTCAACCTACAAATAACCTGTAAAATGAATTACGCTTGTACAAATTTTAAATACCCTCTATTGATCCAAATAAGTCATTTAATGGCTTTTTTTATGAATTGTCCACTCTTTTCTCACGTCCCATCATTTTCTACCAGGAGCCACATCACTCGAGCCCCATAGTTCACATGTCACTATTAAAATTGATGTCCTTTGTTCTGTAGTAGTAAATCTGGCGCAGACAGAGGGTTGACTCCTGCGACTATCGTTTATAAACGTCGGGAACTTCTCACTGGCACCATAACACGTGCTGCGCCACTGATAATGGGGAGACATTAAGATTATATGGTGTTTGAAAATATTAATGAGTAGCTGCCATTTTGGAGTAACGATGGCACTGAAAATGTGAGAGTTATTAATGATTTTTGTAATGAAGTTTTCAGGAACAACTAAGCCATCCATTGTGTTGGTGCGGAAATGCAATGTGATTTAAGATCTATTTTGTTGTGAATAGAGGCGTGAACTACGTTTGGGGTATATGGCAAATTAGTTAAATACCAATGAACAGTCGTAGTTGTTGTAGTTAGTCATACTTTAGTTTTTAGCACTGCTGCAAAAACTAAAGATGCTGATTTTGTTTTTGCTTTTTATGCTGGTTTTGACAAACATAAAGGTACGACGCAATTTACTTTTTAAGTAGACATCTTTATCTGCAAGTAGGTTTGTAATAGGAGAAAAGTTCTTTGTTTTCTTTATATTAATGAAAAGAGAACAATGTACCGAGCATGCAGCTGCCATTTTAAAATACGCAGTCATTGATGGCGTAAGTATCTAAAATACGTCATCATTTCATAAGATTAAGTGGAAATGGAAGGCCACTGGTGAACAAAGTTACCAGCCTTTTTTTTTTTTTTTCGCGTGGGAAATCATCAAATGACTTCTCCCGCTCTGGGCAGAGCGGAAGGGAGTGTCAGACTTGTACTGACTAAAACCCATGCATGTTTCGTCCTTGCCCTTTGTGTTCCAGGGTCGCGGTATATCTTTCGAACAGCCCCGCTGCCCTGGCAGGAAAAAGCCTTAATTACCTTTTTTGGGCATCGTCACTGTATTAATGATCTAGAAAGGAAACAGGTGTCTGTAAAAATGTTTGTGTTGAAACTCTTATATTATTTTAGATCACCTGTCCCTATACCTGTTGGACAGTCGGAACTAATTTTAGAAAACACAGAAAGTTCTAACTTTACTTTCCAATCTAAATCAAATTAAATCGATGACCTTTTGTGTTTTGTTGTGTGTAATCACACAAGTAGAGCACATTTATATTTTGACTTATTATTATTTTTAATAAAAATATGATAATAATAATAAGGTAGTCGTATCAGCCTTTCGATGTCTGGTAAACAAATGGATCATGACAATGAATGAATGGTTACATCACAAGGAATTGGATCGCATTTTTTTATTAATAACCAAAAGAATAGTAATGCTGCTCTATCTTGCAGTTTCAGTTTTGTTTTATGTGAGATACCTTTGACAGTTTTTACTTTACGGTAGTCAGTCTGACGACCAGCTTTACCACTGAGTGCCGCAGTGGCGATGGTAACAAGGAAGGAAGGAAGGTAAGGTCCATACAACTCGATTCCTACCGGCTTCCCTTTGAAAAATGGCACAGTCAGTATTCTATAGACAAATAATATAATCACATGAATGACATGTACTCCGGCTTACTTCTTACGAAAATTGACCCTTTCGTTACTGGAGTGCCGTGTTACCTAGAAACTGTTGGGGAGGTCAGATAGTGCCTCACGTAATTTTTTTATATTTAGTTGCAAAATTGTGATTTCATTGCCACAACTATGTCCAGAGAAAAAGAAGTAAAAATCTACCTCAGCATAATATATCGGAAAGTTTCTACCACAATCTAGTGTTTACAGGTACTATCGTAATCCCAGAATAGCCCCTTAAAACGAAAGCAGTCAAAATAAAAATGCACCTAATTAATGCGATACGATAATGCAATGATTAATTACACTTGTAATTCGATAAAAGCATTAAGTTTTCCAGCTAATCGCCTAATCAAAGGCGATTAGCCGGATCTTCACACGTTTATAAACAAAAAACAAGTTACGTATGACAAAATGAGCCAAGTTTTTCAACCTTCGCCGGCGAAGGTGTTAATTTTTTATCTATGTACTATGGCTTATTGTTTTCAGAGTTAAGTACCAATTTAACTTGGCAGGCGGCTAAGTTCGGAACTAATAGTAATTCAAAACTTTTTGACACTTTGTTGACTATTCGTCTTTGTAAGTGACACCGCTACGATAAGTCAAGATAAACTGGTCATTCTTTGATTAATGGTAAATCTAACTTATACGTTAAACTCGATAATCGTAAAGACATATTAACACTTGTCTTATTGATTGAGTGTGTTTAAGTCTGTTGCGATATTTGAGATGATGTATCTAACCTTTTGACCTAGACAAGGGTTCGGTTCCGAAGAAGTCAAACTGTGGAAACTTCCGTTTATTAGGCAATCAAATAAATACATATTTTTATGTAACGTATTAAATGGCTTAAGATTTCATTACAAATGATTACTTTGTATACATGATTACTTAGTCATTATTATCATCATAAAATGTTATGTAAAATGCCTACAATACAAGTATTCGAGCTTTCCTAATAACAAAAGATAGGTGGCAACAGGTCAATATGTAATTGCCATCATCATTCTCTTGCCCGTATCCCAATTCATTTGGGGTCGGCGCAGCATGTCTTCTTCTTCCATACTTCTCTATTACTCGTCATCTCATCAGATACCTCCTTTCTTGCTATATCATTATTTACAGTCTATCCATCGTTTCTTTGGTCTTCCTCTACTATGCATCATCATCATCAGCCTTTTAATGTTCCCACTGCTGAGACACTGGCCTCCTCTCTATGAGAGGGAATGGGGTATAATCCACCACGCGGGCCCTACTATGCATGCTAAGTCTTTATTCGGACACTTTAATCATATATTATTTACTCTGAAGATGGTTTAATGGTTGTATCTTATATTTATTTCACATCTCAGCTATAAATCACACATAAACAAGTTGCTCGCACACTATAGGTCATCTTGCGAGTCGATATGACTGAAATAGGCGTGGCCAAGTGCGAATTACACACACAGGGAAATATGGCATATAAATACCTATCTTTACGAAATATCCGTTGATTGATTATAGATATCTACTAAGTATTTATTTAGAGCACTGAACGTTGGCATTTGGTTCTTGGTAAAGACGCCAGTACATCAAGCTACTACAATCTGTCAAATTTCTTTAATCGTTTTTCAGTATATTGCTAAAATATAATAAGGTTCAAGGTTGTTGGGAAAATTTGACAGTTCCGGGTAGCTTGATGTGTTAGCGTCTGTATTTGAAGCCTCATTCAGAACATAAAAAGCACTCCCATTCGAACATTTTTCAAGCCAATTTGCCTTTCAGTATCAGAGAAGTCAAATTGGAATGAGTTTGTTTAAAATCGGAAATCAGTAGAAATACGGTCTTAAAAAGCTACTCTAATGCTATATTTCTCAAACAGTCACACAAACATTAATCTATACAAATAAATAAAATGGGAGTGTCTGTAATATTGCAAATAACAGCTTAATAATATTTGAATGCTGTACTTATAACGAATAAATATTTATTTTTATTTTTTTCTGTTTGTCTGTTTGTTTGTTCTAGCTAATCTCCGAAACGGCTGGACCAATTTCGACCGGACTTTTACTGGCAGATAGCGCATTTCATAAAGAATAACTTAGGATTTTAATGTAGAAAATGGAAAAGGAATAGGGTTCTGTGCAAAAAAAAATCCTTGAAATTGTTAACAAACTCCGTTTCAAATAGGGAAGTAAGTCATATTTTTATAATAATTTCACGCGCACGAAGGTCGAGAGCAACAGCTAGTCTAAACTATGAATTTACAGTACTTTTACGAATTCATTGTATCCATAGACGAACCAGCTTATAACAAGGAGCTATACTAACCTACTGCTGCATCCAACAGATTAAATTACCTATCAAATATCATTAACAAATCCATAAACTCTGAACCTAATAACTACTAAAAGCTATCAATTAGTTTTGATAGTAAAATACACCATGAACAGACCCATAAGGTAGGTAATATAATTAATTCTAAGCACTTAGCCTCACTTGTAATAAACTCGAGATAACTACGTTATTATTGATCAGAACCTTGGATTTATATATCTTAGTGCTTATTTACTGATCAAAGCGACCGCCCTCGAAGAACCAACTGATCTATGTTTCTATAAGCATTATTAAGATGGACTTGAGTGCCTCTGTAATTGACCACGAAGACATAATTATTACGGTTGTCGGTTGAAAACCAAGATTCTCATCAATTCAAACTCAAAAGCAAAACTCAAACTCGAAAGCATTTATTTCAATTAGACCATTACAGGTACTTTTGAATATCAGAAAAACAAAGAAGGCTAAGCTACAGTCACAGACACAAGGCATAATAACTTGTGAAAGTACTGTAGGTGCCCATTCCAAAGCGTAGATCTCTATAGAGAAAAATGGGCAAGAAACTCCATGGACACTCTTTTCAATCAAAATAATGTTACAAAATCTTGGTTACATCATTCATGTTGAGATTATACATATATGTGAGAACGATGTAGAAATACGTGCACGTTAAGAGCGTCCAGAGTAAAAAATTAATGAACAATTTAAGCATAAAGTAAGTAGTTAAAATAAACCGTGGCAGCCTAGAGATGACAAGTCTCAACTGACAGCGCCTGTATACGAACATGACGCATCAGCCCCATTCAGCTCAACTATATTAAATGACCCGACACACCCGCCACCATCAGCGAGACATTTGTGTGAGCATGACATTCTCTCAGCAACCAGGGCAAATTCATGTCAATGAAAGATAACTAAATGTGAATGCTGTTGCTGATGTGATGCTTTACAGTACATAGTACTCACACATGTGTCTATTATTGTAATATTTATTTATCCTTTATCCAATATATGTATGTTACAAACTGTTTGTTATTATCATTTTCCTAAAACCTGTGCAGTGCATGAATTAAGTACAAACCTAGCCTTCCTATTGTTAAAATCTATATACATATAATAAGACTGTAAAAAAACTGTGTCTGTACATTGAATATATAAAAATAAAAAATGGGGGGTGTTTAGAAACAGTAATAGAGCACGAATCCAAAAAAAAAAGTCTGTCTGTTTGTCTGTTTGTCTGTACACGCTAATCTTCGGAACTACTCGACGGATTTGAATGATTTTTTGTTGTATAGGTATTAAGTCTGGGCAAAACATAGGCTATAATTTATCTTGGAAACTTGAACACCTGATGCAGAACCGCAACAGACCAGCTAAACTATAAGAGATACAAAAATGGTACCATAGCAAAAATTGTTCCACGTAATGAGCATTTTCTACTAAGAGAATAAATTTGAAGATCTGGAACAGCTGATGTGGAACTCCAAGAGCCCAGCCACACTATAACATATATAGGAATGACGTCTTAGCAAGAGTTGTTCAGACTGATAAGCACTCTCTGTTGACGTATAAAAATTGAAGATGTGGAACACCAGATGTGGAAATTAAAGCTATCACTAATTTCACTGTATTTCTACCAAAGGGAATCGTATTACCCAGAACTAACTGGGTTTTGGAGGGCAGATAGACAGTCGTTCCATGTAAAATACTGGTATTCAACTGCATCCGGATGTACTGGAAGCCGAACCCAACAGCACTACATATTATAACACAATGTTCTCCGCCGCGTCTATCTGTCTGTTCGCGATAAACTCAAAAATTACTGCACTGATTTTCATGTTGTTTTCTTAAATAGATAGAGTGGTTCTCGAGGAATTTTTTAGTATATAATTCGTCAAGTTTTTGTACAGATTGGCTAAAATATAATGATATTTGTTGGAGGTGTTGGAAAAAATAAGCCGTCTGGGGGAGCTTTCAACGAAAACGCTGCCCCTTAAGATATAACAAAATGATGAATGGTAGAATTGTATATCTTATATAGGTCTACAGAAAAATCCACTATGGCTTATGTCTATCTCTTAAGGATAATATACTATATCCATTTTAATACTTTGAAAATGGGCAAACTAGGTTCCCATGAGTTGAGGGAATGGGATCATCATGATTACTTTTGGTCGCGGTAACCGATATCCACGCAGGCGAAGCCGCGGGCATCAGCTAGTTTTAAATAAAGTTCAAAGTTTCAGTAGCACTAAAAATTTACATCGCACGAAACGTTGACAATAATAGAGCTTTCAAAATGATTCTTGAGATCTCACGGAGATTTTAAGATCTCACCCAGCGGCCACAGACAATTATGAATCAATGTCTTTTCTATGAGGACGAATCCTCGATCAGTCAGGCAGATCATTCCCAACTGTCAAAATATTCTAGTACCTAATCAATCAATCATATAATAATATAAAATGCAATAATTGTAAATCCTTGAAAGAGTTTCAAATGAGGTAAGCCAACATTAAATATTTGCTTGCCGTTAAATAGGTTCTTCACTTAATTAAGCAAATCAATCAACAACACTATTTGCTTTGACGTTACACGGAAGTTGTATAAATTAGTGCTGTAAATCCTACATAGGTACAATTAAATGAGCAATATTAGTATATAATTGTATTTGTATATGTTAAGTATGAAATCCGTCATTGTATACTATTCCTAAAATAGACAATCTATGATCTATTTTGTAATATGCACTTTTCCTAGGAAATCTATACATTCCCTAAATAGCGATCGGAAATGTATTACATTCTTGATGTGCTTAAGTACAGCGGGGATAGCGGTACGAGGGGCGACTACACACAGTCTAGTGGTAAGGAAAACTTAAGATGCAAGAGCGAGCGAAGCGAGCTTGGGACTTGGACCCAAGACACACCCTGACTCCGTGTTCATCATCGACAGCCTGAATTCACCTACTGCTGCCTCTCTTAGCTTGTGGCAAGTTCCACGCTCTTATGCCAGCCTCATCCTGGATATTCCCGCAATGGCATGGCCAACACTTCTCTTTCCATTCCTTGGACGCCACATTGTCACAGCTTTTCTCAGCTCATGGTGAGCAGAACACGATTCCACAAGGCTGTATTTTAGAGCAAGGTGCTGATGAATAATCCTGGCTACAAGGTTGTGTCTATGCAAATACTCTCCTATTTTCTCCTAGGTTATTTTAATTTATAAATGATAAATGTATTTTCGGTTCAAAAATCGAAGTATTTAAGTAAAGTTTACACCGCGCGCTCGACGCTCGTGCCTCTGAGCATTTAACAAGTTTCAACTTCCCACTAATAAGTTAGTCACTTCATGCAGCAACTGCAATCAATAAGCAATTTGGCACGAATTAAGGAACTAAGCTTTTACTTTCAGTTAACATTACCTTGTAAATGATTTTTCAACGCGTTCAGCCTTGGCATTTAAAAGTGAACGAAGATACGACACATTAGGTCCGCTGTAGGTACGGCTAAACAGGATCGTAATGTGTGTTAAAAGCAATAATTGAAATTCAATAAGCCATTTAAGAAATACGAAAAAAACAAAAACATAAATAAATATTGTATCTACGTGGCCTTATGTGACGGTAATTGTGAAGCACTTGGGCTCACACCTAAGTTTGTTTCAAGCTAGCCGGATCTGTCCGCAGATAAAATTCTTAATATATTGCTGCCCAACAAAAAGATGAATGGCTTTACAAATTATGTAAAACGTCTACAAAATAAACACCTACGCAGTGTCCTTTAAACAGCTACTTTAATTAATGATACTTTGTAGAACAGCTGATATTTAGAAGAAATTGAAAGGTTAATAATTGATTGATTTTGTTATTTTGTTTCAAGGGCTCTCATTAATTAGCTGTAATGTGATATGCCTGACCAGAGGAACAAAATTAATGGTATCTTAAATATAATAGTACGTATTACAAAGTGTGTACCTACATACGTATTAGAACATAAAGTTATCACAGATTAAAAAAATAAAAACAATATTATATAAACAACAATTTTAGATCCTTTGTTCATTCCTATAAATATTAATTACACAAAAAACATCTAAAATATAAAAAAGTCAAATATAAAAATACAATCAAGAATGCGAAATTATTTGTAGGTTTGCTTTTACGTAGCCAGCATCGTAGCAACCGCAATGACAATGCTACGAACTTTAAAAAACACCCAAAAAAAAATCTTATGAATTTAACCTATTCTAGAATATTCTTTCATGAGGAAATGTGGGTGGTATTTTTTCCATACAAACGCTCTCGCCGGTTCTCTTTAAGGTTTATGAATTTAAAGCTATGATTTTTACAGTAAAATAAATATAAACCTCTTCTATGTCCCTATGTTTTCTTTTTTGATGATACATTCTCTGTATAAGCAATAGAACCTTTACATAATGCTCAAAATTGCCTATTTAGATCGCCTGTCAACAGAGTAGGACTCTGTTGACAGGCGATCTAAATAGGCAATTTTGTGTAAAAATTTGTAAAAATTTAACAACTATTAATGAAAAACGAAAAACATAGGGGCACAGTAGGTATATATCTTTCTTATTCAGTTTATAAAATATCTTTTAAATTGGTCGAATATTGGAGGAGGAAATAGTCGAGAGCCAAACCTCGAATTATGACTTTTTACTATAGTTATCCTTATCGCACCAATGTCGAAATCACGCTCGCAGAGCGACAGCGATAGTTTCTTCAAATACCTACCGTGTTTCCTCTTAATTGCAGACCAAGACCTTTACCTTTCATATCGGTGAAAAAGTAAATTATTTATTTTATCTATTTTGGAAAGATATCGTAGCCCTGTTTTCAGCATCGGTTTTCAAATTCAAACCTTCATAAAATCGCAACGTAGTTTTTTCATTAAAATTTACGTTTAAGGAGATGATATCATTAGTGGCGCCGAACACTTGATAGATTAGTTATAAAATCTGCACAATACATAAACACGAGATTATATTGATGTCATATTTATTAATAGACCCCAGAGAGATTGCCAGTTCAATAAGTGAGGATACTTACAATGTAAATGCTCTACTTAGTTTAATCAAAGTAAGTTGCGGAATTTATTACTTTCAATTTAAGTGTTCTGTTCTGCTAGCAAGCGGTCTAGGTGAGACCGCTTGCTAGCAGAACAGACTTGTCACGGAATTTACAGAACTATAATGTTCGGGAAACTTGAACACAAAATTCGTGAGACTTGTTCCTTGGTATATTTGTAACGCAGTTAGAAACTTTAAAGCTCTTGTACAAAATATTTCAAATTGGTCTATAAAATGCTTATAGCTACACTGACGGTCGGCCACTTTTCATCCTTATGTTCTAAATAATATGGTTGAAAAGTGGTCGACCGTCAATGAGCACTTACACAAGCTTTGGAAATGATTTCTCGGGAACATATTACCAAAATGAAAGCCCTAAGTCCTTCTTCTTCTCGAATCGATGACTCAGATATTGTCCGACGAGTACGTAGCAACCTGAATAGCTTTTAATAAATTTAAAATAAAATTAAAAGAATATCTAACACAAAAAGGTTTTACTCGGTCGCAGATTACTTAGAATAAAATATTTCGTAAATGTGATAGATAGAAAATTACTTATAGTCATTGAAATAATACTTCCACAAAAAGCACACATACATATACTTACAAATAACATAACAAAAAAAAAATTACAATAAGTCATACAAATTAATGAAATACTTACACACAATTAATTAATACTTACACGTAAATAAAATAATTTAATAACCTCATGATATGAATTAAAATAACTACTTAAACTTAGATTTATGTAGTTATTATCTATAATAATTATATTTGATTAACAAACCTGTAATCCAGTATGCTACTACTCACTGGATGCCGGTTTTGTCCAATCTATATGTTACCCTAACCGGGTTTCATGTTGGAACTTACTTACATATACGGGGTGTAACAGACTAATCAAACTAAGTAATTTTACGCAAAAACTATTGCTGGGAAACGACTTTTCTTTTTGGGGTGAAAAATCACGTTTTACGGTAGGACTCAATGTAACGCATTCAAAACATTGTTCAAAACATTCTTATGCTCTCCGGCAAGGTCAACGAGTCCGTCATCGACTGTTCTGTATGGATCTATGTACCCTACGCAAAAAGGATGGCGGCATTCGTCCCATTGCCGTGGGAACTACCTACCGTCTTATGGCAGCCAAGATTTGCTGTAAATTTTATGATGAGGCTGTTTCGAAAAAATTTCAGCCCCTGCAGCTTCGATACGGCTCTAAAGGGGGCTGCGAGGCTGCCGTACACGCTTTGTCGACCTACCTAAATTCTGGCAAAGGTGAGGTCATCCTGAAGGTTGACATAAAGAACGCCTTCAATTCAGTGAATAGGGACACCTGTTTAACAGAAACTAAAAAAGAATGACCCCAAATTTATTGTTTTCTTTGGCAATGTTACAGACATTACTGTATCGGGACAACTTTTTGCAATCTGCTGTTGGCTGTCAACAAGCGGACCCCCTCGGGCCAGTGATTTTTAGTTTAGCTATTTACCCAATTGTTCGACAGCTAAGTTCCAAATTTAACGTTTGGTATCTAGATGATGGAACCTTGGGAGGCGATGTAGATTCTGTTCTAAAAGATCTAAATTTCCTAAAAAATGAACTTCATTCCATTGGCCTCGACCTCAACCTTTCAAAATGTGAAATTTATGTAGCGGACAGTACCGACTCTATCAAAATTTAACGCAATATATACCCCTGGCATCAAAATTACAGAAAAAAGTTCTCTTCGTCTCCTTGGGTCTCCCATCTTTGAAAATTCTTTTCCCGATTTTATCGAGAAAAAAAATTAAAATTTCAATGATGTTTCGGAAAAATTGCTCGAAATTAACATACATTCGGCCATCACAATAATTCGTTACTGCTGTTTCAGTCCAAAATTAACGTATTTCCTTCGTGCTTCCCCTTTATGAAAGCTACATTCGGCCATCACAATAATTCGTTACTGCTGTTTCAGTCCAAAATTAACGTATTTCCTTCGTGCTTCCCCTTTATGAAAGCACACTCCCCTTTTGGACAAAATGGATGAAATTATCAGACATACTCTAACGTCAATTTTAAATGTGGCTTTGGACGACCGAGCTTGGGCACAAGCTACTCTTCCTATTCGCATGGGAGGACTCGGCGTCCGCAAAATTTCCAGTATTAGTTTACCGGCTTTTATATCCTCGGGCCACGGCACTAAGAAATTTATCAGGAATATCCTGGCTTCCACACTGATTGATTTTGATGTGCCGTGCATGTCCGAGGCTACCGATACTTGGAAACTCGCTTGCCCGAATACTGAAAAACCCGACTATCCATTTTCCCAGAGACGGTGGTACGAGCCGCTCTGCAGAGTAGTTCAGAGCAATCTGCTGAACACGTCTGCTACTACTGCTGAGCGTGCGCGCCTACTGGCTGGGTGTGAGTGGGAGTCGGGTCTTTGGCTTCACGCACAGCCGTCGTCGAGCATAGGCACATTGTTCGACGACACAACCTTCCGCCTCGCTGTTTCTTTACGCCTAGGTGCCGCCTGCTGTTCTCCTTATCGCTGTCACTGCGGTGAAGCTGTCAACAACCTCGGTCACCACGGCCTGTCATGCAGCCGAAGTGCAGGCCGTTTTGCACGGCACGCTAATATAAAAGACATCATCCGACGAGTTCTTGTCACCGTCGGCGACCCAGCTGTTTTAGAACCCAATGCCTTGGCACGCGACGATGGCAAGAGACCGGACGGCATGTCTTTGTTTCCTTGGAAGATGGGTAGGCCTTTAGTGTGGGACGCAACGTGCGTCGATACTCTTGCGCCATCCCATCTTCCAAGCTCATCGTGCTGTGCTGGTGCTGCCGCTGCGGCTGCAGAGAACCTCAAGCGGCGTAAATATAGAAACCTTTGTGGTTACTATATTTTCGAGCCGTTTGGGGTTGAAACTCTGGGGCCGTGAGGTCCGAGTGCTCATAGCCTATTTAAGGAAATTTGTGACCCAAGGGCTGGCTTTTACCTTGGCCAGAGGCTAAGTGTCGCCATACAACGTGGCAACGCCGCCAGTCTCTTGGGCACATTACCAGCTGACAGCGTTGAGGAGGAGTTTTTCGATGCCCTTTTATAGTTTGTTGTTAGTTTATTTATTTTAGTTTAATAGTTTTTAATTATTAATGTATATAGTTAGTTTATCCTAATAAATTGTAAAGTGTAAAAAAATACATTAAAATATGTATTTCAAAAAAGACTTGTGAAAAAGTTGGAACTTTGACCCCCAATATCTCCGTAACTAGAAGGTTCCCAGGTATGGTCTAGAGCAAAAAAATATCGCAATGACGGGGAGAACAGGTTCTTTCGGCTTCGTTAAGAGTCTTTTTACAACCTTTATGTAACAAATGAATGCAATAAAGAGTTTGAGTTCGAATTTGAGTTAGCTCTGTCGTTTGCGTCATTCAAGTCCTGGGGGGTACGATTAGTCACAAGTTCTACGTTAGAACTACTTTTTTTTTAATGGGAAATCATCAAATGACTTCTCCCGCTCTGGACAGAGCGGAAGGGAGTGTCAGACTTGTACTGACTAAAACCCATCCATATTCCTTCCTTGCCCTTTGTGTTCCAGGGCCGCGGTATCTCTTTCGAACAGTCCCGCAGCCCACGTTAGAACTACTGATCCAGGCTACCGTCCATCAGTATACCAAACTTCCAAATCCGTGAAAGGTTACCTAGCTAGCAAGCAAACAGAGCCTTTCGCATTTAAAATATTAGTATCTATTGAGTAAGAAGTACTGACAATTTGTGCAGGGTTATAGAAGAGATGGAAAATCGTAAAACGAACCTTGCTTGCTTGAAAAAAATGGCGTCTAACACTTCGTGCCGTCATCAATGCTAAGCATGAGGTATAAGAGCCTTCAATCCAATAAAGTAAATACAAAGCTCGTTTAAGTTGTGTGATATCGACTTACTTGATCGCTCTTGAATACGGAATATTACTTAATTAGGAGTAAATTTTAGTTGGTATATAGTTATGTTTGTTGTTAAAAGAGGACTTTAACATCCTACTATGTATAATGAAGGATGTACAAAGACTCTTAACGAAACCGGAAGGCACTTGTTCTCCCCATCATTGCCATAATATTTTTGCTATAGACCATACCTGGGAACCTTTTAGTTACGGAGATATTGGGGGACAAAGTTCCAACTTTTTCACAAGTTTTCTTTTAAATACATGTTTTTAATGTATTTTTTTTACTTAAGACACCTTCACGACCCCCGTACTATTCAATCTATCCATTAGCACAATGTTTTGAGTACGTTACATTGAGTCCTACCGTAAAACGTGATTTTCCATCCCAAAAAAAAAAGTTGTTTCCCAGCAATAATTTTTGCGTAAAGTTACTTAGTTTGATATACAGAATGCTTGGTTGACGGCTACGTGAAGAGTCTGTTTACACCCCGTATTATAAATGCGAAAGTTTGTGAGGATGGATGACTGGATGGATGGATGGATGTTTGTTACTCTTTCACGTAAAAACTACTAACCGGTTTCAGATGAAATTTGGCACACAGATAGTTTATAACCTGGATTAACACATAGGATACTTTTCATCCCGGTAATACGATCTCGTGGAACAGTAACGACTACCGAACGCCACGCGGGCGAAGCCGCGCGCATAAGCTAGTGGACTATAATATCCTCATCAGTCTCATGTAACTTATTCGCAGCAAAGTTGCGCAATATTATTTAAAAACTTGTAAATGGAACTACTGCTGCAGAAGCTATGTTAATTAATAACATAACATGACGCCTGTAATCCCCGAAGGATTAAGCAGAGGTGTCTTATAGTACACCCATATTTCGCCTCGCATGTTATAGGGGGCGAATCTATTGCCATCAACCGGCACAGATCCAGACTCCGTGGCTGCTACTGAGAAATTCCTGATGAGAAAACACAATAACACTTTGCCCAACCCGGAAATCGAACCCAGGACCTCATGCTCAGCAGTTGCGCTTGCGACCACTCGACCAACGAAGCAGTTAAGCCTGTTTTATGAACACCATATAAGTGTTATCTTTATTAATGCCTAAATAAACCGTACTGTTGGATTATCAACCCATTATTATGGGTGGCACTGGTAGAATTTCAACTATTATTGAAATTCCACCAGTGCAAAAATAACTAGGAATTCATGTAGGAGTGGCCTGGTTTTACTAGAAACGGCCACTTAATTAAAAGAAGCGGAGATTAGTTATGCCACATTTAATGTCATTTTTTATGTTTGCCTTGTTCCGTCCAAATGCTCTCTAAATCTTTAAGGCTGAATTTACACCGCCGCGGAATGGAATGGAATAGAAGCCGAACCGAACCGAAATGGAACCAACAGTAGCTAGGGGAATTGTCTCGAGAATGCGCGAGGATTCCCAGGAAGACGCGTGACCTTTTTTTTGGCTCGTATTTAGTTAAAGTAAAGAGGGACGCCATGAGGCGCTCCTGTTTACTATTCCCCGAAAACTACTTATATTTAGGTATTCGATAAAATTCTAATGAGCTTGTTGTCTCACAAGACTTTATGTCCCTTTTCATGGAACACCTTCCGAAGCTCAATTTATTAATGATTTTTGAAATACTTTACCGAAGACGATGTCGAAAAAGGAGCGTGAATCGAAGATCCTTTCCATGCGTTAGATCCACCAGAATTCACCACGCAAGAGGAATAGAGACTCATTGAACTCTCTTACAACAGCAATTTTAAAAAAAGAATCACGTGTTCCGATTTGGTGGAGTTTTGGATTTCGGTCGAAAATGAATATCAAACTTCAAAACCTCTATGAATTCCGATAGCCTCGTTGGTCTAGTAGTGGAACTGCTGAGCATGGTTTTGGGTTCGATTTCCGGGTCGGGCAAAGTGTTACTGGGTTTTTCCACCAGGAATTTCTCAGTAGCAGCCACGGAGTCTGGATTTGTGCCCAATTGGTAGCGTTAGGCTCGCTCCCCTGAGACTTAAACATAACTGGCAAAATGTGGGTGTACTTGTTAGGTAGGTACACCTCTGCCTAACTCTTCGGGGATTACAAAGCGTGGTGTTATGTCATGCTCTAAGAATTCTCATTCCCTTTTTAACATTTTATTTATGTGAAGCCGGATTTTCAAATGCATATGTGTGTCAATATAATTATAAAAACTTATCTTTTTCGACTAGCTAGGGCACCGAGACAAAATACTAAACCTTTCTGTGCGCCGCTAACTGAAAAAGTTTGGGAGCCCCTGTATTATACACTTGACATAAAGTTCAGTATGCTTTGTACAATTTCGTTGCAAAAAGTCGATTCCATTCCATTCCGCGGCGGACTGTTTGGAAGAGCTGTTAATTAAATTAGATACCTAAATTGAACCTAACAGCTCTTCCAAACAGTTGAAAAGCCGAAATCAGTCGACCTCGTGAACGACGCATTATCCAGAATTGCGGAGACAGTATTCCGATATAACATGAATGCAGTTCAACTTAACAATCACTTTTAATACGAACGTGGACGTCAGAGCATATGCTACTAACATGATTGTTTACAACAACGCGGTCAGTAGTGACTAAGGACCCAACCCACGGACAAAAGGACCTGGTCGGAGCAGGTCGTGACCGTGACTCAATCCTTCGATGATGTAAGCCTTCGTAATTGATTCGATGATTCGTTTGTATAGTGGTTGGCCGTTGGTCTATAATTTATCGATAGTTTTATGACTCCTCACAGCTTTGTAAATCTGTTGTCAATAATGATTTCAGTGACAGAACTTGGAAAGATTAGACGAAGTTCATCTGCGGTCTTTGTCTTCACGAAAATATTTAACCCACCAATAGCCCAAATGAATGGGATAACAAACAGATATTTTCGCAGATAAGTCTCATATTTATGATGGTGGAATTTCCTCGATGATCATCCAATACTTTTCGGTTTTCTCTTGAATGCGGCTACAATGGTTAATATTCCAAATTGTGTTTTCCGCATTTTACTACACACTCTACTTCAATACATTTTACTTTTATGCATTTTCTCTATCCATTGCAACGTTCCACCGCTGCTTGTTTTTTTACAGATCTTTCAATACATTCCAAGTAGATGTGCAGAGCTTCTGTGCTGAAAGAAATGTGCATCGTTAATGAGACTTAACGCATTCTTCTATTGCCGATGTATGTATACATCAGTGTAACTAGTTGATGACAATAGAGTAGCTACTTAAATGCTTAAGTTCATGGTTTTGCAACCCAATACGTGAACATTTTATAATTTGATTGTCCACGAGATTTGCGTTCAGATTTACCATGAACGTTAGATGTTATCAGCAAATTGTTGTGACTTTTGGCCCTCCTAGATGTAAAACCAGGTCATGTGCGTGGATTGTCCTTCATTCATGGGATTTCGTCAAAATCTTGACGAAGCAAGCTTTTCCAAAAACATGTAGGTATTGTAAAATAAAATTGTGCAGTACGTGCCGTACATAGGTTTCAGAAAAGCGTAAAGCTCTTATCTAATACAAAAAAAGTTTTTGCCCAAAAAATTGCGTTAACGAGATTATTTATACTAAAGAGCAAATAAAATTATGAACGGGCTTGACATTATCTAGCAAGATTGTTAAACCCACAGATATTAATTCAGAGAACTGATAAATCGGTTCACCTGAAACTCGAGAAGATATCGTTAAGAAGACTAGACGAGATTGAAGCAAGTGATTACTAACACCAATTACCTAGACTGCAGCTTTGAGTCACATCACACGTGTATGACTCTTGCGCATAGAACATACGAGAAACTCGATATCGAAAAGTTTTTTATCGCACATCACTTTTCCGCTAACCGCAGTTAGCACGTCAGATGTAATGAGTCGGTTCGTCACTCGTGACATCACAACTATTACCGAACGGAGATGACATGGAAAGTGAGTTATATTAAATACGTGCATTCAGTGCGTAACTTCGTTCCGCAGAATTGGGTGAGTCCTCATTGACGCGCTAAACGGAAAAATGTTAGGACAACATTCGTTTGCCTTCAAAAGAAAAATAGGTACTAATTGTACTGCATTATTATGATTGGATGTAGAGTAAGGTACAGTGTGTTATTTCCCTGAAATACAATTATATTTACGACTGACACGACCTTGGCAATTGAGGTCAGTTAAAAATATGAAACCGCTGAAACGTATTATTAAATTTCACAATAGAAAACACAGTGTCATCCATTCATTGCTATGCAGTGGACGCATCGTGCAACTTGCCACATGAGCTATTGTTCCACACCCTTTTAAGTGAACTTGCTCTAACTTGGGCGTAATAGGAGTGAGCAGAAGGTGGTTTTAAAAATGCATTTAATGCAATCTGACAGTGTAGTCATAATTAAAAAAGCCTTAATGAATTAGCGCTCGATTAAATTATGAAATATAGCTTCCTTGCTAATACGCATATGTATAAGAGGAATTGTATAAATAAATGATGCTTGTCATTTTATGCGCGCTATAGAGACGCGTCATTACATTTTTACAAGTTCCGCATTACATTATTTATTAACGAATAAACATGATGTTAGGGACATCTTCGTAAAATGCCAAGGCACGCTTAATTAACTGTTTGGTCTTCCGAGTTGGAAAATTAAACGAAATGCACATTATGCTTTTAATTAGTTAAATTTATTAATCTGCGTACTTCATCAGCGGGATTCTCGTTTGCAACTAGTAAACCAAAAAATAAAAAAAATACTCATAGTTTACGTAAAAATTCCACTGCTTTTTGGACTTTGGAAGTGTATTAAATGGATGAGTACCTCGGTAGTAGGTACTTAAGTGTGGTAGCTATGTAAACAGTCATGACTAGATTCTTGAGTTTCAAGGAAAACGTTTTCAGAGTTTTGATATCCGGGTTGTTAAATTATTTCCACGAGAAAGGCTAAATTGAGTTTAGTTACCTACACTTATGAGGGTAGTTATGGTATCTTTGAATATTCAACGGTTGTTTTCTTTCCTTTAATCGCTAATATAAACTAACTTCTTGTTTATTAATCCAGAAAAACCCGTACTACCGCAAGTTGTTCAATATTTAACATGTTCACCGGCTGACATCATGTCTAAATATATGCTAGGACCCTAAAGACTATATTCAAAGCGCCCCAAGCGATTACCAGGTTAGTCAGTCAACAAATTTCAATTTGCTTAGATAATAAGTGCATGATAAGGTGGGTATTAAGCTTAATTGAAAATCAGGATAGCTATTATAAATTAAATAGTTAACGCCGTTACTGCGTTAAACGGTACGCACCGAGCTTTGCATAAAGTTCACGCTCCGCTAATGTATTCCACGATCGCTGAGCTCATAGCCTTTATTAGAATTCTCAATCAACATAAATGTTTCGACTGTATTATACACATTAGAGCGAGAAACTTTCGAACAGAACCTAGGGCTAGCGTTGACTCCGTAATGAAAGGTGTGTCGCTCAGGAATTCAACTAGAAACTCTGCAATTATTGTACGCGTCAACCTATGTTAATTCCATGTTGAATGCAAATTATAAATTTGTAACCTTTGGTGTGTCATTTGTGTTAAACGTAGGGTTTAGTGTAGTCTTGGGCACCTTCTTAAATTAGTGGGTAGGTGGAGAATTAGAGAATGGCGAATGGGAATAATTTAAAAGAACAGTAAAATCAAATGAGCTCGTAGGTTAGGTTATATAGTGGTAAATAGAATCTGAAGTAAGTAAGTAGTACATACGTAAGTTAAAAAAATTGCGGAGTAGACAAAAATTAGTTGAAGCCAAATGACACTTGGTTTAAACTGGATGTTCCAGATTTCCTAACGGCTACTTCAAGGCGCGGCCGTTCGACATTTGATCAGAATTTGGTATTGCTTGGCATTTAGAAGACGTGGTAATTATAAATTAAGCTAAAACGATACTTTATTTTCAAATGTCAAATATTAAACTTGTCGAAATTCCGCTACAATGAATTTTACAAAAAATCTACTCCTTATTGTGAGTAGGTACCATCCTTACTAATATTATAAACGCGAAAGTTTGTATGTATGGAATGGATATATGGATGTTTGTTACTCTTTCACGCAAAAACTACTGACCGGATTAGGAGGTTTGGAACACAGATAGTTTAAAGCCTGGATTAACACATACGATACTTTTCATCGCGATAGTATGTTCCCGTGGGACAATTATCGAACTCCACGCGGGCGACGCCGCGGGCATTAAGCTAGCTACCTACGACCATTTACCACTTTGTGTGCCGTGACTGCCATGAGCTCTCTGTAAATCTTCCCTTCGTACCAAACGCAAATAATCCACTTACTTTTCAAGAACAAGGACAATCTACGTGAATCTACATGAGAAAGACATCGATTTCTTGGTGCATTTGAAACTTTCAACCATCTTTGGTTCTAAGTCAGATCCGTGAGCAAGATTAGCTGCCGACTTAGACCATCAAAGTGACACAATCCTGTAGACATGAAAATATTGAACTGAGTCTTTGGCGATGATGAATTGGTGACTAACACTAGGTACAATAAATTGGATGTCGTCGGACTTAAAATCGAAATAATAGGTTCATCTGGAACCTAAAAAATTTAAATAATAAACGCCGAGATGATCTAACCTTTGTCGTGTTCTTAATTTTTTTGTCCGTTAAGACAAGGATGTAAGCATGGCGAACATGACTAATATAAGCCAATGTGCTATAAGTGAAACAACCTATTTCTGCTTCATGAGTCTTTAGGAATTTATCGATTTTGTAACTAAGTGGTCTGAAAGATTTCGTCTAACGAAAAGACCGCCTATGCATGCATTGTTACACTGTTGGAATCTTTTATGTCTCCAGCTATTTAGTGGTAATCTAGCTATGACCATTCGGATCATCATGTAATTTCAGCCAAACACTGGCTGCTGGACACATACATACTCAAGCCTGCTCGATGAATCGCCATGACAGGTCCTGCCGTGCCGGCAATCAACAGTATCTAGAAACACATCAAAGATGTTATTTTATTATGATACTTTGTGCATTTACTTCATTGGAAAGAATAATATTTCGTATCCACCTAATGCTGGGTCTTCTCCACTGTACGCAACTTTATCCGATCTCGGGCGTCCCGTGTCCAATTGTTCCCTGCTACTCTGATCATCGGTCTACCTGCCTCGTGGTGCACTTGCTAATAATTTCGCGATATCCTTAATACGTACCTAGGTACTTCAAGCTTTGGCATCCACATTTTTTTAAACCTCATTCTTGAATTTGTCGTCCCTGATGTTCCGCGCAGAAGATTTTTCCGCGCATCCATGACCTAACACATTCTGTTATTCAATCCTTCACAAACATGAACAGACACCAGCACATCAAGCTATCCGAAACTGTCATTTTTTTTCCAATCAACCTTGAATCTAATGCTTTAGCGATAAAGTTGAAGAAAATCTATTAAACTTTGAAAAATTGTTGTAGCTTGATGTGCTGGCGTCTGTACAACCATAACCCTGTACCTGATGCATTTATGAGTATCTAACAAGATATTTATTGCAATTACAAGTTTTAAATAACTGATGGTCATCACTAAGATATCCAACATGCAGTATCTATTTTAACTCCTTATGGTGACAGCTGATGTTTAATAACTCTGTGAAGGAATAGATTAGAATAACTTAACATGATAAACAATGCGTTCCTAGAAATATTTGTAGGTCATAAATAATAATTTCATTGTTGTGTTAGACCTGCAGTAACTGCATTATCTGATGTCATGTACCTAATTTCATGGGGTTTATTAGGTATTGTCTTTATTTTGTACGCAGAAAACAATCGAATTAAAATATTCAATAGGCAAGTGAAGATATCTAGGGGTAACGCCCCCTTTTCTTAGATTTCGCTTTATATCCTTTTTTCTACCTTTCATTTTATTGATATCGGAGAGATATATCTAATAATAAATACGAATATCACGACGGTAACCAATCGGTTCACATTTAAAGTGAAAACGCGAGAACACAAACACAAGAAGTTGGCAGATTCCTCTCAGGACTAGTTGTTATTTTTCTTGTTTATCTCTCTTATCTTTTCATAGTTTGTTTTCTGTATGTATACATGTATTTATTCTTATATTTTAGTCTCTGCATCACCCTAAGGTAGACTGGTATGAAATGCCCAAGGCAGTAAGTCCGCCTTTGTACAGTTTTTACTTGTGCATAAAGTTTTAATAAATAAATAAATATCTTTTTTATATAGGATAGAAGTGACACCGACTCACAAACGGTTATCACGTATACAGTACATAATTCTTCATCGGTAATTAAAAAGGTTAATCCACGTTTACCTGGATCTATCCGTGAATGTGTGACGATCCATTACATGCAGAGTTTCCTTCCTGCCTCGGAAAGCACGTTAAGGCGTTGGTCCTTGCTGATATTAGTTGATTTTTGACAGTCGTTACAGGTAGTCAGTAGCCCGAAAGTCTGACAACCAGTCTTACCAAGGGGTACGTATTACCCAGTACTAATAACTGGGTTGTGGAGGTCAGATGGGCGGATCGCTCCATGTAAAATACTGCTTCTCAGCTGCATATGGTTAGACTTAAACTGAAAGCCGACCCCAACAAGTTATGTAGTTGGGAAAAGATAAGGCATTGGTGATGACATACTCAGGTAAACTTTTAGTTTTGACTGAGGAATAAAACAAATCTTACAACTACAAGCAATGGCAAATTAATTTTATTTATGCTTTCAACTCAACCATCTATAAATATATCCTATATTTTTTCTGAGACACTAACAATTCTTATCATAATTAAGATAAAGACATATTCGTAATAAATACCATTCAAACCATTTGAGCTTTATTTATGTACCTTTATGGAGATAATTATACCTAATAATTATGCGAGTTAATATAAAATGATTCATTACGAGTATCTTCAATAAGACAAGCACATGTAGGTACCTACCATCGATCGCACACATTCGTAGGTATATTATAATTATAACACAGTATATTGAGCATAATTTAACATTTGATATATTATTAACAATTATAGATATGATTAGGTATGAGTAAGATGACGTCAAAACTTATTAATAGTTATTATTTAATGATTAGGTCTGTACCAAAATATTGTACAGTTTAAAGGATAAAAATTCTAACTACCCTACGATAGGAATTGGCCAGCTCTCCTCGTGGGTGGTTCCACACTACAAAGATAAGAAAATATAATTGATTTATTACTTACCTAGTTGGGATTGACTACAGCTTACAATCTAGCGAGTCTAGGCAATCTTGGTCTAGAATTCTCGAGTAACTAGATGTTAGATGTTAGATTTCTACTGGTCGAGAGGAACACGTAGTGGCTTCCGGCCACCGTTGACGCGGACTTGTGGACGGTGAGTAATGGGCTAGCTTCCCGTCCGTCCGTCATATGAGACAGGCCGTGTTTTCGGCGCGTTCATGTTCCACGCGCGCCTCAAAGAAATGTCAGCAAACAGGGACGGGCCCGCAAGGGCCGATGGCTGCCAGGGCTGCGGGATTGTTCGAAAGAGATAACGCGGCCCTGGAACACAAAGGGCAAGGAACGAACATGGATGGGTTTTAGTCAGTACAACTCTGATACTCCTTTCCGCTCCGTTCACATACTAAAAAAAAGGGTATTTTAAAATAACAGAGCAGACAATCACTTTATTAATTTTCGTGCTGTATGGATATCCAAGCTCTTTGAGGAAGTTAGCAAAAACTCCAAAATTATTTCATTTTCCAATTCTTGCTGAGCGCAACTCTGTTTTACTATATCAACTAAGTATGATGGAATAATTACACATACTATCTGCCAAATTTCATCCATCATAAATCAAATATATCATTAACCATCAGAATCAAGTTTCAGTTTCATATAATCGTAATATAAATGCGACTTTTTGGACGTCAAAATTACATTAGGGTTTAGACGGCTTTTTGGGGTCCTAAAAAGCCCGCCAGTGTTTTTAATTAGGATACAGTAGTATTAATTATTGTATAAATAAAATGAAGATCATCGTCATCAATGTGAAAAAAAAATCAATCAATCAATGTTTTGTAAAAATATTTTGTATAGGTACCTATAGGTAGACTCCACTACGTAATAAATAAGGTAGGTAAATGATGTTCGAACACTGTGAATACACAATATTCACACCTAATATACCTAAAACAGATAGTTAGACCTTCCACAGAATTATTTTGGAACATTTTGATGTGACATGTAGTATGTAGTACAGCTATGAATTTAATAATTTACTGCAACTATGCCACATTCTGCAACGCGATTAATATCAGAACAATTCTTTCTCTGGCCCCAAAAGTGGGGCGGTTTCAAATAACTTTTCTGGGAACTGACCGGTCCGCTGCCAAGTGCTCGCTGCACCACTGTCATTGCCAGGCAAAGTTTAGTTATCAATGCCTAATCGACCGTGGTGTTTTTAATAAATTGTTGTTATTTAATTTTTCTTTATTATGGCTGTGGTGTTTTTATGTATAAAATCAACTATGAGGCAATAGATATATTTTATGTTTATTTAATCGTTTTATTTTTGGTAGCCTGTTGAGTGTCCCACAGCTTGCCAAAGGCCTCTTCACTTCGTCCAAACCTTTCTATCTTGTGCGATGTCTTGGCTATCTGGCCATGTTCGCCCGGTAAACAAGATCTGACCGTCGCCCCACCTTGGGCGCGGTCTACCTGGACGGCGAAGGTGGTGTGACTAAATAGATACTATAATAAACAAGTTAATGAATTAATTAGGTACCTATATTATAAATCCACGATTAGAAAAGTGCCAATATGTCGTCGATGATTAATTGAAAATCATTAATTATTTTTCTCAATAATCAAATCTATACATCTTCTACACTCTATACATAAATACATTTATATACATGCAGATCAATAAAATTGGAGTTTCTGTTTGTAATATTAAAATAACCGCTTTTTACTAAGTGCATATACCAAAACAAATTTTTTTACAACTTTTGTCTGTCTGTCTGTCTGTTTATTCCGGCTAATCTCTAAAAAAGCTGGTCCGATTTTGACGGAGCTTTCACTGGCTGATGTAACAAGGAGTAACTTAGGCTACTTTTATTTTAGATAAATAATTAGGATTCCCTGCAAAAAAAAATAAAACCCTTAAAATTGATAACAAAATTCGATTCAAATAGGAAAGTGCTTATAATACTGGGGATTTATTAATAATAATTTCACGCAAACGAAGGTCGCGGGCAACAGCTAGGTAATAATAACAACCATTAGCCTTGAGGTTTGTCAAATCTTTTCATACCCACCTACATTAAATGAGAGGGACACCAAGACCAAGTTCCGATAATCCCGTCCAAATACAGAGTCCAAATACCGAGAAACGGGAACAATCTGCGTAAGTGAGTAGCTATAAGTATGACACCTCCACCACCTAGCTAGTTCGAATGCTAGCCTGGCAGGTGGTAGTTGTAGGTCAGCATGGAACTCATGGTTGTACTGAGATTATTCAGGGAGCAGATGAAAATGCAACTTTTCGAGTGACCAGACTGAGTCGGTTCCCAGGTACACGCAAAGTATGCGCTCCAACGAGACGATTCCAATGACGAAGCCTCGGCTTGGTGAAGAGTGTAATACACTCGATTTAATAATGAGGATAAAATGCCCAGTATCGATTTGGTTTCAAACACAAAGTTTAACGTAAGTTTTTCAAATTCCCGCCAACAGTTGCGTTCCATGTACGTTTCGTCTATAGCAAAATTCACAATCAAGTTTTTGAATACTAAAATGTTTTTAAACAACTGAGTAAAAGTAATTCTTTATTCCATATTTTTAAAAAACTCTTTAAAAAAACCGGAAGAGTAAATGGTCTTGCCTTGCAAGTCAATGCCATAAAGTAATAGTTTAGTCAATGCCTAAACAGTGACAAATGAAGTATAATGGAATATAGAACACAGAGTTGTAAGGCTAAGCCTACATTGAATGTCTAAATCAAAACAAAAGTATTTATGCCCAAAATCCAGTAAATCATGTTTTAATGTTGTAAATTGCTACCAGTTTTTCTTGTTTTTATACATTAAGTTTATTTTATTTGAAATGCCAAAGTAAACCAAAAAAAAATGATCTGAATTATATTAGCTCTAGTGTTGACGTGGGTGTTTACCGGTGCCGTAGTGTATATGTGACTTTATGTCACTTCTTGATCTTTCACTTTTGAAAGGAAAACATTTCAAAATTTTAGAGACCTATTTTTAGCGTTAAATATTCCCACGTTTTAGATTAAGTTACTTTATGTATTTTTAGTTGGTTTTACTTTTGAAGTGTAAGTTTAATATACGAAATGGGCCGCAAGTCGCAATCAAAACAAAATCCTAAGAAGAATGCAGGGAAGGAAAACAACAAGTTCATTCAGCAAAAAAGAAAAGAACTGGCGGTTTTGGTGGATAAGGTCTTGAGACTGACGGGTATATTCCAGGCTTCTAACAGTGTGATAAAAAGTTGGGAGCATCATTTAGAAATTGACATTTTGATCAAAGAAATATTGAATCTTGAGGGTCCTCAGCATAAGAGTGGTCATAACCAGAGGCAGTCGAATATTGATAAGTATATCAAATGGCTAAATGAAAATGAGGTTCAGCTTGATGGTAAGTTTTAACAGTCATGTGAACTTTGTTTAGAAATTACTTGAGTGAAATGTATGTCAACAATAAAAAAATTAACAATCATTTGCTTACAAACAATTTGAGTTTTTGCATAACACATTTTCAAGCTGTTGTTTGTAGGTACACACTTACTGAAATTATTTTTTTTAAATATTTAGAGTAAATGGTGGAAAAATTCTCTATAATTTTACAGGGATTGAAATCTCCGAATTCGAAGGGTACGAGATGGGCCTCAAAGCAACAAAAGAATTTAAGGAAGGATCTCTTGTTCTCACTGTACCAACAAAAGTTATGTTAACTGAGAAGAATGCGAATGAATCTGAGCTAGGGAGCTTCATAACCATTGATCCGCTGTTGCAAAGCATGCCAAATATAACACTGGCAATGTTCCTGCTGCTAGAAAAACAGAATCCTGGTAAGTTACAACAGTCCTAGACAGTACCATTCAATCTTTCAGATTCAAGACAAGTGGAGTGGTATTGAGATGTGCATGATTAGACCAATTGTAGGTGAAACAAGAGACGCAATGTGGTTATCATTCAAAGTAGTTGGTTAATTCCCACATGTCTCTTCCCCCCTCCACTCCTCTCTGCTTTGGTGGAGTCTGCCAAGGCTGAGGCCTCCAAATCGACTTAAATTTCCAGTCTCTGAAATTATACAAAATTAACTTTAGAATGGTAAGTTGTTACTGTGATGATAGGTTGCTAAGTTCCCATGCGAGGTTGCACACACTTCCTTATTTTCAAAATCATAATACCATACAGGGTATAAACAGACTCTTATCGAAGTCGAAAGGCACTTGTTGTTCCCGTCATTGCGATCATTTTTTTGTTCTAGACTATACCTGTTAACCTTCTAGTTACGGAGATATTGGGGGACAAAGTTCCAACTTTTTCGCAAGATTTTTTTAAATACATGTGTTTAATGTAAGATGTTTACTTTATCCACCTCCAAGACCCCGTGACTATTCAATCCATCCATCAGCACAAGCTTTTGAGTGCGTTGTATTGTATTGTATAACGGGCTGGTGTCCGCAACTCCACGTCCAATGCGCGTATTTTGCGTGCGGGTGGGAAATTTATTCGATCCACCCCAACTCCTCGAGAAAGGCAGTGCCTTGATGTTGCCGACAATCTCGCAGAGAGTACCTGGGTTACCGAAGTACTTTGCCCTGTATGGTGCAACCTCTGGGCAGTGCAGAAGCACGTGGGCTGCTGTTTCGTCTACCTCCATGCAGGTTCGGCACAGGGGGCTGTCTGTAACTCCTATGACAAAGAGGTGTTTGTTAAAAGAGCCGTGTCCAGTAATGGCGGCTGTAACTGCGCGTAGCTGTAATTTGGTCAGCCGAAGCGCCCGTTTGGTGAAGCGGCCGTCGATAGTAGGAAGAGCTTCCTTGGCCTGCCTGCACTCACCGTGATCTAGCCAAAGTTTGTGGTGCTGCTCAATGGTTCGTTTCCTTACCAGTGTGCGTAGATACCCGAAGGGGAGCGGCACGATGGGTTCAGGTCCCACTGCTGCCATACTCGATCCCCTTCTAGCAAGTTCGTCCGCTGCATCGTTGCCCCGGGACTCGCTGTGTCCTTTGATCCATTGAATGGTTATGTTATTGAGATTACCAACCTGGTTCAGGCGTTGATGACACTCGTATATTAACCCAGAGTTGACTGTGTGGTTGTTCGGTGTTTTTTTTTGAGTGCGTTACATTGAGTCCTACTGTAAAACGTGATATTTCAGCCCAAAAAAAAAATTGTTTCCCAGCACAATTTTTTGCATAACGTTACTTAGTTTGATGTACATAATGCTTTGTTGATGGCTTCGTGAAGAGTCTGTTTACACCCTGTATAGAACCTGCATTTATAAGTTGTCTGGTGTCCCTAATTTTATTTATAAACTATTTCAGAATCATTTTGGAAGCCATATATTGACATATTACCTGAGAAATATTCTACTATTCTATATTTCACCTTGGAGGAGCTAGCAGAACTCAAGGTAATTAATATGAATGATCTGACTGAAATGAATGATCTGACTTTAATTGACATCCATTCTCTCTTATCTGTTTTCTTTGCTATTGTTTATGTGCAAATTAATGTATGCAGCGGCAATGGCAGTTTGTGGGATTGAATAGAATTATCCGCATTCGTAAAGTAAATTGGTTTATCTTGTAAATTTTGTTGAGGAATTCCTTCTAAATTGATCAAATTATAATGACCATTCCTTTGATTATTGATGAGAAGCCTGGAAGATACTTCTTGGACAACTATCAAAAAATATTTTTAATGTTTTTTACAAAATTATTTTCAGCCATCACCAGTCTTCGAGTCAGCTCTGAAACTGTACAGAAGTATTGCGAGGCAGTATGCATACTTTTATAACAAAATCCACTCCTTGGACATACCAGTGCTAAAGAAACTTCAAGACGTATTTACTTTCGACAGCTACAGGTAAGATAAATAAAAATTGTTAGCAATTAATCTTATATTTTTATTTTTTTAAGTCATCGCTAAAAAATAAAATAAAAAAGAAGCACTCAAAAACGTCTTTGATATGTCACATTGCACTTATAGCATAATACTGAAATAAAACAAATAAATTAAGATTAAATTCAACCTATACATACATATTTCTGTTTGAATTATGGAGACGGAATAAATTAAGTTTAAACTGTGGATATTTTTGAGTATGAGAAATGGAATAAAATTCTACCTTAAAATGCCAAGCCTTGCTTTTAATACCAAGTTACCTTAATGTTTTGGATAAGGCACAGAAACAGCATTGTGGATTTATTTTTGTTTAAATCATATTGATCTATTTTATAAAAATCTTAATCAATATCAGGTCACTAGTTTAAAATTATGTATGAAGCCCTTTCCACAATTTTCGATGCAAATAAATTCTCTACATAGTATTTTATTGCAGAAAACACCCATTTAATTAAATATTTTACATTGTAATTAAACTAATTTAACCAATTCATCAACAAAATTGGTCAATAACTAAAGCCTACTGGAATGGTTTCCTTAGACTGTCCCACATGTAATCTGGTGAATCTTTACCATTTTGTGAGTCTAATGTGTTCAAAGTGTAAATATTTGATGTTTGCAACATGGGACTAATGCTGCGAGTACTACAGTTATTCTTGTGACTTTTCCTGTGTTCAAAAACCGGTGTTGGAATCCGTTCGTCACCAAAACTACGTTTTCTTCTAATCGCAGATCTCTGCTGTTTCCATTTAAAGGCAGCATATGTTAATAAGAATAATATCATTGCTAAACCAGCGATGCTAGCTGTAGCAACTGTCAAAGATTTAGTTTGACTAGGTATCTTATCGAGAATACCTGATGCAGTTGTTGAGTCTCTGTTTTTGTATGTTTTCACATCAATTTTCTCTTCTGAACCTGAAGCGATGTTGTTTTCAAATTCTTTGAGATGTTGCAGATCTTCCAGTACTATTAAACCGTCGCCATCTGCGTCTTCGTCCAATCTGATTGTCTTAAATGGTTTTATAGATAACCCTGAAAATGTATGGTAATTTTTTTTATTGCTTACAATAATGTGTGTGTGAGGACTAAGGGTCCCTATCAATTTCGCGGTCTAAAAACAAAAAAATATACTTTTTTCAGCTCAAATTTCTTAATTAAGAAGGTATCTGGTATTTATTTTAATGCACAGTTATATAACACCTATACATTTAGTTAGTGTACACATTTTTATTTTGATAACCACTCAAAATAAATTAGTAAAAATAAAAATCAAACATGCGTTTTTACGTAAGCACGGTAATGAATTATAATCTGAAAAAAATCGTACAGTCAACAAAACAGATAAGTATGCAGGGTCGAAAGTTATCATTGATTTTTTCTTAAAAACCGATCGATATTTTCGAATGAAATTAAAATTAAATGAAGAAAAATAATCAATTGGTTAAATTAATTCAAATTTCATTTGAAGATGTGCATCAGTTTCTAAAAAAACTAAAACTGTATCTTTCGACCCTGCATACCTATCTGTTTTGTTGACTGGGCACACTGGTCACTGGTCTGGTTATACTGGGCATATAATATATTGGTAAGTCTACGATTTTTTTTTTAATTAATTTAATTAGTACCTTAAAAAAAATGTGGTTCGTAATGAAAAAACCCGATAGTATGATGCGCAAAATCGTCGTCTACTCGCAAGAATATGTTGAAAATATCAAATAAATATGAATTATTATAAAACTTAAGGAGTTTATCTATCCAATTCAATTTTTTTATATTTATTTTGACTACTTACTTAATTGTAATACAATATTTAAATAATGCTTTCAAACCGATGCGATTGCTCGTTGCTTATAGTTTCGCCCGTGGGTACGCTTATTAGACATATAGGTGATTTATAAATGTGCATTATAAAACATATCAGATACCTTATGGTTATTGAGAAATTTGAGCTGCAATTGAAATTTGAATTAGGGCCCTTAAGGCCTTGTACAAAAAATCAATAATTAGCATTTAACTCTAAACTGTTAATTTAGCGCTAATCGCAATAAGGGAGTTATGCTGCAAGTGGACCTTAAAAAATAAATGAGTCATACCTTCTATAACATTTGATGATGTATCATTATTGTGATTCCTTCCCATCAATGAGAATATTTCGTTCCAGCTGACAACATCGTCTGGACTTTCGCTTAAAACTCGACTCTCTCTGACTGTTTCACTTGTGTTATTTTCATTTGTAATATTAACGGCAAGTATAGATGACTTGTAAGCCCGTCCTTCAGAGTCTTTCATCAATGTAGTTTTATTAGCTGGCTTGGTAATATTATTGAATAAGGACATAATACCCATATTTTCTGCATGTTCGTTAACATTATTGCGGAAATCCATTACGATAGGAATGTTAACGTTGTTTGCCATGCCTGGTTCGTCTGTTGTTACTCTTGGATCATGCGAATTAGCATCTAGAAGAGCCCTTAATGGATAAGTCTCTTTCGAGATCGGCTCTAAAAGAGATTTAGATAAGAATGGCTCTGGTGGGTTAGGTTCTCGGGATGCGTTGTGGAATATGTCAGCCAGGTGCACATGGCTGGATCCACGCTCCCTGTGTTCTACTAATTCACTTAGTGTCATATTTCGTTCCATTAATATCCTGGATAGTTTGGCACTCGCTGGAAACAAATATGTAAAAATAGAATAAGTAAATAAAACTTGTAGTATGATTAAGCAAATGATGTATGTAATAGGCAAAAAATAACAATCGTTTGACTACTAATTCAAAATTCTTGTTGGTTATTACTTTGGTCATGCTTGTTACCTGTCTACGAGGCATGCCTTTTAAGTTCTGTCGTTTCCATATTTCCCGGCAATTTTGAATTTAGAACTGTTCTATATTCGAATGTGTTTAAATTTTGAATCTCAAAACAGTTGAAAGTATTAGCATTAATGCTATTGTTTAGTCACAGCGTCGATTGGAATCTGTCAGGTTACGTACGAAAATGAATCTTTCTAAAGAAAATGTTCGTGCAATAATTTTCTACAACTTTAGAAGAGGCCTGACACGGCTTCAGTGTTTTGAAGAGCTAACATCTGTGTTCTGTGATGAAGCCCCATGTCTGCGGACTGTCGAACGCTGGTATTTATTTCAGAAAAAGAAGAATTCCAGCGTGGACATACTAGTGTTAGTGACAAATCTCGCGAAGGATGCCCAAAATCCGCCTTCACTGAAGATAACATCATTGCTGTGAGACAACTAATTTTCGAAGATCGTCATGAGACGTATCGAGAGATAGAGGCTCTATTAGGCATCTCAGGGACAACCATTCAGAAGATCTTGCATGAAGCGCTTGGTGTGAGAAAGCTAGTTTGGCGTTGGATACCGCATCTGCTTTCCGACGATCACAAGGCGGCCCGCGTCAGATGGTGTAAGAAAATTCTGCAAAGGTTCAACCGAGGAGAGTCAAATCACGTCTACGACATCATAAGTGGTGACGAATCTTAGATCTATTAATACGATCCTACTTCCAAACAACAATCTACAATCTGGGTCTTTCAAGACGAGCCAAAGCCGACTAAAGTTGTTCGTTCTCGAAGCACTTCAAAGAAGATGGTGGCAACGTTCGTTGGAAAAACCGGCCATGTTGCAACTATTGCACTTGAAGATCGTAGAACGGTTAACGCAGAGTGGTATACCACAGTTTGTTTACCACAAGTCTTCGGCGAACTTCGAAAATCTAAATCAAAGCGACGCATCATCCTGCACCACGACAACGCAAGCTCACACAGCGCTCGTCAAACGATTGAGTATTTGAAGCAGGAAAAAGTAGAAATTCTTGACCATCCTCCCTACAGTCCTGACCTAAGCCCTAACGATTTCTTTACATTTCCTAAAATTAAGAAAAGTTTTCGTGGTCAAAGGTTCCAGTCCGGTGAAGAAGCAGTCGACGCTTTCAAGTCAGCCATTTTGGACACCCCCCACTTTAGAGTGGAATAAATGTTATAATAACTGGTTTGAGCGAATGGAAAAGTGTATTAAGCTACGTGGTGAATACTTTGAAAAACAATAAAAAGTACTATATGGCTCTAGTTTTGTTTTTTCTTCAAACGACAAAACTTAAAAGGCATGCCTCGTACAACGAGAAAGCAATGAGACTTGTTTAAAATATTTCAGTTTACTTACTTTGAGTGTCATTAAAAATTTCTTGGATCTCTATTTTTGCAGTTTCTTCTGTTGTACTCGTTGTCACAGATTTCGAAAGTTTCGCTGTGGACTGTTCAGGAACACTTTCTGTTCTACGTGTACTTTCCGTCGTAATGAAGTCCTCCAGTGTAGTTGGATCTTTTTCATCGTCTTCATAGGACTTAGGCTCTGGTGTTCTTTCAATGAACTCAGAAGAGGAAACTAAACTGCCCAGTCCTAACAGGTGTTGTATAAGGTCGTCTTGCGGGGGTTCTGTCGTGGCATTCTTTTGCTTAAGACGTTTCCTTTTCAATCTGTTGTTAAATGCTTGTCGTCTAAGACTTGATGAATTTACGGTTGGTCTCACCATAGACACTACTGTCGGTTTTTCCGTTGCTGGTTTCGGAAGTTCGGTTATGATCTCTTTTATAGTAATGCTGACTGGAGTTTCCGTGATGTCCATATTAATGTCGATAAGTTTGCTGTGTTGATCATTCTCTGCATTTATTTCTTCAGATGAGGTGTTATTATGAGTAATGTCAACTGTAATGGTGGTTTCTTCTGGTATAATAACAGTTGTAGTTGTTTCAAGCTCAACAGTGTTGTTTATTTCGACACGAGAATTATTCTGCATCATAGATGGGATTACATCCTTCCATTCTTTTAATTTAGTAATGTTTCTTCTATGATGTGAATACTTTCTCGAATTCAATGTCACTAAATCTCTGCTTAGCTGACCCTTGTATGTGTCGTTGAGCATGGGTCTCATTCGTAGCTTCTTACGCGCTCCAAGTAGAAAACGACCTCTTGACGATATTTTCGGATTATTTTCCACAGGTTCAACGATTGTTTCATCATCTTTTATGTTTTTTTCAGTTTGGATTTCAACAGTTGTTGGCAGGTATTCCACTGCTGGTTCAGTAGCGTGATTGGTTTCTGGGTTGATAAATGCTTGCTCTTCTGTTTCTTTTTCTTGTAAGTCCTGTCTTATCTCAGATATGTCGTTTCTAGGTTCCGATGGCTGTTTATTTCTATCTTCTAGCGAATCATGAGACTTAAATATTGACACTGCGTGATGTTTTCCATGAAGCAAGTCCGTCAACGATAGATTATGTTGTTGCAGTATTTCACTTAAGCTTGTTCCATTGGATCTTTTTAATATATCTTTTAACGTCAGTGGATCCATGAGGTGACTATCCTGAAAATGACAAGCAGTATTTCAGTAATAGTATAATAAATTACTGTAGATAAAAGGTCAACAATTATGAGTCGTTTTACTAGTTCCGAATCGATTAATATGAATAGTTTTTATATGTTAACACGATTTCAAGAATACCACACATTATATTTGGACAGTTTTAATTAGTTTATTAGACAATCATCTACGTCACATTATTATTTGTTATACTCTGCTAGTTTTAGAGCAGTTAACACATGTTTATAAATGTATGCCTATGAGTACCGTGATAATTTCATCCATCCACAAAATTGGTTGCGATCTTTCTAACGATCGTGTCCTATATAGTTGGAGTTTATCTTTACATTTTTCTAATAACTGTTCATCTTGTTTCTTTTTGAGCGCCAAGAATTTTTCAGCATTAATCGTAATTTGGACCTTCTCATAAGCTTTTTGTTGTTCTGTTGTGGGTCGCAAAAAAACTTTGCTAATGTTACGCTGTCGTTGTTCGGTTGTGTATTGCACAGGCACTTTACTAGTTTTACGCTGTGGTTGTTCTGTTGTGTGTCGCTCAGGCATTTTGCTAGTCTCAGGCTGTTTTTTTTCTGTTGTCGATCCTAACGAGGTACGTGGTGGTGTGGAATAACCTAATTTTTTGTGTCTCTTTCTATACCTTGCCCAAATTTTTTCCTATAAAATAATAATAACGTCATATCATGTCATAAGTTACGTTTAAGCAAAACAATCAAAGACCTACGAGGGCAGTCCCAGAAGTACTCGGCCTAACTAAGAAAACACAAAAAAAAAGAAGTTTTTTTTTATTTATTCGTTTCCGTTCTCTACTTAAACCCCTTTTAACTCGATGTACATTTTCAAAAACTCGACTTTATTGCCCTAATTTTTTACCAAACACTACTGGAAATATCTTCTCTACTCAATTTTGTTACATATTATATTTTGATAAATTGCGGCAGCCCTTTTGGGCACAGCTTTTTCATTTCTTAACGTTTGGTCAAGATACGTGAACAGTTTTTGATGGGCGCAAAATAAATAAATCATGTGGCGGCTTGAAACTCTAGATTTTAGTTAAGACATTATTTTCAATCAACAATCACCATTTATACGTCAGGGTACTATTGGGACTGCCCTAGTATCGATGAGAGAGAAAATCCACGTAACCATGTTATTTGAAGTGCTCTTTTTTAATAAATTCCATAGACTAGTTGTTTATATTAATGAAAATATAAAATGAATCAGTATACCTTTGCTTTTTTGTTTTCGAGGATATCTGCAGGTCTGATGACATTACGATTATGATGTTTATTGCTTCGTTTGTTTGCCTCTGTTTTGATTACTTCTGATGAAGACACTGATATAGATTCGTCTTCGACCATTGGCACTCTTTTAGGCTCAACGTTAATTTCTGAATCGTCTATTTGCGGAGGAATTTCGTCGTTAGTTGTGCTTTGGTGCAAATCAAATTTCAGATTTGTAGGTCTTTGTTCTGTCAATTCTAGTTTATCTTCATAAAGTACAACATCTTTTGGAATTTCATCTCTTACATCTTCGAAATTGACTTGATCAGTTGATTCTGTTTTTGCTTCTACTGTTTCTTGTGTCGTTGATCTGAATTCGCTTAATTCAGGCCATGTTTCGAGTGAAGGTCGCTTCCTACGTTGACCTCTTCGTCTTATTGGTCGCTCTAAGTCCACAACATCGTCGGTCCAACGTATCGGCCTATTTTCTGGTTGCTTTCGTCTTCGTTTAGGCATCTCTGTAGTCAGGTGGGTGATATCGAAGTCTATATCGAAGAAGGGTCGAGGTGGTTCGTCGGGATATACAAATCTGTCTTCTGGTATGAGGGCTTCATCGGAATCTGTTTGTGGACGACGTTTTCGTTTTCGTCCGGGTCGGCGACGTTTAGGACCTTCGTCTGGTGAATCTTTATCCCAATTGTCGGTATTTCTATGTTCATGCACCGGTGGGTCTGCTTCCATTGCTCTCCATGGCTGAAAACGATAAAATAAAACTGGTTTAATACAGTAGTTGTACATTTTTATCTATTTTATATTCGTCAACAGCTTATCACATGGCTTCTACCTGCCATTGATTGGTGGAAATACGTTGAGCAACTATTTTTGTTTTAGTGAAATGATCCGTAACTCGTAATAAAAAAAACACTTGTATCCATTTGCAAATGGACAGGTTTCATTACACACAGTCTTTTCCGTAAGTAGGTAATAGGTATACATGCAAAGAAAACCAATTTTTTCGTATTTATTGTTTATTTTAACACTTCAAAGAAGTAATGCATATAATGCACGCTCATTGCCTTGATAGCAGACCATTCGTTTCGAAAGG
Source organism: Lycophotia porphyrea (assembly GCA_950005105.1). Classification (NCBI taxonomy): domain Eukaryota; kingdom Metazoa; phylum Arthropoda; class Insecta; order Lepidoptera; family Noctuidae; genus Lycophotia; species Lycophotia porphyrea. The sequence goes on from OX465398.1 coordinate 10,123,236, forward strand.
CCACCTTAAATTTCCTCTGGATCAATTATTGAGGCCATATTATTATCACAAGTAATATGAGAGAAGACAATCTCTTTAAAATCTGATATTCGAAATGCCACACAAAACAAGTTAGGCCATTTATAAGTACGGAATTGCAGACTCGCACTTGCCTCCTATTATCATTATTGTTTATTCATAATGCTTTTGTATTCAATTACAGTGATTTCGATACTAATTCGCTTGTTTTTGTATTGTTTTATAATTATCATTGTTCAAACAGTTTCATCGGTCGTTGCGTTTGGGATTGGAAATGTAGTAGTGAAAGGTTAGTGGTTAGACTGAAGGTGAATGACTTTGTAATCTCATTCATTCACCTGTCTCTGTGAACATCGAACGTCTTATCTCAGATCTTGTGAAATTGAATGATATAATTAGTGTTAAGTCGTGTTCTTGTTCCTATTACAAAAGGAAATAAGTATCCACTTAGTTAATGGGTATCATACACTCTAGTTTCAGTAGTGTAATTATGTAGTAACGTAATTCCTTTATATCCAACTCTTAATGCTACATAGTCATGAAAGTGGTTGAACTTAAGAAATTAGGCTGACTCTTTTAAAATAATTACTCTGTACAACGTTATATAAAATCATAAGCCCGTAACGTTAATTTTCACTGTGATTTTAACACATTTTTCTTATGGTTGCGCACACGCATTGCGCATTACGTAAATTTAAGACGATGCGACTCTTCGTGCTCTAAATAATGCGTTTGATAATCGGGAAAAAAATGTCGTCAGATTCTCGAGTCTCGTGTGAAACTGAAATACTGGAATATTCGGTAAAAAGAAACGTTAAGGGTGCTCATAACACATAATATTCGACTCGCATTCAGAATAGCCGGGTGTCGAAATCGCAGTTCAGGGTGGAAGGGACAGCGACGCGAAAACGGTTACCACGTTTTCAGTACATCATTCTGAGCTGATTTGAAAAATTTCTATGTCCCTCACATATAAATTTTTCAAATCATAGATTATTTAAAAAAAAATGCTGTTTCCTACAAAAGTGCAATACCTACACAAGCAAAATGTATGGAACAGCAGATTTCGTTTCACTGAATATGTAGTAACCATTTTCGCGTCGGTGTCCTTTCCAAGCCGGAGTTACCTCCGGGCTGGCTCGAGCGACTTTTTCACATTTGTGAAAAAGTCGCTCGAGTACATTTGTGAAAAAGTCGCTCGAGCCAGCCCGAAAATTATTCAGCGATGGTGGATGCCTAACGAAATGCCCAAAATTCATTCGGCATTAGCCTAATACATATGTAGCTTCGAGTCAGCTTTTGTGTTCAATAAAAACTAGTGAATCAAATGTGCCGAGACGGATTTGAGTGTAACCCCTGTGTTGTCATCAAGTAAAGATAAAGATATATTTATTTTATAAAAACATGAGCTATACAGGTCTTATAAATAAATGAAATGTAGCTAAGTACATGTTTTGAGTTAATGTTTATTTTTTTTAAACCATCGATATCTATTAGACTTGCGATGCTTGCGTGCAGCGAACCCACACAGTACATAGAAAGTGTCTTTGATTACGCCTCCATCGCGCCGTTCACTACCAATTCCTAAGCCATCAATTCACTTAAACTATAAGCTTATTTTCCGCTGTAATTGATTAAATGTTTCCGCAGTAAGAGCGAATAATGTTTTACTCTTGAATTTTGTTTGCTCTTTGTATTTACATAATAGCCTTCCGTGTTGGCGGAGAATAAAACGAATAAACGAGTATGTAGAGTGTTAAATTGCTTGTCATCTCACGCGAGGTATGTGGGTCAGGTGAGCGAATAGATGCTTCTGAAGATATAACTCTATTATACTTATGTAAACCACTTCCTCGCCCCTGTTTTGCACTGTTTTAACGGCTTGACAAACAATCTCGATGTTATAAAGGGTGGAAGGGGCACCGGCTCGAAAACGGTTACCAAGCACTACCTACATCATTCTTCTGTTCCTACATAGAAATTTTCCATCGCTTATTAAAAAAAAAGTCTGCTGTTCCATACATTTTCACAGTATAAAGGGTTTAAAAAGACTCTTAACGAAGCTGGAAGGCACTTGTTCTCCCCGTCATTGCGATCATTTTCTTGTTCTAGACCATACCTGGGAACCTTCTAGTTACGGAGATATTGGGGGTCAAGTTAGTACATGTTTTATATGTATTTTTTTTTACTTAAGACACCTTCATGACCTCCGTACTATTCAATCCATCCAACAGCACAATGTTTTGAATGCGTTACGTTGAATCCTACCGAAAAACGTGATTTTTCACCCCAAAAAAAAAGCCGTTTTCTAGCAATAATTTTTGCGTAAAGGTACTTAGTTTGATGAACATAATGCTTGGATAAGGGCTTCCTGAAGAGTCGGCTTACATCTTGTAGGTATTGCATTTTTGTAGGAAACAACAGATTTTTTTTTAATAACCGATGAAAAATGTCTATGTTTTGCTCAGGATGATGTACTGAACCGTTTTCGCGTCGGTGTCCGTTCCACCACGTATTAAAATTTAATTAGATTATAATATTATTAGTATAACCTTTCAGAATATCTTATTTAATCGTGAAAACTGCATCAAAATCCATTGTATAGGTTATAAGATCTACGACACCGATCCGACTTTGGTATTGATAACGGTTTATCAAAACTTGACTGATTTAACATTCAACCGGCTAGACATGTTTTCTATTTACGCATATTATAATTTTATGGTAATTAGTCGCATCGTTTGATTTAAAACACGCCTACAGATTCCGGTTCTAGCCCATAGGCTTACCTACCTATAAACCATGTGTACAACATACAACCCATTTAGAATTTGATAGACTACTTAAGTCGGTGCGGTGGGGTCAGCGGGAATTGATTAAAATAATTAAAAATTGTTCCTGTTGACCCCACCATATTTTTGAGTAATAAAATATTACTCAAAAACATGGTTTATTCCCGGTCGTCGAATGGGAAAAAAAAGTTTCGTTTCTTCCCAGTGGTGACGACTGGAACTTTTTATTTCCCACTCGTTCCGCTATAGACCGAGAGTCAAAATGCAGTAATATCATATCATATCATATCCGCTAAGTAGGTAGATAAAAGCTCAGTATTATTTTTCTTAAATAGAAAGAGGAGTGATAACACTAGACACGATAGTTCACTTTTCCACTTAAAACAAGCATTTCTTTTCTTACCTTCTTGCCTTAACTACCATAACGAAGTTCCATTAGATATTTAATTGTTAGGTGCAGCATTTACCAAGAATGGATAACTTGCAAATCCAGCTCATACAACATACTGTAGAATCATCATTTCAGCCGAAAGACGTCCACTGCTGGACATAGGCCTCCCCCAAGTGTATTAACCGGTCCCGTGCGACTTGCATCCAGCGGATGCCCGCAACCTTCACCAGGTCATCGGTCCACCTAGTGGGAGGCCTTCCAACGCATCGTCTTCCGGTTCGCGGTCGCCACTCCAGAACTTTTCGGCAACATCGGCCATCTGGGCCATCTGCGGTAATTCGCATTCGCACAGCACCAAATTATCTAAGTCTTCATAATTGTACTCTTTTTTGTTACAGTGTTATCTAGTTTAATTTCTTGTGTTTTTTTTTCCATTAGATGTTGTTATTAGGAGGATGAATAAAGTCATCATCTGCATTACTGATGCAAATCTGCAGATTTTTCAGTTTAGCAATCAGACTGTTCACAAACATAATTTTCCAGAAATGTGAAGTTACAACAGTTCAGGCAAACAAATTTAATTAATTATATTAACTGCTTGTTTTAAACGATATCTGTAACATTTTAAAAACCTAGACATTCATTTAAAAAAGCAATTACACTAGATAATACTTGTTTTAGTTTCAAACTAAATTAATGTTCTATAATCAGACAACTCCTTATTACTATTCAGATACAATATACATATTCATGAAAAATAATGAATATGAATTGTTTTTTTACTGAAACATAATAGGTACGGATTGCCTAAATTATAATTTGTTGTTGAAACTATCGTAATTAAACGTTGCGTAGCAGTTTAGACAGATTACCTCGTGTTTTGGCTAAGTAGACAACTGTCAGTTCAACTGGAAGTAAAGGATGTCTAAGTCCTTTGCCTGTGCTTTCACGGGCTAAGGAATGTTTATAGATCTTGCCCAGGGTCAGGACTGTAATTTTGCGCACTCTCTCGATAAAACAGAAACAGTCTCATATTCAGAAGCCAAGTTGGGAAAATGTACCTATTAACTGAAAAACCTGTTTTCGTACGAGACAAAACTGTGCATTTCAATGATATACGAAACTGTGTTGCTTTTATTGTGTGCAGTCTTACTGTTGTTGATAGATAGGCAATAATCCAAAAGTTAGTTAACATCACAAAGTCACATTTTCTACTACTCTTGTCTTCACGGACCTTATATAGAAAATGTTACTGCTCTCTGAGAAAACAGGATTGCAAAGATTGATTTCTTCGCCGTACTAGTCGTCTTAAACATCCAAGTCATGATGTGAAATAAAAGCTTGATCGTTAGACGAAAGGATTTTCAATTAACAACAATGACTTATTTATTCATATCTTTGGTGGTACCACCATATTCAAAGATATCACTATCACTATCATCACTACATATTATAAAACAAAGTCCTCCGCCACGTCTGTCTGTCTGTTCGCGATACACTCAAGAACGTTTTTATGCCGTTTTGACCAATGGATAGAGTGGTTCTTGAGGATGGTTTTATTATATAATTTGTCAAGTTTTTGTTGCGGGAACGGGATCTAAATTTCATGATTACTTTGGTCGCAATAACCGACATCCACGCGGGCGAAGCCGCGGGCATCAGCTAGTTCAAAGATATAATTGCATTCTTTGCAAATGATGCAACAAATACTGTCATGGAAGTATACTTCCGTGGCAGTATTTGTTGCATCATATATCATCAGTGTTAGCTATAGCTAATGCTTAGGAGTGCTAATAAAGCTGAACTCACTGTTCAAATATAAATTAGTTATCTCATCTTTGAATAAAGAAAGCTGTTACAAAACGATGTTATAACTGCGGTCCGCAAGGAAAGTTGAAAGCAGCGTGGTCGGTGATACCGGTCCGCGAACTTGAATCAACAGCTCCATACTATGTGACTTATGTTAATGCAGGTCGTTAAGACGTAATATAATATTATGTTATGAATATGTGAAGTGTATGGTTTATCGTAGAAAGTGCGATGTTTGAGTTTTTAAGGATATTGGTGATGTAACTTTGAATGAGTTTTGATTTGGAGTTTTGTGTGTGGTCGGACTGTTTTTTTTTCTTTGAATACCTAGTTCTCTAACTTTTTGTTATAGGCCTCATTTTGGCTTTTGTATAGAGAATTCTCTCATAAAATTATGCAATCACCTTGATTGCTAGTAAGGCGACCTCTATGGCATTTACTTGTTTGTGTAACAAGCGTCACTGGTTCGTGGTCATGATGGTTCAACGCGTTTGACCTCTTGACCCCTTAAATCAGAAATCTGTTACCTTTTATTATCTGGGTTGCTTAAAGCAATACGCGTTGCATCGGACAGTTTGAAAATAAATAAGCAAAAAGTCTGTTCTCAAAAACTTACTTTTGTTTACCCGTGTTCTTGGCTCCACCGGCTATTAATTCGATTAATTGTGTTAGCCAGTGACGTCGCCGGTAAAAAAACTGAATTTTAATTATGATCGTATAATATCACGGCCCGATGGCTGCCATAGCCACTGGACCAATTTATAAGATAACATAAAGTACACTGAACTGTGACTAATCGTTTCTATCTTCAAACAACTCTGTATCTACTTCTACGCCATATTTGAATAGAGCTAGGTCTCTGGTCGTTCTTCATTCTATATAGCACACACATTCAGAATGTTTTATCCCAGTAATGTATCGAATCCAATTCTGTATATAGCGGCAGTTTCTACCAAGTAGGAAGAAACAGCAAAAAAGCTAATACATTGCAAGCAACGATTTGCAGTGCATTTAATTCGTATATCATCGTTTAAAAAAGTCTATCCACACGCATACAGTCACTTCAATCACTGGTGGCTGTCAATCAATGTGTCAATTACTACCTCGATCGGACATGAAAGTCCTAGTACTGTTCCCAACAACACTGGCCTTAATCTGCACATGTCGGCAATTGTCTAATTGATGTGCGGACAACCGAACACGCTCCACTTACTCCAGGCTCCTCCCAGATTTCTAGACCAGTTTCTAAGACTTGTCTACTCTTGATCTAGACATTTTACACTTCCTGTACCTTCTTTATTTCAAGATTTCTCTTTGTTCTCATCTTGATTAGTTTCGATTGTTTGTATTGCTAAACAATCTTGTTTTAATATTTCTTTTGTCTTTCGCTTTGACGTAAGTATTGGCTTTGAATGCACAAAGGAAGTCAACACAATTTGTGATTGTTTATAGATTAACCTCGGTGAACTGGTTCACGTATCGTTTTGGCTAAAATGGTTCTGATTCTTCGAATAAAGTAATTAGAAAACTTTCAAATCCCGAAACAATTTTTACATCCCAACCACGCAAAGATTAGGTACAAGTGGCATATTTTAGTTCCATACCTGTCTGTATCCCTAATTTATCAGTAAGCATGATCAATGCTAACTGACAAATTAGGCTTGAGTCAAGTGTACTGATCCCTAACGTAAATATTCCTAATTTGTTTCTGCCTTAAGTAAATTGTACATGAAAGTCGATAGCGGTGACCATACTGTTTTGCTACGTGAGTACTGAGAATATCTACTGTTTGTTTAAATCAGTTACCCGAAACGTAAATGTTTATACCTCAAAGTTTACTACAGCCTTGTTTGGAATATTTTTTTACCTTGAAGTGAAAAGTGTAAAAACAGAAACCGCAGAAGAAAAGAACACAGCCATTGTTATAAAATACCCGCAAAAAGAATGTGTAGTTGGAAATCAAATCAATTTCCTGATATTTGCTCCGTGTTTCTGTTGTCTTCCCTATATTTTTAAAAACCATGGCAAGATATACCTATGTTTTTATTTTCTCGGAGTAAATACTAGTTCTTTGCTGTGGTTGTTAGACGATCTCGATATCTAAAACTATGATGATTTGCAACATCACCTACCTTGGAGTTACTGCTTATGGCCAGTCCAAACTTATAGGACAAGCTTGGACCAGTCCATAAGAAGTAACCAAAAGTATAATGAGTAAACTAAAAAGCAAAACCAAAAGTTGCTAGTTTCCAAAAGGCTCTAGGATTAGAGGCTTTTGGAAACTACCAACTTATGGTTCGAACGAAAATTAATTCCAACTTTTCCAAGTGTTAAATTTGTCTTATTTGTCTAGCCTATTAATCTATCAAAAATTATGATTCAATTGAGAGCGAAAAGGTTCATAATAAAATTAGAAATTGATATTTTTTTTTAATTTGGCCCTAATGTAAATTGACGACAGATCACTGGAACCGAGGTGTATCTCAGCTCACTGCTTATATCATCATTTACCTGATCAAAATTAGGCGTTCCTGTGTCCAATATTCTAGGCCTCAAATCGTGTCGATATTCCAAGTCTTCTTCTGCAGAATGTACTATAATCACCAAAGCGGCCAACGTGGGCAGTAGAGGCATCGCGGATCTCCAAATTATACCCATATTATATCAGAAAGGCAACTGCAACTGCGAACTCCGAACGCACTGTGGCAGTACGTCCACACGAATCGATGCACAAACACTGCACTAAAAACGAGTTCCAAATGTTTGTATCAACTCACGCAATGTCGCGGCACAAATGATTCACGAATGAAACGGGGCTCAAAAACTAATAGACGAAAGAATCGAAGATAAAGAAAGAAATAGAAGAAAAGGAAGCCTGCGAAATTCAGTTGCGGCTCTGCTCTTTAAAAAAAAAACGCGTGTACTCGCCCCTGGCTAACGAACGTTTGAATTGGTTTTATTATCACATCATGGTTGCATATTTGTACAACAATCTAATGTCGCGGCAATAGAATCTCAAGTAGGCAATTATATTACTGGTTGTTATTATTTGAGAAAATTGTTAGATCTCTCGCGAAGTTTCCCGCGCTTTTTTTATTTGTGAACGTGAAAGTGATGATGGCGGTTGGCAGCACACGTTAGCCCGCGGCGGCTCAGCGCGTTCGAGTGGTAACTCACAAATGGCAAATGCACAGCGCTCCGGCATCGGCAATGCGCTTCTGCAATTTTTACTTTTCTTTTGTAATTCAATAACAACTACATTTTGTGTTTTTTCAACATAGCTCATATACGTTTTAAACGTTCGATGAAACAATGATAAAAGCCTATTCAGGCATGTCGCTGTTATTTTTACCATGAAGCAGTGTTTTCGAATATGCATATATATGCATATTGCATAAGATTGATATCCATTTGTCTCGTCTCTATGGTATAGAACATGGAATAGCTTACACCTCTCCTAGTTTTTCACGTTTCAGCATATAAGTTGTGCCCATCCATGCATCTTTTTTGTAAAAGCTCTATCTAAACTTTCTGCAACTACTCTTAGACCAGAAAGATATAAAAGCGTTTTCATTATCATCAACAGCCTGACTTTACCCGCTGTACATAGACCTGCCATTGATATGCCAATCCACAATCTCCTGAGCTAGCCCCATCCAGGTTATACCTGCAATAGCAACAATGGCCTGTGCCCGTCTTGTCTTTTAAACTTTTACAACCTTCTATGTGAAAAGTGTTAAAAATTGTATTTGTTTTTTTGGACCCATGTAAAACAACATACCTCATTCCGAAACTGCCGAAAATGGAGCGAAATGTACACACAAAAAAAAAACTAAAGAAGAAAGTGAAATATTCCTATGTTACTAATGTGGAAGTTCAAAGGGCTACCACATGCAAAATTTTGTACAAAGTAGTGGATCACGGAGTAAATCGTGAAGTCGTAGGTAGACTACGATAACTCTTCCCAACATTACAATCACCTTATGATTATTGCTTAGTATAAAAAATGGACAAGGACTATAAACAGTTAATTAACTACTTATTTCAACTCGGGCGAGCGCAGTGTTGCCATATTGTTCGAATATAAAGGGTGTAAAAAGACTGTTAACGAAGCCGAAAGGCACTTGTTCTCCCCGTCCTTGCGATCATTTTTTTGTTACTAAACCATACCTGGGAACCTTCTATAATTATAGTTACGGAGATATTGGCGGTCAAAGTTCCAACTTCTTCACATGCTTTTTTTTTCATACATGTTTTTAATGTTTGATTTTTACTTTAAACACCTCCATGACCCCCGTACTATTCAATCCATTCATCACCATAATGTTTTGAGTGCGTTACATTGAGTTCTACCGTAAAATGTGATTTTTCACCCCAAAAAAAGTCGTTTCTCAGCAATAATTTTTGCAGAATGCTTTTCACCCTGTATGCACGTAAAAAGAAATTTTACATTTTCAAAGGACACAAAAAACATGAAGGATCACGACTTAACTGGTCGATCCATGTTCAATAACTCCTCATTTAATAACAGTATCCGTCATCTAATAGATTCCAAGCTCCCTTAATTTCCATGCGGCAAAGATGGCAAATCACAGTATTATGTGAAACGGAATGTGCGCACGCGCCGCGCCGCCTCCCCGGCGGAATGCGCGCGCTGCCGCCGCCACCGTGACGATCACATGCGCGTATTAGCGTTTTATTAATCAATTATTTGTATCTAATAATATGCATAGTGTTTATAAATAGTATGCATTTGTTAAGGTTTCTCTACCAAAATAAATCAGGCAGTATTGTTGTTTTTTTTTTGCTGTGTTAGATTTGTGTCTTCCAATAAACCTTGTCTGCCTTCCGGGTTTCTCGTATCATTCAGTTTTTAGGATCCGGCTATAGTCGAGCAAAATATGTACAGACACCAGCACATCAAGCTACTACAATCTGTCAAATTTCTTTAATAGATATTTAACTCTATCGCCAAAGTAATAGGTTCAAGGTTGATTGGGAACATTTTACAGATTCGGGTAGCTTGATGTGCTTGGCTGTTTTGCTGTGCTGTCTGTACAAGGATAAAAATTATTTCACCAAGCTACTTCTTAAAAATAATTACTAGCTGGTTTCAGTCCCGTTCAGTATTAAAATACTCTGTTACAATAAACTGTGTACAAGTTAAAGGAGCTCTTTCTCTCGTTTGCCCGTATTCCATTCTGCGCCCACAACCGTTTGAGACTTGTATGTCACTTAGTACGTTCTGGCCAGGGCCTGGGTGATACATGTACTTAGAAAACTTGCAGACTTTTCCTGTATTTTCTCCCTGCTTCTTATTATTGAGCCATAACCTTAACCGTAAGCTTTCATAGCGGTTGCCTTTGATCAGTTTGATTATATTAATTATTCGTTGAGAAAAGAAAAGGAGGTCTTCGGAAACAAAATACTGATCTTACCCACCGTAACCATTTCAACACTAATACGCTTCGGAAAAAGCTCAAGCACAATCATACTCACAAGTACATGCTTGCGTAGTTAAACCTTACATAAATTGCTGACATAACATTTAATTGCGTTTAAAATCATCTCTAACAGTTACACGCATCTTACGTCCGACACTATTTATTTTAGAAAATTGCTTACGGTAGTTTAATGAAACAATTACTATCCACACTTTATGGGTCGTCAAAGACTTCCGTGTCGTACGAAAACTGTTTTGTTTACCTCTTTCTTTAAGTAAACGTCTTGGCTAAATACTTTACTACCTACTTATGCTTAGTTGTTCCGCGTAACGTCGTGACAAAGAATTGGCATTTTTCACGCCCACTTGCACGCCTGCATTTCTCTCGTTCTGTTTTCTAGCAATAATCCGCTAAATGTTATGTAACTACAAATAGAAGATGAATGACACAGTTGACATAACTACTTTAACTAGTCTTGATGAAGTGATGAGTGCTGCGGTTGGGTTTGCACCTTTGTAGTTACCACAATTACATTTCGTCATTTCTCACTTGTATACAGGCTGTAAAAAGACTTTTAAAAAATCCATCAACCAAGCATTCTGTACATCAAACTAAGTAACTACGCAAAAATTATTGCTGGGAAACGACTTTTTTTTGGGATTCAAATTCACGTTTTGCGGTAGGACTCAATGTAATGCACACAAAACATTGTGCTGATGGATGGATTGAATAGAACTGGAGTCGCGGAGGTGTTTAAAATAAAAATCTTGCATTTAAAACAAGTATATAAAAAAAAACTCGTGAGAACGTTGGAACTTTGACCCCCAATATCTCCGTAACTAGAAGGTTTCCGGAAATGGCATAGAACAAAAAAATGATCGCAATGACAAGGATAACAAGTACCTTTCGGCTTCGTTAAGAGTATTTTTACACCCTTTATGTTATGCTCATGAGTATTCAAGCCATTTCTGTGTGAGATGTGTTTGCATCTTTTAAAGTTGTGTAAATCTAGACAATGGGAATTTGATTGTGACAATAGAGTAGTATATAAAATGTACCTAATCTGTATAATCCTTTGTTGCTGATTTCTCCGTAGAGACTAACGAGAGTATCTACCTAAATTAAAACAAAAATATAAATCTTCAAAAAAAAATGTACGAGGCTAGGTTTAAGGCATAAGAAAAAAAAATGGCAAACACAAAGTGAATTTTTTTTATTTATTATTATAGTTTACATCTTCTATACTTCTCTATTACTTGCCATCTCAGTAGTGCATCCATCGTTTCTTAGGTCCTCCCATACTATTATAGACATCCTCATTCACATTCTAACGTCCCTCACGACATTTTCTTCGCATTTGACTCCATTATACATGATATTCATTTATATTAACTCATAATTTTCATCTATATCATCCCAAGCTTATCGATCCACATAATCTCTTCTCGTCGCACGTTGTATGGGTCATTGTTACCGTCATATGGTTTCTCACGCGCTGCTCTTACTTTCCATATCACCGGCATAATAATATCGTTGATTTAGTGAGATCGTTGTGGCAGTACAAAAAGCTCATTACGTCGGATAACACGAGCAATCCGTACGGAGCATCATACACATTAACTTGATGTTGATATGCTTGAGCATTTACTCACGTATAGATCATATCGAATAGGACAAGTTCGATATAGTACGCAATGTATGCTTCATTTGCTTTTATGAAGCAAACGCAGAAATTATTGCTCTTATTTCTTATTTCCTTACATTGTAAAAGCTGCGTGTTTACTAGTAAAATGTTTGTTTATTGTTAATCGTGCAATCGATTTAAAACTAAACAAGGCCGTCACGTTATCCTAACTTCTTAACTAAAATATTATACATTCGAAAGTAAGTTTGTTTGTTACCTTTTCACGCCTATACTACTGAACCGATCATCCTGAAAATTTGCATATACAGAAATGGATATAGGATACCTTTCATCCCGAAAAAAGATGGCGCCACGCATAAATAAATAAACTTTAGTAGTGTGTTTAGAGTTTAATTGTCAAATTATAATTGAGAGTAATTAACTCTAAATCCGCGAAGCGCGGGCAAAACCTAGTAGTCTTTAAATGTATTCTTTCCAAATCTGTTGACTTAATCTAAAATTCTATTCGTTTCTAATTTAGCCGCTTCCTCGTATTCTTAGGATATTGGATGCTGATCTTACGTTTACCTACTGTATCTTTAGATTGTACTTACCTACTACATTTGTATCTCTTTGACTGTTATATTACAACCATCATAAGCATCGTGTCTTATATGCTTCAACACCTAGTGTAAATTTTTCTTTCATGTCATGAAGCTTAAAACTAAATTAAAATCGAATTAAGTTAGTATAAATGTTTAATTTTTCGATTGCCGACTGTAGAATATTGCAATTTCTTTGTTTGTATTTCTTGAATTTAGTACCTTCTTTCGCTTATTATGTTATTTGCTAGTCCCTGTCGGCTATTTCCTTTTGTTAGTGGTTTATTCGCAAATGTTATTAATTCGATGAGTCTCTAACGATTGTTTCTGCGTGTTTATGCAACAAATTGAATTCATTAACCCAGCTTCGTTGGAAGATGGCACTTTCATTTTGTGTACGTTTTCCTATTATTATGTTAACCCCAGATGATTTTGCTAATTTTCTATCCCTCGTCGTATAATAAGAGTTATTTAACAAATTATGCGTCTGTTTTGACATCGTCTTCGGAATTATCCACGACTGAATTCTCTTGGCTGTCGCATAATAAATTCTAATTTATTTTGGTGTCGATCCTTTTGGTGATTGGTTTCAATACTATCATTTGTCTTTCTAATTTAAAGAATTAATTATGGTTCATTTATTTTACAAATAAGAAAGTTTGGTTAGTTTCTACCGTGTCTAGAGCGAATGGTATTTTTGCGAAATTTCATTGCTTGTAAATGCAAGTCTTCCTGTCCGGTTATGTAATATAAGTACCTCTCATAATCTTGGTCCTAATGTATCGGGATTTCAATTTAAAAATTAAAAGTAGCACAAGTATTTGGAATGTGTAACTTTTGTTTGTTTGTTTCTTTCTTGGACCATCAACAACTCCGTCACCAACAAATGTTACATCACGGTCCCTAAATAACGTTTAGGCATGTGCTGTGGATGTTTTATCTACAACTTCCACATTGTTCTGAGTCCGTGCAATGGGCTTGTTTGTAAATTACTCACTAAGGACAGTAGCCAGCGCATCAAGTTACTTTAAACTGTCATATTTTCTCATTCGATTTTAAACTTAACCTTTAACATTTTATGGTTTAAAATAATTTGGAGAAATTTGTCAGTTTGTGGTAACTTGATGTACTGGCGACTGAACTAACAATGTTGTGCTGTGAAAGTTGCGAGCGTCTATCCGTCCTCTAATAAAACCCATAATAAATATAATTCTTTGTGGAAATACAAGACTTAATAAAGTACGTGGAGATATATAGAGTTAGATAACCCGAAAGTCTTTTCCCATAGACAACAGTCTAAGACAATAGGTAAAACGTGTTATAAGAGTGAAAATTGTAATTGTTTGAAAGTAAGAGTCCGTTTCAATCAGCACCTATTGTTTGTAGTTACGCGGGCAATGCATATGTTAATAAATTGTTACGTATTCGTTAATGAGAAATGGAATGGAGAAATGGCTCTCGCTGGGGAAATGTATGAAAATTATTTCTCTGTCTTCACTCATAGGACTGCATATATTTTAATTTGAACGCTCGTATCATTTGATGGTTAATACACCAACGGCTTATAGCTAATATGGCTTAACTAGCTCTTGGCCGTTTGCGCACGACCTTATCTACGATATAGTGTAAAAAGTACTCAGTGTCTTTCTCCAGGCCCCAGGCTGTCTAATTTAATGACGATCGGCTATGTGGTTTAGACATAAGAAGTTAAGCAGCTAAAAGTTATAGCTGAGGCAAACGGATAAACTTTCGCATTTATAAGATTAGCATTGATTGATATACCTGCACAAAATATACACCCTCTTATTTCATACATATACAACTTCAAACATAATATTAACAACCGATCTCAACATTGTAAAATCAATAAAATCATGTTCGGTGAAATTCGCGTGTGTTGCCAGCTCAAACAATGTAGCGTGATTTGTTCCGATATGATCACAAATAACATCTTCCAGTCAGGCAAACCTGCTATACCGCCATTACAGAAGATTTCTTCACTTTTTCCCTTGTAAATGTCTTAATCGACGGCAGAGAGATGTTGGTCGCGTCAAATTCCTAATGAAGATTTATTTTTTCAACGCACTAGTCAGAACTAGAAATTGTTTTGTTTTGTTGCTTTCGGGCTTATATACGGATTATATTAAACTTAGCCTGATAATCATGTCTAGATCTTTGCGTTAAAAGCATTAAATACTTGAATCAATCTAGCCAAATGGGGTATTATCGACCCCTCCCAAATAGAGTGCCTCCTGCACACGTAGCATGACCAATTCCATCTCTATTCTACCAAGAATAGACAACGCTCTTTCTATACAACTTGACATAAATATCTTCTGCCCCATGGGGCTACCCTAGACTTGAGCTACTCGAAGACATAGATAATTGTGGAAATTATTGCCATAGCAACGGGAAAGTAGCTAGCGATGTAGATATTCTACGAATCTCGAGTTAGATGTCACTAAGTGTTAGTGAAAACGGGCATTAGGCATTGAGTTAAATGTCACATAGTGTTAGTGAAAACAGGCACTAGGCATTCAGTTAGGAGTCACTTAGTGTTGGAGAGCCTCGATTAATGCTCGTACAGCATTCCTTACGGAGTTACTTTCATTCTTCTCGACCTAAAAACTGAGGTGACGGCGACGGTATTTGACATTTGTTGAGAAGAATGTTTATACCTGCAAGTGTCAAAAGTAGAGAAAAATTGGCGTTGTATGTAGACTTTTGTCGACTGAAGGATAAAAAAATTTCCTTTCTACAATCTGTCATTTTGTTGATTTTTCTGTCGACAAAACTCGTTTCCACGGTGGTCATGCTACTCGTTTTTCAACTTTCATTGACTACAGAGTCAATCAAAGTTGAAAAACTTCAAAATATTTAAGGATTTTGTTGTTTTGCCTTCAAGTAAACATTTGATGTTAGCGTCATCCGTTACGGTTTAAAAATAACACACAAATTCTTGCATCTCTGGGTTTGTAATCTAGAACATTTTAGTGAACATTCTTCTTAACTTTACATAACATGACCATTGTTTCAGATGGGCTGTGTCCACAGTCATGACGAGGCAGAACAACATCCAGCTGGCTGATACTGACGTCACAGCCTTCATCCCTCTTTGGGATATGTGCAACCACGAGCATGGCAAGGTCTTGTCGGATTTTACCATCACATTTTATTGAGAGCAGTATTTTGTGGAGGTCAGACAGGCAGTCGCTCCATGTAAAATACCGGTATTCAGCTGCATCCGGTTAGACTGGAAGCCGACCTCAACATAGTTGGGAAAAGGCTAGGGAGTTGATGATTTTATTGAGGGCAGTAGTGGTCCAGTGGTAATCGCCCCAACTTACGAGTTGTTAGGTCTCGGGTCCGAACTCATAAAGGCAATTTACTTGGTGCAGATTATTTCTTCACCACTGCCACAATGGTGAATAAAAACATCATGAAGCAACCGACACGTCTTAGAACCAAAAATTCGAAGACATGTGACATCTACCAAGCGGCACTGGGTCCGCGTGGGATATCATAACCCACGCCCTGTCATAGTGAGGAGGCCTGTGTCCCAGCAGTATGCTATGAACATTATAGGCGGTATGTGATATTCCCAACAAGCGAATGCAACATATTTTTACCTTAGCTAAGTTTCAATAAAGTACTTAAGGTGGTTGCGTTAGGGTAGCCCGCGAAATTTGCAGGTCAGTGCCAGGTTGTACGTTGATGAAAAATGAGTCGCGCCGGTAACACGTATGTAGTTACAGAATTACAATCATGAAAATCATCAATATAACCCTCAAAGTTCATGTATTCCTATTAATGAATATTTCATGAAAAAGTCATTCAATAGGGTTAAATGGTCTTACAGGGTTATATTGATGATTTTCATGATTGTGATTCTGTATAAATACGTGTTACTGGCGCGACTCATTTTTCATCAACATACAACCTGACAATGACCTGCAAATTGCAAAAAACGTCTAAACAACCTTAAAACAGGATATTTACCACTTATTTTATACGTGATCATGGTGGGCGCTTGCAACAGTGCCGAAATATCGGAAACTTGAAACAAATAATAATCCCCGTTCGTATTAGTGACCATGTCATTTTAAAAACTTATAAGTTTACTTTTATGGCATTATTTAGTGAAGTTGATGAATTACAAAGTTTAGGTACTACACACGTATCTTTTACTTACGCAATGACCGTATTGCCGCGATGACTGTCATAGATGTAACCTAGTATCATACTCTCTAATTTATCTGCTCGCACAGAAAAGTTACGTGTAATTTTTTCCATCCATCATATAGGCAATACCCATCAATTACTTATTTATCTTTCATCATATGTCAAGATAATAACAGTGCTTTATAATAAATTGATTGAAAGTGAACATTTCATAGACTTTCTATTAACAAATGCTGGAAACAACAATTTTGCAAAGCAAATCTGTGGCCCATGTTACGAAGAAGAATCGATAGAAAATTATTACCATCTATTTTATAAAATTGAATTAAATAACTATACTAAATTTATTTTTCACCGGGAAGAAGCTGCATTGCTTTGTTCGTAACAAAAAAATTACATTGTTTTCTTTTGTAGTTGATAAACATTCCCAATCTCATAGATCTTAACCTGATATCGAGATCTAATTTCCAGCCTTGCGGTGTCTATATTTTGTTCGATCGAATAAACAACGATGTACAGCATGTAGCAGAAAGGTGTGATCATATTTAGGGGTGTAGACAAGACCATTAAACTGAAAAAAAATCTCAGCCGTCTCATACAAAACTTCAATACTACTCGACCCAAATGTATAAGGCTTTGCGCAAACGGGCCACCGGTGGCAACAAATTGTTTACATGATTTTTAAAACGTTTTGTATGGAATCGCCGCACACCTGTAGTGAGTGGCGACCACTCGTGACTCAGTGACTTAGTGTCCGCGACACGCCACCGGTGGTGAATCACTACATATTATAAAACAAAGTCCTCCGCCGCGTCTGTCTGTCTGTTCGCGATAAACTCAAAAACTAATGCACTGATTTATGCTGTTTACACCAATGGATAGAGTAGTTCTCGAAGAAGGTTTTAGTATATAATTTGTCAAGTTTTTGTTGCGGGAACGGGATCAAAATTTCATGATTACTTTTGGTCGCGATAACCGACATCCATGCGGGCGAAGCCGCGGGCATCAGCTAGTTATAAATAAATACCGACCACTCCTGGTAGCCACTGACCACCTTCGTTAGCGCGCTAACAAAAGATAGCGCGAGAGCCACCGGTGGCTCATTTGCGCGGAGCCTTAGAGTAGCTGATATTTTTTTCATTTTTATTACCATATTGGTCCCATGGATAAAGTTGCCCTCTTTGATGGTCCGTACCAAACCCTGAAATAAGACCACAGCTTTCTGAAACACTATGTAAGCCAGGATTAAAAAACGGATTGCCAATATCTTAACCTAGATTTCCAGGATGTAAATGTTTCTACAACAGACTCGTTTTCGTGTACTTAATATATCAATAAATTGCACAATACTACAAGCAGCTGTTCTGAAAGCGTCTATGTATCCATATTTAAAAAGAGCTATTATTCCAATTATATCTATTATCAAACATTGTATGACTGTTTGCTGATATTTTGGTTAAATTACAATGGATGACATACCATTAGATCAATAGCATTAGAAGCTATGACAATTTGAGAACATCACGCTTGAGTCATAGTTTTATTCGTGACTGGCACTGCTTGCAAAGCGGTAATGAAAATTATTTCAAATATGATTATACATAGTTTGTCCCATTATACAGTTAACAACAACAACATTCGTTTATTTTCAGGCAATTTTGGCCCATAGATATACAGGGTGTAAACAGACTCTTCACGAAGCGGTCAACCAAGTATTATGTACATCAAATTAGGTAACTTTACGCAAAAAAAAATGCTAGGAAACGACTTTTTATTAGGACAACAGGTGATAACCCTAATATAATTCCTAACTAGCAAGCAAAAATTTCGATTTTTCTAATTATTAGAATAGACATGCCACAAAAGCGTCCACCGGTCAGTTTCTTGGTGTTAAAGTTTTCTGTCCCACTGTTATTTTCTGATTAATATAGTTGCGTGATCCAAGACGGTTGAATCGTTTCTTAGGGACTTGTAGAGCTTCATTGCCGCGTTTTTCTGGCGGTCGCCATATTGATTCTAGCTTTCAAGATTAGCTGTGGTTGCCGGGTATAATGTGGAGAGCATAACCCTAAAAGAAACCACAGCACAGTTCCTAGCAACATACCTATTTCTGTCTTCTAAACCTAAGTTACATCTAAGTCCTATTGTATCTATATCGTCAGATAACCACAAACCTAAACAAAGAATTGGATCGCGGGGAGTGCTTTGCGCTGCGCGACTTCAACCCCGGCGAGCAGATCTTCATCTTCTACGGCGCGCGGCCCAACGCAGACCTGTTCCTGCACAATGGGTAAATTGGTAAACGTTATCTATTTGTGTTTTGTGGCTTTTATTACCTAATTGCTTATAATATATTTTGCTTCGCCCCGTAACCTTAACGAAAGATTTGATTATACAGGGTGTAAACAGACTTTTCACGAAGCCGTGAACCAAGCATGCTGAACATCAAATTAAGTAACTTTACGCAAAAATTATCGCTGGGAAACGACTTTTTTTTTAAGGTGAAAAATCACGTTTTATAGTAGGACTCAATGAAACGCATTTAAAACATTGTGCTGATAGATGGATTGAATAGTACGGCGGTCGTGAAGGTGTCTTAAGTAAAAAAAAATACATTAAAAACACGTATTTAAAAAAAAAAACTTGTGACAAAGTTGAAACTTTGATTCCCAATAACTCCATAACTAGAAGGTTCCCACGTTTGATCTAGAACAAAAAAATGATCGCAATGACGGGGAGAACAAGTGTCTTTCGGCTTCGTTAAGTCTTTTTACACCTTTTACTATCGAACTTCCTAACGAAAAGTTGAATTTGACTTCCTTGTTTTGATGGTTCCAAATACATTTTATATTCATTAGTGCTTTCATTAACGCTATGGTATCATACTACCCAGTGCTAACTGGGTTGTGGAAATCAAATAGGCAGTCGCTTCATGTAAAATACTGGTATTCACCTGCGTCCCGTTAGGCTGGACGCCGACCCCATCATAGTTGGGAAAAGATTAGGCAAATGTTGATTCATCAATGCTATTCATTCTCGGTTTGCGCAAAACTCTAAATTTACACTAGGTAGAGCAAAGTTGCAAAAGAACTTTTTTCTTATACCTACAATCATATATAGACTCCAGTAGGTCAACCTACCCGAAACTGTCAGATATTCCCAATCAACCTTGAACCTAATGCTTTAGAGATCCCATCCAGAGACCAACCTAGGCAAGCACGGCTTAACCTAAAGATCAACCCGAGCGGCATTTCTTAAAGTTGAAAATCTATCAAAGAAATTTGACAAATTGTAGTAGCTTGATGTGCTGGCGTCTGTATATTCTTACCCATAAAAATAAAATTAACGAATACGTAATGATAGTTCACATAACCGTCCTACGACGATCATCCACCAAAACAGGAAATTCAATCAAACCTATGTTTATTTAACTGTATAACACGATGTAGGTATGTTACATGCATTTGTAATGAAATAGTACCAAATCTGCATGCAATGCTATCCGATGTTCCTGATTCATAACTCTTGCGCAACTCATTACGGCTTGTGTGAGTTATATCACACCGACTGCTATCGTACTGTTCGTCATGGGTGACTTGCACTTAAGATTCAATTGACAAATCTGGCTCTCGTAATTGATTGAGATACTGTTTGGCTTGAATTTCAAATGTATTATTGTATGTATCGCTACTTGTCTGGTCTAGTCCTAGTTTCTAGTCAGGTCTATTAAAAAATTGCACTTATGAACGCAGAGCAATTTATTTCCACCGTTTATTTTCCTGACATGTAATGAAACATGAGTTATTGTCACTCATCATCTGCCAGTATTTTCCACTATCCACACCTAATAACATCTCATATTCATTCCAGATTCGTATACTCCAACAACCAGCACGACAGTCTATCTCTCTCGCTGGGCGTAAGTTCAAGCGACCCGCTCCGTGAAACGAAGCTGCCCCTACTGACGAAGTTAGGGCTGGCAAGCGGTGCCCACTTCAGTCTGTACCAAGGAGACAGCCCTATCAGCGCCGAGCTACTTGCATTTATTAGGATATTTAATATGAATCAAGGTGAGTCAAATTACAACCATTACATTTAATTTCGAAGACGACCGCAGCGACAAAGCCGCTCGATCCCACGTAAAATATCGTGCAGATAGGCACCGCGTGAACGGCCACTTATTTTCTAAACATCACTTCAGAATCCGAACGCTATCGAAAGGTTTATCCGAAGGATCATTAAGTTTGCTTTCTCTTTTTTCGTTTGATGAAACTCAAGTGAATTTCAAAGTAAAGTTTACAGGATAGCTAACAAATAACTCTGGCTAATAAGTATACACGGTGCATGTAACATTGTGTTAACTACTGTGAAAATAAGTGTGCCTTATGCATCGCATGTGTAACCATCGACTTTGACTGCCCAAATTACGAGCACCTTGTATGAGGCAAAAATCTGTAAATGTCACGTTAGGTTTAGACATATGTATTTCCGTCGCTATGTTGCAATTTTATTTTGACAGTTGTACGGCAGTAACAGCAGCAACGCTTAGCCCAAATACGTTCTATGTCACGTTCATAGATCCCAGCTTAAGTACTCTAAGCATTTAAATATTAGGCTAAGATCTGATGTCGTTTACTGTCGTCGACATGATTAATATCCACTAATTTTAATCAGAAAAAAGCATTTTACAAGATGTTGTCTTTGTGCGAAAAATCTCACTACACCTTCCACTAATTAGTTGGTGGTAATGAAAAACATATTTCATTTTAATTACATGGGAAACTACATTTTCTATAAACACCATGTAGAAAACCTAGATAAATACGTGCATAATTCTGATGTTTATCTTGAAATATTATACGTGCATTATGCTTGTTCTTGTAATAACTTTAAAGAAAGGGCAGGTAGATAAAGGTACTATGATTGTACTATTATGCCCTGTCTTTGAAGTGACACCATTGAGTATTTGTAAAAGCAAGCGACGCATCCTGGTAATGCCTCTATAACCAGGACACGCCTGCTTTGTTAAACAATATGATTGCGTATGAATAACTTGATTGATAGACTCAACAAAACAAATGCCGACTTATCAATAGAATGATGCTGTTGTGGTAAACAATCGGAGCTATGCGGACGATATAATGCTGCTAAGCCCAGCAATCAGAACATAATTCTAGATCTAGAACATTCAATAGGTAGGGTTGGTACTAGGTTTTCCTTGTTGTCATACATATTTTTTGTTGTACACTTGAAAGAAGAGACACCACATATTTGAAAAGTACAGCGACAGAGACAACTATTGGAGATTGGTTTAGAAATAACAAGTTAAAAAAGAATACTATATACAGGGTGGAAACGGACTCTTCACGAAGCCGTCAACCAAGCATTCTGTACATCAAACTAAGTAACTTTACGCAAAAATTAGTGCTGGGAAACGACTATTTTTTGGGCTTAAAAATCCCGTTTTACAGTAAGACTCAATGTTTCGCACTCAAAATATTGTGCTGATGGATGGATTTAATAGTAAAGGGGTCCTGGAGGTGTTTAAAGTAAAAATCTTACATTCAAAACATGTATTTAAAAAAAAAAACTTGTGAAAAAGTTGGAACTTTGACCCCCAATATCTCCGTAACTAGAAGATTCCCAGGTATGGTCTAGAACAAAACAATGATCGCAATGACGGGGAGAACAAGTGCCTTTCGGCTTCGTTAAGAGTCTGTTTACCCCCCTTGTCATAACGTAATAAAATTGCTTAATTTCAGAGGAACTAACAAAGTGGTCAAGTCAGGGCCTGCCCGGGGACCTAGTGTCCTCAGACCAGTCTAGCGCCGAAACGGTTGGCGCCGACATCGATAGACGAGCCTACACCTACTTGCTGACACGGTGCAAACTCATCGCTGCTTCTTACAAGGAAATCGCCAACGGTGAAGATGATTCACTGCATAGGTATGTATTTTTTGTCTGTTATTAGATTGGCCGTGTAGACGGCGCGTTCGTGTTCCACGCGCGCCTCAAAGAGATGTCAGCAAACAGGGAGGGGCCTGCTAGGGCCGATGCCTGCCAGGGCTGCGGGACTGTTCGAAAGAGATACCGTGCCTTGGAACACAAAGGGCACGGAAGGAACATGGATGGGTTTTTGGTCAGTACAATTCTGACACTCCCTTCCTCTCTGCCCGGAGCGGGAGAAGTCATTTGATGATTTACCAACCGTAAAAAAAAAAAAAAGGATTGAGTAAAGTACAGAGGCCTAAAATTGCCCTAAATAAATCTTTGGCAGAATCAAAATAAGATAATATTATAAATTACGTTTTAATTCGTAAAATGGTCAGAAAAGTGAATTCAGACAATTTTAAGAATTTTAACGTGATTCATATTATTTTCCTATTATGATTCTTCTAAAGCGGCCATTGTAGGCCCCCCCTGCTCTTTTAAAGTTATCTTACACTGATAAGACTGCAAACGTAAAGTGAATGAGTTTGCGGTCCTTTCACTATCGTCGATACAGCGCTATAACTGAAAATTTGTCCTTTCAATTTGGAGAATAAACACACACACACACACATTTGTTTTCACTTAAGTCAGTGAAAACATATTTTATCGCGGTCAAAAATCAAATTTTTAACTACAAAAAAACTAGCCAAACCTTTGGCTTCGGCCAAAATGTGTAAAAAAGTTTAAAAATAAAAAACACTTTTAGCCAACCCTGAACTCGATTTCTTAGGGTGCTTCGGCCGCAGGTTGTAACCGATTAATCGACTTTGGCTTCAACAGAAAATCTATCTTCGGTCGAACACTAAAAACTAAAAAGGGGTAAAAAAAATGTTTTAAATTCAGTAGTACCTAATTAGAAAACATTGTTTTAGGAAAAATGTGAAGCTGCTGAAAAAATGTGAAGTACAAATACTACAAGGTGCCATGAAGTATTTAGAAGAAAGTCTACGTAAACTACCCGCCGCTGAGGAAAACCCTAAATAAATCTTATGCAATCCAGTGAAAATATCCGTAGACTTTGGTTTATATCGCCATGGGATCACTTCGCAACAGATAATTAATTATTAGCATTTTCAAAGGATATTTTTCTTAATATTTAGAAAATATAAATATTATGTATAAAATCTTATGAACAAATCATGACAGTATTGTTATATTATGAACTTATCGATATAATATTTACTAAGTTTAATTTACTTAAATATTTTTAAAACGTACAACGAATTTCATTTGCTGGGATTTCTTGTTATTGTTTGTGTTTATCATTGTTTTTTAGTTGTAATGTTGTACTTACAATTTGCGTGCAATTCTTATTATTTAACAATTCTTATTATTTAATATACTTAATTTGTGTTCTTATACAATTATTTTATTTTAAATTAAACCTATCCAAGTGTTTTACAGTTTGTCTTAAAATCTTCTAGGTTTTGGTCATATTAATAGTACTTAAATAGGTACGGCTTGCCCTAATAATATGGGACCTTGCCTTATTTTTTAATACAAAAATAGTGCATAGTCAAACACTGGTTTTATGTGTCACACATAGTAAAAGACATGCGTGGCGCCTATCGATTTACAGTTTGCAAGAATTATTCAAACAAGATTGCTAGTAGACTCACAGACTATTACATAGATTATAAACTAGAGCTCAATACGAGAATTCAGATCATTGTAAAATGTAATTTAAATAGTTCGCCATCATAACTTCTAATATGTAAAATAGCAATAGCAAAATGTGACGTTACAAACTAAAGGTTTTTTTCAAACATACCTATCTATTTAGCTGGGACAAACGCGTGAACGTGCATTCTTAGTCACGGAGGTATATTTGCGCAAAAACTGAAAACTGAAGTTAAAACTCCTTTTTGAGGTTCAGAGTAAAAAGGTTATTTAAGGGTGGGCGAGAACCGAGAACCTCTCATCCCAGCCGCCGCGAGAGATGCCCCGGGCGTCGGGGCTCACGTGGTGGCTCCCGGCCACCGTAGACGCGGACCTGTGGACGGTGAGTAATGGGCGAGCTCGCCGTCCGTCCGTCTTTTGACGACAGGCCGTGTTGACGGCGCGTTCGTGTTCCACGCGCGCCTCAAAGAGATGTCAGCAAACAGGGAGGGGCCCGCAAGGGCCGATGCCTGCCAGGGCTGCGGGACTGTTCGAAAGAGATACCGGGTCAGTGGAGATCGCTTAAACTAAAAAAATACGTGTAAGTTGAATCCCCTTCTTCAGGACGTCGCGTCGGTTACGGTTACCGTCTAGATGACTCGCGATGGATGATGTAAAAAACAAAATAAGAAAAACACATTATATACTTACAAGAAAAAAAAAACAGCTAATATACACTAAAAAAGTGGTGCAATTTATTATTTTAATTCAAAATAAAATCACTTTAATCACTTTTAGTCTTCCCTTTTTTAGCATTATTTTTGTTTTATTTGTAGTCTGTATATAATGTACTTAAATATTGATTAACTTATGAAAATAAAAGTGTAAAGTATAAAATGGTACTTATAACTTTAATCAGTGTTTTTTTTGCTTGGATATCTTTGGTTAGACGTACAAAAGGCTGTGTTAAAATTTGTCCATCTATTTTAATAGGACCTTATATAAATTGTGAGGAGGAAAGGAGTTCGGGAGTTCCATTAAATCACAAACTTCGATTTATGAAATTATTTATTTTTTTCTATTCAAAATGTACCTATATAAATATTACTCGTAGATACATTTAATTCGCCGTACAAATAATAGGAAGAATAAAGTAGATATAATTTAAAATATTTTACTAAACTATTTTAAATAAATCCTATACTAATATTTACAGATAAGAAATAAGTTATTCTCCAAATAAATTAATGAAATGTAAAGCATTTCAATCGTGTTATAAAAACATTATTTTGATATGGTTTATTCTCGATATTTAAAAAAAAACTTAGTCCTTAAAAAGCCGTGTTAATTACTCTTTAGAAATATTGAATTGGCCCATTTCCATCAGATTTATATGTAATCCCTCGAAAGAGGTAAGATATCAAGACATTGGCAATACTGAATACAACATACCTTAAAACATAAAAAATAAGCATCGTTGTATTACAAATTAATTTATCATGTAGTTAACTCTATTTAATACTTATTTTATCACAACTTTGAGAACTGCATACATAAATAGTGCCAGACAAACGGAGGAGGTATATTTTAAATGTGAAAAAATATAGATCCTCGCAATTTGTCCAAGTATTATAATCAGTATAAATTAATTAAATAACTACTTATTCTAAATTATACATCTAAATATTTGTAATGCAAATCTTATTTATCTTGGATCCAAACGACTTTTATCAAGTGTTAAAAAAGGCACCATCGACAAAACTACGTTTTGGTACAAGTTACGAGACCCTAAGCATAGTTCACTCAAATGTAATTCCTACTCTATGAAATAAAATAAATATGAATATGGTTCGTAATCTTCAAAATATGCAGAATGTTTCATTCACACACTACTTTAATATTATCGAATAAGAGCTAAGAAAAACTAAAACGAACTCAAGTCAATCAGTCGACTTGGTTCGTTGTATGTTTCTGCAGAACGATATTCTTACTTTCTCAGTATGCTTACACACTGACTGCAAGTCAGCAACTCAGAATTTAAGCCCGTATACACAAACATATGCTTGAGTGAGACATATAATTATCCCATATTAATAACATGTAACAAGCCAGAGTTTCGGCCACTTAAAAATATCATCGAAGAGGTATGGTCACACAATGTTTATGTATCCACAACTACGTAGACCCCTGTACTATCGGTATCAAACTAACACAACTTCTAGCTATGACCATTGGTATCTTAATGATCAACACTACCTTGAAAAAGTCTCAACAGTCATGTCTTGTCACTCGGCAACTAACAAATAGAGAAGTATATAACTTAGAATATTCTAGGACCTATTTGATCCGTCCTTTATGAGGGACGTACGCATGGAGGGGTGTCCTTGATTCTCTGCGCCTGAAGCCCCTTGCGGCTGCTAAGACTCCGCCACATAACGCGGCGATCAACATCCCGCATGATACCATGATGGCGGATAGTGCTGATGTCTTCATACAGGTTTGGCCTTCTGGAGGAACTAGAAATATAAACGCATTTTGTCAGTAATTACGTATGTTATTATTTCTCTGAAAAAAGATGGAAACACAATTTCTAAAGAAGAAGTTCGAAACACTAAACTAAGAACTAAAATGAGACCAAGAACGTTTAACTAACTTTAAACAAGACATTGTTTTAACATCAGTTGCTCCAAGAGTTTAAAACCCTATCTATACATTTTTAGCGTCGTTCAAATTGAATATGGTTGGTCCAGAGGTAAATTGAGGTAGGTAAAGTTGAAGTACCTACAAACTCTCATTTGCGGAGTGAACCAACGATGGGCCAAGCATATCCAAGCCTGGCTTACTCGCGATAGAACATCGCTTCACGCTCATATTTCGCCAGTGGCGTGTAGGTAAGTATTAGAAAAGTACTCACCACCAGTGCTGGCAGCATTCTCAGAATCCTCCTCTCCCTCCTGCAGCACCCTAAGCGACTGGAACAGCGATATGTTCTCGGACAGTCGCGGTGCTACACTGGAGGCGGGTTCCAAGCCCGGCTTACTCTCGATCGAACGTCGCTTCACGCTCTTCATGTTTCGCCAGTGGCATGGTTGAGACTGTGATTCGGAAAAAATAAAATAAATTATATGGATTCATTCAAATTTAATATTTTTATTTCAAACCAATGGATCCATATAGTGTTAGTATGCACTTATCCTACGTTAGAAAATAACAGATAACAAGTAACTTAAAAATACACTAATTGGCTCCATCAACATGTGCACGCACATATCTGCCGGCCCAGAGTCTAAGAAAAGGTCCATCAACTTTGTCCGCCAGTGTAGCTGAAATACTGTTAGGCCTACCCCTAAATCGCCGCAACATGACTAAGCAGTAAAGATAAGAATAAAGACCTTCTAAAATAATGTGGACCTACTTCCCGATTTCCCGTTTACCTTACTCTGTATGATCTGCGCACTTGGCAAGGCATTTTATGAGACTCACAGCCAAAGGAAAAAGACAAGCCTTGCAACAAGCCTTTTATGTGGGATACATTGTCAGACGACTAAAAAATCACGGTGTCACGGTCACCACCGGTCAGTCACGGTATCTGGTTAGAGTCGGGAGCCACGACCGCAATTTATCCGTACTGGTTTGACAAAACCCTGTGCGAATCGGTAATGGACATCACCATCCTGTCATCTACCCACCGGACATCTTCCATGGCACATCCTGACGTCGCACTCGATGTACAGCGCGGGCGAGCCAGTGAACCGGAACGTCTTCATGTACGCGTACACTTGCGTCTCGAACACGCCCGACTCCGACCACGAGCCGCGGAAACGGGAGATTAGCTTGTCGTCTACTGGGCACCTGGAACATGATAATGAGCCGAATTCAGCAATAATTTCAGACATCAGTAAAATACCAGCTTTGTCTCTAAAATGCGCGAGGCAGCGGATTTTCTTCGAGGGTACCACCAGTGAGCTTCGTGCGAGTTTTTATACCTGACAAAAGGTAGACCACGTACTCGGTTCGCGTAATAACGTAAAATTCGATTTGTATAATTATTTCATTATTAAAGGGGGCTCCCATACAAGAAACGTGTTTTTTTTTCGGTTTATGGTACCTACGGAACCCTTCGTGCGCGAGTTCGACTCGCACTTATGGCCAGTTTTTTCTTCATCTTCGTCGTATCGATGATTCCCATAATTATTTAATTAAAAAACCAGAACTCTACCACATTGGGGAACTGATATTTTCCAATCTTCAATTAAGTTTTAACGAAAAGTTTTAATGTTCAACTTATCGCCAAAGATAAGTTAGTCGATCCAAGTACGTAAAGAACTTACCCATATTCATCAATAAGTTGTATTCTCTTCGTGGCTCCATTATGGGCAAAGCAGTCGTTCACGACGATGTCGAATCCATCTGGAAACAATAAATTCATGTTAGATTAACACCAGATGCACTACCATGGTAACATCAAGATCTTTACGTTAAACTATACGACATAATGTTGAAAGGAAGGTTATGGCACAATCAACAGCAAGTCCGTGACAACAGTTTGTTTTTGTCAAACACAGACACATACTGAAACTGATACTGTTAGCCTGCGTCATCCCACTGCTGGGCAAAAGCCTCTCCACATGACTACACACACACTAATAAATTATTTTATTTCATTTTTCAGTGCCTCTTATTTCATAGTAGTTTGGCGGTCAATGTGCGACACTTGGGGGAGGCCTATGTCCAGCCGTGGACGTCTTTCGGCTGAAATGATGATGGGCGGTCTTCGTACCTACATATGTAGTTGACTTACGTAGACCCTGCTCGTGAAAATATTCTTATTGGAGGTATGTTCTGACATACATAACCCAACGTCATTGCTCCCATACCGTTCCATATAATAAAATTTACCAAAAACGCGAGATCTTGATTATTAAAAATTGATTGAAATATTTCTGGAGCCGCATTGCGCGCTGACATGCGATCTTTAACAGTTCAACCGTTACAATTCTCGCCCTTAGACTTACGGTATTTAATTGTTATTGTTGTATTTAGTTCAGTTGTACTACGGTAAAAATAACTGCCGAATAATAGGTAGATTGTGACAAAAACCGGTCGAGATTCTTGTGAAGTTATCTTTTAATTCAATTATTGTTAATCGCACCGATACTTCATGTTAGTCTAACTAGCGATTTATCTGGTTTTGCGCGGGCGCATTGATTTCAGAGTTGTTTTTCAAGTTATATTGGTAAGCTGGTATTCAGCTGCATCCAACCGGACTGGAAGCCGACCCCAGCATAGTAGGGAAAAGGCTAAGCAGATGATGATGATTGGCATCGCCTTTATACTATAGCATCTACATAAATTTTGTATGTTATTTGTTTGATGACATTCAGAGCCCATAGAGCGATTTTTTACCGCTTTACCTATCTGCATTGCTCTCTCACAAGTTCAATATCGACATAAAAAGCAACCCACATCAATAGCAAAAAAACAGATTGTAAGGGACAATGAGAAGAGGCCTATGCCGAGCAGTGGTTTAGTAATTTATTTATTTATTTTATTACAACGGTTGTATTAATAACTAAAATTATAAAAATAAAAGAGATAATTATAAAACATACAAAATAACAAAGTAAAGCAAAATTTGAGACTTTCATAAATCCCTCTCATAGTTACTACTAATCTCACACCTAATAGGCTACTATAATTATTTATCATTATTAAGAACATTAATTCAGCACGTAATTCTAGTCATAACGTTGGTTGGTCTAGAATTATGTACTGATTTGAAGGTAATAAATAGTCCGCGCTTCGATGTCTTCGTCTTCGTTCCGTTACACCGTATAAACGAAGTTCTTACCATAAGCGCTCCTCATATAGATGAGCAAAGTGAGTGGGTCTCCAACGCGCACCGGGCCTGACACGCGCGCTCCATTCGCTCCGTAACCTGACCGAATCTCCATGTAGCACTCAGGTGGTTGCAGCGTAAACACGACCGGGTTTCCTGTCGCCACCCTGGAGAACAATGTTATGTGAACGATGTGATATTTGTTTCTGTAAATTGGTTGTAAAAACACTTTTAAATACGGTCAAACTGAGCGAACTGGACCCAGATCTAACTGCGGACAACCGCTGTCACAGATAATGTACTGAAATATCTGTCAAAGTCCACGGCGTCCACAGACAGTCTTTCAGTCCTCAATCCAGTCCAATCTGTTTGACCATACCTGTCCACGACAAAAACTCAAAAGTCACAGTTACTTTTTAAAAGTCTAGATAATATTGATGGTCTCGTATGAGTACCCTATAAAGTCTGAGATGGCCCTTTGAGGTAAGAACTACTCAGAATTGTGTGGACGTATAATAGTTTAGAAGGCATTAGATATGAGCTTATTAGGCAAGTAGAATATAGGTTTTCACATTTCATTTCAATTTTAAAGAAAATCGCATTTCTTTCCAAGTGGAATAAAATCGCCGAAAATAAATCTGAATCAGTTGTGTTAACTTCAACCGTGCTCTGATTCCTTCAAGATATTTTGGGTCTTTCAAAGACTCGGTCTATCAACTGATCCGGTTTCCCGATTCCATGCAGTTATGGTTATGATAATGCATTTATCACCAGTCGTCACAGATGATCGCTTCCCGATCTATGTCAACAAGATCATGCGTGCGCGACGCTTCGACGGCAAGTCTGATCTGCCATGGTTCGCAAACATTTTGCGGTTATTAATAAAAATAAATGTTTTAATTTTCACTTTTTAGTTATGAACTGAACGGAAAACAAAATTCTAACAAAACCTCACGCGGTTTATCGATTTAAAGTAGATCACAGCTTAGAGTAAACCACAGCTGTGCCAAATCTTAATTCAATTATTTTGGCGATATTCTGAGGAGTGAACTTAGATGTCGAACGGATATTGAACATCAAACGATTTTACGGGTGGACGGGCAATCACATCCACATGTCTTTCCACTCGAGTTGAAATTAAACACCTATGTAGGTTCCTAATAATCACAACCATCAACTGTATAATTTAACTATACGGATATTACTACAGAATTGATTAAGGTTGTGCTTAAATGAATGGTTCTTGCTGGAATACGAGCTTCACTATCAACCGCCCCGTCAACATCGAGTAAGAAGAGAGGCCATAGGTCTATGAAGAATAACAAAGTAGGAACTCACTCTACGTCCAAAAAAGGGAACGTGACAGTCTTCCAGAAGTCGTATCCGTACTCGCAGGTGACTTTGAAGTGCTCATCCAGCTCCTCCTCGATCAGCGAGTTGTACTGCACCGTGATCGTGTTCCACATCAGGTTCTTCTGTCACACGAACATACATTTTAAAATAATATACACGAAGAAGTTACCAGTGTCATGTATGCTTTGAAGGGGAGTAAAAAAAGTGATGAGCATTACTACTTCAGCTATAGGGAAAGGCGTTCAAAGAATATCTTAAAACATAATATATTCTTAGATTTCAAACTGCTAAACATAGGTGTAAAACGTTTAAATATATAATTAAGAGATCTCTGTTTTGCCGTCAACGGCGTACAAAGATTTAATCAAACAGAATTTAGTTTTATCTATCATAAATTACTTCTGAGTAATATTTCTTATTTATAGGTATTGGTATTTCATGGTCTACGTTGCAAATATCTCATCAATTTATTCACAGATTTTCTTTAATTATTTGTAGCCTAACAGAAGATAAGAAAGACGAATATGTTGGCGTTTACGGTCCTACGACTAAAAATCAATACCTAAAG
Source organism: Lycophotia porphyrea (assembly GCA_950005105.1). Classification (NCBI taxonomy): domain Eukaryota; kingdom Metazoa; phylum Arthropoda; class Insecta; order Lepidoptera; family Noctuidae; genus Lycophotia; species Lycophotia porphyrea. The sequence continues at coordinate 10,155,448 of OX465398.1, forward strand.
GGATTTTTAGGTACACCTCGTAGCAAAATGCCTACGCGTGCTACGCAGCTACGAACTGTTAACATGTTCAGATCTTTTATGTCCCGGAATGTACACGTCAAGGTAGGTAATCGTGCGAATACTTATCTATGATTTAAATGCCACAGGTTGCGGTCTACGGAGTTCTAAGATGATATCATAATAATGAAACTCATGTAGTTAAGTGCGTGCTTTTTTATCCTATTCCACAACATATAGGTACTTCCTAAGTGACTAGGTAGGTACCTAGTTCATGCAGCCATGTTTCTCCAACAATATAATGCCAATTGAGATTACATCAGTCTTCCAAATATGGTCGTTAATGTAGCAGGTATACTACCAAGAGCCGGCTTACATTCAGTTGATATCCTTATTCTAGCTTGCCTGCCAGTTTTCATAAATGTCTTGCAACTAAAATGGTAATAAGTCTATTGCCCTACTATGTCATTGACCGGACAATGGCAAGGACAGGCAGAGTTAATTAAAGTTCCCTAAGTAATGTAAAACAAATGCTTTTGCTATTTTTAAAACTCCACTCTCCGTAATCAATTAAAAATATTGAGTAACCCATAGGTTACTCAATATTTTTAATTGAAAAATATTGAGTAACCCATAGGTTACTCAATATTTTTAATTGATTACGTAGGCTTCTACAAATCCAATTTAAATACAGGGTGTAAACAGACTCTTCACGAAGCCGTCAACCAAGCATTATTAACATCAAACTAAGTAACTTTACGCAAAAATGAGTGCTGGGAAACGACTTTTTTTTGGGCTAAAAAATCACATTTTACGATAGGACTCAATATAACGCACTCAAAACATTGTGCTGGTGGATGGATTGAATAGTTAGGGGGTTGCGGAGGTGTTTGAACTAAAAATCTTACATTAAAAACATGTATTTTTGACCCCCAATATCTCTATAACTAGAAGGTTCCCAGGTGTGGTCTAGAACAAAAAAAATGATCGCAGTGACGGGAAAAACGAGTCTTTATACACGATTTTATGTCCTTTAGTGTAAATGCCCATAAAATCACTTCACTGGAATGACTCAGGAAATAACGACACCTTTATTTAAATATTAGTCCCGAGAGATACTCACAGTAGGATGTTTCCTGCTGTCATCGTGTTGTCCATTCCTGCCCAGCGTGCCACACCTGTTGAGCTGGATGTAGAACTCGTAGTAGTCTCGTCCTGTGCCATTTATGTACATGCAGTCAGGATCGTATGAGTAGCCTGCAATAGGAATAACTTGTTAGTTTTGTGTAAACATAATTAGCTTAGAATGTTGTGAGACACAGGTCACTATCTGAGGGAGTGAGCCGTTATCCACCAAGTCCAGTGTGGACTTTGTTTGAATTTAGATTTCCTTAAAACTATTCGGTCGAAAAGCCTTATATCTGTGTATTTGTTATGGTTTAATTCGATTCGATTATTGCGCTGTCCCAGAATTCTGTACTAACGTAATTATTTTGCTAAGAAATAATCTCTTAAATGGATTGCGTTTATGATTAAGGATTTTCTGTCCAAGAATCATATATTTTGGCAATAACACCGGCCTCATTCTAATAGGATAGGAGACATCCCTTAAATCGTAGCACGAAATCTTTGGCATAACCACTTACGATGAAAAGCAAACGCTATGTAGGCTCTAACAAAGAAAATAAAACATAATAACCCACAGTGTTGACCTAGCCACCGCAATAAAACGTTTTAAAGAAAGTGCTTAGAAACCGAAACCGCACTCAAGTGGCTCCTAAATGCAGATAATGTCTTCTATCCAGGTAAAAGTAAGTAAATAATATAGTTCACCGAAACTGTAACTGTGTCACTAGTACTTAATTACTGTTTAACTGCATGTTAAACTAATTATCAACGCTACTGCACAGTTAAGTTGCTAAAATTACCGTTTTCAAGCGTTTACTAGCTTTTATTTTATCTTTGGTTTAGGTACCCCAATGAAACAAATTTTATATAGACAATAAAAGCCTACAGCAGTCCACTGCTGGGCATAGGCCTCTTCAATCGCATGCTACTTAACTCGATTCTTGGCAACTCTCATCCAGTTGCTACCAGCCACACTGCGAAGTTCGTCGCTCCACCGAGCCTGCAGACGTACCACCTTATTACGCTTTCCCAACCGCAGTTTCCTCTCAAGAACCGTCTACCTCAACGGTCATGGGTTCTACGGCTAATATGGCCGGCTCATTGCCACTTCAACTTACTTATTTTGTGACCGACAGCTTTGGTTCTCTGTCGGATCACCTCTTTCCGGATTTGATTCCTCAGAGAAACCAAACATAACCCTACATACCAAAGACCAAATAAAAACGTATACGTATTTCTTTTTATTCTAACCAGTCATTTATACTATATATATTCGATACAGTGGAAAATCCTAGTGTGGGGCAACGTTTTTTCTAAGAAAAAAAAAACACTGACAAGAAAGTAAACTACATAAAAGGCTTTTAAAAGGTAATAATTAATATAAAGTTCAAGCGGCTAACGGTACTGTGAATCAGCTAAGCGGTTATCCCACGAATCATAAACAATTCATCTAAGAGGAAAAATCCATAGTATAATGTTACAGTACCTACAGTACATTTTAATATCTAGTAATCTCCTAATAGAGCGTGGTATGAGTTTATGGTAAGTGTTTTCCCGTGACTTTATGAAACACTTTAGTTTTATTGAGTTCGATCAATCTCATAATTTAGTTTTGTTGTGACATTACGTTGAAGTCAATTTTAAAAAAATGTTTAAAATAATTACGGTATACCTACGGTAATCCTAACAAAATCTTTTCTTATATCTGAAGAACAAAATAAGTTAAGATTCAAATATAATAACAAATTCCATCCAAATAAATCCGATCATTTAGGAAAACAAAATCCGAATCCCGAATCAAAATCTAGACTTCTATTCATAAGCTTACCTACTTAAGATCTACAGATATACAACAGTATAATAAAAATGTTCTCATCATATACCTACAAGCTACACTTTATGAGAACATTTCATTCCAGTGATGCTGTGCACTTGATTAAACGATAACCACGTCGCAAAATTATCAAATCTCACATCCAACGCACATGCCCTTTGACAATTGCGATAAGAAATGTGGAACAAACACAGAATAGCAAACACATAGAGTGCTAATGTGGGAACGACCGTGCGAAATTTGCAAGCACAGTATTTTTGCAGGTAAGTACGGGAAGTTTCAGGCATTTAATTTCTTAAACAAGGCACTGCAACACAATTCATGTAGATGGAGGTACAACACCTCCATCTACATGAATTGTGTTACAGTTTCATTTATTGAGAAGTCTTTTCATGCTTGAGGTACTACTGAGTTCACTGACGGTATGCCACTGTTTACCCTTATGCCCTTAGTAATAAGGTAAATATGTGGTCGACCGTCAATGAACTTAGTAGTAGAAAATGTGAACAAAATGGTATCTGCGAACTACAAAAGATTACTTGTTTTTTAGGCTCTAACTAAGTGGTTGAGCAGGTTTATCACTGTCATCATGTTTTACGCCTAACGCTTCACCTTATTAGATATGGTAGTCAAGGGACAGGCGTTTGAAGACTCCATTTACTTCTTACTCTTCTAGCTCTAAAAAAGGGACATACCAACACAATGTGGGAGTTTGCAACGCCGCGCGCCGCCGCGACCTAAGTAACAATACCACAGTAATGACACTCGTCTAGTCCACACATCTAATTGTTCCAGCTATCTGCCTGATGACCGATTACACCGTAGAAACTTCCCTAGGTAACTGACTTTATAAATTGTGGACAATAGGTAAGCTGAGGGCGTAAACAAGAGTGACTGCCGTTTCGTATTTTTAAGCGGGATTGATAAATGCTAGCTCGGTAGCTTTTGTTTTGTTTACATTGCTATTGCTTGTAACTTTGTCCAGGCTCACTAAAAGCATTATGTTTTATGACTTGTACTTGGTTGAAATAAAGTTGAGGAGCTCGTGGCTAAGTAATATCAGCCCCACGGACCTTCACGGTAAAGCCGTGCTTGCGGAGGTTGCTCCGTGGATGGGAAACCATCATTACTTACCGAGTTTCCTCCGTGCCTCGGAAAACACGTTATGCCGTTGGTGCCGGCTATCATTTGTAGATCTTTGACACAGGTTCGTTACAGTACAGGTAGGTAGAAGCCGAAACTCTGACATCCAGTCTTACTGAGGAGTATCGTATTACCCAGTTATTCATGTAAAATACCTACTGGTACTCAGCTTCATGCAGTTAGACTGGAAGCCGACCCCAACATAGTTTGGGAAAAGGCTAGGCTGGTGATGATGAGTTGGTTGAAATAAAGTCCAAATTTTATTGATGCCTTAATGTAATTCTTAATTTGATAAATGAATGTAATTAGGTAAAAGTATCTTAGTCTCTGTAAACAATGCTAGGGGTCATTCTCACCTGCTGAATAAACCAGTCCAGCGAAGGATCCGTTGAACCCGACTCTAATCTTCATGAAGTCATCCTGGCACTCCGCTTCAATATCTGAGAAAATGAAAAATAGTCAGTTCTTGCTGAAATTAAATGCTAGTCTCACCAAGGTTTAGTTTACCTGAACTCCACAAGCACTCCATGAAAATTATTGTTACTCAGTTTGACTGGAAACCGACCTTAATGAAGTTGGAAAAAGGCAAGGCAGGCTAGTTCAGTATGTGCTGATATCCAGTAGCTCTAGGCACCATTTAACGTCACATTCGAGTCAAAACTATTGCACTCATAGTAACGCGAGGACAATAGTATCTTGATACGCAAGTATTATAATCCGTGTATCCTGCATCATATGAATAGTTCAGTAAAAACCAATAAAAAGCCACACAAAGGCTTGCGCAAGCGCGGCGCCACGCGCTCCATACGATACCATCTCAATTTTGTCTGGTTTCACAACATTCACAATGTTTGCTGGTAAATGATACATTTATCATCATTATCATCATCATTTCAGCCTAAAGACGTCCACTGCTGGATATAGACCTCCCCCAAGTGTCGCCACATTGACCGGTCCCGTGCGACTCGCATCCAGCGGATCCCCGCAACCTTCACCAGGTTATCAGTCCACCTAATGGGAGGCCTTCCAACGCAACGTCTTCCGGTTCGCGTTCACCACTCCAGAACTTTACGGCCCTATCGGCCGTCCATTCTGCGAGCAAAGTGCCCTGCCCACTACCACTTAAGTTTGGCAATCCTTCGGGCTACGTCGGTAAACTTGGTTCTCTTACGGATGTCCTTATTTCTGATTCGATCACGCAAGGAAACTCCAAGTATAGCCCTCTCCATTGCCCTTTGGGTGACTTTAAGCCTTCTGATGAGGCCCATTGTGAGCGACCACGTTTCGGTCCCGTATGTAATCACTGGCAACACACACTGGTCATAGACTTTCGTCTTGAGACACTGCGGTAAGTTGGACGAGAAGATACCACGCAACTTCCCGAACGCTGCCCAGCCGAGTCGGATTCGACGATTGACTTCTTTCTCGAAGTTAGACCTACCTAACTGGACCGTTTGTCCCAGGTAGACATAATCGTCTACAACTTCGATTGTAGAGTCTCTGATCATGCGAACTCAACTTCAAGGCATTCGTAGTGCGAACACCGAATTGTTATCTGCCCCTGGTGATTAAAGAAGACTTTTGGCCGCAGTGTTCCATCGCTTCCGTGGACAAATTCCACTGGTCAGCCAGCACAAGTGAAGTGCCACTAACATAGTTTTGTATTTACTAAATAGCTAATTGTAGCCTGAAGTAAATGATGTTTATGTTTAAACAGCACCACACTTATAATAAATACGGCTCGCGAGCAGCATAGCTTAGAGTCTTAGACTCATCGGCTTGTCATCAGTCAGGAGCTCACCCAACGTCGTCCACCAGGTCGGCATCAGCGGGTGGACACTCCGCATGTGGCTCAAGCCACGCGCCGCTCCATTGCAGTATGCGGTGTCGAACGGCGCTAGTTGAGGCAATGCTTATCCACTTGCAGTGCTTAGACTGCTCTGCCGTAAACTAGGATTGACTGCCTTACTCACACTGAACTCTACTGCCGTTAGTGCGATGTCTCCTATACTCGCGCTCCCAGGCCGGAGGTTCCCGCCACGCCGTGTCCACTGAGGGCGAGCGTGGCTTAATGCTCACCGGGATGTAACTGTTCTTCTCTGATAGGAACACCACCTAGACAGAAGAAACAAAACAAAATTAGATACTATACATCACACCTGTAATTTCCCGAAGGATTATAAACAAAGGAGTATCTTTAGTACACCCAAGTTTCGTCAGCTATGTTACAGTCCCATATAAACACTAAGAAATTACTAAAGGAAAAACTCAAAAGCACTTTGTCGGACCTGGGAATCAAACACCAGGACCTCATCCTCAGTAGTAACGGTTGCGAACAGTAGAACAACAAATTAGTTATAAAATGATATAAAGACATAAGTATTCTATCTATTTATCTATGATTGAACTAAAGATGCAGACGGAATGACAAGCCGCATTAACTTTGTGAATAAAAGAACCGCTCATAAGTTAATTGTAAAGTTGTAACCATGAAAGGAACTAGAGCGATGTCAACTAGGCAGTTTCCGCTATTTCATCAATCAACTACCATTGTATATCGTTGGTCCAGATTTAGTACAACTATACCTATGTGATATATTGTAACTATAGTTCTAACTCGAGTAGAGATTCCAACAAATGTTAATTTAATGGTAGCAAGTTTAAAACAACATAATTATTCAACTTCATAGATCGCTGATCAACACTCGGAAATTGCAAAACTGACCCTTAGAAACGTTTAAAACTGGCGCAACAGTTATGCTGTATTACATTGTTAGAATATTTAATTGAAATGACTCATTTTGTTTTATACATTCCTTACATGAACGGCGCATTTGAGGAGGTACACTTCGTGGAGGTTTTGCAATCTGATAGCCCTGAGATAACATAAGCCTAACTACCACCTTCCGGCACACGCGACTTTTGACTGCCTTCAACAAATAACACATCCTCCGCTAATTAGCGCCTTAAACGACTGTTAACTTTAAACAAACACCTCAAATATAGTCACGACAGTAACACCGTTAGCGACTCCATTCTGGCTGAGCACTGCAACTAGATTGCAACCATTACCTACCTGACCAAAGAAAAAATTCAAAACAAACTAACGAATTACGGCGTCGGTAATTCACCATTTCACAGTCACGACCCCTTGAAAGTTTTGCACAAAAAAGACATAAATGGCAGTAAGTATGCCAGGGCAGTTCGCACGCCGGCTGTTGTACCTACGTATTATAAAATTGGGCCAGTAGAGTGCCGGTGTAAACGCCGTCGCCACATCACTTTGACAAATTGATTCCAGTATAAAACAACAAATAAAGCCATTGGGGCCACATCACGGCGCGTCAAGGCATAGTCTATCCGTAGAAATAGAAATGGCAAGAATTGAGAACACTTTCATTCGGTTTCCATGTGGTTTATTAGTTTTACACGCGGTTAATAATCAGACTTTCGCAGAACACAACAAGAATTCAAGAAATACCTGTAACTGTTATCCAATTTAAATAATGTCGGTCGAAGCGTAACAAGTTTGTATTTCACGGCACAATTACAATTAAAAATAAATATTGGCAATTAACCATCACCACGAAGTTCACAGCCAACGACGGAAAAGTAAAGCAGTTGTTTGATTACTTATCTATGTAATATATTCCCGTCCATCTACTTCTACACGTAACGTTAACGTACAAAGAGACTACGACCCCTTGAAGTATCTCTCGCACATTAAAAAGAAATGTTGTCTCCTCGTAATCGGTAGGAACGAAGACACACCATTTCTTACACATAAAACTAGGTGGTCAGAACCAAATGAAACATAAGTACTAGGTAGCAAATGTGACCCTGACCACGGACCAGAAATTTGTTTTCTTAACCATCAACAAAAATGAGTATGAGTTAAAATCAAAATATTTTATTTCACTTAGGTGACATAGGCCTACATGGGCCCTTATAAAACGTAAAAAGGTGCACGGTTCGGTTGGTCGTTTCCGATGGAGAAGAACCGGCAAGAAACTCCATGGTTACTCTTTTAACATAACCAACATTAGCCAATAATGTTCTCAATGCTAAGACACAGGCCCCCTCTCTATGAGAAGTAGTGCGTAGTACCTAATCCACCACGCGAACCCAGTGCGGGCTGGTAGATGTCACAAGTCTTCGAATTTTTTGTTCAAGGATACGCCAGTTCCTCACAATGTTTTCCTTCACCGTTTTGAAAGCAATGGTGGTGAAATAAATTACACAAAGAAATGCACCAACCGTGGGTTCGAACATACCGCCTGTAATCCCATCACGCCTGTAATCCCCGAAGGGTTAGGCAGAGGTGCAGCTAATAGTACACCCATGCTGCCCCATGTTAGGGCGAGCCTATTGCCATCAATCGGCCATAAATCCAGATTCTGTGGTTACTAATAAGAAATCCCTGACGGAAAACCCAATGAAGTTTTGTCCGACCTACCAAAGCCAGGCCTGCTCAAAATAAATTTTACAATACTTATTTCAAAATGCTTAAAAATATTACTCTCATTATTTCCAAGGGATGTTCTCGTGAGTAGGTCACGCGGTGTGTGACCGTCGCCATCGTTCATGGTTTAGATGTAATGTGAGTCAAACAACAGCTACCAGCCACTTACACCGGGTCAGAGATGGATATCGCTAAACTAACACATATATAACCTTCTTAGAAGCCCACAACACAAACAGTAGCATTCAGTTTCTCACGACTTAATTAGTTAATTCGATTATGTTCATTTGTTTGTTTCTGTTTTATGAGGTGCGATGACAATTGATAAGTTTTACAGGAAAATATAATTTATTGTCTTATCGTGTCAACTTTCTTTAGATGAACAATTGATAGCATGTTTAATTTACTCGTAGGAATGCATTAGAAAACAAAAAAAACGATTGTGTATTGTGTTTAAAATCTTAATGAATTATAGCATCCGTAGCTCCTACGTAGCAGAACAACAAAGTTCAGTTCCGTCCGTAAAAAAATACACGCACGTAAAACCTCATAAATCGGGAGCGGAACTACAGATGATAACCTAATCAGATTAGAGAAGCCCTTCGCAACTTCAATATTGTATATTGCACAAGCCCTCAGAGGCTGCGGCGTGGCCTCCCGGCTCCCATTCAGTCGGTCACTAGAGTAGCACCGCGTTGGGCAACGTGCTGACTGCCACCACACGTAGCACATGAGAACTCACGCGTGACAGAAATAATAGCCCCCTAACCCCTCTATTTGATCTTTCAATTCATTCTTTCCACCACACTAAACCTTCATTTCACGCCATTCGATTCATCAATAACAAAATTACCATTTTCCACAACTGTGAAATAAGTTTTAAATCCGAAATCTGCAAGATGCAACCGTTGCGTATGCATTGTTATTTTTGATTGCACTCCTCAAAAGTAGGTCCTCTTACATGTCAACTAAGCTTCATACCATTCGCTCGTTCTAACTTCTATACAAATCGACCGTAAAACCAATGTCACAAATAAGTGCAGCAATTCCGCAAAACGAAAGGAAAAGATAGACTGTGTCGAATCGTGTATTCTTAGAAGAATTCTTTCAATCAATCCATCAATGGTCGTTCAAATGGGTGTAAATTGGTGACTATTACGGCGTACCTTTCACCCATTTCTGTGTTCATGCCTGCGGGTAATTGGGTGATGGCTGTGACGATTATTTGAACAGTGACTCTTTTATTTTGCGCCCCCGAAATACGCCTATCGTAAATAACCATGGGCTATGTTGTTGTAAAAGTGAAAATAAGTAATTAAGTAGATAGTGAAACCATTCAAACCATGCGTCGGAGCGAATTTCAGGCATTTTTTTTCCTTCACTGTATTAGGTATGTAAATTAGACTTTTCGGTTTATTTTGTTATGTTATCCGAGAAAGCAAACGAAACTAATTTCTTTTCTATTAGCATTTTGCTAAAACGCATCATTAACCGAATTCAAAAAGGAGGAGGTTCTCAATCCGATTTGTATTTTTTTAGACTGACAAAGACGTTTGTTACCGTAAGAAACACAATCGCTTTCATGTGTCCACAATTCAATCGATGCAGACTTCGCTAACAAAAAGATTCAACAATCTAAAAATCTAGCAAATAATTGAGTTATAAATCGTAGTTAACAAATCTGGCTATTTTCAGAGCCATTAAGCACGTTGAAAGAGACAGAGTTGACCGGTGCACGGATTCTTTTATATCCAGAAATGGCTCATTGTTCGTGGCAGTTACGTTTCTAAATTACTCGACGTACATACGCGAGTGTATGTAATAAATGTTGCGGTTTCAAGGCCAAATCGTTGGTTCAAGAAAGTGAAACTTAGAAGTTCCGTTTCATTCTATACTTCTTTCACGAGATAATTTTGGTAGCAAGACATAATTTTCATAAAACATTTACATCACTATTAATTTTAAATCAGTTCGTTTTGAAGTCAATACGCCTACAACTTTCAATTTGCCAAAGTAGTATAATGGCCATTGCACTAATGCATCCACAGTTATGCCATTTGGGCTAAATTGGTATGTTCTGAATAGGATGTAAGTACAAGGAAAGAAAGAAAGAAATATATTTATAACTCACCGGGTCCTGTTCACTGCCGTCACTTTTGAGTGCTTCTCTTGTTTCATTCTGCAAATAAATAAAAAAATAAGATGAATTAAATGTTGCATATCAACACGACCAACAGAGGAAGCTAGAGAAGAATTTATTACTACACATGGCGACATATCAAGATATAACTACATTTCCAGTATAACATGGCCTCGCTTTGTAAATTTCCAATACAATTAATGGAATAGGCTCATACCCTGAGCCTATTCCATTAATTGGGCACAAAACCAGAGCCTCGTTAATAAACCCAAAAATTACTCACCCGACCCTGGGATCTAACCCAAGATCCAACTCTATGCCAACACGCGTGCGACCAGCAAGACAGCTTAATAAAAATATTCATCACATGCCATATTTTTCTTATTAAAACCGGCAAGTACCAACCTTAAGATTACTAGAAAGTACAGGATCAGGTGGATCATCGCCAGACCCCTCGTGTAGTTCCGACGAGGCTGATGCGGAGGAGGAGACCGACACCACGGACACCTCCGTGGAGTCGGAGTACTCAGCCGAGTCCAGGTGCTGGGACGCCGACTGGACCTGATGAAGCAATGGGACACATTTTATGACAGTCTTACAGGTTAGCAATTTCACCACCTCTTGCGTCTGACAGATTGAAAAATCTCGTATCTGATGTACTAATCAAAATAACCGTATCTTTATTAATAACCGTACCGGAACATTCGAAAAAGCCAGCATGAAAAATATGCATATCTGATTTTTATAACAATTTCCACAAATTCCCTGTTTTCTTGAACCATAGATTTCTTGAGTTACCGCTTTTTAACTTACGGGGGTAGAATAGTCATGGGAGTAAATTGATTACGTTATACGCACTTTTCGCATAAAAGCGATATCATGGCCATATCCGATTCATGAAAAAAGTAGCTATTAGAACAGATATTATTTTTTTATGGAAAGGTTTTTAATGTGGCGGGTACACTCATTTCCTTGGCGGATACATAAATGACCAACTCGCCACTATGTATACGTATAATATTTATATTGTTTGATTTGGGCACTCAACAATCTACTACCAACTTTGTTTGGAACAACGTAGTAATTGTCTCAATTCCCACATCCCTACTTTATATTGGAATTTAAGATCTATTCGCCGAATTTAATAGCGCAATGGCAGCCTTTTGACCTGTAATGATGATTATAAATAAAATATTCAAAATCAAATATATTGTCCTACATTACATAAAAGAGAATAAGGATTATTTTGAAGTAAATACAGATTACCAGATTGGTTTAACCATATACCAACAAAAGAGTTGCTCATTTCTTAACAGCTAAAATACAAAGAAAGTTTCAAGTTAAGAAAATTCTCTCCGTAATACTAAGTCCAGTTAATGTCGAACAAAGTTTTCTAAGAAACGAAATAAGGTCAGTGATTTTTAAAAATCCATTATCCATGAACATTGAAATTGAATGGCATAACAAAAAGAGAAATACAATGACTACTTACTCTGGAGATAATAAGATAACTGCACACGATGAGGAATCTGCAACAAAATTAAGAATTATGTTCTACACAATATGTTATATTGAAATAGACAATACACAAGATTAAATAAAGAAATTTATTCAATAACATATTGCGGGCAGACCAAATTGAATCGTGATACATTCTAATGATCACTTAAATATGTTCGCAAACAAATGTAAGTAAACGCGGCTAAACTTGCTTTCGTGATACGCTTTTATTGTCGGTGCGGGCGCATTGTTCCAAGTAATGCTACTGCCTAATGACGGGTCAAAAGCCACGGCCCGGTAATGACAGGCCTCGAGATTGGATTGATCCCAGAGAATCAATATCAATTACCGACATAGAGTTTGCCAACGAAATTGTTGAATCACGTACAGTTTGTGATGTAAATATTATACATTAGACTATTTCAATTTTCGTTTCACTGTGAATAGTTTCTGTAAAAGTTAAAGGTGAACGAATCTTTGCGTGATGTTTACGGTTCAGTCTGATCGTAAGAAGTCTATTAAATTGGCAACTGTAAATTCGGGGTTCGGTGATAAAGTGAATTCTAATTCAGTCATGTATTTTGAATGATTTGCCTTCGTAAACGGTGCACAAAACTGTTCTCGGATTACATCCTTCAACTAATAGGTATGCGACAGCTTAGTTCAGCCGTGTTCAAGAATTTTGCCTCGTATTCAAGATTTTTCATGCAAAACTCGGATCATTTCACTTTTCGAACCAAAATTGTTAACTTTCTCCTAGTTTTGTTGTAGTTGTGTCAGAAACCCACAATAGGTGTAGCTGGGCTAAGGATGAAACCAAAGAGAATAGAGTTTACAGCAGTTTCTTTTAATATACCTAACCACCATACTGTGAACAATCTATTTAATAATATCAGGTGGTCAAATTCTGTATCAGAAATTCAGAATACTCAAAACTCAAGCGTTATTAGTAAACCATAATTTTTGATAAACAGTTACTTTGAAAGTTTTTCTTGTCTCGAACTTATTTCATTCTGCGTATTGCCTATTGTTTCGATCGTTACAGTTCTAATAATATTAGAGTAATGTGCCTCAGTCAGTGACCCTACCATCGAACCATGACCTCTGGTGTCCTTCGAATTCGATAAACCAATCGAAATCGATGAATCATATCATACCCACGCAATCTTGACGGTCGTCAGGAATGGGAAAAAAATGTGCAGTTTTTGAAAAGTATAATTGAATTAAAGAAACTAACTTAGATAGTTATTACATTAAAAAAGCAAGAAAACATTCTAAGCCCGAGAAGCTTTCTCTGAAAAAGCGTTTGTCATAAATAAGTACTAAGTAAACTTTTGATTCGTTTGCTTGCACTTGTACACGTCATAAAACAGCAACTCATTATTATCAAATCATTCTCTTGTGATTATCCCAAATCATTTGGGGTCGGCGAAGCATTCTTCTTCTTCCATTCTTCTATTTTCTATTACTCGTCATCTCATCAGACACCTCATTTTACAAGACATAAAACTGCAACTGCGATGTTAAAATAAACCTAATGTAAATGAATTTTATATTAAACAAGCTTTTAGCTCAAAATAAACAACCTGACTGATCAGTACACGACTGTCTTACTTTGCTTTATTTCGAGGTATATACGTTATCGCGATACGTTTAAGAAACTCATAATATATTAACGGAAAGCCTATCAAATATCTAAAAACTGAAAAGTTAGACGGTCTTCTGAACAGCTAAAGCGTTTCAATAAAAATCACCACAAATACCTTGCCTTTTTTTTTCGGATAGGAAATCATCAGATGACTTCTCCCGCTCTGGGCAGAGCGGAAGGGAGTGTCAGACTTGTACTGGCTTAAACGCATCCATGTTCCTTCCTTATCCTTTGTGTTCCAGGGCCGCGGTATCTCTTTCTAACAGTCCCGCAGCCCTGGCAGGCATCGGCCCTTACAGGCCCCAAAGAGATGTCAGCAAACATCCATGTTTGCTGACATCTCTTTGAGGCGCGCGTGGAACACGAACGCACCGTCAACACGGCACAGTATTTTCGTTAGAATATATTTAATGAAGATATATCAACTAATGACTGATACGCTAGAACAGTCACAGTAATAAGATGACCCTTCTTATTTCCCACTTCTTCTTTATTTTGTGGTTGCCTAACCTGGTGTTTCTATGGCGCCCATGGGCCTCTGACTTGGCTTTACATATCGTCGAGAAATATATCTCAGGCATGCTGGCTTCCTCGCGATGTTTTTTTTCACTGAAGCAAATGATAATTGCGCACATGAATCCTAAAAATCAGAGGTGCGTCTTTTTTTTTCTACCCTTTGTGTTCCATGGCCGCGGTATCTCTTTCGAACAGTCCCGCAGCCCTGGCAGGCATAGGTGCGAGTCTTGGGTTCGAACTCGAGACCTATGACGTGTCAATCCCGTCGGACTCTCCACTAGACTATTACTGCTATTTCCCAGTGAATAGTTCCAATAGCATTACATCATAACCTTATCAATTCATTCGCATAAACTCCACCAGTTCGTGATTGTGCTCGCAATTAATCGATAACCCAACGTTCCGATCATCGTTAGCCGAGTTATAATCGTCATAATCGCTTTGATTTCGTGATCGAGAATCGAGTCCGTTACTCGTGTACGTCCAGGGGGCGACATGGCGTAATACTCCGTTCTCTATGAAGCCCTGCAGGGTTTAGATGACTGAGAGGCACGAAGGGCCGAACCTGGGGTTAAGAATAACGGGATCGAGTTTAATTGAATTGGATTGCTGTGTTTTGTTAGGAAAATGACTGAAAATAATTTTATTATAAGTAACTTACTGCAAGCTAGCTTCATAAAATACTTACTAGTTTTTCATGAGATTAATTAATTCAAAAACACATGCGTGAGTTACCTACGTGAATTTAAAAGTTAGTTGAAAAATACCGATGAATCTCGTAGCGAGTTCGTAGCACTTAGTCGTTGATGTCTTTTGTTCACGCGCCTTCGCGTAACACGTGAGAACAGTTTTGCTTAACACTTCGTTAAAAAAATGGTCATACAAAGGTAATACAACTATGGTTCAAGTTTATGATGCATATATTATGTATTCTAGTTAGTATTTTTTTAACTGAAAACTTATTTAGGCGCGTTGGGCATTTTTAAGATGGGGAAAAACAATAGAACTCGCGGCACCGTTAAATGACCTCTTTTTCGTTGCAGAGCCGTATTGTTACATATTACAAGCCCAAAAATAATCCAGAATCTTGAAAAAAATAAAGCTTTCACTTCTGTCGGCACTCCCGGAGTGGTTGGGTTTTTTTTTAAATTGAGCTTTTCTGTCCCACTGCTGGGTAAGGGTCTCCCCCATTTTTTCCCGGTGTTTTGGCCGTTCTGGCCAGTCAGTCAGTAACGAGTCTAAATCGAAACAGCGCCAAAAAAATAATCTGCCAGCGTTTCTTGGGCCTGCCTCGGTGACGACGACCGTCTTCAAGCAACCACTGTGCGACGATTCTGGCCCATCTGTCATGATGACCCATTCTGGAAATGTGACCACCCAGTCCCATTTTAGCCTCGCCAACATCGACGATGCCTGTCTTGGAGCATATTGTGGAGTTGCGTATTCGATCGGTGATTTTGATGTTTAGAATGCTACGCTCCATCGCTCTTTGGCAAACCTTGATTTTGGACTTCTGAGTCTCCGTCAAAGACCACGTCTGGGCGCCATTTGTTAGGTTAGGCGGGATACACATGTCGAGACGAACTTACGCTTAAGTGAGATAAGAAGATCGCCCTTCATAAGCACCTTCAAACACCAGTAGCTTCTCCAGGCATTTTCGATGCGACGGTCGATCTCTTTGTCCTGTCTGTTGTTGAAGGAAACTAGCTGGCCCAGGTAGATATATATATTCGTCGACAGTATATTTCCTGCCCACCGACCTCGACCCTATATTTAACGGCATTGGTCATGACTTTAGTCTTTGACTGATTCATCGTCAGTCCAACCTCAAGGCTTGTAATGTTCAAGTCTTGGAGCATTTGTTGGAGTTGAGCTGCTTCAGAAGTAAAAAGCACAATATCGTCGGCAAAACGAAGGTTTGATAGCATTTTATCACCGATCGGAATGCCTTGCATGATCCATGTGCCAGCAAGATTTTTGAATATCTCCTCGAGGGTGCTGGTGAATAGTTTAGGAGAGAGCGGTTCACCCCGTTTTACACCTTTGGCAATCTTAAATGTTGATGCTACAGAATCTAATTTAACGTTAGCCGTGCTATTAATGTACATATTTTTATTATTTTAGTTAGTATAATTATGAAATCAATATTTCCGAGAATCATACTTTATGTGGAAGGGCCAAAAAAAGTACCAAAAGCTTAAATCTTTCAACGATTTTCGTAATTTTAAATTTAGGTTATGAATCAGACTTTTTTCTAGAGCCTATTTAGCCATCTTTCTCTGATCTATAATCATTCTTATGTAAACACAACCAAGGGCGGGTCGCTATCATAAATAGGAAAAAAACGCCGCATTTTCTACATTACATCGCACATGCCTGAAAGGTGACGGTCAAATTGCGAAACAAAAACGGATGCTTATTATATCATATTTTAGTTCCTCTATTAAATTAATTCATTTATTGCATAATTTTCACAGTAAGTGCGCGCGCGCTTGTATCTCAGCGGTTCGGCGCAGTTCGGCTCAGTTCGGCGGTAGTCGGAACCACTCGGCCTCGCTCGGCTTCCTACATCTCCTACCGTAATGGCCTCATTTCCGCTTCCTTACTAACATTCACGTGATGCTCAGTTAGTCGTTATAATAACTAGGTCATAATGTAAGCTCAAGGACGTTACTCATCCCTTTTACACGGAGCAAGCAATTTTATGGAGAAGATTTTCGGTTCAGGATCAATTCTGTAGGCGACCACATCGAAGTATGTGTCTATAGCATTGAACCTGAAGTTGAAATCTTACAACATCATAACATTAAAAAAGTTGGTATAAGTTGTATCGTCAAAACTAAAAATAAGTAAGTTACTGCCTCATGTAACATTTTTCTGAATCATCAATAAGTTTATGATACCCAACAAAAAGTAAACTATCTGCATAATAAAATAAATAAAATAAAACTGTTTCCGAAAAATCCACAATTTAAATACAAAACCAACAATTTTCAGGTAATTTTAGACAATTGCTACCCAAAGTAGACTTTCATGGATCATTTCATACAATTTTCTAGGCAACATTTTTGATTAACTAATTTCATGCTGAAATGTTTTGACAAGTTAAAGAAAAATGCATCAACTATGCAATTTCTTCCTGTATTAAAGTGGATGTTCGTTGATAAATTTATTTTTTCCTGACAAATATCAATTTCAATTTATCAATCTCGTATACATATGTAATGAGGGTTCCGTAGCCGAATTGCAAAAAATGGAACCCTTATAGATTCTTCATGTCTGTCTGTCCGTCCATATGTCACTGCCACTTTATTCCGAAACTACTAGAACAACACAGTTGACGTTTCAACTATGTTGTTCTAGTAGTTTCGGATTTTGGTAGGTATTCTGTAAACCGCTTTACGATTTTTATAAAATTATAAAAATACTAGCTGATGCCCTTCGGCTTCGCTCGCGTGGATGTTGGTTATCACGACCAAAAGTATTTTGATCCTGGTCCCGTAACCCATGGGAACCTATTCCAGGGATAAAAAGTAGCCTATGTCTTTACCGTATTTGTGTAAATAGCTTCAATTATCGCAGTATAATTGCCTATTTTTTTAATTTTTAAAATGGATATAGTATGTGGACAACATACTATATGAGAGACTACTATATTAAGAGATAGACATATGCCATCGCAGACATTTTTGTAGACCTATAAAAGATACATAATTCCACCATACATCATTTTGTTATATCTCAAAGGGTTTTGGCAGCGTTTTCGTTGAAAGCTGGGAGCTTTGAAGGCTTATTTTTTCCGACACCTCCAACAAATATAATTATTACTTGACAAATTATATTCTAAAACCTTCCTCGAGAACCACTCTATCCATTGGTGAAAACAGCATGAACATTGGTGCAGTAGTTTTTGAGTTTATCGCAAACAGACAGACAGACACGGTGGAGGACTTTATTTTATAACATGTAGTGATAGTGATAGTGATGTAGTGATTAAGGCGGGGCTCCCCATACATGAAACACGGTAGGTATTTGAAGAAACTATCGCCGTCACTCTGCGAGCGTGTTTCGATATTGGTGCGATAAGGACAACTATAGTAAAAAGTCATAATTCGAGGTTTGGTTCGCGACTATTTCCTCCTCCAATATTCGACCAATTTATATGATATTTCATAAACTGAATAAAAAGGATATATACTGTGTCCTTATGTTTTTCGTTTTTCAATAATGGTTGTCAAATTTGTACACTAGGCCTCTGTTGACAGGCGACCTAAATAGGCTATTTTGTGCATTTTGTAAAGGTTCTAGTGCTTATGCAGATTATGTATCATCCAAAAGGAAAACATAGAGACATAGAAGAGGTTGATATTTATTTAACTGTGAAAAATCAAAGCTTTAAGACCTTAAAGCTTTGATTTTTAAACGAGAAAGAACAGGCGAGCGCGTTTGTATGGAATAAAGACTACCCGCATTTCCTCTTAAAAACATTTAAAGTGACATTGAGATTCCTAAAACCATTTTTCTCAAAATCAATCGTTTGAAAGATTGACACTTCCAAAGTGGTAAAATGTGTCCCCCCCTCTATCTTCTAAAATAAGAGAAAGAAAATTCTGAAAAAATGTAGGATTGTAGAACGTAAAAAACTTCCAACGAAAATTGGTTTGAATAAGATTTGATGTTTAGTTTTTAAGATATGGGACATTTTCATGAAACTCCAGCAGTAACTTTGTTTTTCATTAACATACTATAAAGACAAATTTAGTTTTGCTGTTTAATTTAATACAGTACAATACATGAATAAGCCTTCAAAATATCTTGGTCACCACTTAACATAAGGTAATAATCGGGTGGGGAATCGTTTCCTGTATTATTATTCTTTTGAGGATATTCGTTGATAAATCCTTGTAATTTTTTTTTTACAAAATAATGTCAATTTCAATTTTTCAATGTCTTCTATGTAATTTCTCAGTCGATTTTGATCACCAGTTAACGTTAATGGAAAACATCGTGTGGAAAACGGAACTTTATAAAAACAACCAAAAACGAAGCTATATATACATCACAAACATGCAGAGAGCAAGCGCGCTTGCGCCTTCTTAGATGAAAAGAGGCCCTTACCTTGCAGTGGGACAATTATATCCTTTATTTTAGCATAACAATATGATCACATAGTAACATAACATTACGTCTGTAATCCACATATCGCTAGTTTTAGTCATAGTCATGGTTATATCATGGTAAGTAATAGGTGGCGAGCCTATTGCCATCAACCGGACACAAATCCAGACTCCAGGGGTGCTACTGAGAAATTCCTGATAGAAAAACCCAATAACACTTTGCCCGACCTTGGAATCGAACTCAGGACCTCGTACTCAGCAGTCGCGGTTGCGACCACTAATAATCCCACTAATAGTATTGATACCTATCAATACTATTCGATCGAGTCTATCAAAGTTTGACTACTAAATACTTTGTTTAAAACAAATTTATTATATGACACAAATTACACACACACAAATATATTTTTTTTTTGTTTAAGCTGATCAGGGCAGAATGAAGTATTGAGACGGTCAGCAGTTTCCCATACCGTTCAGAAAATCATTTTCGAAGAGTAGTTTGAATAGATAGAACTTTTCATAAAACAATTTCAATAAAAAAATGACCGCTTTAACCTGCCTCATAGACACAATTATGCTGTAATCGGTTAGACTGGAAGACCAAACAAAATAGACTAGGCAGGTAGACAGTGATAATGACGGATGAAGTACGTTTTTAATTTTACCAACTCATTTACTCCAAGAGAGGCTTATATTCCTTGTACGGAACATAGCCATCATCAACATGGATTGATACAAACTAAACATTAGAATTCACTTTTTTCTGGGTACCATTCTCTCCTTCATCAGCGAAATAGGTGAATGCAATTTAGCAACGACACAAAAAGCAAACCAATAATTTAAACAACGATGGCCTGTAGTCACAGTCACAACAGATAAGGACCCTGCCATGGCTGCCCTGGCCAATCAACGTGCAGAGACAAATGAAACCAAGGGTGGTTGTCTGACGATGTCATGGGTTGACAGACGTGGTAGTAAAACAAGGTTTCACACATGCGAGTGTTAAGTGGGAGCGGCCTGCGGAACGCACCGTTACTACACGGCTGGTGTGACATACAGCCCACAACACCTCCAACGTCACGACGTCACCGTAACCCGGCGCCGTGACCTGTGCACGCTGTTACACATTATGTACACCACGTACTTCACTTGTCAAAGTACACCATGCCTAAAGATGCGCTCAAACCAGTACTGACAGCCTGCAGACCGGACTCCGGACAATTCCGGACCACACTTTGTCAGATAATATCTGAAGTATCTGTCAAAGTCCAGTGTCCGCGGGTAGTCCGCAATCTGTCCATCATCATCATTCATCATATCAGCCGAAAGACGTCCACTGCTGGACATAGGCCTCCCCCAAGTGTCGCCACATTGACCGGTCCCGTGCGACTCGCATCCAGCGAATACCCGCAATCTGTCCGTACCAGTTTAACTAAACCTTTCACGAGCGACGATCAATTGGTTGACCAGCGAGGTTAAATCTGAGCTGGGTTTATTGAGACTTCTCAGGCCGTTGCAAGCTCATCTGTTTCAATAGTCACCAGACTTCGTAATTTAAGTATTTTGGAATACTTTTTCCTTTGCTCGTGCTACACAAATTACGTCTGTAGTCGACAAATACAGCATCACGAAGTAGTAAACTAGGTACTAGTAGTAGCTAGGTTAGCTTATGATATGTTTACATACCATAAGAAACACTCAACCACACAGATTTCAATATAAAACTAAAAAATATCTTCTGTATTTGATAAGGTACTACTATTCATGTTATGGATAGCCTGCATCCTCTTGATGGGCAAAGGCCTATCCTGACTCCCAACTTTTTCGATCCAGAGCTCTGAGGTACAAAATACTTGCAGGTGGTCTATGAACTAAGTCAGAAAGAAAGATCACGAGCTATAATACCGTCAATTTGATCCCATCGCCCCATGACGTGGTATATACACGACTCCCGGGAGAATATGAATCTTGATTTGACATTTAAATCTAAACTGATCATGAAAAATTATGAAAATGACCTATTAGTATGATCTATCAAAATTTTGAATGCGTAGTATTTATTTCCAATAATGACCGCAATCTGCAAGGGTAATGTAGGGTACTGTCTCAAACCGTGGTCTGTCCGTCGATGGGACCCTCCATTGTAAACCAAGACCCTTTCAAATACCTTAGAAAGTAAGGTAAGACGGTTTGCGTTCCCATTGAGGGACCACATTTGAATTTTGATCTATTGAATGCGTCAGCCTTTATTAAAAGATCTCAAACGATTATAAATTTAGCCTCTAGTTTGTAAAAGTAGCCATTCAAAAGTTACAATCGTAACTAAAAAGTTACGATAAAATTACGATTGTAACATTTAAATGGCTTTTGAATGGAAGAGGCAACGCAGACGGTAAGACTGTCATTTTCCAGAGTTTCGGCATTCTTCTGGGTAATCAAATTTTATTAAGGGGTATCATTTAACCCCGTAACCGGCTTGAAGAGGTCAGATCGGGAGTCGCTCTATTTTTTTTCGTGTGGTTAGTGCCCGGTACTGATAAATTGATAATTATTTGTGCAAGTAAATTATTTAAAGTTTTGATGAAAAGACCTTTTGAAAAACTGAAACGGGCAAATTAATATGATGTAGTTTTGCATTGAAATCCTCTGTAGAGGAGACGCCAAATAATATTAAAGATTACACTTACTAAGCTTTGAACCAAACTTCAACCGACATAAATCGTTGTATTTGAAAAGTAACACAGGCCCTGAATAAATGCAACTAAACTAGAAATGAGAACAATAGCACATTAAATTATCTTGCGGTAAACTGCCAAATCTATAGCTAAAAATGGCGGCCTTAAACCTGCAGCAGCTGCTTAAATGTTGGTCTAAGAAGATCCGATGCAAATAAGCCATGCCTTTTATTCCGTTCAAGCGTAGCCGGGTCACAGATCTAGTACAAATATAATTTAGTTGTAGCGTTGCAAATTAACTTATTTCTATTGATTTATTTGACCAACTGTATATTCCTGGCAATGAAATTGATTGTTAGACGGCCGTTAGTATTCAAATGAAATCGTGTCACGCAGATCTAGATTTTCGTTAGTCACATTGATAGATTATAATGATCACAGAATATTTTTATACGTAGTATGACTATTGACTAGTATAATCATAATCAATATATGGTCTAAGATATAATACCAAACCGAGCCTAATATTATTGGTTAGAAAAAAGCGAAAAGTTCTCGTCAATATAGGAAATCATTTTCCGCCTGGGCTTTTGTGTGACTCTGTCCTTGATATTAATAAAATACATAAAGAAGTACGATAATGCAAACATCTAATAAAAAACATTAAATAGAAAACATGAAAACGTTTCCATACTCTAGTTACCTGACACTTAGCACCATTTTGCACTAAGCGAAACACGATTCACACTGTTATTCGATTCTATAACACTGTCACTACTCGAGCTTAATCGATAATCACTTCGCGTGACTGTGCGTGCGTAAGTTCGCGTTCGATCGGAACAATCGAAGTTAGAGGAAGTATAGTAGTGCTGCGCGGCCGCCTCACGCGGCGTCTGACCATCAAGTGGTGGTCGTCGACTCAGCCTCCAGCGTGCCTCCTCATCCGCGTAATGCTTCCCGCTGCGGTGAGCCCGCACAAAAGCGCGAGGGGGGCCTTAATCACTTCCAAAACCATTTGAGGAAACAATGTCCAGGTGCGAACTCAGTCACGCTCAATCCGACCCGACTAATGACAAAGTTCAAACGCTTACTCCGCACAATGAATTGGCTACTGAAAATTCGACTCAAACGCAACACATTAATGATTGTATATTTAATTTGAATGATAATGAATAACGATTTACAATTTTTCTTTTAAAAAATACCGGAAACGACTGTCACGGAGTAACAAAACCTCTTTATGTTCAAAGGTTTCGAAATAATATCGCAAAACGATTATTTTTTCTGAACTTATTCTTATTTTTGTTACTTAATTCAGTCGGCATTTAAATTAATATTATGAAGAAGTTATTGTTAAATAATAATAGTGATCGTACAATGTAACCGAGTGCAAGACAAAAAGGTGGAACAAAGATCATTGAGTGGTTGGATTTTTAGGACATTATTTGTTATCTCCAGAAATTAAAGTTACATTTCCACTGCCTGCACGGGCACTTTTTCAACGATAACAAGGTACAGAAATATTCAAGAAAATCAAATCTTGAAATGGCTGTCTCATAGAAACATTTTCAAACAAAATGTTTGCAAATTTTCAATGCAGCCATCAGCACCATGTTTTGAGTGCTTTACATTGAGTTTTACCGTGTAAAACGTGATTTTTCACCCATAAAAATAAGTCGTTTCTCAGCAATTTTTTTTACATAGAGTTAGCTAGTTTGATGTACACAATACTTGTTTGTCGGTTTCGTGAATGGTCCGTTTACACCTTGTATACTGTATCTAACGTCTATTGAAATACTTCTTATCCTTTCCTATTACTCAAGGGATCCTGAGTAATGAGGATTTTTTTTGTAATTTATTGTGATCCTAGGAACAAATAAATAATCGATCTGAATACCGAAGTCTGCTTTAGGCCACATAGACCCCCACCCACCACCCACCCTTAGCGAGTAGTGAAATTACATGATTATTACACACATTTTGTTATTTTATTATTTGTTATTAATTTTAACGTGTGCCCTTAGTCTATAGTGAAACACATATTTCTTAAGCAGTAACACGTTGTATATGTATCAATAGTAGTCAACAAGTTCAAAAACGTGTTAGTACTTGATCTCGCTCCAAAAAATATGAGTGATGGCTCATTCGATTCAGAATGTCGTCTAAAAAAATGTGTCACAAATTTATATTCACTAGGTACTTAAAAATTGCAATTGTTATAAAGAAATAAAGATGAAAAAAAAATGGTATTTAGTTTTTCGTTAATAACTCAAAAACTATTAATATTTAAGGCATTTTGAAAAAAGATCCTTAAATAGGAGGATATTTCCAATACATAAGTTTCACTTTCAGAGCTCTATCTCTATTATTTACCATTTAAATTCAACGCCAAAAGTTGGGCTTCGTCCAGCCGTAACGATATACATTACCCCTAAAGACAATGTACCACATATAATATTTCTTTTTAGGAACAAATATTAATTTAAAAATTTGAATAAATTATGGTATCATTCAGACACTTGAAAAAATAAATCCTCGTTGGAAAAAAAATTGAGTAAATTTTTGAAAAAGTTATACTACTTTTTATTATTTAATTTTTTTCCAATCTCTGTTATCTTAAACTACTACTCAAAAGTTTAAATTATTAACCTAAACATCTATAGCATCGTAGAGCCTTTATACATATACTGAACAAAATCACGCGATAAAAATTAATTAAAGTATATTTTTTTTAAAGTTAACAAAAAATTTAAAAAAACTAAATCCCATCTTTTTTCATCTTTATTTCTTAATGACAATAGGGTAGTTGACCAATAAAATCTAATTAGTCCGTCAGATCGATTTCCAAAAAATATTGGCCACGTATTACGACGTAGTGTACGACGATGCGGTGCGTCAAAAACTCGTGTGGCGTCACATTTCGGTACCTACACTTTTTAGCGGAAAGTGACGTCACAAGCAACAGTTGCAACGTTATTTTCTATTGATTTGATAAAACAAAAAATACGTATTCATTATTTTCGATAATCTATCTAACTGACGGACTAAATAGAATTATATTTTTTACTCAGGAAACATCCCTATTGCAATTATTAAGTGGTAAGTGGTGAATATAAATTTTCGATACATTTTTCTAGACGTCATTCCGAATGGAATGAGCCATCACTCATGTTTTTAGGAGTGAGATCAATAACTAACACGTTTTTGAACTTGTTGACAAGACTATAAGGGAAGGTTTGGAGTGATTTTTAGAAGTTAATCCTAATTATCGGGTGCATTCAAGCAAAACCGCAAGCAACAGCTAACAATATATACATTTTTGAATTGTACTTTTTAACCCCTTTCATTTGATATCCCTCCTTTTTGCTTCGCCTTAGCCGGGTAAAAAAAAACAACAATTCAAAAACGAAATCAAAAGAAAAAGTTGTGATCGTCGAAATTTGTTTGTTTTTTTTTCAGTTCCTTCTCCACACCTCTAGGAACTTAATAAAAAGTCCCATGAAAATTCGATCACTATATTCGTTCCACCTTTTGAATATTTTAACGGAAGGAGAATGAATTGCACTCGGCTAATAATAGTTTAGTATACTATCGAGAGGATTGCCTCCATCCGCATCATTATGTTGAACGCGATGATTAGCGTCGTAGCAGTAACCACGGCAATCGTGACTTTCATAGGTCTGCAACAGAAAGTTATTTATTGTACTTATTGTTAGTTTATATTGAACTTGAGTGAGACTGGTAGCTACGAGTATATCTGGCAAGATCCGTAACCGTGGCTTTCGGTTGCAGATTTCGTTCCATACAACACAGCTGTAAAGCAAAGAATGGTCGTGCCTAGTGGACAGAGATGATCACTTTAAGAACTCGCTTTTGGTATAATATCAGAAACAGACAAGGCAACGAAAAATTGAGTTCTAGACTCACCAACGACGCAAGCAGGAACAAAGACACATCATCACTATCATCATCATTTCAGCCGAAAGACATCCAATGCTGGACCTAGGCCTCCCCCAAGTGTCGCCACATTGACCGGACCCGTGCGACTCGCATCCAGTGGATCCCCGCAACCGTCACCAGGTCATCCGTCCACCTAGTGGGAGGCCTTTCAACGCAACGTCTTCTTGTTCGCGTTCGCCACTCCAGAACTTTGGCCCCATCGGCCATCCGTTCAGCGCGCAAAGTGACCTACCCACTGCCACTTAAGTTTGGAAATTCTTCGGTCTACGTCGATAACCTTGGTTCTCTTGCGGGATGTCCTCATTTCTGATTTGATCACGCAAGAAAACTCCCGAGCATAGCCCTCGCCATTGCCCTTTGGGTGACTTTAAGCCTTATGATGAGGCCGATTGTGTGTGACCATGTTTCGGTCCCGTATGTAATCACTGGCAACACACACTGGTCATAGACTTTCGTCTTGAGACACTGCGGTAAGTTGAACGAGAAGATACCACGTAACTAACTGAACGATGCCCAGCTGAGTCGTATTCGATGCTTGACCTCTTTGACCTCTTTCTCGAAATTAGACCTACTTAACTGGACCGTTTGTACCAGGTAGACATAATCGTCTACAACTTCGAGTGTAGTCTCCGCTCTTGATAGAAGTGGTTACATGGGCATTCAACATGACTTTGGTTTTGTCCATGTTTATTTCGAGACCCATTCTTTAGGAAGCTCTACTGAGGTCATCGAGCATTGTACTGAGGTCCTCCATGGTCTCAGCCATGACAACATTATCGTCGGCAAACCGCAGGTGAGAGATGTACTCACCATTGACGTTGTTGCCTAGCCGTCTACAGTCCAGAACCTTAAAGAGAGAGCGGTGAACAGTTTCGGAGATATGATGTCTCTCTGTCTCACACCTCGCTGCAGAAGGATAGGTTCCGAGGTCTGGTCCTGAAGTCGGACTGACATGGTGGTACTTTTGTACAAACACTTGCAACAACTCGATGTACAGATAGTCGATTTAGCACCGTTGGAGATACTGAACTACATCCCAAGTCTCGATCAAATCGAAGGCTTTCTCGTAATCCACAAACACTAAACAGAGAGGCAGGTTATACGGCGGGCAAGTGCCACATGAACACGCAATGACTTAGCGCAAGTGAAGTGTTACTAACATAGTTTGAAGGTTTTATTTGCTAACACAATTTGTATTATATCATATGTATGTTAGTCTGTAAGTAAGGTATATATCTATGGGCCAAAGTAGTCTGAAAATAAATGTATGTTGTTGTTAGGTCTTTTGTATAACCTACCGCAGCATATGTATGTTGTCTACGGTGCTAAAGCCTTTTTGGAATCCGGCTTGTTCAGGAGGCTGGAAATCGTCAAACCTGCGCGCGAGACGATTCGTGATAACTCTTAAAAACAAGTTGTAGATATGACTCTTTACATCGTTCTCACATACATGTATAATCTCAACATGAATGATGTAACCAAGATTTTGAAATAATATTTTGATTGAAAAGAGTGTCCATGGAGTTTCTTGCCCATTCTTCTCCATAGAGATCTACGCTTTGGAATGGGCAACTACAGTACTTTCACAAGTTATTATGCCTTGTGACTGTGACTGTAGCTTAGCCTTCTTTGTTTTTCCGACATTCAAAAGTGCCTGTAAGGGTCTAATTGAAATAAATGCTTTTGAGTTTGAGTTTGACTTAGAAGTGAGATGGGCCTATAGTTCTTCAGCCGGGCATTGTCGCCCTTTTTGTAGAAGAGAAACACCACACCCTGCACCATGCCTGTGGCGTTTTTCCTTCGAGTATGACGGATTGAAACCGCTTCTGAAAGGCCTTAAGTACCGGTTTTCCACCTGCCTTCAGGAGATCGGCCGTAATACATCATCACCCGGTGCCTTGTTGTTCTTAAGCTGTTTCAGAGGCATCCTAATCTCTTACAGGCTGACGTCCGGGATGACTTCGGTATAGTGTCGGGTCCATCTAGCTCTTAGGTCATTTGCAAGATCTACTACGGCTTTACTGGTTGATGTGTATAACTGCTCATTGAATCTCTCGATCTCCCTCAGTAGCTCCGGTTTGGCGGGTACGATCCTGCCATCATCGGTCTCTAGTTTCGTGAGCTGGCTCTGCCCAATAGCCAGATCTCTAGCAAATACCTTGGAACCTTTATTCCGCTCAATTGCGTCTTTAATACGCTCGGTATTAAAGCGGCGGAGGTTGCTTTTCAAGAATTTACAGATCTATAGTCTATTGAGCTACTATTGCAGGATCATCTCACGCCGGTCCTGGATGAGTTTGAGAGTATCAGAGAGCTTTTTGTTCTTATGTGCACGACGTGTCTTGAAGAACTAAGACCCAGTCGTATCGACAGTTTGCACGAACCCATCGTTGTATTCGTCCACTGAGCTTCCTAGGCAGTCGAAACGATTCTGGAGTTCAAGCTGAAAGCTCTCGGGGTTTTGGATCTGGATCTGTGCTGGACGGAGCGTAGACTTCATCAGTAGAGACCTTTCAAGCTTGATATTGATGTTCAATGTGCCTCTTACCATGCGATGATCGCTCCTGCTTTTCACCGAATTGATCACAGAGTAATCAATTGAACATTTGCTTCTTGGTTGACATGATGAAGTCAATATCATTTTTAAAGGCACTATCGGGACTCTGCCAGGTCCACTTCCTGTGGCCACGCTTTCTGAAGAAGTTCGTAATATAGAGGCCTTCCTTCTCCATAAAACTATCCAGTTGGTGACCTCGGTGGTTCCACCGTCCAACCCCAAATTGCCCCACCGGAATTGATCATCCCCGTCTGGTTTGCCCAGTTTCGCGTTGAAATCCTCCATGACCACAGTTAAGTGAGTTTTGAAACCATGCATGGCTTTAGAGATATCCTCATACATTGTCTCTACTTCGTCGTCGAAGTGTGCCGAGGTCGGGGCGAAGAACTGTATGACCTTCAGCGAATATCTTGAAGACATTCTGAATATAAGATACGCCACCCTGGTCGATACACCCTCTATCTTCACCACGAGGGACTTGTGGATCATAAACCCAACACCACCCTTGGACTGGCGGCCACCTCTCGGAAATAGAGCAGGTTGCCAGATTTCAGGATTATCGTGTCCTCCCCCTCTCTTCGGACTTCAGATAATCCCACAATACTCCATCGCAGCTTGCTCAATTCCTCTTGGAGTTCCGTTATGTTCTCGTCAGTCCGGAGTGTACGCGTATTGTATGTTGCCACGTCAAGTCATCGGTATAGGCAGCCAGATCCCTTTTAGAGATTCTGCGCACCCCGTAGACGGCCTGCCGGGTACTAGGGGCCATCTCTGTGTTACGCTCATCATTAGGGGGGTTTTGCCATAATCGGCCACGCTTGGCAGGCGGGTTGGCGATCGCAGTACGTTAGTTACAAAAGCACAGACAACACTGTCCATTCTCTGGTAAGTTCTTTAGTCACCTGTCTCTTACGACACACACGGGAAGATATGGGATGGTGCTATTCTTTACGTCCGACACCATACAGTACGTCACCAAGACTACGGAACAAGGACTGTGTTGTCTTATTCAAAAGAAATTCATCAAGTCAAGGCTCCCAATAAAAGGTTTCCAATAAAAAAGGGGAAACGCCCTTAATTCCCACTCAAATTCCTTTCAAATCACGGCAACATCTCATAATACTTTGTGAAATCATAAAAACTGCCTCTCTGAATTTGTTTAAGATACTCGTGTTAAGGTACTGCAGACACTTCAGTCACTTAAGCATCAATTCAAATCAACACCAACCAATTCAAGTGTGAGACTTAAGGTATGATTCCGAACCACGCTGCACGCAGCAGTGCTGCCGCGACACTACTGGTCCCCATACAATTTCTATAAGCTTATATGAGATTACATTCCGAGCTAGGCAGCAATGTCGCGGCAGCAATGTAAGCAAAAGTCCTTAGTGGCAGCACTGCGGCAACAGCACTGTTGCTTGATGCCGAGTTCGGAATCATATCTTAATAGTGGGAATCAGTTATGAACATCTAAATAAAAAATAGTGGAGTTTTAGAGCTGAATCTCATCTGGCACCACGGAATCACACTTTTCTATGCACCTATCCTTTTCCGTCTCTCAGAACCGTCATTTGCTAGAGCAAATAGAGCGTGATGCCGACCGCATCGTCGATGCTGCTGCATTGATTGCGCGATTCCCGCTCTGCAATTCTTTACTGCTAGATGATGTTCAACCCTTAGGGACCTCACGCACTATACGACCGCAGCCACAATCAGTGCTCGCACAGTCCAGGTTAATGGTGGCAGTTCCTTACTTTTTGAATTTTCGACTGGTTGGGGTCGCATAGTACGTGAGGTCCGCTTATGCCTTGTGCAAGGGAGCATACCCGTCAGCGTTGTGTAAGTATATCGCGCTCTTCAGAGTGTAGTATACGATCTGCATGTAGCAGTAGATGAGGTAGTATAGGGCCAGCGCCGTCGCCGTCACAGACAGCTGCACCACCGTCACCAGGTCCGCCACTATCCTCCACGTTTTTCCACAACCGTGTTCCAGCTGAAAACGTTCGTTTATGTTCCACCAATGGTAATATAACATCACACCTATATTTCAGCGATGAATTTTAGCACTAAAGAATGCTCTGCCTCGTTGATATAGTGGTCGGAAGAGTAGTCACTTTTCCGACCACTAGATCAGCAGTCGCTGAGGATTCGTTCATGGGTTCGGACAAAGTTTTATTCCGTTTTTCCATCAGTAGTTTCTTAGTAGCAGGCCACGGAATCTGAATTTGTGGCCGGTTGATGGCAATAAACTCGGTCTCAATTACATTGGACTACCTGGAACTCACGAAATGTGAGTGTTCTAAGGTCTTCTGCGCCTAAACCTTCGAGGATTATAGGCATGATGTTATTTTATGTTAAAGATTGCAGATTACTAGTATGCCTGACCTCTCCAACAAGGCATGCGGTAGTAGTAATAAGTTTATTTATTCAAAAGAAAAGTAATAGATATACCTTATAATCTAACTATCATTTACATAATAATATGTAATTATTTGAATTTACAACATTCCCAAATGTTGTAAATGTGCAACGAATAGGTACTTAGAAATTGAACTAAGTAAGTAAACCTTTTGCTCGGCCATCTGCACTGTAGCCATTAGGTTATTGTTGCTTTTTAAGGAATTCACACAATTAATAGCAGATGAAAGCGGAGTATGGACAAATATGGGTAGACTTTTCGCCAACGACACAGCTTGGGAACTAACAAAATGCGTTTGTGTGGAACTGGATGGTTCGGTTAAATGAGTAGTATAGCGGAGTCTTCCCACTCTTCATTTTCCTAAAAACTTTCTTCGTATTTTCCAAGAAAATAATTTTCTCAATTTTCTTATAATTGCCATCCATTCTTTAGGAGTCGGTTTTAAAATCATTTCGACCTAGTTAGAAAAAAGTAAGAAACCAACGAACTTTTTCAATTTTACATTTACAATATTAGTGAGGATTTCGTGGCCAGTTCTCAATTGTTATAATCGTGGTCATGCTATTGTGATAAGCACTGGAAAATTACTAAAACGTCTAGGTAGGTAAGATTTTTTCCTTAAAGCTAACAGCCCGCTGTGAGATAGATGTGAATGATTCTCCATTCAATACACAAATATCCCTAACTGCATTTCAGTCTGAATTTGTTAGTCATTACAGTTAAAAGATCAAACGATTAGCTTTAGCACCGATTTGCTTACATTCAGAGTATTAATGTATTTTTTCACCTAAAGCTCGTTAAAAGGCGTTAAAGTCACAAGTTTACCAACTAATCTAATCTATCAGGTGAATGAATGGCCGGACCAGCCCAATTTAGCGGTCGACAGACGAACACTTTACAGTTCTTGGTCTTAACCTAGAGAGATCACTATCAAACGCTTTAATTACACTTTAACAAACACTACGCGCCTGCAACCTCAATTGGGTTCATCAAACAAGGTTTCATTTAGTACGTAAAGTAAATAAAATACTTTATTAACTACTTGCTTCCTTTTCCCTTTTAAAATGTAGATTTCTAATTCTTGATGTATACTCAATAATATTGAGTTAAATTAACTTTAATTTACATCCATATAAGAGTTCCGATTTCATTGAATCGTACTGCAATAATTTTATTAATATGTTTAGATATTTTGTGATTTTTGATTATTTTACGGTCCCTGATGTTGGAAATTGGGACAAAAGACGAATAGTTGACACAACATAAACGGCAACCTTGCCTAACTAAGCCTAATCAATTTGCAAAATGACTACTCATCATTTCATTTGCCATATAAAAAACGAACTGATCTTTAACAGGTACGGGAACCACCAAGTCTAAGTAACCATTTAACTCCGTTTCGAAAAGGGCCGTGGCAATCCCGGAAGGAAACAGAAGCCGAAGATATACAACATCCACGTAATTACCAAACAATGTGTATTATAGTATAGTGTCCCCGAATTTACACAGATTTTAAATGGAAAAGATAAGAAATAATTTAATACTAGTAAGTATGTACATCGAGTTAGTGTCGGAAACCTTCAAGCCTTCCGCCTCATCATCCGGCAATGTTTATCAATATTATGTCTTGTTTTCATTTTATAATTATTAAATTGTTACTATATTTTTTCTAGGTATCACTGAAAATATTGGGTTCCGAACAACAGAACCCGGTGACGTGATAGGCCCAGAAGTAGATGGCGTGACGAGCTTGACTCTTAAATAGCCAAAGACAGATATACATGGAAAGAGGTAAGGGAGGCCTTTGTCTTGCAGTGGGACACATCAGGCTCATAATAACAAAGTAATAATAACTGGAAATATTGAGGTACTTATGTTGTTGCTATTAATGGAACATAAATATAACAAGAGATAAACGCTTGAAACAAGAGTTTTCTGATTCCTCCTAGATGTTGAAATCTCGTCCAAATCCAATTTCAAACAAACTTTACAGAAAACTATTTCATAGAATAAAGGAGAAAGTGATGGAGTGTACACTATACATACAGGGTGTAAACAGACTCTTCACGAAGCCGTTAACCAAGCATTATGTACATCAAACTAAGTAACTTTACGCAAAAATTATTGGCTGGGAAACGACTTTTTTTTCTTTGGGGTGTAAAATCACGTTTTACAGTAGGAATCAATGTAACGCATTCAAAACATTGTGCTGATGGATGGATTGAATAGTACGGGGGTCATGAAGGTGTCTTAAGTAAAAAAAAAAATACATGAAAACATGTATTAAAAAAACTTGTGAAAATGTTGGAACTTTCACCCCCAATATCTCCGTAACTAGAAGGTTCCCAGGTATGGTCTAGAACAAAAATATTATCACAATGACGGGGAGAACAAGTGCCTTTCAGCTTCGTTAAGCGTCTTTTTACACCCTTTATAACTACTGCATATTTTACTTGTTATTGAGAAAGGACAGTAGACAAGTAGCTACTAATAACGTTACTACTCACTCAAGGCTTTTCACTACCTACCACAACTTTTTTAGGAAAGAGTTTTTTAATCTGCGAGTTGTATATTCAGGAAAACCTCGAAAATATCTACATCGACTAGTTAGATGATCAGCTATTTATTACGAATTAAGTGAAAAGACCCAAATTTTTCACAATCTAGATTGTCACCAACAAATATTAAGTACTTTATGCACATACATGGACGAAGTGGACCAAATGCAATAGTCATTTACTATCAGTCGACTTTTGGCTTATAGAGATGCAGGTTTGAATTTTTGACAAATCATATAAATTAGTAGTCCATAAAAGTTTTATTACGTAAGCATTAAAAAATGACCATTTCACCTTGTAGTGGGAAGCGGCGCTGTCCCAGGGCGCGCCGTGTCACGATCCTAGTCTCGATGCTATCTGTGCGCACGAGCATCCATTACCGCGTACTAACACTCCTACGCCGACGTCGGCCGAATCGCCACGTTCTTGTATATTGTTATCACTACACTGATCGTACCTTGATAGTGAAGAAGAAATCCTGGGGAAGTCGTAACCTTTGGAAATCGATCTCAAAGATCTTTTTGTTTTTAAAGAAAAATAGGGTTTTGGTCGTCTGATTCTAAATATTTTAATATTTTTAAAAACGTTGTTACTACATAGAACTTTATTTCAAGACTGTAGTGGCGACTTTCAGATAAAACAGAACACTCCCGCTCGGCCGTCTGTCAACAGTCTCAGTAAATACCACCAAAAAGTATGTATCTATACAGTTGCGTCATGAAATACACAAAGAGGACTAAGGAATCCAAAAAACAATTTACATAGTTTCCTGGTTCCTCGCGGCTAGTCAAAGGGCAGGTCGCAGCGTGTCCGTGTTGTAACTAGACAAGAGCAAGACATTCCTGAATAACGACAGGCGATGCATCGAGCAGGAGCGATGGCCGATATAGGGCGCACGAA
The DNA here is from genome assembly GCA_950005105.1 of Lycophotia porphyrea. Lineage (NCBI taxonomy): Eukaryota > Metazoa > Arthropoda > Insecta > Lepidoptera > Noctuidae > Lycophotia > Lycophotia porphyrea. Next base: position 10,190,002 of record OX465398.1, read on the forward strand.
GCAACCACCTCGCTCACGACGCCCGCAGCCGACGCCAACGCCGAACTTATGACGATTTTATCGGGCAACTAATTAGGCATGGCGTCACTTCACAGGGTTACAGTTATGTAAACAGAAAAAGTGAACGAAAACATCGTGAGGAAACTAGTTTGTTCTAGACAAAATTCGAAGACATGCGATATCATCAAATCCGCATTGGGCCCGCATGGTGGATTACGGCCCACCCACTCTTACAGAGAGAAGGCCTGTCTCCCAGTAGAGGGAACGCCTCTAAACCGAACGGAGAAATAAAATAATAACTTTCCGTCTTTCTGACCGTCTACCTTGAGCTAGGTATATTTTTGAGATATTTTTCGACCACGCGGACTGAGCCACAGGTAAAAACTAGAAAATTAAAACTTTTAGCACATTTACCTTTCTCTCCGAATCCTTACCGCATCCTGAGGAGGCCTGTTGCGAGCACGGCATGGAAGGCAGTTTCGACTCGCCGCAGTGACCATAAGCGTACCCGCATGCCTTGTCATACTATTAACAAAAGAAAACCATAATGGTTTAAACAACAGTCATTAAGTTTTGGGCATCTATCTTATTCCTTGTTATTTATTTATGCAGACAGTTCTATGCTAATTCTTGTTCAGCGTTGGAGACATAGCTCAACACATTACTTGTACTTGGACAGTTCATCTCTTCTTCTTCGATGTTATAATCTACGCAACTCTTTTTAGTATAAAAAATATTTATAATCCAAACTTGTTTTTTTTTGTTCTTACTGACTGTCATCGCACAGCCCATATCACTGGACGGATCGGCATAAAGTTTGGTAGTGGATAGTACTCGCGTATCTAATTTATCTAAAAGGTGCCGATGCTCTAGTTTACGTTCAAAGAGGCGAGACATGTCGACTTCTGCCTTAACTTAAAGGCAATCAATATTTTCTATTAATGACTCACCGTTTGAGCATCTATGTCTATCTATAAGATCATGATCTAATCGTTTCTTCAGCTTGTCAATAATTTCTCATCTAATATTGTCTTAATTCTTATCTAATTATTTCATCTCTTCCCCTCGGACGCATGTTCGATGCAATAAATATAATAAAAATAATTGCAATCGACCACGTTTTGCTTACTTAGCGATACGATACGGCCGCACTAAGAGCTCCGCGAGCTCAGTGCATGACGAAAAGCAACCGGGTGCACTCATTTACCTCATTTTAGCGATAGCTTAGCCTAAACGTTACCTGAGTAAACCCGTTCAAGTTGTTTGAGTGTTTAACTGAGTAGCGTAGCGAATTCCACCAGGTACCACTTAGTCGCGTCCCCTACACATACAGATAGCTATTATGATGGAGGCATCCGCAGAGGGTTTGGAAAATTCAACACCTAAGGGGTTGAAATAGGGGTTAAAAGGCTCGGCTACTTTCACTTCTTAACTTACCGTCATTACATCAATGGGCGTGGGAGGTGGAGGCACTGGAAATGAGCCTATGATTTGATTGAGTTTTTCACTAGTCTTCAGACAGCCACATTTTCGCCTGGAACTCTTTCCGCAGTCTATCTCTTCTATCGAACCGTTGGTTATGGGCCCACATATCCCATGGTTCAGCAGTGGGACCAATTGGCGACCACATCTGTCAGTCATCACGGCCATCTACAAGTGTATACCATGTGGCACGTTACCTAAAAGGGCAATTCCACTGGTGTGCGGCACAAATCTTTCTTTCAGTGGGCTCGTCGTAAACTTAAACAAAATGTGCGCGTGTTCACCGCAACGGAGAGATATCTGCTGACTTTTGTTAGAATAATAAGGGTGGCCAAAAGAACATAAAGAGAACTTTAATTGTAAATTGGTTTGAATAAGATTTGATATTTATCTTCTGATATATGGGACGTTTTCGTGAAACTGCAGCTGTAACTTAGTTTTTCATTAAGATACTATGAAAAAACAATTTAGTTTTGCTGTTGAGTGTAAATTGACCTAAGAATGAGCAATAAAAATATTGTAAATATATTGTTTGGTGCTACGGAACCCATTGTGTGAGAATCCGACTCGCTCTTGGCCGGTTTTTTTGAACAGCAGCAATCTTAACAAACTAAATTGCCTAGTCAAGGCATTTTCTGTTTGATATCACTACTTACGTGCACCATGTCATACACGGCATAACGCCATAAAATATCTGTTTGATTATGGAAGCATGAATTTTAGATGTCAGATCATGAAATGCTGTTGTAAAAATGTGGTTCGTGGTAACTAAGGATTTTGAGGAAATAAAATTGAAAATACCAGTAAGTTCACATAGCACTATGATTTTGATTGTAACACAAAACAAAAATAACATATGAACAAATAAATGACGTGATTACAGTGTCACTCTGTTGGTCTGTAGACAATCAATAAACTTACGTTTTTTTTTTTAATTGACAACTTGCGAATGAAGGATGCATTTCGATTTTATACCGATTTGAATATTAATATTGAATGCCACTTTACTGATAACATTTCTAAGGTTCGGACTCCACCAAAGCGGAGACCAGCGAAGATGTGCGAAACCGAGAGGAGAGGAGATGCTTAAGAGCTAGGGTACACGAAAGCTGTGCGAAGATGTGCTAAGCAGAGAGAAGAGGAGTCCGGCCCTAATGTTAGATGTTGCAAACTTAAGTTTTGTGCCCTGCACTCATAGGTAAAACCATCAACCATGGTCGATGGGTAAAACCAACCCAAAACGCGGTTCGCGGTTATAATCTTGATATTTATTTGACTCTGAGGGAGCTGTACCCCTTACTTTTTGATATGGATACCTACAAAGTACAAATTTACGTGAAAACCAATTCTATTACTATGAAATTCAATTTACAGTCCATTAACATTGTGATCTGAAATCGAGTGCAATTCGCGGAAGACGACCGACTCAGGCGCCGACGCGCGGCCCGGTAACCGAAGTGACAAGGCACGTACCGCAGCCCAGCGTGCGAAACACCACAGATATTATTTCACACTCAATTTTGACCCAATTATTGTTGTTTGCAGTAAGTACATTTATATGTAAACAAGAAGTTATTAAGATGAGGCGAGCAGTACTTCCCGCCTCTTCTCAAATATTGAAACAAACCATTATTTAATATTGGTTTGCGCGGTGCCCCTTCCCCGCCAGGCGCCAACCCGGCCCAGAAGCATACTAGAACCATATTAGAAGTTACACATACGTCTGTAAAACTAAAAGTTTACGATATGTGATTTAGAAGTTTCACGACAAAAGGGTCTTGATAGACGGCTTATAAGCGTTCTGTTTTTCCTTTTGAGGTAAAAGGAATCCTAAAAATGAAGAGAAAACTACATCAATGATTTTACCTGGAATTTAAGTAGACCACTAAGGGAATATGAGCAGACCTACTACAAATACTAAGTAACTCCCCATTGGGCATGGGCATGGGCAGTTTTGCCACCGTAAAAAAATGTGTGATCGGTATACGGGACGGTACACAATAAGAGCCATCAGCTTGAGGTAAACTTGAATTCTATTAGCGAACTGGCACACCACCTCAATATATACATTCTTAAACTTGCTAATGCATTCAAATTCTAGCTTAATTTGTTTCGGCGATAATCGCAAGTGTCAAATGGCCCTAATTTACCGCGGTGCCATACCGTTCTACTATTGTCAGTGTTCTTGCGGAGCTTATAATTTCGTGCCCCTTTGTAATTTGTGCGTTTTCATTGAACAAGGTTGGGAGAGAATGAAAAATTGTCTGGATATCAGAATCATTCACCAAATTTTTTTCTATGAGTTATAACGATTAGCGACTGCTCAGCGGCACCAATGGCAACGCGTCAGTTAAAACGTTGAGATGACTTGATGCTCATCACGTTTGTGGAGTTTCACAAATTAATTTAACCACATCAATTCCTGTCCATACAAATGGTATCAGGTATGTCGACAGAATTCTTGGTCGATTTATTTTTTAAGCATGTATCTCTACGCGATATCTCGACTAATCAGACTCTACCTAGTAGCGGTATTTTCATACAAGCCCAAAAGGCGTCAAAAGTTTGGGTTATTTTTTTAGGATGGTATATCTTCAAATGACCCCTCCCGCTCTGGGAGAAGCGGAAGGGAGTGTCAGACTTGCACTGACTAAAACCCATCCATGTCCTTCCTTGCCCTTTGTGTTCCAGGGCCGCGGTATTTCTTTCGAACAGTCCCGCAGCCCTGGCAGGTTTCGGCCCTTGCGGGGCCCTCCCTGTGTGCTGCTCTTTGAGGCGCGCGTGGAACACGAACGCGCCTTGCCCTTATAACCTTCTACTCTTCCTGATTTTAGGGTTTCTGAACAGTCTGCTACCTCTATAGGCTTGCCGTATTGTTATACCCTAGGCACGCCACTCTCAACTGATTGTAATGTGGTGCCTACTTACCTAAATCCTTTACCCGACCTGATATTAGGAAGGTGAAACGTTTAAGCGGGCTCTATTGTGATCACTTATCCGTAAATTTACTAAAGTACATCAAATCTTAACCATAAGTAGTCGTAACTGGCAACAATGGACTCGCACTACCCCAACCGATTAATGCGTTTGCGCTGTGTGCGTGTTTTCGACACTTGAACTCAAATAATTCATATTACCGTAGACAGTTTCATGTGGCATAACGGTGAAGCATAATTCTATACATTTACCTCATTGTCACTGCAAAATGCATTACGCGACCGTGAGAAGGCCGAAAAGTCCTTACGCCAACGTCGCAACGACGGACATTCGTAGCTAATACGTGCCAATCTTGCCAGATTTTTATTACTATGGCTGACATAACTGTAACAACATAACGTGCGCTCAGAAATTGATAGGTGTGAGAAATTCATGTAACAATGTGTAAGACGTAGCAGTGTCTAATAAATGATTTCGTATTTTACTCTTTCTTGCTGTATGGTGGCTGTGGGTAACACCATGTTTCCTCTCTCTTGGTGTCGATCCTTGCGGGTAGCTCATGTTTAAACTGTGAAATAGTAGTAAGTAGTAATCTATGTGCCTCAAGGGGATTTCGGTCGGGCCAAGTAGGTATTATTGGGTCTTTTGACAGGAATTTCTTGTATCAGCCCAAACTCTAGATTTGTTCCAGATTGATTGCAAAAGGCTCACTGTTACGTATAACCTAAACAACGTATGTGGGTAGAGTCTACACTCTAGGTAGCTAATATACAACTCTCCCTAGCCCGTCGAAAACAGGCGCGATGCTGTTAATGAGTATATATGGAGGAAGAAAAGAATAAGGACTCCTAACAATGAAAACGAGTCTACAGCTAGCTAAGAAACTACGGTAGGTACCTAGCCATTTTCATGCAATGGTATTTTCACGGCATAAGGTACTTAGCTAATTATCTTTGAAGTTAGGGCACTGCATTATAATTGAAGGTAACCTAAACCACTGCGGTGAGCCAAGAATTAAGGGGCTTTGACATGATGATTCAGAAGAAAGGAAAGGCAACCTGCAATAATATGAGCAGGTGAAGACAGATTTCATTTCTACTAGGTACCTGCTCCTGTGTTGTGACGATAAATTAAGAAAAAAGATACAAATACAGGATGGAAGGGACACCGATTACCATGTATTCAGTACATCATTTTGAACCTAAATTACCGTTGACAAATTTTTATGTGGGGGTTTTACCTACTGAATACGTGGTAGCTAACCGTCTTTACGTCGATGTCCCTTCCAACTTGTATACGTAATACTTTTAAAATTCCTTCATAAATGATTCCCCCTTTCAGTAGACGATCAATTTTTCCATGAAATACCGGGCTGGGGTAGTGATTATAAAAGTCCCCTTCGCTCGTCGCTCAAGTAGTTCCAAACAAAAGGGAGCCTCATCCACCGTGCGCAGCTATTGGTTTCAAGCTTTTGTTTTGAATAGATTGTTTTCGATGAAAATTCCGATTCCATTTGAGCTTGACTGTAAATAGAAAATTATATTATTTGACACGGTAGGTTTCAAAAGTAATAAACTGCATAGCCTTTTTTTTACGGATGGGAAATCATCAAATGACTTCTCCCGCTCTGGGCAGAGCGGAAGGGAGTGTCAGACTTGTACTGACTAAAGCCCATCCATGTTCCTTCCTTGCCCTTTGTGTTCCAGGGCCGCGGTATCTCTTTCGAACAGCCCGCAGCCCTGGCAGGAAACTGTATAGCCTTTTCAATTAGAATAACTTCAGTATTGTGAGATGAAATCCTATTTATTTCAGAAGTTACCTAACTGTACACATAACACAACATCACGCCTGTAATCCCCGTAGGGTTAGGCAAACGTCAGAGGTGTACCTAATAGTACACCCACATTTCGCCAGTAATGTTTAAATTCCATGTAATAGGAGGCGAGCCTATCAACCGGGCAGAAATCCAGACTCCGTGGCTACTACTGAAAAATTCCTGATGGAAATACCCAATAGCACTTAGCCCGACCTTTGAGTGTGAATCGAACCCAGGACCTCATGCTCAGCAGTCGCACTTACGACCACTAATAATAAATAATATATAGGCGCAGTAGTATTATTAACACTATAAATTGAGAATGATGCCAGAATTCTGCGCGTATTCCTTTTCACTTTTGCATAATTCCGAGCCTATTCAAAACCAAAGTTACAGGTGTGCCCGTTATTAGAAATCGCTACACTCCTGATAAATAGAACAGCATATATGTAGACAGGGCTCATTTTTTAAACCTTTGAGAAACGTTGTTTCGTTTCTCAAAGGTTTAAAAATGAGCCCTCAATCCAGATGCACCTAGATAGGCCCATATCGCTCACCTAGTAATATATTGGCACATCTACGTTTTTTATATTTTACGGAAACGAAAATCAAAGATTTTATAAATGTTTAAAATTAATTTATGGGTTCATTTTACATTTTTTGACAGATTTTATAAGTTTATTAAAAAATAATTATAATTAAGTAATAACTTGTAACTAATTAATTTTAAACATAAATAAAATCTTTGATCTTCATTTCTGTAAAATATGAAAAACGTAGATGTGCCAATATATTACTAGGTGAGCGATATGTACCTAAATTCATTAACACCCTATTGTGAAGAATCGGTAGCACTGAATAGGGTTCTTCTGGTTTGTCCCATTTCATTACCGCTTTGTATTCACATAAGTACGACATCTGCTTTCAATAAAACCAGATCACAACTCAATCAATCAATCAAAAGGACGTTTCAGGAAGCGTGCGTATTGGAATGGAGAGCCTTCCTTTTGTGCGTTCGGCATGGACGTTAGGCCCTAGGCCTACCGCCCGGCGGGTGGCGCGAATCGCACGGTCGTTCACTCCCGCACCTGCCCGGTGTTATGATCGCTACCATTACGTCTGCTACACTGCGAATCGTGTGAATTGCAAAGCTTTTTGTTGTAACGACTTTTGTTAAACTTTGTAGTGGTTAAGTACTACCTACACACATCAAAAAAAGTTTGCGATCACTAGCATAAGCTGATATATTTCTTTAAATTGAACATTTACAAGAAAAAATCATTGTTGTGTGTTTTCTTTAAATAGAAAATACCCTGTTTGAAATTAAAAAATAAAACTATTTTTATTATGTAATTGTAACAGAAATTTGATAGAAAGAAAAAGACTGTTTAACCAAACTTAAACAACAATTTATAAATAAAAGGTTTATATATATATATATATTCAATATAATATAACTCCTCCCCTGGCTCGAACACATGCAAAGATCCTCCTGGGCATGCTGAGAATCATGTTATCCAGCATTTCTTGGGGTAACCTGTCCCATTCTTGAATAGCGGCTTCCCTGAGCTCTGGCACTGTCTGGGGACGTGGCTGACGGTTCCAAACAGCTCGCTTAAGGGGCCGGCGGACGATGAATTGTCCATACAAACGTAATACCAAAATCATTTTCAGTTTAAGCATATTACGACCTTATTATGCTGTTATTCGGAACAAGACAGTGTTTATATAGGTTCCCATTTTTTTTTTTTGCAAAATATTTACCTAAAACTAATTGTAAACAAATTGAATTTCTCACATTTTTACAGTATAAATAAGCTGTTTTCATCTCATCTATTCTATATTAAAAACGGTAATATTTTTAACGATGTTTATTGTTAAGTTAAACAATATAAAAAAAAATATTGGAAATGCATTGAGTTTTCATTCATCATTTTTGGTATTACGGCACACATTCAAATTACTTACAAATTTTCAGCGGTGATATGAATTAACAATAATTATAGAATAGTAGCTAGGTAAACACGATCCACACATTCACAATGCGCCGGGATCAAGTGTGAAACAGAGATAAGAATATTTTAACGGCTTTTTCCTTCGCTTCGAATTGCAATTCCGCGCGGCCTCCGCAGGGCTCTTAAGAGCATCCCACGCGTGCTCTATTGGTTTTAATTCAGGCGAGCCGGCAGGCCAGTCTAACATTGTGATGTCGTATTCCCGGAGAGCAGCATTGACTCGTTAAGCTCGATGGGTGGGTGCATTATCATCGACCAGTACAAATTGGTGCCCATAGTGTACTCGGAATAGTCTGGCAATTCCATTTATAGCCACTGCTCTATAATGGCTGTATACATGTCTGCTGTCATGAAGCCTCGATACGGGATCAAAGACGTTCTAGCTCCAATCATAATACCACCCCAAAAGGACACCGATTTCCCGCCTTGCTGAACTGTTCCAGTGGCAGTTCTTTGCCTTTCACGGTCTCCTGGTCTTCTTCAGACACGGATAAGTCGGTTATCTGGATGAGTACTGATTCGCGATTCGTCAATGAAGAGACAGTTTTGCCAAATGTTTCCTTCTTCATTTTGCCGAAGCCTAGCCCACTGCAATCTCCGTCGTTGTCGTTGCCGTGCTCGTAATCCAGTCTTCGTAAAATTCAATCCGTGCTCGTAAGCAATTCCGAATGATCTGAGTGCTAACTTCAAGCCCGGAGGTGGCCAGAACTTCTGATTTTATTTAAGTAGCGTTAATTGTTGAGTCACGGGCTACCAGCAATCTAATATAGTGCTTTTGGGCAGCAGACAAAACAGTCGGGCGACCACTGCGGGGTCGCGGTCAGCTAAATTACGCATCTCGTGGTACCTCTGCAACGTGGTCACAACACAGGATTGGGATATAGCAACTCTGCGTGCTATTTCTCTCGTGGTGTATCTTTCTTCCCTTATCCAGGTGTTACCCGCGACTTTGACGATGTCGTCAACCCAACGAGCTTTAGGACGGCCCTGGTTTCTATGATACGTAGGTACTTTCTTCATTTTAAAGACAATTTTGACACTTGCGACCCAGGAGATAGTGTCGCTTCAAACTCACTGGCTTTTCTCTTTCTCACTCATATCCTGTAGAAGTTCAGGTGACTGATTAGTCTTAAAATAAGAATCCTTACTAATAACATAAATGCAAAAGTAACTCGTTTGTTTGTAAACGAACCTTCTAAACGGCTGATCGGGTCATAATGAAATTTGGCAAGGAGTTAGATTATTAATCTGGGGGAAGGACCCATGCCATCTTTTTTATCTCATATACACACCAAGATTTCCACGCGAACGAAATCGTGAGTAACAGCTAGTCTACATACATATGACCTGTCACAAATCTATTTCCATACTCAACAAAACAAAACACCGGAGCATTAAATTGATACACGCCATCTGGGTCGCTTACATAAACACAGCCAAGAAACATCCCGAGATAAAAATACACAATTACGCCTGTTAATCATCCAAGGTGAAATTGTATGTTAAAGCGAAAATTGAAGACGGTTTGAACAATGGCCCGCTACACAAGGTCATTCATACAATAGAGGTTCGCTAAGTATTTTGGAAATGCGAAGGTCAACCGTGTCGATCCACGATAAGCCCTTCCTCCTTGTTAGCAGCGATAACCTATTTCACGCTACTGTGGACACACTCAACCCTATGTTTACAGCATCGCGATAAAATATGTTTATTTTTTGTTTGAGGCCATCAGGGACTATGTAACTAAATGAAGGAGTTTGACTTATTGAGGCAGTTTTCTTTGAGTGAAGACGATGAAAACTGCCTCAAGTTATTGAAGATTCCTTAGTGGCGCTTCTCTTGTTCTTTGCAGGTACCTGGTAGGGCTCTTTTCTGGAATGCGTAATGGCAGAAGCATAACATTTAGACTGCTTCTGCTGTATAACATAACATCACGCCTGTAATCCCCGAAGGGTTAGGTATAGGTGTACCTAATAATACACCCGCATTTCGCCAGTTATATTTTAGTTCCAGGAAATAGGGAGCGAGCTTATTACCATCAGCCGAGCACAAGTCCAGACTCCGTGGCTGCTTCTGAGAAAATTCCTGATGGAAAAACCTAATAACTCTTTACCCGACCCGGGAATCGAACCAAGGGCTTCATGCTCAGAAGTCGCGCTTGCGACCATACGACTAACGAGGCAGTTCTGCTGGATCTGATGCCATAATAAGGTTCATGTGTAAAATAAAAATCACAGATTGTTTACCATAATGTTTAATAAATAAACACATATTACATTTACGCTGCTGAAGCTACAGTCAGTGAGAGCAGCCGTAGCACTCGTGTGAATATTGTTTCAAAAGCATAACCACAGTATGACTATCCACTCCATACAGTAGGACAACGAGAATGGCCCTTGACTTATATTCACGACGACGTCTTTAGTTTTGTTCTGTGGTCTTCATAATCACCAATTTAATTGTACTGTAAAATGCATTGAATGAGCATTCGATAGCTAACGCGCCAATGTGATTAACCCGAGTTAGGGTGCTTTTGTAAAGGTTGTTCTTTTAGAGGCTTGAAAACCTAATTTATTTTTTTTCACTTCTAAAATAACACCCGATTTAAAAATACAGGTTATCCCGTGCCGACATATTTATACAGTAAGTATTGGACTATTTCATCCGTTCAGACTTGTCCATACTAAGAACCTGTATTTTTATGCGAGCTCTCTTACACAAGAATCGGGACGTTAGCCTCCAGTATGATTGTAGTGCTGTTCACGTGGACCAACTGTATGAAGTTAGACTGTGGCATATCTATATCTATCTTAACTACTAGGGTCAGCAACAAGCATTGTGAACAATGGAATGTTTCAAAATAATAAGACCCACACAACAAATAAAGATCAGATCAGATCAGAGGTGGCAAATCAATTGAGTAAATAAAAAATCTTAATTAAAATTGCATTGTTAATTTAAATAAACTCCTAAATAAATGATGCCTATATTAAATAAATAAACAATTATCACAAACTAAATAAGATACATGACACCCCTGATCATTACATCATCGCAAGCAATCACAGATCCACATTTCCAAACACTACTCAGCTGAAATACAAAATGTAAGACAGCCTAAATTAATAGTTTTAAATATTTAAATTGGACTCACAAAGGGAATGTGCTCGCAAGAAGTCGGACGTCGATGACACTAGTACTAACACGTAACGACACTAAATTGTGCTCAATACACTAAACAATATCCATCATATCATACCAACAGGAATGATCTACACTCTAACATTTCTTTTCCTAACTACTGTATACAGATCGACCATAACTAATATTTAAAAAATATATTCCATTGATATAGGAAAATATGCATAAAACACACCCATTTTGATATCTATTAACATATATTTTTATATAAAACTTGTACATGTTTTGTAAGCGGAGGCATGATAGTACATAGTGTATGTAGGAAATACTAGGGTATTATATTATTCTCAAGGACTACACTTTCAATATTACTACAATAAATACTGAAAATGTTACCCCTGTATTTTCTTATATTTGATTAACTATTGATATTTAAGTATACATAAGGTGTAAGTGAATGAGAAAGTAAAAACATACCTAGTCATAAAATATAATCTACACACATAGACAATATTAAATTACTTTATAATAAGACAAAATATATATTATCACAAATTACGTAATATAAAGTAAAATAAATGTAATACTTTTGGTTACGTTAAACACAAAAGACAACAGATTAAAAAATATGTACGGAGTAAGCCAAATTTTCAATGGAAATTCGAAAAACCTTGTACATTTGAAAATCCACTTTTCTTTCTTTGAGAATATGGCTCAAAATAAATAAATTATGAAAGTACAGAATTTCGACACAAAATCTTTCAAATGAACGTTTTCTTATTCATATCATTTTATGGTAACATCAATGAGTTTTAAGAAAATAATTTCTGCGCCTGTTATAGATATACTTTGAGTTAATTCAATGCTATAATATTTTGTACGTTAGGCGAATTTAACCACTATTTTATACTTTGCATTTATCACATTTATTCGAAAGCGTACTAATATTGTGATAGTAAAAATCTTTGACAAATATATAGAACAAAACCACTACAGGCACTAACATAGAAATTTGTGTGAATGAATAAAATGTTCGTGTAGTCTGCGCTTGCTAAGTGATGCCACACGTTTACAAATAGCTCTCGTCACTCGTCTTATTTTAATATTCGCGATGCTTTCTCCTATCCTAAGCTATTCTAGCAAGCGACAGCCTTTGTTTTTAATTAAATCGATCTTCCAACACTAACACCGAACTCTCAGAACTATCATAATCATTAAAAAAAAACAAATCCAAAAGTCCCCAATATTTATAATTTGTGCCTTTCTTTTTTATATCACCCGTACCCCGCCGATGCCACATGCGTTTACAATCTAACTTCATTCTTAAATTTAACTTTATATTTAATTTTCATAAAATAAATGCCTCAAAACGCGGTATTTTACACAATACAAATCCTATATTAAAATCTCTTAAGCGCAATATAATTTAAAACACACGTACGAAAGACTAGTTTGAATAAATCCGTAAATAAGAGCGGTAAACAATCATTGATAAAATGTGAAGTATGTATCTACATTTAGGTATATGTTGCAAAAATAATTTGAACGACAAGAGATAAAACTCAAATTATGATAGATTTCTTACAAGTCAATAGCACAAGAGCTGCAAAATAAATGTATAGAGCAAGACTGCCATACCGCTTTTCGACCTAACATGGAATGCAAGTTGATTCTCTACCATGGCTACCTACTGTGGAATTATACATCAGTCTCAGTTTTACTGCTTGTGCGCCGACTCCTACCCACGGAACCCGGGTTCACCCAATGAGGCCCGCTCAATAAAAACTTCTTCACATTGTATTCCATTCGCGCCAGATCTTCCGGAGTTATCTCTTTGTTACCCTTGGCTCTCAGTCCTTCGGCCACTAAATCGGCTACGGTCTCTCTGTTCTTCGAAGTATCGCTTATTTCAGTAACCGTCGCATCACCACTTTCGACTGGAAATATTGTTTCTTTGACCACGTGGCCGGCAAGTTTCGGCATCGCCATTGCGTGTTTCACCTGATTTTGCAAAGACACGTTGTTGTGAACCCACGCGGTATGGCCGTCTCTAGCATAAGACTTGGAGTACTTGCTGACAGGATGCGGCATGTTCAGCGCCAACTCGTTTAGAGTTTCGGTTAGCCTCGACAGCTTACTGTCCCTCCTCAAAGCTCTGTTGGTAAAGTTAGCGTCCTCCTCCAGAGGATCGTTAAAATTATTCTGTTGCTCCAAGTTCTTCTCCACCCACTCCGCAACTCTAAGCAATTGCTGCTTCTGCAGTAAAGCAGCACTATCGTCACTTGATAAAGAACTAGTGCTTTGCTCATTAGTAAAAACTTTGTTATCATTAACTTTCAAGTGGGTTTGGGTAAGGTTTGGATAAACATTTACAATAGGTGGCAGCGGTGGCTTTGCTACCTCTGGTTTTTTCTCCGTCTTTGGTAAGTCACCTAGGGGTGGCAGGTCTTTAGAAATCTTAGTATTTTCAAGGGAGTGAAGTTGCGACATGTCGATTTTCCTTAAAGGTTTATTATATTGATTAGTTAGTTTGTTCTGTTCATAGCGATCGAAGTTGAATATTTTTACATCGTGACTATCGGTGGGGGTAAAAACATCAACTTTTTTGGACTCATCGTCGTCGGTGTTTTGAACGTTATTATTTTGTGTATTATTGTTATCTGCATTGAAATCGTTAAGTAAATTATCAATTTCAGTTGTGTTTTGCTGACTTGCAATACTTTGAGATTGGTTATTGTTATTTTCTGAACTGTTCGAAAATGTGTGTGTTTTTAAAGGTTGCAAAGGCGAAGAGGAAACGTTTAGTAAGATTGGGTTAATAGTTGTATTCTTAGCGGCGACGTTAGTGTCTTTGTTATTATTGTCAACATGGACATCGATAAGCGTGCTCTCTACTACAATGTTGTCATTTTTAATATCTTCTTTTATAATTAAGTTATCTTCGATTTTATCTAGGTCGATGAAGTTATCTACATCGTCGGTGAGATCTTTGAAGATGGAGTTTTCATTGCACTTACTTTGTCGTCTGTACAGAACGGGAGGCACGTCGGGTTCTGCGTTATCAAGAAGAATATTTTTAGATCCTGCTTGCATACGTAAATGACAGAACCTGGGCCCTGGCCCCACTTGAGTATGATTAGACTTGTGAGTACTTACTGTTGATTTAGCGATTGACGACGTCCTACTAACTGCGCCCATTGAACTGTGAGAATTCTTTCTCAGATCGATATCATCTCCAGGTTTATCAATCATTGGTTTAACTTCTTTATTGTTTAGCATTTCTTTGTTTAGAATATCCTTGTTTAGTAAATCCTTGTTTAGTAGGTCTTTGTTTATTAAATCCTTGTTTAGTAAATCCTTATTTTGAATATCCTTGTTTACTAATTCTTTATTTATCAAATCTTTGTTAAGTATTTCTTTAGCTAGTAGCATTTCTTCATTTCCTGCACTCTGAATACTGCTTTTCTTACTTGAAATCGAGCTTTTTGTACGATCACAGAGTTTGTGATGTACCGCGGGTTCCATAGTCACACTAGTCTTTCTATATTGCTTCATTTCATCTACTTTAGGTATGGCATCCATTTGCACAATTGGCTCCAACACGTTCTTTTCGCTTATTTTAATGGTATCAATAACAATGCCGTTATTTTTTGGCCGTTCAATAACTGTTGGTGGTACTGGTGGTAGAATATCTTTGATTGGTTCAGCATTCTGTGGCAGTATGTACAAAGGAGGTGTGACTCCATGATTAATCGACTTTTCATTTATAAGTTTAACTGGATGTGGTGAAACACTTCTAATACTGAGGTTGGATTTTAGTGACTTTACATCAGAATTGCAATTGAGACACAGAGAGTTTTTCGTTTCTCCGCTCACCATGGTTTGTGTGGCTACAGAGTAATAGGTTTCATTGTAGCAGAATGGTTTGTTTTGAGTTTTATTACAGGTGCATGTATCACAGTGTTTGGTAACAGTGTCATGAATACTGTCTTCAAGGATTTTCGACATCAAGGAAGCGGAAATATTGAATTCATATTCACTGGCATCAAATGTATCAATGTCGTTACCATTCTTAGAGTGAATTGAGCTTGACGGCTTCGATGTCTTGGACATGACGTACTGGGACACTCGCGCCTGAGTGTCACTTGGAAGCTGTAGAATAAAAATTACAATCAAAAATTTTATCATTTTGTACCAACTTCTTAATTTTCATCGTAGTTAGAATTTTAAACTTACATTGTCCAACTTCTGTGACACGAAATTATCTGGTTTGCATTGCAGTAGCTGAATTGCTAAATTCATATCATTTTTGTATCTCTCCTGCAATTATAGAAAACATTGCAATTAAAAAAAATCTTTTTAGTATTAATATTCAATTTGTAACATAAAAGTATTACACCTACATTTTCTTTCTGCAACATACTGTAGTTGTGCTTAGACTCGGCTAGTCGCACAGATAAAGTGGCAATATCTTTGGTAAGTTGACTTTTTTCTCCCTTCATCTTGTCAACCATCTGCAGTAGCTTATCTTCAAGCACTTGGTTCAGTTTCTGAACTCTTTTGTGTGAATCATATAACCTGCCAATCAATCATGAATTAAAGAAAAGTTAACATTTTATTTTTTTATAACTAGCTGTCAGCTGTTGCCCACGCCCTTCGTCCGCGTGAAATTACTATAATAATGACTCGAATTTTGTTAACAATGTCAAGGGTTTTTAATATCTTTGCACAGAATCCTAATCCTTGTTCTAAAATAAAGGAAGCCTAAGTTACTTCTATAACATCAGCTATCTGCGAGTAAAAGTCCCGTCAAAATTGGTCCAGACATTTTGGAGACAAACAAACCGAAAAGAATTGAAAAAAAAAGTTTTTTGTTAAGTAGGTACTATAGATATTTTATACTTTCATAACAATATGCTTTCATTTAAACGCTGTTATTTTGAAATAACATACAGACACTTCAATTTTACTTATTTATTAGAATCAGTGGTTAGTGTCATTAAATTGTTATCTAAGTGGACATCATAAATATAACAATTATTACAATTGATATATCAGTTTCTATATTGACATATTTACTTAAGATTACTGTAATATCATTTTTCCATAAAGCAATAGGTGCAAACTTTAGTTCTCATCCAACGCTTAGAATGACCTTGATCTTTTAATAAAAAAGAAACCAGAATTTTAAACCATTTTCCTCAAGGTTGTGAATAAAAAAACTGAATTACTGATTGAATTCTATCAATGACCTCTCAACGTACCTTTCATACTTCTCCCTCCAAGTGCTGACCTGTTCTTCTAGATTGTTGGCTCTTGTGGTGCTCTTGATGAACTCACCCTCAAGAGTTACTATGTGTGAGTCCCGCTCTGCCAGGTGCTGCCTCAGATGTTCCACTTCAGCATGCAAATGCAGGCCAGCAGCATCACCTTCACACTCCTAGGAAAATGTGCAACATCAAAACAAACAAGCCAGTGTGGATGTAATATTTGTGATTGTTCAGATTAGAGGAACATCATTTGTTGATTGTTTTACCTAAAAGTTAAAAAATCTTTAGATTTCATTAAAAACAACTTCTTTAAGTCCAATGGTTTAGTTTAAAATATTATCTGATATGAATTCAACTCTTTAATAACTTTAAATAACCTATATATTATGAGTTATCAAATAACCATTCTGAACTCAGCTTATTGATATAGCTGTTTGTATTTTTATCAATAATTCAACAAAACCTCGATAGTAAGTCTCAAGAATGTAAGAAACAATAACTGACACATAGCTGTTATAGCATTGTTTTAATGAATATCACCTTACCTTTTATGACTTCTATTTGACTAAATAAATAATAAAATAACATCACGCCTGTAATACCTGAAGGGTCTTCTACCTACCTAACCCTTTCGGATGGGAAATCATCAAATGACTTCTCCCGCTCTGGGCAGAGCGGAAGGGAGTGTCAGACTCGTACTGACTAAAACCCATCCATGTTCCTTACTTGCCCTTTGTGTTCCAGGGCCACGGTATCTCTTTCGAACAGTCCCGCAGCCCTGGCAGGCATCGGCCCTTGCGGGCTCCTCCCTGTTTGCTGACATCTCTTTGAGGCGCGCGTGGAACACGAACACGCCGTCAACACGGCCTGTCGTCAAAAGACGGACGGACGGCGAGCTAGCCCATTACTCACCATCCACAGGTCCGCGTCTACGGTGGCTGGAAGCCACTACGTGACGTGGTGGCCCCGCGGCGGCTGGGACGAGAGGTTCTCTCCTTCTCGCGCTCCGCCTCCTCCTTCGCTAGCATGACTGCTTCGCAGAAGGAAGTGGCGGCGACCCATTCCCTCTCGCTCCGGACCATGGATTGAACCAGGGCCGGACGCGATAGGTCGCCGCCGCCGATCACGGCTACGAGAACACGGCGGTGCTCCGCCCAAGCGGGGCAGACCTCCACCGTGTGCTCCACCGTGTCCTCTGGGCGATCCTTACAGTGATAACACCCGGGCGTTTTCTCCCGCCCGATTCGGTGCAGGAACCTCCCGAAACAACCGCGTCCGGTGAGGACCTACGTCAGGCGGAAGGTGAGGGTGCCGTGGCGCCTCTCTAGCCACTCCTCAAAGACCCCGACTTATCGCCACTATTGTGGCGTGCCCTGCACGGGGTTGCGATAGACGCTCTCTCCATGTCGCCATGAGATCGCGCTGGAACCTACCTAAGCCTTAAAAACATAATTGGTAAAATCGACATGTGCAAGTAAAAACATGGAAACTCACTTTTAGCCAATTAAAGGTTCCATTGTCACTCAATTTAAAATTAAATTCTCGTTCTTTTAATCTAATTCAGAAGTCTGTACGTATTTTCATTTACAATTTAGAGTGTAAAACAAAATGACTTTATATACATGTAGACGGACTATTGCAATCTTTGACGTGCGTACGAGTTACCATGTTCTTACTTACAGGTGTCGAAATGTGTCACCAATTATTTATTATATATATATTTATTTTATTTTTCTTGTAATAGTGCACAAGCCTATTGCCATCAACTGGGCACAATTCCAGGGTCCGTGGCTACTACATTTTGCCCAACCTGGCAATCGAACCCAGGACCTCATGCTCAGCAGTCGCGCTTGGGACCACTAGACCCACAAGACAGCCTAATAAAACAAATAAAATCAACACATTTTGTTCCTCTAAAATAAACATGGTGTAAAAGTGAATAAAAATGATTCTACTTCTCAACAATTAATTCTATTATGTGAAATATTTCAATAAAGTGTAATAAGAAAATGCAAATTAGAAAAGAGAAGCAATGTGCATTCTATCTTTAGTATCAAGTATAAAAGATTTACTTATTATTGTTACTGTCTGATGAAAAAGAGTTTTTATTCAATTTTTAATTACTATTTTATCACAAATTAATCTTGCACATTAAACCATTACTCTACCAGACTAACAAGCAAATTATTTTCTACAGTTTGATAAAAGTATATCCCCTTGATGTCTGAATCATTACAAACAATAGTATTTACACTTATAAGAATGAAAATAATTATCTATTTGGAAGACAAAAAGTATAGCTATTATTACAATCTAAAACAACTGTATGCACTAATGGCATATCTAATGAAAGCCAAATGAATTAATACTTAAATATCAACCACAAGAAAAGTCAGCTTAGAACTTTCTACAATCAGAAGAGAATTAAACAGCAAAACATTGGTAAATTTTTACCTTACAAGGGGAATTCTTAGTACTCTCATCCATTGCTTATCAAGCTTATAACTCTACTTCACATTTCAGATTAAGGTTCGTCCAATTTGTCGAATAAATTGAACAACAGCACACACAAAGTGATTTTATTAGCTATTTATTACCAATAAGCCACTGTTAAAACAAAATAAAATAAAATCAATCTTGACACACAACGTGAAATATTTACTTATTTTCTATTCTTTTGCCAGCTGCCAATGATTAATGACTGATAATAATTAAGTTACTCTAAACAGATAACTAGAAATGTTATATACAAATGATTATGACTTAAAATTGGATTTTCCCAAAAGAAAATTCGGACTGTGATGAGAATTTCGATTATGTGGCTGATAACCAACTGACGTTTGACAATTGTAAGTTTTATTTCTGAGCGAAGTGCCAGTTTGAAACCCAGGATTTTGGCATAGATTTCATTATGCCAACTGAACAAAAATATAACTTAATCCTCGGAAAAGAAAAAAAAAAATTCTTTTCCGTGACTGATTTTAATTATCATTAAGATAATAAATGCATGAATGAGCGTTTAAAATATCCAGCTTTATTAAACTTAACTGTTACCCCCAAGATCTCCGTGTCCCATCCCGTACTCGCATAATGGGTCTAGAAGTGGATGGTTATCGCTCAGTATTGTTGATACTTTAACTGCCTCTAATCAAGTAAGAAAAATGAGAAAGATCGGTCCACGATATTAAGAGCCGACTCTCGCAACCTAAGCAGTTGGGAGAAAGAATCTATGAATGAGAGATGTATTGCATGCAATACTTGGTGGATAGGAAGGTACAGTCAACATGAAGTTCATATTTAATTTCACATTAGTAGTGCATTTATCTTCTTCTATTAAGGGCGGTTTTTGTATTTTTAAATGTTAATTCGAACGTGCTCTAGACCTTTTTAATTTGATGCTACTTTTGATAACAGAGTATCACACGAATAACCCACTAGACACAAAGATTCCGAAAGAAATCAAGAATTCATTGGGTTTGGGTTGGGGAATTTATTGAGATTTCGTAAAAAGCTATTAAATGTGTCATCAATCATAAGTTTCTCACGTAAACTAGTTGGAGTATTCTACCTACAATATTGTTGGCCGGCTACGATACGTGAGGTAAACTATTACTCAGTTTTGGGCCCGGGGAACCTGCTACCAACTTTCAAACTTGGATAGCATTTCAATAATTATGCCAAGCATGATTATGGTAGGTATTTGAGCTAGTTTATACATGATAATATACTTACCTATTTACACTTCAACAACTTATCTGTTTATGTGGGAAAAAACAGAACTGAAATAAATGTACCAAGTTTGACATATCGATGCATTATTTTTTGTCAAGGAGCGCCACCATGAATTGCTCACTTAAATTAGTCGTACTGTACTAGATTAAATTCCTACCATAATCTTAAATGTAATCGCAGGTATAGATATATACTGTCTTATCAGTACAGTATAAATACCTTTTTTTGGATGGGACATCATCAAATTACTTCTCCCGCTCTGGGCAGAGCGGCAGGTAGTCTCAGACTTGTACTGCCTAAAACCCATCCATGTTCCTTCCTTGCCCTTTGTGTTCCAGGGCCGCGGTATATTTTTCGAACAGTCTCGCAGCCTGGCAGTCAGTATAATAATAATAATAATAATAATAAATCTTTATTCAGAAACTCAGAAGGTAAATAAAATACAATATGAATCTAAAACTAGCAATGTAGGTATAAAAATGTATGATGCCTGTACTAGGATAATCCTGTATCACAGGCTGGAGGACCTCTAAGAATATTCTGTATATAGGACAGTATATATTTTTTAATATTAAACAATTAAAACAATTTCAAACTTATTTTGATTAACTTAAACTCTATTAACTTAGAACTAAACACATAATTATTACACGAAAATATTTGCGTCAGCAGAATTATAAACTAGGTTGCAAAACACATTCGAGGCGCACTTGTTTATATTCGATATTTGCGCCTAGCGACTAATATGCTTAGACAATAAATAAAATCGATGGTAAGTATGTCAGCGCAGTGGTCTGTTATTGCTATGTTGTGTCAGCAACATGCGTCAAACGCGGAAGTCTAACCTAGAGTATGACGCTCTACCTACCCTCGTAGTCGATGGAGTTGATATACCTATATTCTGCTAATTTCTTAGCTGGGCATTCAACATCTCCCGTTTTGTGGTTGTTGGGCTTTTTAAACCGCGAGCAGGTTGCACATTTAGGGGTATCCGCTTTCTTTGTGCACTCAGACATCGAGTGTCCTACTTCTCCACAATGACCACACGTAGAGTTTACCTCTCTGCATGATTTTGCTGCATGACCAAATTGTTGGCATTTGTAGCATCTGGTAACCAAGGTGAAGTCTCTAACAGGGCAGGAAGTCCAATTTATAAAAAGCCTTGCCTGAGATATTAATGCTCTACGTATCTTGGCTGGAACTTCTATAACAAAGTTACAGGTCGATGCATCTTTCTTCCCAGATTTGTGGCTAAATTTAACTTCGGTCAAAAAGGTCTCCAGTGACATCGCTGGAAACTTATCGGCGATGTTCTGCTCGTACATGAACCTGAAGACGTCAGCATCAGCCAAAGAAGTTGGCACTCCTACAACCGTGATCCGTGGTTTCCTCTTGATGGGCTCGTCGGCGGTGAGTCCTGATGTAGACGTCTGAACTGCGTGTTTGAGTTTATCAGCATCCTGTTTGGTCTCAGTGCTGATAATGACACCTCCATTTTTGGTTTTCCGCACACCACGTACATGGAGCTTCATTTCGTCAGGCCGTATGATGTTTTGCACGAGGTTTTTTGTCTCGTCACTCGACTTCAATTTATCGTTGGGATAAACTGCCACGGAACTTAAATTGTTAGGCCGAACGAAACCACTGGATCCCTTCTTCACCATATCGGCAAACGAAGCGGTTCCCACAGCACCAGAGTCCTTTATCGCCTGATTGAGCTCCGCAATTTGTTCTGTGAGGTTGCGTTTTTCTTTCAGGTCATCGATTATGATGAGGGCTTGATGGGATTTCTGCTTCAGAGCCTGATACAGCACTGCCATTTGAGAGGTGTCAGATTCTACTTTACGGCATAGGTTGTTAACCTTCAATTTCTGCTCCGAGTTGAGTTTGCCTTCTGTGGCAATAGAGCAAACCTCATTTAACTTCAGCTGAATGGATGACATCCATTTTTGGATTTCGGGCGTGGATACAAATTCGATGGTAAAGTTAGACTGGGGGCTTTTCATAGGCGAGGCATTGGGTTGCACTCGACTTCTTGAATTACCGGGGCTGTTATCCATTTTTGTACCAGTTCACTATTTTTATGTTTCCATTATTTAATAAATTAGAAACGTAGCAAAATACTAAAGCAGGTCACTATTATTGCGTTAAATAAATACTGCTAACGAGCACGTCTGTATACTGCGAACGGCCGAATTCAAGTCAAGTAGTTCAAGTATATACACCTTAGACTATATTTGTGGCAGCAGTTTCTTATAAGACCCATATCTAGATTATATAAGTTGGTAGTGAAACCCATCTCAAATCTTGCTGACTATTATAATAATGATAGTCACGTATTGTGATTTGTGAAGGTAAAATTACGGGAATAGAGGCACTTTTTATTCTTGGCTGTACAAGGCTGTAAAAAGAAAGAGCAACTCTGCGGTGCAACTGGATTATGGGAATAAGATATATAGGCTCTTACAGTCTAGATACTGGGTACCTCTTAAAAATCTTTTCAGAAGGAACGCCTAATGGACCAGGCTTTCACCTTCAAACGAAAACCTTCTAGTTGCCTGTTCTTACCAACTTCTATGTGGTTCTATTTCGGCTACATTTCGTAACGTTACGAAAGAACTGAAATAAATAAGTACCTAGATAATATGCGTCACTAAAAATAGGAATTATTGCCCCATTCCAGTTTTCGCAATTGATTGGTAAGTAAAATGCTACAAAGGGAATATTTTGTGAAGCGGCCAAGGTTCATCCAAACATGAATTCCTACTATTCTAAACATTGGATGAAAATACCTGGTAAAAATAAAATATTGACGGAGAATTTGTCGAAAAAACATCTACGTATGCTAACTGAGCTGCGATCGGCAGTACCAAACGTGCTATATGTGTGTGCCGACGCACGTCTGGACCTGACGAGGGATCTATTTCGGGATACGACTGCTTCGTCGAACATACGCGTGACTCCAACGAGTCGACAGTCCTTTGTCTGATTAAAATCGTATTGGTCGTTACCTATTTTAAAAACACGTATCCTCGCGCTGTATGTGCGCGAATGAAAGTGCGGCTTGTTTATAAAAGTATTCCAAAATGGGAAATATTGTCAGTAGGGCCCCAACAAGGGAACAAGACTCTGGTAACATCACAAGTGAAAGTGAAATAATGAACAACACGAGCGATTCTTGTGATGAAACAAATGGAAGCATTGAGATGACTGGTGATCACACCATGACCGAAAAAGAAGCTCGAGCCAAATCAAAAGAAGAAGAAATGGACGAATTCAAAAAGCAGCTCGATATAAAACGTGAACAAAGAAGACAGATATTAGCTCGACACAGAACCGAGAAAGAAGAATTAGAGAAGGCTTTGCAAAATGAGAAGGCATCAAAACTGGAGTTATATGAAAGCAACAAGTTGCTTTGTGAACTGCTATCTAGGAATAATATTGATATCCCCGATAACCTTCTGCATTTAAAAGGAAACAGTGAACTTACTGATGCTTTAGTCCAAATGAGAGAAGAATTCGAGGATTTAAAAGCAAACAATCTGAAACTTAGAAAGGAACTATCTGAAACTAACAGGGCGCTACAGGGAGCCCACTCTGATATTGCAGATTTAAACTTTCAAAACACAGAATCAATTAAACAAATTCGTGCATTAAAGGAAGTGGTTTCAGTCAGCAAGACAATGATTAGTCTTCGAGAACAGCAGCTAAACGATGTGAGTACCTACCTAGTGCCCAAGTTGTTAGAATTAGGTAAATACTGGTTTTCAGTTGCATCCGGCTAGATGGTAGCTGATCCCAACATATTGGGAAAAGACTAGGCAGACGATGAGTAGGAATATATCCAAAAAGCCCGCGCTCAGCGGAATAACGTTTGAGAACTATAGCAGTTGTCTTTCAGACAATGAATATTTTTCGGTACGATAATTGTAAATTGATAATTCTGAGCCGTACATGCGTCTACCATTTCTACCAATCTACATAGGTTTAGGCATACATTACTTTGTAATTCTATGTCTATGGTTTTTAGGAAGGTACTTTAACTTTACATTATCCAGCACGCTTTCACAACTGATTTATCATTACTAAGCATTTTATGTATTTTAAGAATTATTTTTTTCCTGTTTCTCTTGTGAAATACTGAAATGCAGTAAAGTTTCTAGCTACTTTCGGATTTTCTCTATAAATCAACCATTTTGGCGTTATTTCTTTCAAGTAAGAATTCATTCTTTCCTCGAGCTTGAATTAGCGGTTTATCCATGAAAACGTCAACAAACAGACAGAGGCACGTTCGAATCAATAGATAATAATTACTAGTACCTTTAAGGATATTTCCATAATGATCACAAAGAAGCAATGCCAAGCCAACGACCTGGAGGCAGCCATGCCGCACCCGGTCAGGGACCGCCAACATGCGGCATGCGAAACGTATCATCTGTTACTTGGCGTCTTACGTTTTGACAAAGTGCCAACTCCACATATACTCCTATAGCAGCTCCTACAAACCTTCCTTAATAAATATTATAGGGCTGTCAATTCTTATAAAGATATTTTTACTGACGTAGCATGTTACGTGGTGTTTGTTACTACATCGTAGCATAACAATTTTAATAGTATCAACCCATGCTGTTACATAATAAATTAGGATGCAATGAAATAAACTAATCATGCTGATTTCTTAATCAATACTTGTACGTTCCAGCTAAAGGATAAATTAAATGAAATAGAACGCACTCTAGCGGATAGGGAAACTAATCTATTGTCAGCTGATCTAAGGCAAGAATATGAGCGCCAACTGCAGAATATTCGCACACTTAGAGGTCTTTATGAGGAGCGTGCCCGACTTGCTGAAGTTACTAGACAACGTCTGGTCCGAGAGCTGGATGAACACAAAGTCCTTTATCAAGCTGAAGTCAAAAAGTAAGTTAATTTAAAAAAAAAAACAGTAGCACTACATTTTAAATAAATACATTAGAAGTCCTTATTTGTTTTCACTCGCCGTCGGTGTATGCGTACTAACTATTGTGATTAACGTTTTCAGGTGCAAAGATCTCAACACAAAAGTGGAAGAACTAGACACGAAAATAGATTCACTAATCGAAACTATTGATAACAAAAATTCTCAAATATCTTCATGCCAAATTGAAACAAATGTATTAAAAGCCGAAATGGCGGTGGTAAACAAAGTAAGTGAACCGACCTATATGTTTTCTGTTAATATTGGTGCCCCTAAAGATGTCTTCTAATTCCGTTTCGATTATTTTTGTTACTTACAGCTTTTCTCCCAAGTGCTACTTGGAGACAAAACGAAACAAGATTTAGACACATTAGTTCAACGACTTGAGGATAACCATGGTCTATTAACACACATGGCGGAAAAAGAAAATGGATCAGAAGCCTCATCGGCATTACCCAAACTTTTGTTGGAGTTGGTCAGTCAGGTTGATGAAAATAAAGAAAAATACAATGATGAAACTACAAACGATACTGATCAATCGTCTAAACAGGAACCGACAACGTCAGATCAAGAATCGGGTAAAGATTTATTCGATTGTTGGTTGATCTTTTAAAGCAGAGAATCCTAAGTAAAATTTCATTTGAGTATTTGTCAGGTTACGATTTCTCATTGTGTTTTTATATTTGTAGAGCCTCAAAAACCCCAGAGCACCACTGCCGAAGAAATTGTAGAAAATCTGCCAAAAGTTTGGAAAGTGCTTATAGAACTTCTCAGTCATCAAAATGCACCAGACGGGAACTCTCCAGAAAAAGTTACAACATGTTATAAATCTGTCGAGACGAAATCTGGGCCCGTACTAGTGCCAAGCGTTAGTCAGACGTACATCAGATTAAAGGTAAGTGATTGTCTCATTGCTCCAACAGTTATTATTTTCTAGAAAAATTGAGTCATGGTCGAATGTCATAATGTAAAAATAAACATCTTCATGAACATTATTTTGCAGTACTCAAAAATGCTTCAATTTTGGTACTGAGCCAATTTTTTGTGTAATCCCCGAAAACAAAAACAGTTATCGTACTACTTTCTCAGAAGCAGCAATTGCTTATTTCGTTTTCTTTTTAGCTTTGTTATGAAACTAACGCCAAGTATTATTCTATTTCAGGATCTGATATTAGAAAAATTGGGTCTGATAAAAGAGGTCAACCAGATGAAACAACTCAACGGCCACTTAGAAACACGTCTAGAAGAACAAGAACGTAGATTATGTATGGTTACTAATGAGTTAAGCAAAACATGGCATGTTGTGGGTCGATTGAGGAGGCACCATCATCAGTTACATACTCATGAGAAAATCCTTAAATATGAATTACAACAAAAGAGAAAGCTTCTAAATGAACTTAAAGAAGAACTAGAATACTGTCGAGAAAAATGGGAACAAGCCCGTGAAAAGAACACCCAGTCAGAAAGAGACTGGAAAACACTAAGAGCTGAATTCTCGAGCAGAAAAACAAAAGCCGGGTCACCATCGTTTAATAATTCAGGAGAAAGTGGATACAGTGACGAGAGACCTTCAGACGAGTCGTCAGAATCAAATGATGAAAGTGAATATGTAGCTGAAAAACTGACGAGATGTAAGAGAAAGCAGAAGAAATCATTTGAAACAATTCCGGATTCCAGCACAGATTTTAATATAGCTGAAAGAGAAGATCCCGCTAGTGACCTGCTGGATGTGGCTGATTTACCGTTGGACACTCAAGAGAGTGAAGATAATTATGATCCAACTTCAGAACCCAGTCGAAGTGAACGTTTTCTTAATCTCAAAAACGGAATAATATGTGAAGAAACAGAAGATGAAGTTGGAGATATTACACATGATGACTCCTGCACTGAGGAAACGAATGCAGAAGATACTGTTGTTAGTCAGTCCACCGACTCTACAGTTATCGATACGACGACTGCGCTGACTACGGAGAACGAACGTCAAATAGTATCATCTACTTCAGATAAATCTCCAACGGGACTATCGCATATCGATCCTGCTGAAATTTTGAGAAACGTTCGACTCCAACACGAGAGGCTGGCTAATAAAGACAGAAAATTGAATAATCTGGAAATAGGCAGTGCTGCATTGTTACAAAAGACTCAAACTACGGCTAAGATAAGTGAACAAATAAGTAATACTTTGGACCATCTCATCAATCGTCCCACTTCAAGTGATTATTCAATGAAAAATACCGAAAATAATGAAACTGAAAATAACACTACAAACATTGAAATCGACGGTATAGACGGTAATGAGCTCTCAAACTCTGATGTAACACCTGTCACAACCTGTACCGCATCTTCAGATTTAACAGACGCAGAAGAAGAAACTAAATCTAGCCAAATATCTGAAACAGTAGACCTACACAATGATGATGATATCGATAAAATAACCAGTGATCAAAATAAGGAATCAACGACCGTTGATCTCACAAAAACGCTTCCTGTAAACGAATCGGAAACTTCAAATGAACATCCAGATTTTAAAGCGATACTAGAAAACGTTAGAAAGCAAAATGAAAGACTTGCAAAGAAAGACGAAAGACTGCAAAACTTAGAGAATAGTTGTTCTGAAGTAGTTAAAACTTTAGCCAAAACTCTAAATACAGGTGACGAAATAATTGAGAAGCTTGATACTCTACATAATGAACATCAACTACCTAGCAGCAGCAGTGGAGAAGCTGTTGAGGAACCAAAAGAGGATATTTCAAGTTTCGATAAAGAGGATTCCATGCCATCAACATCCAGTGAAATGGATCACGAAGCCCGATTTGCCGCGCGTGATATACGATTGAAAAGATTGGAAGAACAAACGAAGTCACTCGTAAATAAAGTGAACAAAACGAACTCGAAAGGCGTGAAAATTCATTACAAATTGGAAGAATTGCATAACATTTATGGATCAGAGAGTTCTCGGGCCGGGACACCATCTGAAGAAACTGAGGACAAGAGCAATGGTAGTGAATCTCCAGAGGAATGATAACATTTTGAATTTGTACAAATGCTTATGTACTTAATTTGGCTTATGGCTTACCTTTGGCCTGTAAAACTGTTAAATTATTATAAAAATAAAAACACAAATCACGAATAAAAGTATATTTTTGACTAATTCGGGTGTATTATTTTATCACTATAATTTTAAACACCAATGGCGCTAGCTGTAGGCAATGACCTCATTTTTGGTACATTTTTCAAATAGGTTGTTTTGAAACTTCTAATCTTGTTTTAAAATTGCAGAAAGGTTTCAAAAAGTGGTGATATAACCAAATAAAAAAAGTAAAAAATGTCTAACTTAAATGCCAATAATAATACTTTTACACTGGATCCTAGTGATCATAAAATACCTAAGAAATGGGTAGGTTCAACTGACCCGTTTAGGTACGTATGCAGAATACACATATCACAATATTATAAAACGTGTTTGTCTAAAACACATAATCACAACACCTAAATTGATTTAACAAAAGGTGCACATGTACTATTAAATTCTTAAGAAACTATATCAATGACTATACCATATACTTATTTTCATCTCTTCTTATGTCTATGTAACAACTACATATTAAAGCATACTAAATTGACATCAAAATAGATTAAGAAAGAACATTCAGTCATCAACTAAGACATTATTATTATTATTAAAGGACTTGTTGTCTATGCCATGGCCGCCATCTCCAGCTCTCCTCACATCTATGGAAAGAACACTGTCTTCTAATACTGCGACGACTACTCTGTCTCTCTGTACTCTGTCGAAGTCCTTCCCGGGAGGTGAGCTATAGATACGCCACGCCATGATTGATAGCAATAGCATTTCCAACATCATGACGCTGTTGTGTATAACTGGAAGAGAAGAAAAAATATGTTATACAGGGAATAGACACACAATAACTTTACTTAGAATAATGGTCAAAGGCCACTAATATGTTCATCTGTGTTCTTATATAATAACATGATTAATATGACAATCAACAATTAGCTTTACTAGCCGTTGTGATAAAATTATTATTAGCAACAGTAGTTTTTTTTTCTGCCACCTTCTTCGGATTTAGTTACGGAAACATATATTGGACAAATAGGCTATCAAAAGTTTAACTCGATCTTCTCCAGAGGAAAAGTATCTAGTCCAAAGAACAACAAATCATTTTTAAACTTACTGTAAACAAAGACGGCGGGATGTAACTTCAAGACGCACGACAAGTTGGCGTACTCTGGCAGAGACTTGGCCAGTCCACACTGCAGCTTCACGATGATCAGGACCAGCTGTATAGCCAGGAACCTGGCCCGAGGAGTGCGACCAACTGACATGGCCGCCTTGACTAACATCACCACACCCCACATGCCGGACAAGATGGAGGCAGCGATGAACGGTTGGAAGAATACGAAGTTACGGTGGTATAACATCTGGAATTAAATAATGTGGGATTTTGAGTAATTTTGAATGCTAAAATTGGGATTTCAGTAAAGGCTTGCATGTCAACGTTATTTGTGAAGATTTGAAGAAAGCTGGAAACCTCCCATTCCAAAACTGCATCAAGGATGTTTCGATGAAGAAAAAGTTTGGGGTGGCTGGTTTTGGCAGGTCTGGGTTCGGCTGTAATTTACAGCAGCAACCTGCTATAAGTTGATGATCAATCCGAGATTACTTTATAGTATTTCCAATCCTGTGACTAAAAAGTGCTGTCGTAATCGGTTGTCGTGGTATGGGCATGTGATGCGAAAAGTTGTGAGTTTGAAGATGGATGGGTTATGGGTATAAGAGTAGAGGAAGACCAAAAAAGATATATGGACTGTGTGAAGGATGATATGTCAAGAAAGGAGGTGTCTGATGAGATGACGACTAATAGAGAATTATAGAAGAAGGAGACATGCTACGCCGACCCCAAATAAATTGGGATGAGGGCAGGAGAATATTGATGCTTCAGAAGTACTAGTAAATTTATAGAAACTTACGTAATCTTCCGACCAGATAATGACGATGATGAAATAAATGATTCCTTGAACGATTGGTATCTGGAGGACTAACCACCGCAACCGCATCAGAGTTTGCCTGCAAAGAAAAAGAATTAGGTCAAAATGCTATTGGGAGCTTTTAGTTTATGTAGGACAACTGCCCTTAAATTAATAATAACATACAATTACTGTGTAAGGTATAAATAATAATGGTGGTGTAACAATTAGTCAAATTGACTAATAATACGTTAAACGATTAGAATCGCGTGAACAATAATGCTGCCTGCACCCATCCGCTTTATTACTTAAAGCAATCAAAAGCTTTCTGTCGTAATTCCCTTGATAATTATTTACTCGGACACACTGTAGCATGTACATACTAAGAAATATGAGAACTGTCTTTGCTGGCACTTCTATAAATTAATAATTAAGTATATTGGTTCGTTGGTTAAGTGGTTGCAAGCGCGACTGCTGATCATGAGGCTCTGCCTGGGTTCGATTCGATCGGTCATAGTGTTGTTGGAAATTTCCATCAGGTATTTCGCAGTAGGAGTCTTGGATTCTGGATTTTGGCCGTGTTCATGGCAATAGGCACCCGCTCGCCCCCTATTACATATTACTATAAGACTTAACTTTTGGTATCGTATTCGGTAACGTGGACCAGCGCATTCTTGCCGGAACGTGGATCTACGACAAAACGACATCAAGGGATGTATTTGGGGGATTTTTTTTTCGATAACTTTAGTATAGTTCACGGATCCATGTTCAATGTTCGCCGCATACCTAAAGGTTAAACCTAACCTACGTAGGTGTATTACTAAGGTACACCTCTGCTTAATTAACCCTTCGGGTGATGACTGATGTAATGTTAAATTAATAGAAACAATACAATTCCCCTAGGTACTCCAAATAAAGAGTTATCATAAGGCACTCCTCACCGGAACAAATTCGCCTGTAATGGAACAATTCAGATACTCTTGTTTCTGCACAAAATCGAATGTGGGATTGTTACACTACAGGGTCTACAGGGAAATGCTGCCGATTAAGGATCGCCTTCACAAATAAGCGTAGGTTTAACCTATTCACTGCCCAGTACTTCGCGAACACTTCGCGTACTTCGTTCGCGTGCCCACAACCCGTATCCGAGTCGTCGTTATAATTAACTATATATGTCTGGTATTCATACCCAGAACCCGACTAGCGAGTCCATAGCTTCGGGTACGGGTTGTGCGAACGAACGAATTATTGTTCGACTCATATGCTGGGTCTGGGGCACTGAAAAGGTCAGGCTACAATTATCTTTAACGAGTTCTCGAAATGCATATTAACGACCAAATAATAACTGTCGCCTTAATTGGTCATTCCCCAACGTCCTTGGGGATGTTGGGGCAATAGCAGTAAAAGGCAAGCAATCATCCAAATTAATTACTGCCACAATAATATAGACAGGTAGCTGATAGCTAGTATTGAGTGTAGCTATACATTTTTACTAGCTGTCTGCTGTTACCCGCGACCTTACGTCCGCGTGAAATGATTATAAAAATATTACTTCCATACTAAAATTGTACCCAGACTATACGGTCTTATTTACATTATTTACAAATTACAATTAATCTATAATAGTAATAAAAAATATGTACAAGTAAAAAAAAAAGGTTACAGGGCGTCAAAAAATTCGTCCACATCGCCGTTAACAGGAAAAGTGCCCAGAAGGCGGGCAGCATTGCCACGTTGGATGGCAATGCTGATACTTTGGTCAAATAGGCTCACCCTCTGGTCACGTGAGGAGTCGACCAACCGCTTGGCGATTTCCCGAAACACAAGGTGGGCACTCGATACCCATGGCCCTAGTGTTTATAACATAACTACCAACTACATACTACTACTTCCCTACTTGTATTGGATTTTGTTAAGAAATAAAATGGGTTTTTTAATTTTTTTTGCAAGGAAAACTAATCCATTTATTTAAATAAAGCAGCGTACCCCAGGTCCTCCTCATAATATCAGCTATCTGTCAATAAAAGTCATGTCAAAATCGGTCCAGTCGTTTCGGAAATTAGCCGGAACAAATAAACACAATACATCGTTACCTAACCCATTCGTTCCACCTGCTGAAAATCTCCTACCTGGAGTTGCCAACAGTCAAAATTATTTTTTTTGTTCAGTAAAAAGCTGTCATTTTTAAATTACAAACCGACCCTTCAATTTTATTTGTTTGTGTAAAATCAATTTAAGAGTTGAATCGGTGCTATCAATTTTATATAAACTTAATCTGAAATTTGGAATCGAAAGCGGTAACGCTGAAAACAGGTCAGTACCTCAACCAAAAGGCTCTTCCCAAAAAATGAACTAAACTTAACATCGTGGTCTTGCAATGATAGAGGCTACACAATATCTAGAACAATTCTTCACATTTTATCTCGTCGCAATAAAAATACTTGTGAACGTAAATAGTTAATTACCCATCCATTGTATCTTGTTTTTTCAATATAAAAACGTCAACTCATTGATCAATATTCTATCACGCAGTAGCCATATTAATTGCTTAGGCGGTTCTTACACGACACCGCTCGTCCACGCGGACGGGCGGAGAAGCAGATGTCACGTGCGTCTCATTGGCTTGTATGAAATCTGTTGATATCCATCAACTCACGTACATAAATGGTGTAAATACACCCCTAACGAAGCCGGAATACACTTGTTCTCCCCGTCCGCATCATTGTGATATTTTGGACCATACTTGGTAATCTTCCAGTTGCGGTGACATTGGAGGTCAAAGTTCCAACTTTCAAAGTTGGAACTTTAACCTCCTCTATGAATGATGCGTAGAATGCTTGGTTGACGGCTTCGTGTATTTATTTACAACGATCGGTCGCCTCTCCGCACGGTGCACCACCTACAAATTTTTCGCCACTTCCGTTCGACTGCGCGGACAAGCGGTGGAGTGTGCGAATCGCCTTCAAAGTTAATACAATTATTACTTACGACCTAACTGGACAACTAATTGGAAACAATTAACATAAAGGAATGCAATAAGCACAATTTATGAGGGTATTTATTCATTTTTTTTATGATCATACTCAAGTTGTTCAAGAATTAGATTGATCCGGGTAGGCGGTAGGTGTCCTCTATTCTATTAATCTACTCATTATACCTTGCCTAGTTTACAAGTAAAGACACCTTAACAGTTGACTACCAATTTTACTGGTTCCCAATTAATAACTGGCATGTAGCCTCGCGGAACTTCCTACATAACCCTCGGCCCCACATTACTTCCAATTGCCACAAGCCGCTCTATGCCTAGCTTTTGTGATCATCTGCCTAGCCTTTGGTTCTCCAGTTACCGGATTACCAGTAAGAATTTAACATGATCGATTGCCTATCTGACGTCCACAACCCATTACTGGTGTACACGATAATTATCCCTGGAGAGGCTGGTTGTCAGACTTTTGAGGCTTCTGGCTCGTTTCAAAGATATAATCTCGGACCGGCCTCGGCAACCGGTGCTTTATCTCAAAGATTAACCTGTGTGGTTATTATTATTTTGCTACAAATGCCTCCTACCTACACTTTACTTCTGTATATTGCAATTCCAAGTGTTCTACTCACAATCACGTTTAAATGAATGCTGAGTCATTCGCACAACTTACTTGTGCAACTTCGGCCTTGGTATCACGCAACACGGCCAGCAGCAGCATGGCATCACCCTCGTCTCTAGGTCAGCTCCATTGGCGCTTCTGTAAACATTAAATAGTAGACTTTAATAATCCTGTTATACGACATTAAATTCTATGACTCAATCAGGCAATATTCATTTTGTTGCTTCGACTCAAAACTATATAAATATAAAATCCACCTCTTTCACAGCCACAATTTGCAATAAGATGCAAAATGTAAATTGGGAAAGATTTGTAAGGAATCTGCGGCCACAATGAACTTAGTAAGACACCAGACAGTCTGTTCTATGCGGCCGATAGTTGGTGGCTAATACAAAATCCACCTCGTCAAAAGGCATTAAGTCCGCCTTTGTACAGTAATTTTACTTGTGCATAAAGTTTTAATAAATAAATAAAAATGATCATTATACCTCGTCAAATATGCACACATAAAATGTGGGATTCGATCTTAATTTAAATAGTTAGATTTGTATGGAATCTGCAAGCTCATATTTAGAAGTCAGTTAATTCTTGTTTTCATTATAATTCTCCTAGCCGTATACCCATTCATTGGGGATCGACTTAGTATGTTATCCGCCGTCATCTCAAGTATTTCTTTTCTAGGTATAATGATCATTTGTATTTATTTATTTATTTATTAAAACTTTCTGCACAACTAAAATTACTGTACAAAGGCGGACTTAATGCCTTGGGCATTTTCTACCAGTCTACCTTAGGGTGATGCAGAGACAATACACAGTAGGTGCAAAAATAGAAAAAGAGACTAGAAAATATTTATAAACATATAATAATAATAATAAATACATATATACATACATATAACAAAATGACAATAACAATTAACAACAAACAACAAAATAACGATAACAGCAATAACAATTTTTACTTCGCTTTCTGAGTTATTTTGAACTTTGTGTAGCCTTCTGTGGTTCCAATTTCCTACAGTCTCCACAGGAACAAAATTGACCTTCAAAAGTAATTTAATAAAACTACAGTACCTAGATATTTAATTGTTGACTTAATACTCGTAGTATGTATAGTTTATCATAAACTCGTGACACATTTATCACGGTTAACTATTTGTTCGTGGTAATTTAAATCAACTTCATTATTATCATTTGATTGAATAATGAACATTAAATCCTGTAGGTTTTATGCAAACACTGCGTATTTTTTCTGTTATCACTAAATAGATTCCATAATGATATTACGATAGTGGGTAGTGCAAGGAATGCCATAATGGACGTATGCAATGAAAACTACCGAAAAACCGGACAAGTGCGAGTTGGACTCGCGTACAAAGGATTCCGTAGCACCAAACAATAGTTTTAACGTTCATTCATAATTATGTCAATTTACATTCACCACAAAACATTTTTTGGTATAAATAGTAGTCTAATAAAAAACAAAGTTACTGCTGCAGTTTCACGAAGAAGTCCCCAATTTCAAAAACTAAATGTCACAAATTTTCGTTGATGTTCTTTTAACGTTCAAAAGTAAGGGTAAATTGTTACTTTAAAATTGTGTCCCCCGTCTACCACTGATATTTTTTTAAGAGCTGTAGATAGACATCCCACATAGTTGTTAAAAACATTAAAAAATAAAACTCAACTTACAGTTTCTGCATGTTTATATGGAGCCCCCCCACCCTAATTTTTTAATTCGTAATTGGCTGTGACTTACGGACGGATAGACGGACAGACAGGACGAATCTATAAGGGCCAGGGTTTCTTTGCCACTTCACAACGGAACCCTCGAAACGGTTTCCAACTGTTCGTTCAGTTAGAGCTTTCTCAGTAATCGAAGACATGTTTCGCATTGAAATTGAAGTATAAATATAAAGCCACTGAGATCAGCTCCACATTGTCTTCTTACAAGAGAACTCGTCCAACGGTTAATAGCACGGTTAGTAGCCCTTTTGAGCTCCTACACATCGATTCTGGTAACAAAACATGTTAAACCAAGATTTGGTACTGCAGCCAGATTTCGTCATATGTATTACTGCTGATTTTACATTCTGCATGGTAATCTAATTAATCTCGCGTAAACATTGCTGTGAGTTAACAATTTCTTCCTACGACTCGGAATTACTAGACGGGCTCCATGAGGCTTTTCATCGAACCTCTCGAGTAATCGAATCTTCTTTGTCGAACTAAGACTTAGGATGCACACAAATACATGCGTAACGATATTGACAGTTGAAAAACCTGTGATTTTCAGACACAATGTTCTAACCAACGCGTTATCATTGTCACGCCGGATGTAGCGAAATTAATTCATTACTTATTACAATATCCGCGACAAGACATCACGGTTCAGTCTAAGGCAGCTGAGCTGGCTAATTTCGTTTCAACACGGCGAACTCATGGATAAAGTAGCGGACACATCTACACGCAAGAGTTCATATTACCTAACAGCTTTGCAATAGGACAAATATGTGTTCGCTACTGTGTTTGCGTTGTTCAGATGAATTAATTATTATCTACTACTAAGCTTTTTCGTTTGCCAGTATTAACACAGCTTCTTATTATCAATAGAGATAGCAATAATGAACCTGGGTGGTGTGGGAACGAGATAAATGGTAATTGATAGTAATAGTATCTGCTTGCGTAAATTGTAAGCAAGAGAAATCGCATGCCATGTACTCTTAACGCATTACTGACACCGTTAAGCCTTGTACTTAAAATTGCATCAATTTCTCCTACACACTACACATTCATCTACCTATGAACTGTACAAGCTACCTGGTAGATTATCTAAGTATGTAGTTACAGCCATCTGAGCCATCTAAAGTCCCCGTTTTGAGTTTTATTGGGAAAATCTTTCATTCCTAACTCCCATAATATGCCCAATGCCATGCAATCTTATTACCCTCGTTTATTGGGACTTGCAGGGAGTATTTACTTATTAATCCTCAATTATTCTGTTTTTGTTTTCTGTACAGACATGTTATACGATGCATGACACTGACACACCGTTTAGTCATTAACAAATTCAATCATTCAGTCTTATACTTCCGTAATAATAATCAATATTGCCGATGCTGATACATCAATTTTCGTAAACTCGTTGATCAGGTCAAAATCCAAACATTTCTTTGCTTTGCAGGTTGTGTAATTTGTTAACGATCCGCGAATTCTCGCAACATTAAATGTTTGTTAAACTCTCAAAGCTAAAAAAGACCTCAGCTGCAATATTTAACAATAATCACTAATGTGCACATGAAAGACATCAACGACCGATCCTGCGTACCCAAGACCTTCACAATCACAATCAATGTTGTTGTGTTTTCTTAATACTTAAAGAACACTTAAAAAAATTTATATTTCCACATTGTTTTTTTTTATATAAACCATTATTATTTAATCAAATAATTAACAAGCACTCAAAATAGCAAAACCTATTTCAAAATCCCAGAGTTATTATTGTTAAAGAATTAATTGCTTCCTTATTTGGTACAAAAAAACATAAAGGCGCTATATTGATTGAATACAGACCTAATGAACTGTTCGGTGCCTCCGCATTCTGCCACGACCAAACAGAAGAAGTTGTACAGGGCTATCATGACAGCCTCCTGGGCTATTGCTTCGCAGGGTACCCGGGATCTGGGTACTATTAGCGTTATGAATGCTGTTGTTGCCACGATCTGAAAAAAGTACTAACATTATAAAAACGCTACGGCCTATAAAGTAAGTATGAAGAATATGCCTTATACGGTAAACCTATGATTTCTACACTAGGTTCAATAAATAACTTCAGCAGATTACAGATTACAGATTACTTAGGTCAATTAGATGCAGAGAATCCTACATGAAATATTTATGTTGATAAGACGAGACCATGATAATATTCATTAGAGTCACCCGATCCGGAAAAACACTGCTGATCCTTGGAACCTACTTACAAATGGTCAAAATTGTCGAAGTAATACCAAAGCAGGAAGATAAATCCAAAATTTTCATATGACGTAGAATTTCATTCACACGATCAGCGTACCTAAGTATAATGACTTTTACATGTCATTCAATGGGATTAAATGAACTTGGAGTATATTGATGCTTCTAATGATTATAATTCTGTAAATACATGTATTACGGCCGGGAACTGCCGGGAATTATATTTACAACCGGATACTGGCAAATTGCAAAAACGTGAGAATAATCACTATGAAACAAACATTATATGAAAAACTGCATCTACAACACTTACAGAACTATTACTTAATAACTCGTTTAGGGTATTTTTTGGTATATACCATCAATAGATCTACTTATGTGGAAGTTAGATTGCTTATTTGTGGTCAATATTCTTAAAAAATACACAATTAAATAAGACGTTTCTGATGAAAGCCTTCATCTCCAATCTTCTTACAAGTTGAACTGCCTACGTCAAAAGTGTGAGAAAATATAATTACGACAATAGAATAATAAATATCAAAATTTGCAAATTACTTTGCTTATATTTACCAAAATTATATATCGAAGTGGGTAGTAATTAAAATTAGTATTTATTTTGATTGTATTATTTACTGTCATGATTTCATGAATGCACCATTGTGTGGCTGATTTTTACCTTGGTTGATTTACTCTGTTTGAATATTCTCATCTTAATGAAGTTTTCACTTCATTATTTCATAATAATGATCATTGTGCGTGATTACGGAGATACCTGTAATTAGTAATTAAGTAGTCAATGCAAGTCTTTCCC
Source organism: Lycophotia porphyrea (assembly GCA_950005105.1). NCBI lineage: Eukaryota > Metazoa > Arthropoda > Insecta > Lepidoptera > Noctuidae > Lycophotia > Lycophotia porphyrea. The sequence goes on from OX465398.1 coordinate 10,228,728, forward strand.
ACAGCTCTCCGCCAGTTACTTTAGTATTTAAAATCAGTCAAGTACAAATAACCAAGCATCGCAAACCTTTAAATTCTTATTCAAGGCCATTGTGAATCAATTGAGGTGTTTATATTGAAAAATTTTATGAGATTTGGGTACATATAATTTATTGTAAGTAATGGAATTAAAGCTACTTATAGAATAATTAAAACTATTTACAAAAAGGGTCTAATTTATATAAAATAAACAAACTAAATAAACTGTCATCCGGATAAAACATCATCATTACACGATGTTATTAAAAGGCTCGTGATTAATCATCAATCATTTATGTGAAACTAAGGTTTTAAGATAAACATTTTTGAAATAAACAAAAAGAAAACTTCATAAAACAAAGAATATTGATAACAATAGTATCTAATCAATAACATTATATTTGTGATAACCGTTATCCTGATGTATGTGGCTTCTTTTGTAAATGACGTCAATCACAATGTTGACAAAAATAAGAAAAAAAATAAAACCAAGGAAACGACAAGCGCTGTGTGAGAGATGAGAACTGCTAGAAAGGGCTTCAACACTGGGAGAAAGGCGATACGTAATAGAACCCGGATACTTTTATAGAAGAGGAAGACATGTTAAGAAAATAAATAATATAACCGACGTAGGTAATACTTAATGCTCTCACTGCTGGGGTACAAGCCTGATCTAACGTGTGAGGTAGATAGCCCTAATCCATCACGCGAGCCCTGTACGGATTGGGTGACCTACATAACATAACATCACGCCTGTCATCCCCGAAGGAATAGGCGGAGGTGTATCCAATAGTACACCCACATATCGCCAGTTATGTTTAAGTCCCAGGTATGGGGCGAGCCTATTGCCATCAACCGGGCTAAAATCCAGACTCCGTGGCTGCTACTGAGAAATACTTGAAGGAAAAAACCCAATAACACTTTGCCCGACCTGGGAATCGAACTCAGGACCTTATGCTCAACATTCGAGTTTACGACCACTAGACTAAAACAACAAAAAAAATTACAAATTGGGTGACCTTTAATAGTAAAATTAGAAAGGGGCAGGAAGTTGAGGAAAACCATCTAAAAAAGCAATTGATTGTTTACATTACTTAACCATGGAATTCAAAGTCATAATAATAATATATGCGAATATAATATCTGGCATATTCGTGCTGGGTCAAGCGTGACAATTATTTAATTAATTATGTAAATTGGCAAACGTATGATCTGTCAAAAGTCGTGAAAAAAAACTGGAATATAACATAATGGATTACATTAAGCCAATCTTATACATGGGAAGTTTTAGCCAGTTGTGTATTTTGTGTCAAGAGACTGCCTGCCACCAAGTTCATATTAGAATACATATTTCGAACTGCGGAAGTGCTTATCTAAATCCCCAAATCGATTAACATAATGAAGATAACGAAAGTAGCGCGTTATATTATATTATCTGTGGTAGCGCACAGAAAAACACACACAAAGGTTTGCAAATCATATCCTGATCTCCTGACATCATTCTCTTTGTCCGATTTTACATATTTCCTTCTATTAACTCAGACTGTGCACATAATTACTTCAAGGGCCTTAGACTGACTTCAGAAATCTATACGAAACTCGTAACAAAACCATTTTATTTTGGCAAGACAAAATTACTATGTCTACGGATCTACGATAGCTAAATCTCTTTTGCTTCTGATGTGTGCACTGTGTTATGCTTTCGTTCATAAACTTCGAAAATGTCAACAAATCCATTAGTTACAATAAAACAATTCAATTGATCATTAATATGTAGAATTAAAATGATTAATTGGGTACCAACTCTTTTGTCTTTCCCGGGGTTTAAAAACCTGATAGTGAATATTTATTGTCCGTTTTGTATTAATAAGTTACTTACCGAATAAAATATTATTATATTATTAATTAAATTGTAATCCTGAAGGGTTTAAACAAAGGTTTAACCACACCCACATTTTAAGTTTAATTCCTATACGAGCGAGCCTATTTCTATTAACCAGGTACAGATCCTCACTTAGGGCTGCCACAAATAAAATTATTCACCGACTAAATTCACTATACTGTGAAGGAAAACATCGTGAGAAATCTACCAATCCGCACTGGGCCCGCGCGTGGTGGATTATAGCCCATTCCCTCTCATAGAGAGGAGGCCAGTGTCCCAGCAGTGGGAACATTATAGGCTGATGATGATGATGATGAAATTCACTATATTCAAAAGCATTTCATTGTTATAGTTAATGAAAGTTTAGGCGCTTGCCTGCGAAGTTTCTTTCAATGAAACGCGGGGTCCGTAGTTGTATCTCTACTATATTTGTTCAATAATTCGTATACATTTTAGGAACAGTAACTTTGATAAATTGTAGACATATGATATTACAGTACATATTGTAGCAGACCGATACAAAAACTTTAGTTCTCCGTGCCGGTAAGTATTTTGTGTGCGTGACGTTTTGTCTCTCCATAGAGTCTCCTCGTTGGTGTTGTCAGCTGTGTACAAATTAAACCCTAGTGGGAACCATAGATAATAAATACGATTCGCCACAAAAGAAGTTAATTAATGAGTACTAAGTTTTAAACGAAGGTCGCAAGTCACAACTCGGTAGTTTTGGTTTTGACCCAAATTTTGACGTCATTGTTTTATTACTTGGCGGATTTTTCCAGTCCACTATCTTTAATTTAATTAATATTCGCAAATTGTTAAACGTCGACAAAATTTTATCCACCTTGATTAAAGTTATTTTGTTGTTTGGTTATCTGCTACCTCAATTCTTAAGGAGAACCGTTTTGCTAAAGATTTGGAGCATGCTGATTTAATGCCTCTCTCTCTAAACACATTTGCGGTTACCGCTAATACTAATAAATAACATTGATCAATCTGAGCCACCATGCCTTTTTCGTCATCATTCCATCATGGAAGTTTATGTATAAGATCGGCCCTCACGATTGCCAAATCCGATAAGAACTAAATGTAACACAACAGAATGTCTTGGTTTTTGTTAGAAATAAAATGAGTATAACTCCGTGATCGTAAAACGTGAATTTTTATTAATAATAGACTTTTACAATGTGACACAATATGACAAGTACAGAATTACTCAATTTGAAAACAATGTTTCTTTTTCTTTTAAAGTGTCATTTATCCTCTTTCAACAGTTTTCCTAGGTTGATAAGTTCTAACTGGTTATAATCTTGTCTGATATTTAGCCAAGTTTCAATACGTCCCAATCCCAAGGCTAAAGGCTATTTAAACATTTTTTAACGTTTTTCGAGGAAATCAGAGGTAAGGATACCTACTGGCTGTGTAAACATCTGTTGGACCCGTAGTTTGCGCAAGGTTTATGTATTTTAGAAGAAAATCATAACATAGGTGCACCTACTTACATTATATTATCTTATACGTCAGAGTTAGAATAAACCGGATAGAACACTACAACCTTACAACCTATACCAGGAGTAAACAGACCCTTCTAGCCTTTAACCAAGCATTCTGCACATCAAACTAGGTAACCATATGCAAAAATTATTGGTTAATGCAGAGAAATGACTTTTTTTAGGGGTGAAAAATCACGTTTTGCGGTAAAACACAATGTAGCACACTCAAAACATAGTCCTGGTGGATGCTTTGAATAGTAAACGGTTCATGGAGGTAATTAAAGTTATGACCTTAAAAACCAGTATTAAAAATAAAATGCGTGTAAAATTTGGAACTTTCACCTCCAATATCTCCGTTACTAGGAGGGTCTCAGGTATGGTCCAGAACAAAATAATGATCGCAATGACGGGGAGAACAAGTGCCCTTCGTTAAGGGTACTTTTACACCCTTTGTAAAATTTCCTTCTGCCATTTGACAGTCACAGCCTTACCCATATGGGGACCGTGCAGTTATATCCACAAAACGTGAAATCCTTCACATTATATCAAGTGCTGTGTGAGATAATGTTAAACAGTATTAAGAAAGTTGACTTTTTAAACATTGTCGCGGTCGTCAGAGAGCGGTATCCGTCGACGTCGCCGGCTCATTACGAAACAACGCCGACTACGCAATAATGACCAACGAAGCCACGTGCCGCGAACCAATCGTACCCTACTTGCCACAAGGATCTATTAACATAGTTTAATTTCTTCAATTTAAGCTAAACTTTATTGTTTTTTGCATTTAGATAATGAGGATATTTAGGAAATAGACGGCGTGGAACATTTATTTATTTATTTAAACCACACATACAGCTATAATCACAGGCTTAGGTACCTAATACAATACATGCAGTTATATTAAAGTTACAATAATTTATCAAGACTATATTTAATTATTTTGGCAACCAAGAGTAATTTTACGAAATGCGGCCCGTGTGAATTCACTCAGTGAACAATTGAAGATTGATCTGTTGTGACACCATGTTGAGCGCGTCGGCGGCGCGTGCTGCAGCAGGTTGGTGCGAACATTTGGTAGTGCAAGCCAAGATGGAAGAAAAGAGATAGATACGGTAACTTCACCGGAAGTCGCTGACTTTGTTGGTTTAAATGAGTTTCTGCCACCGACTTCCGAAAGTAAAGTTATTTTGGATTTTATGAGTGTTTTATGGAAGTCGGTTTTCTTTCTTTTGCAAAAAAAATATTTTTTCCATTTTAAGCTGTTGTAATCCCACATAAATTATTATCATGAATTAAGTTACATAACGTTATTAGAAGTTGTTAAGAGACCCTCATGAAATCAACATAGGCCAAGAAGACAAAATACGCTTATAAACTACTCAAACCAAGTAAATAAAATTTATATGGGACTACCGCGCGGGCTTCTAACAAATGAAAAAAGAATCACGTCAACCGGCCAAGTAATCACAGAGTAATCAGTTTACATACATCATCATCATCTTCCTTTATCCTTATCCTATCCTGTTTGGGGTCGGGGCAACACATTTTCTTCTTCTATTCTCCCCTGTCAGACGTCACGGCATCATTTACTCGGTGTACATACAGCATGACAGACAAAAAACACGCTGATGGAAACATAACCTTTTCTTTTTTTAAAGTCGGTTAAAAAAGCAGTAAGCAGTCGTTCCATATCATCTTGTAGTGTGCAGATCGCATCTCATGCTCATCTAAATCAAGAGAGTTTCCTATTGCCTTCTATCAGATGATGATGAATGACGACGTTGGTATTAATGCATAAGCTGAGCTGAACGTGATTCAGAAATAGTAGATCCCAAACGGAGTTCATCAATCGGTACGAGCGGAATAAAAGCCGAATATTGTGTAGTAATTGCTTTGTAATTACTAAATAAGGAAATAAAAACGTCGTTTCAATGAATAACACCAAGGATACAAAACTTATAATTACTCAGGTGCCACTTTTAATTATGAAAATTCACATTAACGATCACGATTTATGAACGCAAGTACCTATAGGTACTATACATTATTGACTAACTAGAATTTATGTGAACTTAACAGGAAACGTATAGATTCATTGTTATGACTACCTATTAATACTCATAACTTACTAATAAATTATTCATGCCTATGTAAAGGGATCATTCCCACTAGTTCTACTACACAGTTCTACGGTTGACTTAGTGGTTTTTTTTTCCACTAGTCCTACGATCTAAGGTGGTACAAAATTGTAGAATTAGTGGGAACAAATAGCCCCATTAGTTCTAAAGTTCAATTACAAAATTTACGGTAGAACTAATGGGATATTTTGATCCCACTAGTCCTACGATCTAAGGTGGTACAAAACCGTAGAACTAGTGGGAACAAAAAGTCCCATTACTTCTAAAGTTCAATTACAAAATTTACGGTAGAACTAATGGGATATTTTGATCCCACTAGTCCTACGATATAAGGTGTTACAAAAACGAAAAAGTAGTGGGAACAAAATTTGGATGATTCCCACTAGTTCTACTACACAGTTCTACGGTAGAACTAGTGGGAATTTTCTTCCCACTAGTGCTACGATCTAAGGTGGTACCAAATCGTAGAACTAGTGGGAACAAAAAGTCCCATTAGTTCTACTGTTCAATTACAAAATTTACGGTAGAACTAATGGGACTTTGAGTACTAGCCTAAAATAGGTTACAATATATCGATCGGGTAGGTCGGTAGCAAACATCTGAATTGAATATTATCATTACCTACTTGCAACTGTTGAATATATTTTATTTCTAGTCTATATATAAGTACTTGTATAAAAAATAACACACTGCGCTTAAATGTCCACTTTTAGTAATACTTAAAAAAAAACATTTTCTTATTCTTATGATCCTTCTTATGTTGCCAACCCCAACATAGTTAAAGAGGTTTAGAGGTCATCATCACCTGCTTAGGAAAACACTAAGCAGGTGATGATGACCTCTCCTCCAAACCTCATGCGAAACTTCCCATTTCCAATTTACCGGAAATGCGAAATTTACAAAATTTTAAGTCTGACAAAGTAGCTCATATTTATAATGTCGAACTGAATTAACTTCATCAATACCATTCTCCAGCTCTTATCCCAGTTTATTTGGGGTTGGGCCAGCAAGTGTTCTTCTTCCATCCTTTTCTATTACTCGTTATCTCAGCAGTCACCTCCTTTCTAGCCATATCATCCTTCACACAGTTAATCCATCTTTACTGAACTGAATTAATTTACCTTGTACCTATTTATTCGAATCAGTCTTTACAATCGCAACAGCTTCAAGTTTGACGGTCAAGTAAGTACACATTATTTATTGTTATGGCAAGGTTAAGACATAAGGATTACGGAAAATCAAAGGATATTTGTAGTTAAACTGACGTCTGAAACAATGAAACTTACTCAGAGTATTTGGAAGCTTTTACCCTGTTATTGTTTTAAGATGAAACTGCCTGAAATTATTGGAGATCTAGCACTGCGTGGCGGTCATCTATCTGGTGAAGGACTATGGAGATATCATTAGCAATATTATAAAGGGTGTAAAAAGACTGTTAACGAAGCCGAAAGGCACTTGTTCTCTCCGTCATTGCGATCATTTTTTTTGTTGACCATACCTGGGAACCTTCTAGTTACGGAGATATTGTGGGTCAAAGTTCCAACTATTTCACAAGTTTTTTTTTTTAAATACATGTTTTAATGTAAGATTTTTACTTAAAACACTTCTTCCACGACCAGCTTACTATTCAACTCATTTATCAACACAACATTGAGTCCTACCGTAAAACGTAATTTTTCACCCCAAAAAAAATGTCGTTTCCCAGCAATAACTTTTGCGTGAAGATACTTAGTTTGATGTACAGGATGCTTGGTTGACGGCTTCGTGAAGAGTCTGTTTACACCCTGTATAGCATATTCTAACCTACGGCTGCCAAACATGGATATTCGATAAGAAAACAAAGATGAAAATTCAAGCCACACAGAGAGACAGAATAAAAGCTGCTGACCAAAATATATATATACCAATTTCCAGCAACACCTATATGACTTTTTTAATGTTTTCCTCTTTTGAAATGAGCTACATGAAACTTGAAAATCCAACGATGCACTCTTGTATACCAAGTAATTAATTTGGGTGTTGCCTAGTGTAAATGAAAACGGGCATTACATTAAAATCGAGATATTTGAGCTAAGAACAAAATTACCACTTTACTTGGTTATAGCACACCTTTCAATACGTATATTTTGTCTACAGCCTTTCCCACTGAAAGCTTCAAATTGACGTGTTTGCTGAGTAAACTCGATCGAATGACGATAACTGAGGGTTCGGTCGTGGAAACTAACAGGTTTTAACTAACAAAGTGATCATTCATTACGGAGAGTGGCAAATGTAATTCAATACTACCATTTACTCCTGGAAATGTCAAAAAGTACAGTAGCGGCCTTTCCGCCTGATCAGTTTAAAAAAATCGCTTAAATCGTGCGGGGGCGCCCCGCCCGGCTAGAGAGCGCTTCATGTTGTGAGTGCAAGCAAAAATGAGCTTAGCGGTGATCAGGCAGGAGTGTCCTCGACTGTACATTAGTAAGAGTAGTAAGGGTACTACGTAGTTCGTTACGGGTACAACCAGTCTTGTCATGGTATTTCCTAATACCCATTAACTGGACTGTAGATGTCAGAGGGCCTAAAAGGCTGCTGTTAGCAGAATCATAATATTCAAAATATTCAATCATTTTTACAACTTTATCGTGATTCATTGTACTATTATGTCTGCTAAATACCAGATAAGAGAGTCGTTCCATATAAAATACTAGTATTTATCAGCTGCTTCCGTTAAGCCTGGAAGCTGACCCCCTGCTACCGTCAAAAAGAAGAGATTTGTTCTAAGAATCTTTTGTCTATGTGGAAATTGTGGTACACTAGGTCGTAGTTCAGCTGTAATAAAACCAGTATTAGCTATATTTTACTGAAACCCTGTACCTACTACGCTAGACAATGTCAAGGTCAATTTATTCTACACCTGCGGTACGTTGTGACCACAATAATGTAGAAGCCTAAATTAAACACTTTGTCATAGTTGACTACCTACATCAAAGTACAGCAAACACGGAACTTACTCAACCCAACAAAACCTTCCGTTTTTAAATTAGTTTAGAAATTGATGGCAATGACTTGCTCGATTTTATCAATCACAATTTTAAAACCACGTCATACCGTAAGCCTGGTTGAATATCGAGCTGTATATGGAAATAACCCTATAAATACCCATAGTGAAGATATAGTTAACCAGATAGAAAATCTACATCATAATTCTAATACAGTTCAAAATAAAAGGCACGTTTTTCGTGTATTGTGGTATTGATTTATAGTTAGCAGATGTTTGTAATATTTTATAACTGTAACGCACGAACTTACTAAACCTTGACCAGAGGTTTGTAATGGTCCAAAAATAACAAGGGTCGCACACGATTAGGGTGTAAACCCTCCCTAGATTGTACCCCACAAATTCCACCACATTACACGTAACCGCGGTCACCACGCGAGGGTAAATAATATAATATTTGCTGTTCTAGCGGAAAAACTTCCCCCAAGTCATAAAATTAACACAACGTTGACACCCTTGCTTTCCCTTTACGGTTTTCCCCGGAAACTAGCCTTGAACTAAGACTGATGTCGATTTTTCGCTCTACTATTGGCCAGCCCGGGAGTTTTACCAGTCATCGTCCGATTCAGTTACGCTAACGTGACAATGAAAAGCAATTTTATGAGCAATTACTTTTCACTCAAAAGATTCAATTTGTTCCGCTAAGGAGCCGAGTACTGAGGCGCAGTTTCTACCAAAGCGGAGCGCGTTAAGGCTGCGGTTCCACTGAAGCGGAGTGGAGTGGTGCGAGCCATGTGATTGGTGAATCGCGGCACAGCTCGTCTCCGCTCTGCTCCGCACCGCCTCTGTGGAACCGCAGCCTAAGGCCCGGCTTCCCAAAGCGGAAACCAACCATCACATCGATAGAAATCTACATCGCGTCTCTCGTCTCTCCTTTGATAAATCGAATCTTACGCATCTCCTCTCCGCTCCGCTCATCTCCGCTTTGATGGAGTCCGGGCATTTTGATGCGTAGTTTCGCAAGTTTCGAGTATTCGACCAATCACAGGAGATATGAGACGCATTTGGTTGATTCTGACACATCCCTCGCTTCGCTTTAGTAGAAACAGAACTTAATGATGCTCTCTGAGTTGAAAGATAAATGCTGCCTCTGAAGAATCCATAGTTAATTCTAATTTAATAAAACATGAATACTCACAGGATAAATACTTAAGACGACAGCCACATGGCTGATTTTGTCTCGCCAGTGTTTCAGAGCCGTCCGTAGGGTGATGACGTATAGCGCGCATATTATTAGCAGCACTGCTAGACCGCAGACCCAGAGCACCCAGGCGTATAAGTGGAGGGCTGTCGAAAGGATAAAGTGAAGGTTAATATATGGATAGGTAATTTCAAACACGACAAAAATATCTACAAGTTTCATCTATTAACTTGAAGCAGAGAAATACTTGCTCTTAGAGCATATTATCTGACCGTCTTCTCTGAAAATTCATTACTTATCTTGAGAATGATTTCGGAAGCTGAATCCGCAGCTTAATTTATATCTATATCTATTTATATAAAAATCTCGTGTCACGGTGTTTATGGTCGCACGCCTCCGAAACGACTCGACCAATTTTTATGATTTTTTTATGTATATTTGATAAGCATGAGAATAGGTCGTAAAGTATATTTCACACCAGAATTTATATGGCAGAACAACTTTTGCGGGGTCTGGTAGTATCTTGTATGAACATTTTCACATAATTATGTTAGACGTCTACGAGAACATCTCTCTTGAAAAAAGACTCTTACCTTTATCTTAGCTAAAACCTATTTAATAAAATTCGAGCCCTTATTTCGGATTATTTTTATATGTAAGGAAGGTACACCTACCTTGAACATTTCACGTTCATTTCGATAAGGTTGATGAAATAGTTGAAATTGAATTTATGTTTGCCTCTTACCTATTTGAAGTTAAATTAAATTATATTTATTGACACACACAAGTAAGGTAACATACAAACATAGAAAGAAGAAAAACAAGATACATAAGCAAAGTTAAAAGAGTACAAATGTAGAAATAGCCGTGGGCCCAAAACTAGGCACAGCCTGTATCTTGGTGGCCCAATATCAGCAGTAGAGGCAGATTGCATTGAAATGTTCAGTGTGACACGGCACAGCAAGACACAAGTAACAGAAAATGGCACATTGAGTCGTTTATTTGTATTCTAATTAATCATTCTAAGATAGACTGACATGTAGATATTGCTAAGAAGTAGATTCGCATTACCTATTTCCAGATTTCTAATTTGTAGCCAAGTTTCTAGTTCTCCTCAACATAGACAAAACGAATACAAACATCAATCATTTGTTTGCTATCCATTTGATACTTAACCCAGAAGTTTCATCGTCAAGTAACTAATAGGCGCAAACCGTGACTACTTCAGATATAAAAGTTATTTATAGCCAGACTAGTCCCAGTTTCAAGTTTTCAACCTAGCTAAAAAAGTAAAAAAGCTATAACTTGACTGAACTGGTCACATTACAAAAATACCGTGAAAAATCAGCCTGTGGTCGTGCGTAAAGTTTTTTTTATTATTTTTATATTAAGTAAAGCAATATGTTCTTATGTAGCTAGATCAATTTGTTCTTTTTTATATTTTTTACATTGACATTGAAAATATTGAGAAAAAAATATTTGCTACGTAACTCACGGATTGTCCATTGAACTTTAGGTAAGTACTTCCTGAAAATGTTTGTGAATGACGTCATACGTACCTATATGCCTTTACCATGCCTTGTGTGTCCTGTTGTTTGTTCACTACAGGAACTGATGGACGCTTCCGAAAGCGCAAAACTAGTAGCTCAGTTCCAACACAATTTAGATTGTCATCGATGCCGATGTCGAAATCATACATTCTTTTGACCATACCTAACTCGGTAACTCGGTATTGCACTAGAAAAAGTATTTAAATTAAACAATTGTAAATTCGGCCCTATTCGCACATCTTTCTTTACATATTGACGTAACTAAACATGTTCCAAACAACTTTCCCTCTTCTTTACTTTGTATACCTATGTACCAAATAGCACTGTTATTCTAATATTGCCTCAATAGCTGTTTAAGTAATTAATTACCACTTATCATTGTCTGTTAAGATAAAATTTAAAATAACTATAAATTAAAAAAAAAAACACTCCGGGAGTACCGACAGAAATGAAATCATTTTTTTTTCCAGATTCTGGATTATTTTCTGGGCTTGTAATATGTTGCAATACGACTAACTCTATCAAATTGTTTTTCCCCATCTCAAAAATGCCCAACACGCATAAAGAAGTTTTCACTTCAAAATCTTATCTCCTTGCTGTTAATGAATTCACCACCTGATTTAAATTACTTACTTAATTCTAGTTTCGTATGTTTCTAAGTATTAGATATTAATTTCAACACGATACCATTTCATACATTACAACATGATACGTTCTTGAGTAAAAGATTCTGGAGTTGACTCTGGACAGATATACATATACGGACAACGAAGTGATCCTATAAGGGTTCCGGTTTTCCGTTTGAAGCAAGGAACCCTAAAAAAGTAGTATTTCCTAATAATTTGATACTATTCAATTTAGTAAATTACATTCATTTTCAGTACCTAAGTTTATAATATACAATTAAAATGTAAAACAAATTGGAACCTAAATTATTCGCTTAGTTTAACTTTCTTATATTTGTGTAACCATTAGATTAAACGTTCAAATGATGTTAGCTAAATTCCTATTACACTTTTTTTTTAAATACATTGAAACTTTAGGAGGTCAATAGATAACCCTTTTCAATTATTTGTAGTTCAATAACCTCGCGAATGCAAACCACATTTTTTTAAAACATATTTCCGCACGTTTACTATTTTACTTTAAATGTTAACAACCCATTAAAGTCACAAAAAAATATCTTTTATCACTTAACGCCTTTGCAGTCCTCGGAAAATGACATGGCACCGCAATTAATGATGTCAAAGCGATGTATCAGTGTCATCAGAGCCGTGCCCTAAAACGTCGAGCAAGGGTTAATCACGATGTAACAGGAAAAGTTGAAAACATGGAAATGTTCTTTTCGCATGAGCACGGTAACTGCGGTAGGCATAAAATTCATAATACGTAAGTAAGAATAATACTTTCGTAACGTTACACACGAATACGGTGGGATTGAGTAATGAATCCATGAACATGAACTAAGACCTGTTTTCATGCCAAGTATTTTATTTGTTTTTAGAGATAATAACTGATTTTCTTAATAAGTATTTAGTGGCAACCGGCGTGTGTATGATCAGATGTATGAACGTGGACGAGACAAAAGGAGTCTGCCAGGATCGTAGCAGGTGGCGTTCCGTGGATTCTGCATACCCCCATGGGAAAAAGTCGTTTATGTATGTATGTATTTATTGGCAATTTAATCATAATAAATCTATCCAATCTAAACATGAAAACATGGTTGTACACTCGTTGTGTAATTATTTCAGTCTGACACGCAAATAACATGAAACACACGAAATAAGGACAGATTTGCCTACAAAAGCTATAAAAATGAATTATTGGATGGCTCCAATAATTCATTTTTATAAAAAACATTCTTTTTTTAAAATAAATATTAACTACTGGCGTCAATATTTAGTTTTTTTTTTTGTTTGTTGTACTTCCGCGATGTTCATTTGTATTAATAAAATCCAATCAATTTTGATATAAAGCAATGATTTGAAACATTTAAAACTAAATTAAAATTTCGATCTGAGTCTGATAGATTCTAAAATTAACTGTCGTGTTCAAAAATGCGCAATCGATCTTGTATGAAGTGTCAAAAGACCGGTGTTTAAAACTAGTTGCCCTTACTAGCAATTTATTGTACCTACCGAAAAAGTGATCAGAGGTAAACAACTCCATCAATACAAAATACTTTTATGAAAGGAATCGAATTGAACACACCAAAACTTTTTAACACAAAAGCAGAAAATTGAAAAGTTGTCTCAAAAACAAGTCATGGACCTATTACTAGTTAGGTCCTTCGTAAGCTATATACTGACATAGGAATGCCTACGACAAAATCTTTAACAAAACCAATTGTCATAAAATGAATGTCATTCATAAAGGTACAAAAACAATAATAAACAAAGAATCCAATTCATCCTATAGGAAGCAAAGCTTTTGTCATCAACCGGGCACAATCCATGCTCCAAGCCGATAGTGAGAAACTCATGTTTGAATTAGCGATTCTATGAATTTAGAATTAAATGTTTTGAAGCCTTTTTTTTTCGGATGGGAAATTTACTGCCGCTCTAGACGGAGCGGAAGGGAGTGTCAGACTTTTACTGACTAAAACCCATCCATGTTCTTTCTTAGCCCTTTGAGTTCCAGGCCCGCGGACTCTTTTGAACAGTGACGCAGCCCCGGCAGGATACCCCGGAGGATTTGAATCCTGCTGTTTTAATTCGTTCTTAACAACGTTGATCTTGTCTCAATTAACACTACAATTGGAGTAATTGGTTTTCAGCTAAGTACAAGCTCTAGTTAAGGAAATTGATATGACAATGAAACTTAATTAACGATAGGAATCTTCATTAATAAGGAGGTGAGGACTCTATGCTTGTGCTATTGTTGCGGGACTAACTGACGACTTTCACGGCTTTGTGAACTAAATACATATAACTATATAACAGCCACCTGCGTCCGCGTGAAATTGATATAAAAAATATAACATTACTTCCCAATTTCAATCGGATTTTGTTAACAATATCATGGGTTTTAATTTTTTTGCACGGAACCCTAATCCATTTTCCAAAATAAAAGTAGCTTAAGTTACTACTTATAACATCAGCTAGCCAGTAAAAGTCTCGTCAAAATCGGTCCATCCGTTTCGGACAGACAGACAAAATTAAAAAAAAAATTGTTATAAGTATACCGTATATACTTTCATTATGCATTTAGTAAAAACCTGGTCAATTTTATTTATTTGTATGGAATAATTGAACTTAACTTTATTGATAATGGATCTTTTGTTGGGCACCGACGACCTGGCCGGAGTCACACCCAAAGGGTAAAATGGTGTGCAATTGGGGAGACCCACACTTAGCGTTGGGTGGATACGGGGTAAAGAAAAGAAGATGAAAATGATTTTGGGATTTCCTTTTGGAACTGAAAAAGTCAGACAGTAGATACTTATGCTGCGCTTCGTGTCGCGAGTTCGATTCCCGCACGGAACAAATATTTGTATAGTCTAGAAGTAGTTGTTCCGGGTCTGGCTGTTTGTGTTGTGAGTTTAAATGTTTGTAAACGCACCCACGATACAGGAGAAATTCTAGGTGCGGGGCAACGTTTAAAAAAAAAATATTTTGCACCATGATTGCACCATTCACTCGAAAATCAATCATGATGAAACTTCGCATAGTGAAGATTATTTCGCATAACAACAAAATTGTAATTTTCGACAAAAAGGGTAACTGTAGTCAATACTAATTTGTCTATTGTTCACCAAACGGAATCGTTATCTAGGATCTTGGGACTAAAGTCTATCATCTAAGTAAGACTTTGGAGTGTGTGTATAAAAGGATCTTGGACGGCTCTGGAAATTTTGACTACCACCATGCCATGGGAGTAAGGCTTGTGTCTATTTATGAATATAACATTACCTATGTGATAGGTACACTACTAGATGTGTTGCCAACACCTGCTATTTAAGAACAGTAGAATGCAACTTATGCAAGTTTCCAGTGTTGCACTTGAGCAACCGATTCTAAGAAACACCTCTCACAACTTGCATAGAAACGAACCACAAATTACTGCCATCTTGGTACATACAATAATAAACATGATTTGAATCGGTTCTCCTGTACTTAATTTTGGCGTTTTACATCCGTCACGACTGTAAGCCCCAGTGGCGTAACAATAGGGTAGCAGGGCTGGCAAAATGCCGAAGTAATCAAACAATTTAACAAAATTTTGTAAAAAGTATAAATTTTATAAAGGGTGTAAACAGACTCTTAACGAAGCCGAAAGGCACTTGTTCTCCCCGTCATTGCGATCATTTTTTGGTCTAGACCATACCTGGGAACCTTCTAGTTACGGAGGTATTGGGGGTCAAAGTTCCACCATTTTTAACATTTTTTTTTTAAATACTTGTATTTAATGTAAGATTTTTACTTTAAACACCTCCAGGACCCCCTTACTTTTCAATCCATCCATTAGCACAATGTTTTGAGTGCGTTACATTAAGTCCTACTGTAAAACGTGATTTTTCAGCCCAAAAAAGAAGTCGTTTCCCAGCACTAATTTTAGCGTAAAGTTACTTAGTTTGATGTACATAATGCTTGGTTGACCGCTTCGTGAAGAGTCTGTTTACACCCTGTATAAGTACAAAATAGACACAATTAAAAACATGTAAAAATTCAATGGCATTCATAAGAAAAGGATCAATTAATTATTATTATAAAATGCCCACAATATTATTTTGTAATACTGTTGGGTAACTACTTCAGTGATCTATAAAAATTTAAATTAAAATGTGACGATTTTGACTGGGGCCCCATCCAATGAATTTGCCACGGGGCTCAAACGATATAGTTACGCCACTGGTAAGCCCCAACCTTTGTCTAAAAGCTGTATATTAGGTAAGTATACCTAAGCTTATTTGGGTCTCATATTAACCTGAATAGTAGGAGATTAAATAGCTAAGTAGCTATGTCAGGAAGCAATAAGTAACAGATGAATTTCCGTAATCATCAGTACGAATGGAAAGCTGTTACGTGAACTGACTTCATGAAGCGTATACCTATTACGAGAAAAAGAAGAAATTATATGGGAAGGTATAAGAAATTATTGGATAAAAAATCAATGTTCTTATTTATTGACTGATGACTAATAACTATATATAAAGGGTAAAATGGCATCTCATTCTCTTATACTTGAAGAAAACAATCGAAGTGCCTCTGATCTTTATTTGCAGGGTTTTTTTGAGTAAGTAATACAAACATTATTAACCAACTATGAGAAAATTGTAGGGTTTTTTTGAGTAGGAAATACAGCCTTTTGTCAGGTATGATTTTATTCTTAACCCATATTAATTATTTTCATGAATTTAACGCGTATAATTTTGTCGTTAAAATTCGAATGGATTTATGTAGGTATGATGTTAAACAATAAAACTTAACACAGATGTTTATCTTCATTTGAGGGCATGACATGTGTTGTGCCTTCGACGCAAAAATAATTGGAATCTGGATAAACAATTAACACAAGTTAGAACAAAAAGCTTTCAGAACCTGGAAACATCTGTGTAAATTAAAAATCAGGTTCATACCAACAGGAAATTATTTATTTCTTGAATCGAGTTTGCTAAGCAATGACTTTTACACCTATTTTAAATTTGTTTTAATGTAGTGCCCGATTTTTTCTTGGAGTGTATAATTGAATGGCAATACAGGTCCTTTCAGGAACTCGTGTGCACAACTGCACATTAACAATTTATTTTCAGGCTTCGTGTAGTATAAAAATGTATGGTATAACTCTGCTATTTAAACTATTTTCAGACTTCCTGATTTTATTTCTAGAGTCGGGAAAAGCTTCTTGAACTTTAAGATACGAATACTAACTGATTGTTTTTTCTAAACTGCCTAGCAGCTAAAGAATTCGAATGCTAATAAAATACAAAGCCTATGCAACTATGCAGTATCATTGTAATGCCTGTCACCAATAAAGCTTCATCATGCTTGGACTTAATGGACTTTACCTGCACAACTTTGTGCCTCTCTAAAAACAACTTAATGTGAAACACAAATTGCATGCTTCAAGGTCTTGGCTTCTTTTTTTAATACTATAGTTTACCACCGTGTTGCAATTGCAGTATTGCAGTTTTTTGTAGGTCTATTTTGTTGCCTCGTTTTATTCGAGAACAGTTAAAAAAGGCAAGTACGAGTAGTCGACAATATATTAATTATTAAACCCGGGACTATTTATCTCATAAATGTCACGCGTGAATTTCCTTGAACTTTGTTAACTGAAATAACCCTTTACAAGTCAGGAAGCAGACCTTTTTAATATTTTTGCTGACGTTGCTATGAGAAGTTTCTGATTCATACTTATTTATGAAGTAGGTAGGTACACTACATAATGTAGAATCTACTACTGGCTTACAGATTCTAACACAGATCAGGATCGACAAAACAAAGATAATGTTAAATATGTATATTATGTATCTGTACCTACTCTCATGAAGATTGAGGACTTTACATTCGAAGTTGACGATTATGTTTACCTATGTCGATCAATACCAATAATAATAATAACAATTCCCTCTCATAGAGAGGAGGCCTGTGTGAACATTAAAATGCTGATGATGATGATGATGATGATGTCGATCAAATTTCGAGCAACCGTCCAATCCAACTCTGCTAGGTAATGTTTGGGAAGCTCCGCACAATTTTTCCTCTCACATACGGCTGTGTCACAAAGTCTTTGGCCAGTGCGTGGTGCCAGTGACAACATGACACTAAAATGGGGTCTCTCATAATGGGTCTCCATTAAAGACTGAAAGGCACCCAAAAGGCAATGGAGAGGACTACGCAGAGAACCAAGGTAACCGACATAACCCGAATAATTGTCAAATTGAAGTGACTGTGGGCACTTAAACAGGGCACCTTTTTCGCGGAATTGATGCGAAACGTGCAACGCCAATTCGACCGCTTGATGTGATAACGTTTGGGGGAGAGAGGCCTACAGTATCAGTAGACGACGTCTTTCGCCTAAAATGAAGATGATGAGTAAGTACCATGAGGACGTTCTCAGTCTATTTTTGTTAGGACACTTTTAAATCGCTTCTGATCTGATGATTTTTTTATTTAATTAAAAATTCATCAGATCAGTATCAGGTGAAAATATGTAAAATCGAAGCATACACGTCGCTTACACAATTTCATAAAAAATACTGTTTGCCAGGGACTAAAGAAATTAAATTCGATGATATTAGTATTTCCTAAATTTCATGATTCAGTTCGTAGGATTTAGATAATTATTGGACCATAACTACCTATTTATAATTTACGAAGAGATAAGTAAGCTACTTTATCTACTAGATAATAACAAATATTGACGTGGGTATTTGATAAGGAAATGTTTTAGGAAGTATTTTGAACAAACATTTTCCTTTGTTTTAGTAGTAGGTAAATGGAAAAGTAATGGAACCAAACAATGGAATTGAGTGCAGGAGCCACTAGGTTCCCTGATGAAATAAAGGTTGATGAGCGCCTATGAATTGAAAATCTTGTCTTAGAAACAATTGTGTGCAAAAAAGGTCCTACAGAATTGATGATGTTTTTAGGCTCCGCCACATTTGAAAACTTTGGAAAAGTGGAACTTCAGAATTTCGTAAAATAAAAATTCAGTCACAGTTGGTACTAACATTGAACTTAGAGTCCAATTCACATATGAAAAGAACGACAAAAAAGTGATAATGGCAAATCGAAATCCGTTTGGGTTTTACAAATACAATTAAATATTTTCAAAAACTTAATTAGGTATAGTTTACCTGAAAAATAGGTCGCAAAATCGGGATTCTGGCTGTAACTATGGCATAGGAGCGTTTCATTTATTGCAATGTCCGTTTCGGGAAACGATTTATCTGCACTTATGTGACGAGCGGTGAGAATGCGCGTCCCACTGCTGGCTTCGCCTGACAAATCCATTTTCACTAAATCACTGTATCTAGTAAGAATTTGTCACTAAAAGTTTGTTATTTATTATTGTTCAGTCCCACTTTTATTCATAACATGTTCGATATTTGGTTGTTATTATTTTTCACTGGTTTTAAAAATGGAATTTCGCGCGTCATCCGCTTCGAACGGTTGGCGCGAGCGACGAGGCACAGGCATCCGAGTATACTGCCAGAAACAAACAGCCAGCCCGCTGTCGCCGATTATTGCGTTCACTTTCTTTCGACATTTTAGTGGCCTGTCTGCGCAACGCCTTTACTAGTGATGTTCAATTCACCAATTTCCTTAGTTTGTTGCATGTGTTGACTGGTAAACAAACCCGATCACAGTTGAACATACCTAACTGGGCATCCAGTTAGGTATGATAAGATGAGTACGGTTAAACGATGACGGTAGGTATACTGAAAAGTGATAACATAGCCAAAGTTATGATAAGATTAGATCATTTTGTACAGACGCCAGCAGGTCAAGCTACCCGAAACTGTCAGATTTTCCCAAACAACCTAGAACCTAATGCTTAAGAGATAAAGTTGAAAATTAATTAAGGACATTTGACCGATTGTAGTAGCTTGATGTGCTGGCGTCTGTACATAATTATCTCTTTTGTTTTTTTGTAGAAATATTATGATGATAAATATTTTATTTTTGAGAGTAAGAGAGATGAGATGATGACAATTTTATCGCTATGTTTTGGAAGTGTGAATCATTATTTATCACATTTATGAGCACGCAAACTACAGGATTGCATGCTCATATTATGTGTGACAGCTCGATTGCTTAATCCAATCAAAAACATGAAACATCATACCAGTTATACCGCACTACTTTCATTTTATCGATAGCAAAATGATCGCACAACACTATCTTACCATGAGGTAATACTCGTAGTAACATTAAAAATCGCTGGGTAATATCTACCAGGCCAACTTCATGCTCTGCTTATAGCAAAGATTGCTGACATAATTGGCTTTATAAACAATACGATGTGCCAGATGACATCAAAACGATTAGGTATCGAAACAATTGCATAATAAAAGAAGTTATGGTGATTATTTAATAAAAAAATGTGCGTAAATAAACTACCTTTTCCACGTAGTTCCGTACACAGGTGTAGTCAAATAAAAACATTCCGTAAAAGGTTATAGGAGTCGGGAATGCACGTTGAGGCAAGACTCAAGAGCAATAATAAACTTTCTCTTTTTATTTTGGTACCATAGGTCAGTGCCACACTGCGGTCACACTACATGACGTGTGATTCTTTCCTCAAAAGATCATCAGAGATACTAATCTGCATCTTATCTTACTTCTTACTAATCCTACTATCTTACTATATAATATCTAATCCATCTATCTTATTTATGCAAAGGTTGTATAAATGCAAAGGTTTGTGAGGATGGGTGGGTGGATGTTTGTTACTCTTTCACGCAAAAACTTCTGAACGGATTTGGATGAAATTTAGCACACAGATTGTTTATAACCTGGATTAACACATATGGATACTTTTTATCCCGGTTGAATGATCCCGTGAGACAATTATAGAATTCCACGCGGGCGAAGCTACGCGCATAAGGTAGTTATAGCCGTCGTGTCCCACTGCAGGGCGAAGGCCTCCCATACCTCCTGCCACTTAGTCGAATTCAGTGCTTTTTGTAGCCAATCTCTACTATGCATAGTCCTCATATGACTCATTATGTTTGGAGTTCAAGAGAGACTGGACCTCCGAGTTTGTTTTTTCCCAGAGTAGTCAGATAGGGAAAATTGGGTTGGGACCCCATGCAGTTCAAAAACATAATTTATGCTTGACGTGTAATTGAAGTTTTTACAACCACCATCGTCGGCTCCCAGTCTAACCAGATGCAGCTGAATACCAGTATTTACACGAGTGCCCAAAAAAAAGAGTGTTATGTTTTCAGGGTGCATGTATGCATTAGTGGCCAAGGTTCCATACAACTCGATTCCTACCGGCTTCCCTTTGAAAAATGGCAGTCAGTATTGTATAGACAAATAATACAGGGTGTAAACAGACTCTTCACGAACCCGTCAACCAAGCATTATGCACATCAAACAAATTAACTTTACGCAAAAATTTGTGCCGGGAAACGACTTTTTTTTTGGACTGAAAAATCACGTTTTACAGTAGGACTCAATGTAAAGCACTCAAAACATTGTGCTGATGGATAGATTGAATAGTAAGAGGGTCCTAGAGTTGTTTAAAGTAAAAATGTTACATTAAAAACATGTAGTTAAAAAAAAAATGTTAAAAAAGGTGGAACTTTGACCCCCAATATCTCCGTAACTAGAAGGTTCCCAGGTAAGGTCTAGAACAAAAAAAATGATCGCAATGACGGAGAGAACAAGTGCCTTTCGGCTTCGTTAAGAGTCTATTTACACCCTTTATAATCACATGAAAGACATGTACTCCAGCTTACCTCTTATAATAAATGACCCTTCGCTACTGGTATGTATGTATGTTTGTGTTTGTGAGTTTCTTTTTACATGGAGCGACTGCTTTTCTGACCTCCACAACCCAGTTTCAGGTACTTAGTACAGGGTAATATGATAGCTCTTGGTAAGTAAGACTGGTTATCAAACCGGAAATGGCATTTAATATCGACTTATACCACTAGATCAATAGGTAACATAACATAACATCACGCCTGTAATCCTCGGAGGGTAAGTGGGAGGTGTAACATATAGGTACTACACCCGGTCCACATTTCGGCAGTATTTTTTTTTAAGTTCCATGTAATAGGGGGCGAGCTTATTGCCACCAACCGGGCACAAATACAAACTCCGTAACTGGTACTGAGAAATTCCTGAAGGAAAAACCCAATAACACTTTCCCCGACCTGGGAGTCGAAGGTGGGTACGTACTGAGCTACATCACTGCCTGACCTTTCAGCGATTACCGATTGTCTATACTTAATAAAAAACGAAAATCTTACCACTCTTGATGTCTTCCAAAGTTCCAATAGAAATACGCGGAACGCCAAAACTCAAAAATCTTTATATTTTGCATTAAATGGAAATAAAAACGCATCATAATACGTAGAAAATGATGTAAAAAGAGTAATGTAATATTAAATAATAACATCATAAAACATTATTATAACAATAATAAAACGGCACTTCTGATCATACGTTGACATAACATCACGCATGTATTCCGCGAAGGGTTTATGCAGAGGAGTACCTAAATAGGGTAAACGGGCTCTTCACGAAACCGTCAACGAAGCATTATGTACATCAAACTAAGTAACTTTACGCAAAAACTATTGTTGAGAAACCACTTTTTTTTGGGGTGAAAAATCACATTTTAGGTAGGACTCAATGTAACCGTATTCAAAACATTATGCTGACAAATGGATTCAATAGTACGGGGGTCGTGAAGGTGTCTTAAGTGAAAAAAATACATTAAGAATATGTGTTTAAAAAATTAAGATGGAAATAAAGTTGGATCCCCCAATATTCTTCGTTCTTCTTTTTAAAAATCACATTTTACGGTAGAACTCAATGTAACGGACTCAAAACATTATGGTGATGGATGGATTGAATAGTACGGGGGGTCATGGATGTGTTTAAAATAAAAATCAAACATTAAAAACATGTATGAAAAAAAAGCATGTGAAGAAGTTGGAACTTTGACCGCCAATATCTCCGTAACTAGAAGTTCCCCAGGTATGGTCTACACCAAAAAATTGATCGCAATGACGACGGGGAGAACAAGCGCCTTTCGGCTTCGTTAAAAGTCTTTTTTCACCTTTTAGTATACCCACATTTAAGCCAATGGCGTATTTGCCCTTTTTATTAGGCCAAGAGGGCCATGACCCAGGGCGGCCGGCTGAGAGAGAAGGGATGTAAATGCACGTGCTTATTTTTTAGTCTGCCGCTCTTATTTACTTGATACAAGCACTACTCTTTAAACCTGCTTCCTCTGTATTCATTTTGAAAAGAAAATCTAACGACTTCGAGGCAGGGTGCTATAAATTTTTGAGCTCGAGTCACTCGCCTTGGCATCCTACGGTCTCTTAATTATTCAGAATTTTTATGCGTAGGTCAACAAAGTCACTTAAGAGCCCTGCGGAGGCCGCGTGCAACTGCAATTCGAAGCGAAGGAAAAATCCGTCGAACACTTTCCAGCGCATTGCGAAGCCGCGTGGGAGCATGTGTAAATAGTGTTTACCTAGCTACTATTCTATAATTATCGTTCATTCATACCACCGCTGAACATTTGTGATTAATTTGAATGTGTGCCGTAATACCAAAAATTATGAATAAAAACTCAATGCTTTTTAATTTTTAACCGACTTTCTTCAAAAAGGAGGAGGTTCTCAATTCAGTTGTATGTTTTTTTTTTCTTTTTTTTTAATGTTTGTTACCTCATAACTCATGTCATTTCGAAACCGATTTGGAAAATTCTTCTTTTATGTGAAAGGATATACTTCCCGATTGGTCCCATAGAAATTTCATCAATATCGGTTCAGTAATTTGGTTCCTTTTCACGTTAATTGGTACATCACGCGGTCTCATGAAGTCTTGCATGTTACGAGTACATTTGACGTACTTCCCGATTTCCAATCGAATTGAAATTTTGCACACTTGTGTATATCGCGTGATAGTGTAATATATAGATGACATGGAGCTGATCTGATGATGGAGCTGGAAGGTGGCCTTAGGAACTCCGTTATGAAACGACAAAACCCCATCGAGTTTGGGCTCGTATGATTTGTCTTGACGAGTACTTTGTCTCTAGATGGTATCCAGGGTCTGACAATGGAGCTGGAAGGTGGCCATAGGATCTCCGTGATAAAACGACGTAACCGCATCGAGTTTGGGCTCGTTTGATTCGTCTTAATGAGTACTTTGTCACTAGATGGTAACCTGAGTTTGATGATGAAGCTGGAAGGTGGCCATAGGATCTCCGTGATAAAACGACGTAACCGCATCGAGTTTAAGCTCGTTTGATTCATCTTAATGAGTAGTTTGTCTTTAGACGGTATCCAGGGTCTGTTGACGGAGCTGTAAGGTGGTCATAGGAACTCCGTTATAAAACGATATAACTCCATCGAGTTTGGACTCATTTGATTCATCTTGACGAGTACTTTGTCTTTAGATGGTATCCAGGGTCTGATGATGGAGCTGTAAGGTGGCCATAGGAACTCCGTTATAAAACGACATAACCCCATTGAGTTTGGACTCGTTTGATTAATCTTCACGAGTACTTTGTCACTAGATGGTAACCTGGGTTTGATGATGAAGCTGGAAGGTGGCCATAGGATCTCCGTAATAAAACGACGTAACCGCATCGAGTTTGATTTGTCTTGATGAGTAGTTTGTCTTTAGATGGTATTCAGGGTCTGATGATGGAGCTGTAAGGTGGCCATAGGATCTCCGCAATAAAACCACGTAACCGCATTGAGTTTGGGTACGTTTGATTCGTCTTAATGAGTAGTTTGTCTTTAGACGGTATCCAGGGTCCGATGATGGAGCTGTAAGGTGGCCATAGGAACTCCGTTATAAAACGACATAACCCCATCGAGTTTGGACTCGTTTGATTTGTCTTGACGAGTACTTTGTCTTTAGATGCTATCCAGGGTCTGACAATGGAGCTGTAAGGTGGCCATAGGATCTCCGTAATAAAACGACGTAACCGCATCGAGTTTGATTTGTCTTGATGAGTAGTTTGTCTTTAGATGGTATTCAGGGTCTGATGATGGAGCTGTAAGGTGGCCATAGGATCTCCGCAATAAAACCACGTAACCCGTAACCGCATTGAGTTTGGGTACGTTTGATTCGTCTTAATGAGTAGTTTGTCTTTAGACGGTATCCAGGGTCCGATGATGGAGCTGTAAGGTGGCCATAGGAACTCCGTTATAAAACGACATAACCCCATCGAGTTTGGACTCGTTTGATTTGTCTTGACGAGTACTTTGTCTTTAGATGCTATCCAGGGTCTAACAATGGAGCTGTAAGGTGGCCATAGGATCTCCGTGATAAAACCACGTAACCGCATCGAGTTTGGGCTCGTTTGATTCGTCTTAATTAGTAGTTTGTCTTTAGACGGTATCCAGGGTCCGATGATGGAGCTGTAAGGTGGCCATAGGAACTCCGTTATAAAACGACATAACCCCATCGAGTTTGGACTCGTTTGATTGGTCTGGACGAGTACTTTGTCTTTAGATGCTATCCAGGGTCTGACAATGGAGCTGTAAGGTGGCCATAGGATCTCCGTAATAAAACGACGTAACCGCATCGAGTTTGATTTGTCTTGATGAGTAGTTTGTCTTTAGATGGTATTCAGGGTCTGATGATGGAGCTGTAAGGTGGCCATAGGATCTCCGCGATAAAACCACGTAACCGCATTGAGTTTGGGCACGTTTGATTCGTCTTGACAATTACTTTGTCTTTAGATGCTATCCAGGGTCTGACAATGGAGCTGTAAGGTGGCCATAGGATCTCCGTAATAAAACGACGTAACCGCATCGAGTTTGATTTGTCTTGATGAGTAGTTTGTCTTTAGATGGTATTCAGGGTCTGATGATGGAGCTGTAAGGTGGCCATAGGATCTCCGCGATAAAACCACGTAACCGCATTGAGTTTGGGCACGTTTGATTCGTCTTGACAAGTACTTTGTCTTTAGATGCTATCCAGGGTCTGACAATGGAGCTGTAAGGTGGCCATAGGATCTCCGCGACAAAACCACGTAACCGCATCGAGTTTGGGCTCGTTTGATTCGTCTTAATTAGTAGTTTGTCTTTAGACGGTATCCAGGGTCTGATGATGGAACTGGAAGGTGGTAGAGTCTATGATCTTGATGGGAGGGGTGTCATATGGGCATTTAACATGACCTTGGTTTTGTCCATGCTAATTTTTTAGTACATTTTATATATTTTTTACCGGGGCATTTTTTTCCATGTTAAAGATATGCTGTTAACAAGGATTTGTGTTAGATACCACAACTAAAAAGGATAAAATAAAAGCTTTCTTGCAAAAACGACTTTAAAAAAAAACACACACAAAATAAAAACTTTTTGGGAAAAAAAATAACCGACTGCAGGTTTTTTTATTGGCAGTCGGTTTTTTTATTTTTTATTTTGTGTAACTTAACAATATAAGTCATGTTTCGAAATAAACAAAATTAAAAATATTACCGTTTTTTAATATAGAACAGATGAGATGAAAACATCTTATTTATACAAAAAATGTGAGAAATTTAATTTGTTTACAAATCGCTTCAGGTTCCAATTCAAAAAAAAAAAATTGAAAGCTAGGTAAACACAGTATTGTTCCGAATAACAGCATAATAAGGTCGAAATATGGTTAAACTGAAAATGATTTTGGTATTACGTTTGTATGGAGAATTCATCGTCCGGCGCCGGCCCCTTAAAAAAAGTACTAGCATATGCTAGTACTTTCGGCTATCCGAGGCAAACCGAGGCAGAGTGCTAATAATTATGTAGTTTCGAACCCATTTCGCTCGCTCTTGAATTGTGAATTGAAAAACTTTTATTTAATACGTCATTAGAGCTCTATCTTTATGAATCGTCAAGGAAATTCAAAGCTCGTTTCGCTCGCTCTCACGTATTGTTTTCTTTTCATAAATTCACCGCTAAATCACTATAGCCCTGGCGATAGCAAAGATTTTTCTTATTTTTTTAAAGAATTGTGAGGCGGCAAGCCATATTGGCTTGACTGGGGTGTCAAATCTTATAATACGCCACTACATTTGGCATGTTAACTTGTTAAGTTTAGGTGCCATTTAGTAGAGGGTGAGCCTGTTACCACTGAAAGTTGATGGCACGAGGAAGAAGGGACAAATTCAGACACGGGCTTCTGAGAAACTCTCAACATAATATTTCTACGAATAAGCGCCTGGCACGAAATACGAATACGGTTTTACTATCTCGCCTGTGATGCTAGCTCGGTCGAACGCGTATTACGGGTGAAATGTGAGTGCACCTACTTATCACTTTTATACCCAACACTTACGCCTTCGGAGAATGCAACCTGACATCGGTACGCGCCCCAATTTGACCAATGCACCTAATGATAAGTAAAGGAAAGAAGATGATGCGGTCGATGATTTTGATTTTAGACTTTGTGGAACTCTACTTAAATCATCAGGCGCTGTATTTTTTTTTTTTTATTTCACTTCAGGATTAATATTTTATAATATGGAGCATGGTTAGTAAACTAATAACTAGTGGTAAGTTGACTAGACAAATGACTTCAATCTTCCATGATTAATTATCCTGCATGCTTGTTTGTTGTTCATACAGTCCGTTAACGTCAGTATGTATGTACATACAACAAAGTTGCAAAAGAGTTTCATGAATAAAAACTTGTCAATTATTAGATAGGTATTTACTTGAAATCAATTATTGAAGAGTTTTATGTACTTTGTGCGTTTTATAAGCGGTAGGTATTAAGAATAAAGCCATATTAATCGACAACTTTTTTTACTTAGGTTCTGTGTACCAATGGCATTAGTCCTGAATCGAAGGAAATGGATGTCATGGGGGACCTTTACCCAGCAGTATAGGATGATGCAATGCAGGCTAACAGTGCCTAACAGAAACAATAGATGTTCCAAAGCTTGAACTCGGAGACGTACGGGTAGCAATATTTGAGAAAGTGGTTATTGTGAACTGCAGCAAATCTTCCATCGTTTTCATTCGGCACATTGTTCTTTCTTGTGAGAATTAGCTTACTTTTGAACACATGAACATACCTAATAAAATATTCTCACAGCGCAGCGTAGATTTATTCACAGTGTGGGTACAACGTAAAAGCTTATAGACTGACTGTTTCTGCCGAACATTCGTTCGGAACATGCGCCGAAGCCGAAGTTCGGCTGAATTTCGCCACCTTGAAACGGCGACAGGTTTAGAGGAAGCGCCAGGGTAACCCACGAATTTCAAATTTTCTTACATTTTTGCAATTCGCAAGTCAGTGTCTGGCTGTATATTGAACAAAATATGATTCGCGACCGTAACAAATATGGCTTTACAGAGTTATGATCATTAGAATGATCAATACAACCCTCTAAGTTCATTTAATCGCATCGAATGACTATTTGGAAGCCCTCTCACTAGGTGGACCGATGACCTGGTGAAGGTTGGTGATCCACTGGATGCGAGACGCACGGAACTAGTCAATGTGGCAACACTTGGGAGGCCTATGTCCAGCAGTGGACGACTTTCGGCTGAAATGATGATGATGATGATGAATGACTATTTCATGAAAAAATCATTCAATGGGATTAAACAAATGCAGGCGGTGTACCTATTGTACATATCGCCAGTTATACTTAGATCCCGCGTAATAAGGGGCGATGTAAGATCAATAAATAAAACCGTTTAATAAAATGTTACAAACTACATTATAGTGTTTAAAGAAATTAGCGACATCTAATGTTATTAATGTGGGACAAGTATTGCGTAGAGTTTTGCTACTTGACACTAGATGGCGCTTTCACATTATCGTTACAATAATTGTCTATGGCAAGTTGTAACCATAACAAACGGCTTGATATTAAAAATAATAATTATGATTAACTTAAAATAGGTGTTATGCGTGCCTGTTTCAAGAAATGTAAATAAGCAGAGAATTTTAATTAATATTTATGAACTAGAACTAGTTTATTTTTATTACAACTTGTTGTTACGCATAAATAAAGGATAATTGAATACCTGAATTGGATTATTTTATAGTATTATTATTGACTATATTTATATCAGCATTATAAACTATACATGCGTTAACCATAGGCCGGTAGGTGTATAGATCTAATTTATGTTGTTTATTTCCTCAAAACGTAAAACATGTAGGCTACTGTGTATCCGTGTTTACATTATTTACTTATGTAATCAGAAATAAAGACGAAGACATACTTACCTAATTGAACGGAGCTATTTCGAAATGCTAAGAATTGAGAAAATGATGTAAGTAATGCTTTTATGTAGGTAATACATGCATGAAGAAACATTTAAACCATTTTCAGCCACTGTTCATACCTATTAGTGAACCAATTTCTTTGATCGTTCGATGAGGTTATAAACAGGTTCATGTAACAAAGTATGTACCAAATGTCATAATATAATTAGACTGATATTGGTTAATCTGACTGTAACTACATGTGATTAGATTTATCAAGATATAGATGTGATTCGTTATAGACACAAAAACAATAGTCTGAAATTAAAAAAATATTGTAAGAGTAGGTAGGTACGTTAAGTAAGAAATTGTCGTGATATTTTTCTCGTAACTTCTGTTGAGTGGAAATTCTTCACTATCACTATCACTACATATTACAAAAACTAAGTCCTCCACCGCGTCTGTCTGTCTGTTCGCGATCAACTCAAAAACTACTGCACTGATTTTTATGCTGTTTTCACCAATGCATAGAGTGGTTCTCGAGGAAGGTTTTAGTATATAATTTGTCAACTTTTTGTTGAACTTGATCAAAATTTCATGATTACTTTTGGTCGCGATAACTGACATCCACACGGGCGAAGCCACGGGCATCAGCTAGTGTTATTGTAAAATGATTCATTCAATATTGTGGAAACTACGATGCCTAGTAGATAAGTAATGCTATGGGAAACTTTAAGTGAGGTCGTGTATGTATCTACATGCATACAATGTTCACAGACTTTATATTTTGTATTAAATCGAAATTACCCAGCATATTGTGTAACGTACCAGGTGACTATAAAATTAAATTAAACGTAGTAACGTGTTATCTTTATTCGAAGGTCAAAATAGAAGGAGTCGGGCGGCGTCCGATAGATACTTTAAAATTACAGAATAGGTAGGTACATTGTTTGCCTACTGTTAATATTATAACTTATTTGCGTTAAATTGTTTGGAAACACCACGTTTCATTTCCACATTAAGTTAAAAAAGTAGCAAAGGAGCCCTTCAATCCACGTGGTCGACAAACACCTAATAACATTTCAGAGGAAACGAACGTAAATATTATTCTACTATAATCGCTTAATATCCTTGAGGAAAATCCTAAATTAGCTATTTTGTAGTATTTTAATTACAATAACAAATACATATCCAAACATCTAAAAGTAGGTAGGTACTTAAATTGTATTTGTAAAATGACATCACACAGTGGTATAAAAACGTGGTTACAGAAAGCAACGGTCGCACTATTTAAGAGTCAATGACTTCATGTGGCCGTTTTAATGTTGCTGGTAATTACTTCCATGGCTCACAAATATTCCAGCGTCCTTACATTTCGTAGATAGGGTACCTTGGTTTTAATAACTCACAAGCGAACAAAGTACCTACCTACGTACGATAATTACAAGACATCCATATATTATCATCCCAAAAATATCAAAGTCGTTGTAAGTAGCACCTACCTAGAGTTTAAAACAGTCATACCAATACATACCTAACACATTAAAGAATCTACGTGATCGTAGTCTGGAAAAAACCGAGGGCATTGTCCGTGTTTAGTTTTGTTTCACCTAAACACATGCATGAGACTCGCAGATATTTATACAAATAAACATTGGACTCTGGTCGCTGATATTTTAACAATATAATTAGCGATAAACACAATTTGTCATATATCATACGCATGATCGTGATGTTTTTATTGTTATTATAATATCAGAAACTAATTCTAAATAATATCTCAGAAGTTAGGTAGATGATAACTTTCATGTACCTAATTATAACCCAACATAGATACCTAATTGTTTATTTGGAAGGCTTCTTAGCTTAAACATTATACCGCAATAATCTATAAAATATCATACATTCATATATGTAAATCAGGTCGGGGTCTTAATACTTATCTAGTTTCTTGTCAGTGTCGACATACTTTTTAAAGGCTGATTGTTATATAAACTTCCTTGTTTCGTAGCTCATACTCATCGCCAAATCATGGTACAACATTTATTCATGTCAAACACGTCGACAATTATCGAGCGGTGGACCTACCTGTCTTCTCTTTATTGAAATCTTTTTATGATTCAGCATGGCAGTCGACCGACTAGCTAAACCACTAACACAGAGATAACACCGTTCACTGTACAGGCATATCGAGTCGGTCTTGTGTTTATTTACGTCCATCGTATTGTTTGTATACAGCCCGGCACGACTGCGCATCAGACTACGTCATCCCTTCCCCCTCGCCTGTAACCCCGCGGAGGCCTGTCTTTCCTACGCTGGGGTCGAGCTGGCTCACTCGCTAGTCGCTCATTCATTCGGCATTCGCAAACGTTGTTGCTCGCCGCCCACCGTACCGGTGAGATCTCTAGTCCCTTACTTAATCAATCTTCAAATTCTTACCGTTCTATCCATCACTATGTTGAAAGAGAAGTCCAGATACGACAATCGCCATTCATCTGAAGAACAGAATCGTCCGCTAGCCCCCAGTAGATTACCTGCTATTGAGGAACTCACCCTTGGCCTGAAACAAAAGCTTCACCTGCAGGCTCGAGCCCGTGCTGCACCTTACTACATTAGAAAACAAGAACCTGTCGATCTAGTGGAAAGGTTGCTGGAGCAGAATGCCCTTGTCGCCGAGGCTGTACGGAGATTGCAAGAAAAGAAACAATTGTGTCATGAAATTTCTGTAGATTCATAATTTATAAACAAAACATTTTAGTTGTGAAAGTGTCGAACGTGTTGTGAAATCGCTTGTGTGTAAGAAACGTGTCGGGTTACAATGGTGCTATATGCGGAGAGTGTGCAAGAAAGAGATAGCCACCAATGACGTGTCCCGCGCGACACGAGTCACGAGAACGAACCAAAATGGCCGCGCGTACTCTACAATCATAATATTTATTCTTCGTTTTATAGTGACCTTAACTGATCATGATCAAAGTACTGAATGACGTAACTAGCATAAAGTATTGTAATGCGTTCTAAAGTACTTATTTCTATAATAATTAAAACTTTGTGACTGAATGTCGCGATAAGACATTTCCATCTAATTAAATTAGCTAAAATGTGAAGTATAATTCAAGAGCTTTAACTATTGTTTATGTAATTATTTAAAATATTCGATAGCAAATGTCCGTTGTCTTTCATAGCTAGATACTTCATTTTTCTACTCTTAAGTGAACTGCTTAATTAGTTTTATTTATTGTAATGAGTGACATACTTCTTATCTCAACAACATTACATCAGATATTTCGTTTAAACAATTTTACACCAGCGAAACATCTAATGTAAACACTCAATTAGGTCATTTTTTGGTGTTATAAAAACTTTCAAAAAGCGATTGTAGAGATAACAGTACACTTTTACATTGTAATAAGTACCGTACAGTTACTTCCTCGCATGTGGTAGTTTAGGGAAAATACTTTTGTCGCACTGTGTGACTTGCTCAGATGATCGCAGTGCAACCTAGACAATTTAAAGAGTTTAGTTTAAAAAAATTCCTATCTAGATAATACTTTATTTCATCAATGTAGTAACTATGTACAATTGTACCAAAATATGGTATAAAAATCATCGTAATATTACATGTGTGCATGTTTTAGTGCATTTTGTGATTTTTAGGTAGTTTAATTTATCGTCGATCTTGTGATTTAGGTAAGAATTAAGTAATAAAGGGAATTAGTTTCAAAAAAAAATTATTTTGAAATAAGTTCTTGAATTAGCTGTACAAAATATTTAATTAAAAATAGCTATCTACGGAAACTTTCAATGTTAGATCTATTTTTCGTCTATTAAATATTTGATGATTATAATAATTATCTTTTATTTTGAACCACCTTTCTACATTTGAATAATAAATTCTACACCTAGTATGGTGTAGAATTTATGTACATGCCTAAATTGATCTTCCACAGTCCCACCACGTGTTATATTTGGTAGCTACCTATGCTGCGCTTCGTTAGCTATGCTCACATTCTTTTAGATACATAAATCGTTATATTGCGCTGTTTTCGTTGGAAAAAGACATGCTTAAATGGAGTTTATTAGGGTCATGTACAGTCAGCATATTTTATACAGAAACAATGTGTTTTCATCGTAATATTAATAATCGCTTTGATTAGCTTGATGTTGTTTACAATAACACAGAAATATCTGATAA
The DNA here is from genome assembly GCA_950005105.1 of Lycophotia porphyrea. NCBI lineage: Eukaryota > Metazoa > Arthropoda > Insecta > Lepidoptera > Noctuidae > Lycophotia > Lycophotia porphyrea. The sequence continues at coordinate 10,262,045 of OX465398.1, forward strand.
CTCATTGTTTATTTTCCTACTATCGTCTATGGCATCAGCTGACTATTAATCATACCCGTTGCGCCATCTAGTGTCGAGTAGCAAGGGCCAGTTTAAATTGCCAATCCTAAAAGCCTCATATCTCTTTTTTCATTTTTTTATTGTTTGACATTGACAACAATAACTATCTTTCAAAGTCACAACTCACAATGTTAATGTTACAGGTTTTCAATTTTACAAAATAAATCAGAGTTCCGTATTTAATGAAAGTTTATTATTATTCCTTTAGATTGTTAAGTCGAAGGTTGGTTTCTTTAATTCATTGAGATAAATATATCGAATATTTTCTGACTAGAACAATTCTTAAAAGACGTACGAATGTATGAATATTCTCGACAATTTAGGTATATATCAACCGGACAACCGGCTCTAATCAGTAATTTACGATACCCTAAAAGCTAATGTCTAAATACTGAAATGTAAATATCTGTTATAAAATCTTTAAAAGAAGTTTCTTTTCTCCAATATAAATGTTAAGAAACAGATGTTTATTCAATTTATTCACTCAAAAATGTTTACCAATAAATTTGCATCGTATCAAATGTAATTTTGTCGTAGTGCGCCGTAATCTGTATCAGTTACAAAGTTTGCGCTTATCGTCATTATTATACCGGCTGGCAACCATACCTACGGCCAGTTTTGCTTTGTCTGTGAAGATGGCAGCGACGTGGTCAATGGGTCCGGGCACTTTGGACGTTCCTCTGTCCTTATTTGCTAAGAACAGAAATCGACTTGCAGACAAACTAAAGAGTGGACAAGTAGTTGTTCTGCAAGGCGGCGAAGACATCAACCACTACGACACTGACGTCGAATATGTATTTAGACAGGCAAGTTTATTTATTATAAAAGTTTCCTTCAATGCATAATACCTACTCATGTCATGAATAAGTCCTTGTTTAAATCAACTTCAATTAGATGCGATTAGATTGAATTGACCTACATATTATTCTAAACAATTATTGAATGAGTACAGAATGAAATAATAGGAAGAATATCTGATTAACAAGTTCCTACCACACACAGGAAACTTTCCCTATATCATTTTAGGAATTTCTTCCCTATTTGATTCTTGTAACCCTGAAAATTTATTTTAATTAGGAAGCTTATTTCACCTGGGTATGTGGTGTTCGGGAGCCAGGCTGCTACTTTGCACTGGATGTGGCTACCAGAAAGTCACATTTGTTTGTACGTCGTCTACCAGAAGATTATGAAATCTGGATGGGCAAACTCCTGAGCTGTGATGACTTCAAGAATTTGTATGCAGTTGATGAAGTTCACTATGTTGATGAGGTAAAAGAATTAAATATCTGCAATTATTAACAACTTCAAAATTGGAATCATGTTACCAAAAACAAAACAAAATCATTAGGAATAGATCATACAGTAAGTTCCCAATTAAGTAACATTAAAACCCTTTATTTTTTATTTCAGCTCCAAAATGTCCTCAAGAGCTTGAAGCCAGAGAAATTGTTGACGTTGGTAAGTCTAAATATAATAATGATAATTAGTTATTTACATAGCTCAAAAAACAATCTTATATTACAGAGTGGTCCCAACACAGACAGCGGTTTAACTGCCAAGGAGGCAGTATTTGAGGGAATTGATGAGTAAGTAAAACCTTATATTACAATTGTCCTGAAAAGTTAAGATCTCACTTAGATCAAAATCTAGTATTCTTTTCGTTACTAACAATCACTTAACCTAAATTGTCTCCTATAGAAACTAAAAATATATGGCCTAAAACTTTGTTTTTCATATTGTTCTACTTCTACATTATACAGGGTGTAAACGGACTTCTCGAAACCGTTAACCAAGCATTATGTACAGTTAGCGTCACGATGTGGGTACCCCTCTTGGAAGCGCCTACGTTCCCAACTGGGGTACCCAATTGATGCAGCCCACCGTACATCAAAATAAGTAACTTTACACAAAAATTATTGCTGGGAAACTACTATTTTTTTGGGGTGAAAAATCACTTTTTATGGGAGGACTCAATGTAGCGCATTCAATACATTGTGATGATGGATGGATTGAATAGTATGGGGTCGAGAAGGTGTCTTAACTAAAAAAAAAAAACATTAATAACATATGTTTAAAAAAAAATTGTTTTAAAGTTTGGACTTTGACCCCCAATCTCTCCAGAACTAGAAGGTTCTCAGGTGTGGTCGGCTTCGTTAAGAGTCTTTTTACACCTTTTATAGAAGAAGTCGAACAATATAAAAAAAAATACTGAAGAATAGAATTAAAAATAATAAATCAGCTTCACAGGTGATATGCAATTAGCAAACCAAAATAATTATGTGAGACCTTGATAAAAATGTAGGTAGGTCAAAATATTGGGATAAGGTTAAAAGAATGATATTGACTGGATGTTTCTGAAGAATGATCAACCAATGTTAATTCAAAACTCGAATGTGTACCACCAAATCCTGAAGCTCTAATTGAGCTCCTACTAGTATATTCCCGTGGTAAAATTACCGAACTACACACAGGCATAAACTAGCCAAAAATACAATTAATCGGTTGTCTTCTTTCACAGATTCAAAGTTGATAATGAAACATTATTCCCTATCATTGCAGAACTGTGAGTATCTCATCATTAATCTCTATATTAATTAGCATCATGTGATAAATAATTATCTCTAAATACTCATGCTTATATAAATGCAGTTATCAATCTTATCAGTTGATTGTTTTTTTCCAATGCTACATCTGTTTTATATCAGCGTAAATTTATTGAACAATTGTTGATTTGATTGCCTATTGTATTTCGTTTTTATGTGCACACAAGTAACATCACTATAATTGGCTATGCAGTTATTACATGACTGAGGGAGGCCTTTGTATTGTAGGTACTAGGGGCTAAATGAAAACATTTTTTTTTTAATTTTAAATACAACCCATTTCCAATATAGAAAACAATAACACTCCCTTAGTCTAAATATGCGCATCCGTTTCTCTAAAAGTTTTGAGATGATGCCAAAAGTGATATTAACGAGAAACCCACGCGTGAAACGTAAAATCTGCGTTTATAACAAGCCCATAAAAATAATAATTAACTCATGGATGGAGTTCATTGACCAGAGGTAGTTCATTGGATTCTGGTCATTGATTTTTACTGGAAACAATCATAAATTAATTACGAAAGTGGCCTTCTTTTATAAAAGTTTCTGCTGCATATCTATTGACCAGATTTTGATGATATCCGGCATGAAATGACCTACGAAAATGCAATACTTAAATGTGTCTAACAAAATACGCCTTAATATAGCAATAGCTGTTCGTAATGATAGCTGTGAACTACATAATCTTACTACTTTTAGAAAAATGCGAAAGTTTGTAAAGATGGATGGATGTTTGTTACTCTTTCACGCAAAAACTACTGAACGGATTTGGATGAAATTTGCCATACAGACAGTTTATAACCTAGATTATCGCAGACGCAACGCCTTTTTATCCATGTAGTACGATCTCGTGGGAAAATAACCGATCTCCACGCGGGCGAAACCGCGGTCATTAAAGCTAGTTAATAGATATTTTGTCCCCTATCTACATCATAACATACTCAGTTATCAAAACACTACCTATACATAATATTGTATACCTAGTGTTTTGATAACTATGAATATGTTGTTCTGATAACCACGCCAATGTATGGGAAGTAATAAGTCAGCCAAGTGCGTGTCGGGCCACGCACAATGTAGGGTTCCGTAGTTGCCCATCAAAATATGCGAACACTTCCTATGGTCTGATTTGCCCCCGAACGATGATTTTTATTGTAATATAAAAAACAAACTTATATTTGCAGTTGTAAAACCTGTGCTAACTATACATTATGTTTAGAAAAATATGTTATCCAAGTACATTGAATAACTTGGTCGACTATTACTCGTAAACGTGTAAAGCCTACTTAGCCGTGATAGTTTTCCTTTTAATTTCGTTATATCCACTACCACCGTGAATTTTTTCACACTCCCAAACAACCATTTAGGTGGTAGAGGGGGGACTTGAGTTTTACAAAAATTAGCACTTTAAAGCTTAATATTTTAAAAAGGAATCTTTTAATCGAAAAATTATCGTGATCGTGTACAGGAAATACCCTAAAAAAAATACTTTTCAAGATGTTATTTTAGAACTTTGTGGGCGTAACTAATCTGTATATTCATGCCAAATTACAGCTTTCTAGTACTAAGAGTCTTTGAGCTAGGCTGTGGACAGACAGACAGACGGACATGGCGAAACTATAAGGGTTCTTTGTTGACTACTGAACCCTAAAAATTGTTTGTACTTTGTGCAGGCGTGTATGCAAAACCCCTGAGGAGATTGAAGTTCTGCGATACGTGTGCAAGATATCGTCCGAGGCTCATAAACAGGTCATTATTTTTTTATTTAAATTTTTGATTGGGTTTTCAAGCAAGTACCGACTTATTGAGTATAATACTGAAGTTGGCATCAATAAAAGTTGAAGTTGGAAGCGCACTTGGCACAGAGTGTCCCGTGTAGAGTGCACTATGGACCCGTCAAGCGATTGTCCTGTCTGAATCGGAAAGTCCAATTTTTTGTGTGTTCAAACTTCCAACCTTATACAGGGTGTAAACAGACTCTTTACGAAGCCGTCAACCAAGCATTATGTACATCAACCTAAATAACTTCACGCAAAAATTAGTGCTGGGTAACGACTTTTTTTTTTGGGCTGAAAAATCACGTATTACAGTTGGACTCAATGTAACGCACTCAAACATTGTGCTGATGGATGGATTGAATTGTACAAGACCATAACTGGAGGTGTTTAATGTAAAAATCTTACATTAAAAACATGTATTTAAAAAAAAAAAACTTGTGAAAAAGTTGGAACTTTGCCCCCAATATCTCCGTAACTAGAAGGTTCCCAGGTATGGTGTAGAACAAAAAATGATCGCAATGACGGGGAAAACTAGTGCCTTTCGGCTTCGTTAAGAGTCGGTTTACACCCTTTATAATTGAAATTCCAAGATGCTTGTTTAAAGAAGTACCTATCACTATCACCCCTCAAATGATTTCCATTAAGGTGGATGCTCCGACGATATGTCCATACATTTTTCGTAGGGATTATAAGTACTCTAAACCTGATGCTCAATCCAAATTAACAACAATCTTCCCACAACAGGTGATGCTCTACGCCAAGCCCGGCAGGAAGGAGTACCAATGCGAGTCAGTGTTCTTAGACTACTGCTACCGCGTGGGCGGGTGTCGCCACGTGTCGTACACATGTATCTGTGGCTCGGGTGACACGGGCGCCACGCTGCACTACGGACACGCCTCCGCGCCCAACACTAAAATGATCAATGATGGCGACATGTGGTTAGTATTGAGGAGCTAGTCTTAATGGGGTATTTTTATTGCAATTGCATACTAATGCTAATTGCTGGTAATTAAATGCTAAATAAATAAACAAATTGACACCCTCCTTCAATCTGAGTTGCTAAAGCCAATAGCCATTTCATACAAAGTCAAAGAATATGTAGGTATCGTAACATAACATAACATCACGCCTGTAATCCCCGAAGGGTTAGACAGAGGCGTCGCTAATAGTACACCCACATTTCGATGGTTATGTTTGTAAGTCCCATGTAACGGGGCAACCCTCTTGCCATCAACCACACAAATCCGGACTCCGTGGCTTGCTACTGAGAAATTTCTGATAGGAAAACCTAATTACATTTTGCACTTTAATATCTATCAATCATTATCAATTATTTCCCCCGACATTGCCAGTTGTTTTTAAATACCGCGTAAGCGTTGGCTCTAGCCTATTGCCACACAGACCGACCTGAAAATCTACCCCAAGACCTCATACTCATAGTAGTAGCAAAATAACAAAATTTAAAATTGCTTGCAGTTTGTTCGACATGGGTGGTAATTACGCGGGTTATGCGGCCGACATAACTTGCTCGTTCCCCGCCAACGGCAAGTTCACGGAAGACCAGAAACTCATCTATGAAGCTGTACTCGCTGGAAGGGATACTGTTATTAGGTAAGCAAAGGACTCGGTGAATTTTCCAGACTCAGTTTTCGGTATCATGTTATACATGTATGTTTTGGCGCGTTGTCATAATCTGAACCAACGCCGCCATCATTACAATTTTCACAGACAATTTCGTAAAAGTTCACTAACTGGACCTCCTGATAATGCCATTCTTGCGCCAAAAAATCCATGAAACACTATATTATGATGTTACATTGTAGGTTGCCCTGCGTGGTCAACATTTTTTAAATCCTTCATTCTTTCAGGGAAGCTAAACCAGGAGTGCTGTGGACAGATATGCACCTAGCGGCTAACAGAGCCATGCTTGATCATCTAAAGAAAGGAGGTCTCCTTAAAGGCAGCGTTGAGGACATGATAGCGGTAAGTGAATTGATGAATTCTCTGTTTATTTATACAATAATTTTAGCAGAGGTGGTTATGGCCACTGGCCTGACTGGTTCTAACACAGGTAGGCGCTTTACATTGGGGGTTTATTTTACCACTGTTTTGAAGACGGTGAAGAAAACATTGTGAAGAAACCAGCACGTCATAGAACTAAAAATTCGAAAGATATGAGACATCTACCAACCGTACTAGTGTGGGCCAGTGTGGTGGATTATAGCCGACTCCCCCCACTTAACAGATAGGTTGGAGTGTGTGTCGCAGCTGTGGGAACATTATAATGGGTCTAAAAAGACCTCACGAAGCCGAAAGATACTGGTTCTCCCAGTCATTGCAATATTTTGTTTTTGTTCTGGACCACACCTGGGAACCTTCTTGTTACGGAGGTCTTGGAGGTCAAAAATCCAACTTTTTTTTTCAAGAGTATAGACGGAAATACACTCCCAGAAATGTTTTTTGCGTTGAGATACTTAGTTTGATGTTCAGAATGCTTAGCGGCTTTTTTACACCTTTTATACTGATTATACTATGTTGTATTTATCGACAGAACGGCATTCACGGCATCCTGCAGCCGCACGGGCTGGGCCACCTGCTGGGGCTGGACGTGCACGACGTGGGCGGCTACCTGGCGCACTGCCCGGCGCGCCCGGCCGGCCCGCTCGCGCGCCTGCGCACTGCGCGCCCGCTGCTCGCCAACATGACGCTCACTATCGAGCCTGGCTGTTATTTTATACCAAGGGTAAGTGATACTCAAGTGGTCTCGATCTCGGTGCAAGTAGGCCTTAGTTAACTAAAATGGTAGCACCGATTTTGCAGAACACAGTATACCGTAATCGGGCTTTGGCACTGTAGACGTGGTGTTGAAACCCCAAATAAAACCCTTAGGCGACGTTAGTCGAGGAATGAAAAGATAAACCAATAAATAAGAAAGACTCCTAACTGTACGCACGACAACCAATCAGGCTATGCAAAACCAAATTAAGCTGATCTCTCAAACTACTACAGGAACCTCATACAAAGCAAAGTCAGGTTATAATGGTTATGTATAGCTTGCTGTGTGGCCGTGTGTATACCGGCCGTGTCTTGGTATGACCCATGATACGACTCGCTCACGCAGAAAGAATAACGGAATGGGAACTTAAATTATTTTTCTTGCCAGCTCTTGAACAGTGCTAAGAACAACCCAACTCAAGCCAAATTCTTCAACTGGGACAAAGTGGACAAGTACCGTGGTTTCGGTGGCGTCCGCATTGAAGATGACGTGCTCATCACAGAAGCGGGAGTCGAGAACCTCACCTTTGTGCCCCGGACGTGAGTTACAGTTGTCTATTTTTTTTGGTTATTGTGGCTGATCAAAGTTATAGTAAACTGCCTGTCACTTCGTTGGATTACATTTTGTTTTTCCATAAAATCTTCAACACCCATTTCGTCCCTCTTTTATTATTAGAATAAATATTTTCAAGTTTGGCCCAAAATTCGAATGTAAGCGTACAAAACTACTTATATTTATACACTAGCTGTTGGCCGCGACCTTCGTTCGCGTGAAATTATTATTTAAAATCCCCATTATTATAAGCACTTTCGAATCGAATTTTGTTACCAATTTCAAGGGTTTTATTTTTTTTAGACGGAACTTTAATTATTTATCTAATATAAAAGTAGCCTAAATGACTCCTTGTTATATCAAGTATCTGCCAGTGAAAGTCCCGTTAAAATCGGTCCAGCCATTTCAGAGATTAGCCGGAACAAACAGATAGACAGACAAAAATTGTAAAAACTGTTGTTTTGGTATATGTACCGTGTACACATCCATATGCAAAAAGCGGTTATTTTAATATTACAAACAGACACTCTAATTTTATTTATATGTACAGATTACTATGAACAATAATTGTAAATGATTCACATAAAACACGTAATTAATTTAGGACCAATGACACATTTAAACTTCATGTACAATTAAATATACATAGGCGGCCTTGTTGCCACAAGGCATTTTCTTACAGTCGACCTTTCTAAACTTCTTGCTAATTTCCCCTACTATTGATTGTATTTATTAGTTTAATAATTCCATAAACTTTCAAGACCCAAAAATGTCCTAGCTAGACTAACTTGCCAAATTAAGTAAACTAATTTAAAAAATCTATGTATACCATTAAAAATATTGTACAGAGATTTTTTTGTCTACAGTGTTGCCGAAATTGAAGAACACATGGCGAAGGGAGCTATTTTGGAATAAGTTATTGTTACCAATAATATAATCATTGCCTGCGTTTTGTATTCCCATATTGTAAATGGTGTAAAAATAATAACTATGTATTATATTTATGTAAATAGAGAGACATTTTTATAGAATAAATTGTTTTATTGATCACTAAACTGAGTAAAGCTTTAGAAGCTGATAATATCTAATATTTAATATCAATAATATTGTGACTTTTCGTGTTCACATATATCTTAAATAATTTTTCATTATTCTGGGTATAGGAAAGTTGTCTATGAGAGATATGAACTCTTGCGTGGATTTGACTCCGGTTTCTCTTATAAAGCTTCTTATAGTGTATCTGCAAATATGCTTCAAAGATGATACTCGATATGGAAGTGATTCTGCAGTGATACTGTTGTCATAGTTGTCTAACATGAACAAGAGGTCACGCTGTACCTGAAAATTATCAAACAATCATTTTATCAAAGGTAATATCAATTCATAATTACCAAATCCAATTTTTGGTTTCAATGGGTGAGCCTGTTTTTACTACCCTGCCCACCTGTTGGCTAAGATCCTTTTGCGGTTTGCCTCATCCATTCTTAGGGTTGCACCACATCTATCAGCATGGAATCAGATTTTTCTATGCTCCTATTCACTCATCCTCTTAACACAACTAACAACCAACTAAGCATTTTCTTTAAAAATTTTGCCATTACATGTAAATGATATTCCAAACGCTGATTAACTGACGTAACCTTGAGAATATTCTTAGAACAATAACTTACTTTTTGTGGTATTATTCCTAGTTTACCCCTCTCATAGGCATTTCGCAGAAAGTCTCCAGGCTCATAATAAATGCTATATGGTGCCATAATTGGCATTGAATCCTGATACCTTTTCATTGAAGCGTGAAATGCATCAGGAATATTATCCTCATTGGCCATCTCAGAGGTACTACAGTAATCCACATTACAGCCATGCTCTATCAGTATTTTGAATACCTAAAATGAAAAGAAACATTAGGCAACATATAATATTTCCACTAAAAATATAAAAGCAAAAAATTGAAAACATCAAACTGTCCAAAAACCAACAAAGTTAAAAAGAAAAGGTTATTTAGTTTTAAAAAAACAATCTGATGTCCCAATTTTTGCATCAACTTTGTAATGAACTTACTTCACAAAATGATGTTCTTACAAGAAGGTGTGCATACACTAGCGGTGGAATTACATTAGCCTCTGAAGGATTCACCTCCACACCTCTCATCAGAAACAAATAAAAGAATTCTTTAAACTTTTCTGTTGACTTCTCATAGATATAATCACATATAGTTAAGTAAGAATTTAATGGTGCATTTAGGTTATAATTAGGTCTAAAATCTAGAATTGCTTCTTTATAAATTGGTTCAGAAAAACTAAAGAATTCCGGTCCCAGGTCACTGGTTAGTAAAATTTCTAAAAACTCGAACTTAAAGTAATGTGGCTTACAAGCGTTGAAAATTATATTTCTGTTCAGCATCTCTGTATTTGTTATAGACAATAACGTTTGGAATACATCTGTACTACTGTTAAGACTCAAGGCTATGTCTATAGCCATTTCCCCACAGTGATTCTTAATATGAGGATCAGCTCCATTCTCTATCAAGAACAATATAACATGATCGTTTAATCCCTGAAGTGCTAATATCAGTGGAGAGTCTCCTGAAGATGTTACTTGGTTGATGTCAGTTATAAATGGAAAAAGAGCTTGAACATTTGGGTAGTATCCTCTACAACAAGCTAAATGGAATGGTGTAAAACACCCATCATTTTTAATCTCAGGATCGGCTCCAGAATACAATAGAGTCACCATAGCTGTATGCTGGGAGCCCAGAACTGCTTCGTGCAATGGTGTATCACCATCAAAGTCCTGCACATCAATAATAGCACCATAGTCTATCAATAGTTCTATTATCTGTGTGCTTCCTTGACTACTGGCAATGTGCAGAGGCGTCACTCCCTCTGTGCTGCCGTAGTTTGCGATATCGTCTGCAGAATTAAGCAAGGCAGTCACAGTCCTTAATGAAGAATTGTTTTTACATGCTAAGTACAAAGCAGTGTGACCTTCATGAGTCTCAGCTAATGGTCTACATTGAGAGTTTCTCAAGATCAACAACACGCATTCATAGCTATCGTTGTATGCGGCTTCGTGCAGACATGTCCAACCCCTGTTATCAACGCAGTTAGGATTTATCTTTCGAAGCAAACGCTCCACGTTAGCAACATCATTAATTCTAGCAGCAAGATTTAGTGCATTTGATGTAGCAGGATTTTGCGAACTAAAATCCATGATTTAAATTATAGAAATACAACTGGTAGCACAAACTTTCAAAATGTTAATTCCGCTTGAATAGCAAAAAATCTGCCTGGGTAAAGTATAATATCAAGTATAATTGTAGGTAGGATAAATAAATCAATCATAATTCGACTTTAAAGAAGGTACTCTCTAAAATCGTAATCATACAACAACAATGGAATGGACACAGATTTCAATTGAACATCGATCAAACTGACTTTGACATTTAACAGTGTATCAGCTATCTATCAGTGACACTGACGTATGTACTATGTACAGACGCCAGCACTTCAAGCTACCCGAAACAGTCAAATTTTCCCAATTAACCTTGAACCTAATAGTTTAAAGATAAAGTTGAAAATCTTTTTATGAAATTTGACAGATTGTAGTAACTTGATGTACTGGCGTCTGTACATCAATTTCGATATTGATTGGCCTTCATGGATTACGGTGTTGCTATCTTAACATTTACTAGTGTTATTTTCGTCATCGCAGAACCACTGACTGAGCTGATACCCTGTACCAGTATTAAGCACGTGATAGTATGACTTATCAACAGCACTGACCATCTTCCTATCTGCGCTACCGAGTTACCGAGTACCTACCGCCTCGCTAGAGTATTAGAGTTCTGAGGCTACCGCACTCGAACCAAATCACAAGCGTCAACGATCACATCTTCATGGATGATGGTTAACAATTCGATAAGACCATACAAGGTTTAATAAACGAACTCTTCACGAAGCAGTCAACCAAGCATGTACAAACGCCAGCACATCAAGCTACTACAATCTGTCAAATTTCTTTAAGATTTTCAACTTTATCGTTAAATAATTAGGTTCAAGGTTAATTGGAAAAATTTGACTGTTTCGGGTAGCTTGAAGTGCTGGCGTCTGTACATCAAATTAAGTAACTTTACGCAAAAAATATTGCTGGGAAACGACTTTTTTTTGGGGTGAAAAGTCACTTTTTCAGTAGGACTCAATCAAAACATTGTGCTGATGGATGGATTGAATAGTACTGGGGTCGTGAAGGTGTCTTAAGTAAAAAAAATATACAACATGTATATAAAAAAAAGTGTGTGTGTGTGTACTTATGTACACGCGTTAGAAGTTATACTTCTTTTTAAAAAAAATATCTGTCGCCTTATCTCAGCCAGTAGTAGATTAAAAATAAAAAACCTAGGCTTGTCAATATCTGACACTAAGCTAACTTCAGGGTGTATGTTGACTAGCTAACTTCATGCTGTTAAATTTAGGTGTCGGTGTGCGCGCGCATCGTAAAAAATTACTCTCATCATTTTTCCCTAACGCGCCATAAGAAGTATAACTTCAAAAATTATATTATATATTCTTTTAATGAAATATTATTTGAAAATTTAATTTATATGTATAGGAATGAATAAAGGAAAGAATTAAAACCACAGTAGATGTTGGAATATATTTGTATTTTATCCGAAAGCATTTTAACTTCCGATTCATACAAAATTGTACAATAACACAATCACATAAGCAATAATTTATTTAGTTACATGACATGAATAATTATTAATCAATACCGGCTACCGCTTGTCAAGTTTAAAAAAATGCGCGGTTGCCGATCTAACCGTGACAGAATATTTCTCGTATTCTACAAGCGAAGTGTTGTAAGTCTAAAATAAAATAAATAAATACTCAAAAGTATGAACAATTTAATGTTCATTTTGTAATGTAATATTTTTGTCTGTCAAATAATTATATCCACAAAATAATATAAATGGATAAGTAGGTTTCCAGATCAGGTAACGAATTATCGAGTCTTAATCAAAATTAGCTAAATTAAATCTATCGAGTCTTCAATATACGTTTCCGACAATAACTGTAAAAGTGGAATGCGCCTGCGATTCCTAATTCACCCGCAAAATTAAAATTTTGGCAAAAAATATCAATTGTCTAACCGATCAATCTGATTCCAGTTATAATAAAATTAGTAAGAATCATGGCAGTCAAAGCGTTTTGCCATCAACTAATTTACCAATATAAGGTCTATCTATTCAGACACGAAATCGCATCTTTCACTATGGGACCAAACCTGAAATCGCAAACAAAAACATCTGTTGCCTACATTTTGACGTGTTAAGCGAACATAAAATTAGGCAACAGCTGATTTTTTTTTGCCATTAGCGAAAGTTGCACGTAATGATGAGTACCATGACCCCTTATGAGATTTCGTATATGAATGGATAGACCTTAAAATACATTCAGTCTTCAAATTATTGTCTAGTTAGCAATGATTTAATTTAGCACTATGGGACGCAGTACCATTAGGGAATTTAAGAGGTGACATAGGTTGTACTCGTGGTAAAGAACTAGCGCGTGGTGATCGGGGAGAATGTGGCGAACGGGAACACCGTGCCGTTGGGTACGGTCGCGGTCTCAACTCTTCTGCACTGCGGAATGTATTGCGGACAACTCGTCGCCTATACAGTGATGTCCCCGTCGATTCTTGCAACAAACATCTGAAGAAACAAAAAAATACATGTTTGAAAGCATTGAATAGTTTCTCACTACAAAAAACTGTACAAATATGTACCTTTATGCTTAATTCGAACCTTGTTAATGTTAATTATTGGAATGTTTGCAAGAATAACAGTATCTACCTGAAGCCCGCTAGTGCACCCAAAAATATCACTTCGGATTGCGGACCGCAAATCTGGGATCCTCAGCAATAAAGAAAACGACTGAGAAGGAGGAGGAAACAAGATCAGAGTATCAATTATTTATAATTAGGTATAGTATAATTGGCAAGATGCAGGTTTGAGGGAGATAAGTTAGACCCAGTTGTGGTGAAGGACCCAGTTAGGTTGAAAATAGTAGAAATACCTACACCTTATGGGTATTTAATTAGGTATATGGATTTGGGACTTACTTTTCTAACTCCGTAAGTTGTTGCTTAGGGGTTGATGCAGCGACAGGTCGGGCGCGTCCTAATTTGGCGCGCGTGTTCTGAAGCATTTGCTGCGTCACTAAAGGTTGCTTGCCTTCTTTAGAAGCTGGTTTTGATCGGACTGGATTGTCCTGGAATGTGATTATTAAGTTAATACTGAAGCTTAATACCTAAGCAAAAATAACCTTACAATAGTCCTCTCTAATCAAAATACATATGTACAAAAACCAGTCCGACGAGCAACCAACCTCGGTCAGTGGGTCATTTTAGGGGCTCAAATATGGAAGTGTTGAAATCATAATAACACGAACTTTTAGGGTTCTACTGAAAAACTTATTTAAAATACAAAAATAGCTGACGGTGAAGTATTTACCCTTGTCTTCCTCAATTTAACATTTGCAATGTCTTGGGGTGTGATTGTCAGGTGGGGTCCAGGAACTCCCGGAGGGGCAGATCCACACCTAGGTAAAGTGTGAGATCGGATGGGTAGCCTCGTGGCAGAGGGTTGTATTGGAGGAGGGAGAGGGGGTGGCGGTGGTGGCGGTGGCGGTGGCGGTGGTGGTGGGGGAGGTGCTTGAGGCCTGATCCTAGACGGACTGTCACGCTTTCTGTAAAACAAAAGAAACTTGTTCAAAATCTGTTAATACAAGACACTTCAAAAGTCAAGCTAATTTAAAAAAAAAAAATCTTTATAAAACATGACATATAACTCATTCAAAAATATTAGTAGTACCATGGGGAAGTTTTACCTGAGCTTACCCTCGAGTTGTTCAATTTTGTCCATCATCTTTTTCATATCTTCCTTTAAACTGACGTTCTCCTCTGCCAACCGGTCATGCTTCTTATCTAATTCTTTTAAAAATCTCCTCAGCTCTCGCAACTCTTCAGAACTGTCCTGTTTTTCTTTGAGAACTATTGGCTCACGGTATACGTCGGAGTACAGGCCAGTGATTGATTGATAACCCTGAAAAATATAGAAAAATTCTATGAGGCAATGAAAGGCACTAAAAACCTCAACTTGGCACCAAAGCGCAAAAGTGAGTTCAAGTCTACGCTAATGCGGTGCGTGGAGCATGGTATTTTGAGTTACTCAAGTAGTACTACTCGCCTGTTACCTACCTACTACTTACGTGCATGGTGTAAATGCAAACTATGGCTCATACAGACAAAAATCTACAAAAAAATCAGCCGTTCCCTACAAAAGTGCAATACCTACACGGTCAAAATGTTTAGAACTGCTGTATTTTGTTTAATTACCGATAAAAAAATGTTCTGAATGATGTCAGTTTTTTTCAATTAACCTTATACCTAATACTTCAGCAATAAAATCGAAAATCTATTAAAGAAATCTGACAGATTGTAGTAGCTAGGTGTGCTGGTCTCTGTACTTACTGAATACGTGGTAACCGTTTGTGCGTCGGTGTCCTTGTCTATGTCGAGATTTTTGTATTACAAATCAAGCAAATTGTCGCAAAGTGATTGCCTTTTACAAAATTTTATTAATTAAATTTTAGCAAATTTCACTGTGTGTTATATGCTACTCTTCTCTGGTTTTGTTGAAACCAGGTCTCAACCCAAATAAAACGGGAAAACGCGCACACGGTTTACGGGGATTGTACTTATATAGGTCAGACATTCTAATTTATCATTAACGGTTCATGCGGGGTATAACAAATTT
This sequence comes from Lycophotia porphyrea, assembly GCA_950005105.1. NCBI lineage: Eukaryota > Metazoa > Arthropoda > Insecta > Lepidoptera > Noctuidae > Lycophotia > Lycophotia porphyrea. The sequence continues at coordinate 10,277,633 of OX465398.1, forward strand.
TAGGCTAGTCGTTCTCACGGCAATTATTAAAAATTTTAACAATGAAATCAAGTTTAATGACCTCAGACCGAAAAAGTGCATTCATGAGACGTGACTGAATTTTGTAATGTTTGGATACTTCATGCTCATGCTTGTTACTTGTATCATAGGTATATTATATATAGGTATTTCTGATATAGGTATTACCTACAGTAGGTACTGATATAATTTCAAACTGTAATCAGTAATGTACAGACGCCCAGCACATCAAGCTACTACAATATGTCAAATTTCTTCAATAGATTTTCAACTTTATCTCTAAAGCATTAGGTTCAAGGTTGGTTGGGAAAATTTGACAGTTTCGGGTAGCTTGACCTGGCGTCTGTACTAAGATGCACTAGGAAAATGATACCACTTAGAATCTTGCTAACTGTACTGTAGAATAGCCTTTAGTCCGAGTTGTTTAACTATCAATTTATTAGATAAATAGGTAATTTTAAAAGTAATAATTTTATCTGCCAAAGCCTTTGAAAAAGGAGGAGCTCGTGGTTAAATAACAATAGTCGCTCGGATCAATCTTTAGATTAAGCCGTGCTTGCCTAGGTTGGTCTGTGGATGGGTGACCACCCATTACGTACCGAGTTTCCTCCGCGCCTCGGAAAGCACGTTAAACTGTTGGTCCCGGCTGTCATTTGTAGATCTTTGACAGTCGTTTGGTGGTCAGTTGCCCAAAAAGTCTGACAACCAGTCTTACCAAGGGGTATCGTATTACCCAGTAAAGTAGCTGGGTTGTGGAGGACAGATAGGCAGTCGCTCCATGCAAAATACTGGAATTCAGCTGCATTCGGTTAGACTGGAAGCCGACCCCAACATAGTTGGGAAAAAGCTAGGCAGATGATGACGAAAGGCTTTGAAAAAATAATTAAGGAAAAAACTTAATGATACTAACTACCTTTCTGCCGATCCATGTGCACAGATCAACAATCCTCCAAGCTTTAGGTTTGCTGTTCCGACGATAGCTTCTATCCTTCCGAGGTGTTCCACCTGACAACATGAACCACTCCATATCACTCAACTGTCCCGTATCTAGAGCACACTCTATCTCCAATTCAACCTTTATGCTGTTTTGTGTGAGAGCACCCATCACTAAACTAGTTCTCAAAAAAACGAGGTCCTACTGAAGTTGGCACTTGTCTATAGACACACATACAGGTCTAAAATTGTTTTTAAAATGCGGTTGGATTGTCCTGCTGTCTCGTCTCGACCGTTAAGCAAAACTTGAATTGCCGAGATATGCGTGGGACGATGATGTCACAACTATATTAGCAGCTGACTGATCGAGCTGAGATGTTTGTAATAAAAATAGTTATCAATTGAGATAACAAGTTCAAGTTCACAAAACTAACCCCTGGATAAGATGTATGCAGCAGATGTCGAGGAGGATGTCATAATAGTAATAATGTAACCAGGATTTGATTGTCTATACTGTATGTGATGTGTGACTATAGGTACCACTATAAAGTGAACAAGTTAACTTCTTTCTATAGGTAAACTAGCCGACCCGCGCAACTTCGTCTGCGTCACATAATGTAATTAAATAATATTGCGACTATAAATTGAGATGTAAGCTATCCTCTCTTTCAAGTTGTATCAAACTATATACGGTGCGCAAATTTGATTAAAATCGGTTTAGTAGTTTAGGAGTCCATCGCGGACAAACAACGTGACGCGTAATTTATATATATTAAGATTACATTAATTTGACCTAAGGTGACCCTATGAGCCAACTCTGACTGAAAGCACAAATATATACGAAAATGGAGTTATAAACTTCAAAAAGCGTGCCATTTTTCCCGACTTATAGTGATGACGTAGGAAATAAACTGAGGTTAATATATATTTACAACTGAAATGCGGCGAAATATCTATTGCATATCAGCTACTTAGTTAGTTAGTCATGACAAGTAAAACATAAATTACCTGGCGTTGTGTTTTCGTTATGTTTGATGAAACTAAAGCTCTTTCGTGACCTCTGAAGGGCGTCTCTAAACAAGTTTGATTCAGATTTCATCCGTCTTTTTCTTACTTTGAATGAATTGTTGCTGTTAATTGATTTAAACGATACGTCCGAATTACTGGAAAGACAGGAAGGAGGCCCATTTTCTAGTTGAGCGTCCGTCAAATCTGATGTGCTGGAAGAGCACGAATCTGAACACTGCTTTTTCCAAGGTCGCAATTCCTTATGATCTCCATCACTGGAGTTCCGTCTAGAACGTTTAGTTCTTAAACACTGTTCAGAACTATCATTTGATGTAGTGTTTTGTTTAACGAAGTCCTTGCTGAAGGAAAAACTATCGTCAACAATGCTGCAGTTAGGCGGCATAGTCACAAATGGTTCCGTTTGAGTGGAACTGTTGGTAGAATTCCCCAGCGTAGAACTGGGGTCGTCACTAGCCATGATGCTCACAAATGGAGGAGTCTTATTACAATCCTTGTCTTTGTTTTCATGAGATGAAACGAAACTACGATCCCATGACGTGTTTATCGTATCCTGTTGAGGGCATTTCCTTATTAATTCTACCGAGTTATCACAAAATTCTCTCCGTTCAGATTCAGACGTATCAGTGACAACAATGGTTATTTTTTCGATTTCTTCAAACGGCATCTTGTTATTTGTTAAAAATATCTGTGAATTTTATTGCAGAAGCAAATTTTTCACTTGTTTAGTTTTAAATCCAGGTACTTAAAAGTATAGGCATCGTCAGAAAATATGTTTTCAAATCTACCCTCCCTATTTTCAAAAACTACTGGAAAAAATCATGTCATCCCAATTATGCTTATTTTATATGATCAGTATAAATATGTTTTCATTTGTCCCATTTAGTCACATAAAATCAATGATTTTTACATCTTACGAGGCATCCGCTACGCTGAACACTCCACACGACGAACGTTTCCGAACGACGACAACCAGCTGTTCGTGGAATTGTGTCAAAGTCAAAATAAAAATTGACAGTGACATAAAGCGATCGATCAAACGTAAACAAGGCATTATTATTTTAGTAAATTATTTTATTTGTTATTTCAATGCTTCTAGGCCGATAATTAGTTTTAAAACCCGAATACGATACGTTGCGAGAAAAAATAATATAATTTATTAGAAATGCGTCATGCTTATAAAAAGAAGATTCCTTACTGCGTTGTGATCGTCATTACGTTGATTATTTTGCTGCATCCCGATATGAACGCCCGGCGTTCTTACGAGTATATAGAAAAAGATAATATCATTCATAGCCTTCATGAACAAACTGCTGACAATTTTACTAGCACCGCTGTACTTGACTGTGATTATTACGACATTATACACGATGAAACTACTCTGTCCATTAGTTTAGTCGACGGAGACTTAATAGAAGGCCATAGGATAAAGGAAGGTGGTGAATACGCTCCTTATGATTGTAAGCCCAAGTACAGTGCAGCTATTATTGTTCCTTATAGGTAAATATTCTGATTCTCTCATTATTTCCACCATAAAGACACAATATTACTAATAAGAACCTCATTTTTACAGAGACAGAGCTGAGCAATTACGAGGGTTCCTAGTATACATGCACACATACTTCCATCGCCAGCATATCCACTACCGAATCTATGTTGTTGAACAAGTGGATTCTCGCCCGTTCAACCGAGCAAAGCTCATGAACATAGGGGCAGTTGCTGCTATGAAAGCAGGATACCCTTGCCTTATACTTCATGATGTGGACCTCTTACCTTTGAGGCCTGCAAACCTCTATGCTTGCACTGAAAGACCCAGGCATATGTCATCTAGCATCAACAAGTTTAGGTGAGACATTTTTTACACATTAATTACTTAATATAAAGTTTTTAAACCACTTTTTTTATATTCAATTTAATTCGTTTTCGTTCTCTTTATTTTTAGTTTTGCACCTGGCGGAAATGATTTTGGTTGAACATTGAATATTTTTGCACTCCTGATTATATGCATTTGACTGTTATGAATTTAATCATTTGTTTTTATAGTAATGTCAAAAGGTATTTTTAATATTCTCCTTTGTTGCTTTTTTCACAAATTGCTCAATAAGCTGTACCTTCCCACTATCATTTTATTTTACTTTTCTAATTCAATTTTCAGATTTGTTCTGCCATATTTAAATCTCTTTGGCGGTGCAATAGCTATAGTATCTAAGCAATTTAAGGCTGTAAATGGGATGAGCAATGAATTCTATGGCGTAGGTGGAGAAGATGATGACTTGTACTCACGGTTAGAAGCAAATGACCTCAAACTATGCAGGTTTCAACCAGATACCAGTCGGTATCATTTGGTCTCAACCAAGGCTGAGAGGAAGATGTAAGTTTTCTAATGGATTTTCCAAGAAAGTTTGAAGGAAAGAAAAAATTTACTGTGTGCAAACATATTTTCGCACATGGCAACTTTATTGTTATTATACATATTTTCAGGGGCCAACGAAAAAAGGTGTTAAGCTTCACCAAGGAAAGGATGGCAACAGATGGATTAAGCTCTTTACAATACACAGAGGTCGCCACTGTCCTTCATCCACTCTTTACCCATATCATGGTTGACTTGTAGCATATCATTTGATATTACAATTAAACCCACTTCGTTTGATATTTAACCAAATGAAGATAAAAAGAAATGACAATGTTTCCACATCTGGGCTCTGTGAAAAAGAGTGGGCCATAATTCAGTAAGCAGGTCTAGATAAAGTGACTCTACTAGACTCCCTCTCTGGATATTGATGATGAAAAAAAAAATGTATTGGATTGACATAAGCTTTCGAAAAGCCTATGTCAGTCCCGTTGCAAGTCATTGTAGAATTATACTATGTAACACTTTGAAATCGAATATCTAGACTCCATGCCCTGTTTGAGTTGGTCAATGTTACCATGTAAAGAGAATCATCCAAAAATTACAGTGATTCCTCAACTTTACATTTTGTTAAATATCAAATAGGTCTGGATGGACTTATAGAGTTACTCATATCACTTGTTCAATTTCGCTTTAATTACCTGTAATTTTAAGACCACTTTAAAATAAGTAGTATGTTAGTAAGCTAGAATATTACGATAGTTTCGACTCAATATCGATTATACCTTGACTTGAATAGATTCCAAAGCCATAGATGAATTAGATCTTCGAACTTCTGAAGATATAGATTTAATTAATGACAGTAATATATTTAATTGCCAATCGAGGTAGATCGGGAAATGAGGTAAAATCTTTTTTAGGAAAAATCAGTCTTCCATAACAAACTCAATAATAAATTATATCACGCCTGTATTTGGAAGGAACAGGCAGGGATGTTACGTCACATGTAACAGGGGTGAGCCAGTGCCATTAATTGGGCAAAAATTCAAACCCAGAGCCGGTTCAAAGTAAAGCAGAGTTTATACGAATCCAGTAATGCTGGCGCCAGTCACTGGCTAGAAAAATAGACGGGCGCTCTATTCTCGCCAGAGCGTTGGCAGCCAGTGTTGGCTTCGTGTAAACTTGGCTTAAGTTCTTATGGGGAAAACCCAAAAGGACTGCATAAATTAGGAATCCAGGACCTCCTTTTTAGTAACTCGAGACGGTCGCACATTTGAATCTCCTCCTCTCCTGATCTACCTTGATAGCAACACTAGCCATAAGAACACCAAAAATGTTACTCAGCTAAGTATAACTGAGTAACATTTTATAGCAATAGCTAACGTTCCTATTGTCATTTCAATCGAATTAAAGCAATAATAATGTAATAAAACATTGTGATATACTTGTTGAGGGATTGAACATTTTCTGTCCATAGAATTTCTATCGTTAATTATTCTAGTGCAATTACATCTACATAAGTCTTAGTATGTTACTATAATGGGAATTTGTTGATTAAAACTTTTAAAATTGTTGACTTGTCTTCACACGGCGGCACATCAAGCTTTACATTTCCAGTATAACGTGACCTCGCTTTGTATATATTTTCTGTACAATGAGAGATCCGCATAAACTGGAATTGTATAGCTTGATCGGCTGTCGTGCGTACTTCCAGTTAGTTATTGTTTACGGAAAATGTGTTGGATCTACTGTTAATATTGTTAAAGTCGTCCAAAAAAATGGCTTGCATTCTAATAGATTCTAAATTTTGTAATTTGTTAGCTCAACAGCTCATAAGGTCTATTTTCACTTGCGTCTCACTGTAAATGTTGAAGTTCTGGTTCCGTCAATCTTGGTAAAATTTTAATATCTCAGGAAATTTCAAAACTGTCTTGGACGATCACACCTACTAATTTATGATGACCACTTGATGTAACATGTGAATTCTTACGATCACAGAGACAGAGGCGATTAAGAGAAATCCTAAGAGAAATACTTAATACCAAGGGAGATAAAGTTTAAAATGCAATATCAATCAGTCTTTGTAGACTTCATAAGACCGCAGCCATAACGCATTGTTAGTAAGATGAGTATACAGAAATGAAGATCAATTATTATAATATAACCGAAGAATATAACGTATAAATGATATGGTAAAATAGTATCAATGATGACAATTGTCGTAAAAGAAACGTCATATCACTGGGAAACAAAGGAATTTGAATGAAATTGTTATTAGTAGAGTAGGGTGAGATCGATGGGTAGATAAATAGCGAGGATTGATTAAAAAGTTGGATAGGTCCACACGCCAGCACATCAAGCTACCCGAAACTGTCAAATTAGTTGAAAATTTGACTGATTGTAGTAGCTTGATGTGCTGGCGTCTGTACCTGTGTTTGCTTTAAAGTGGAAGTGTCAGGGTAGCTGGCGAAATTCATACTTTCTTACTTTTTTGTAATTTGCAGGTGAGTGTCAGGTTGTACTTTGATGAAAAATGAGTCGCGCCAGTAACACGTATGTAGTTACAGAATTACAATCATGAAATCATCAATACAACCCTCTAAGTTCATGTAACCCTATTCAATGAAAATTTCATGAAAAATTCATTCAATAGGGTTAAATGAACTTGCAGAGTTATATTAATGATTTTCATGATTGTGATTCTGTAACTACATACGTGTTACTGGCGCGAATCATTTTTTATGAACATACAACCTGACAATGACCTGCAAATTACAAAAAACCTAAGAAAATTTGAATTTCGCAGGCTACCCTGACGCTTCCACTTTTAATTATTACTTACCTACCTTTTAAAACTGATTAAAATTAACGTTTAAATATATTTGTTTCTTTTAGAAAATTTGTTTTTTGAGCATTTTCTTATATGTGAAAATACTGTCCGTCCGACACCCATACGATGATAATTTACACGGCTGATTTTGAATTCATTGTTTTTGGTAGTCGTGTCTACACAGAAAACAGGTGGTTAGGGGCTGTTCTAAACCGCCCCTACATATGCGTATTATATTTATTTATAAAACATTGTGTATTAAAAGCAAGATAATAATCGTGGTATTCAAGCCATTATAATGTGTATTTCATAAGGTCGTGTTGACCAATCTTAATATTATGTGTACCTTGAACCTTACCTTAAACCATTGATATTCTTTCATGGTTGGTTACCGTTGGTTCCTTTATAAAGTTGTGTAGTTATATTCAACTACTTATCACCTGAAAATTGCTAGTGAAGTAAAATAAGCCGGTATAAGTTACCAATTCGAGTTTGGTACTCATTTTAATCGACATAATTTATGGTAACGTGTTTTTAATAGTTAAAACTACTCTATTTTTTCATCTTCACTTTAGAAATAGCCAGGTAGTGCATTTGCTCAATTTCACGCAAGGAATTTATTTATAATCACTATAAACTCTTTGGTAGCGAATAAACAGTTACAAAAACACATTGGTTTAGTTTTAATTGAGTGTTATTTTACTTATATATAATAAACTAGCTGACCCGCGCAACTTCGTCTGCGTCACATAATCCAATTAAATAATATTGCGACTATAAATTGAGATGTAAGCTATCCTATCTTTCAAGTTGGATCAAACTACACACGGTGTGCAAATTTGATTAAAATCGGTTAAGTAGTTTAGAAGTCCATCGCGGACAAACAACGTGACGCGTAATTTAATACACCGTGACTTTTTACTCGTCTGACACCAGCAGCCCACTTCATGTATCCAATGACACACACATACACAACAACACACACAATTGTTTTTAATTGATTGTATTGTATACATTCATAACAAAAAAACGGTATTTAAACGATTAAAAAAAAATATATATATATATTATTCATTATTATGATGCATTAACGTAGTTGAAACATTTTGTTGCGAGCGAAGATCTATCTACTCGACTCGTGCGAGTCGTGCGATGGTTAGGTATGTTCTACTGTTTGATACGTAAACATTATTAACAGGATGTTTCATGATTCTAATGTATTATTTATTTTTCTTTGTACCTATTATATATTAAGATTTATGTATTGTCTCCCAAAAATATTAAAATGTACACCATATAAGAATAAAAAAAAAGACGTGTGGCACTCGGAGACTGCCGCGGTAAAGCTATTGCATAGCATTTTTTATCAACTTATGTAATTATTTATTCACTTTCGTAGTGTCAGATATTGACAAGCCTAGGTTATTATTTTTAGTCTTCAGCAATCTTTGTCAATATCTGACACTACGTGTTAGGCACTAGGTGTTAGGTTATTTTCGTTACGGAATTTCTGGATTCGGTCTCCACGCTCAAGGCCCACGATAGAAGCTATGCAGTAGCTTAAAAGTACTTCTTCTTAGTGTTAAGTACTTATATGGTCTAGATATCGCCCTATCATTGTGGAGGAAGCGCCCATTCCCGCTTGATTAATCAATTGTTTCTTAGTTTGCAATTAATGTCATGTTATATTTACGTGGTTCTAAGGGTGTCTCCACATTAATAACATAATGTGTTATAAAACATGGTTAATTAACATGCTTCAATAGAGAGATTAGCAATGTTGCATTAATTAGACGTGTTATATAGCAAAAGTTTTGTAAAATGTTACTTAATCTGAACGCACCTTTAGGTTTCCAAAAGAAAAGCAATATTTCGATTTGATTTGTAGATATATTTGGCATGAACATTTTCACAGCAGGTGGTCCCAAATCACAGGGGGATCTGACAAAATACATTAATCTGCATGCGTTGGTAAAATTTTGCCATATTTACAACATTAATTACAAAAATGTTTACTTTAAATCGATAATACGTAAATACTGTGTATAATGTTAGGGGATCTGTACATTGGTATATTACATCAATATTGTAGAAACTACAAGAACTATTTACACGATAACAATGCTAACATGTCTACGAACGACACAACTTTACAATAGTACACACAATTTGAACAATCTAAAATACCATAAAAATACATTGAGAAAGCCTTTACAAGAAACAATTTAAATAATAGGACTTATCTTAACTTTAAAAGCAAGGTACGACCGTGTAGTTATAAGGCTCCGCGCAAACGGGCCACCGGTGGCCACATCCTTTGTACCAGGTGGTCAGTGGCTGCCACGAGTGGTCGGTATTTATGCATAATTCGCCACCGGTAGCGTGTCGCGGTCACTGAATAGCGAGTGGTCGCCACTCGCTACACGTGTGCGGCGATTCTATACAAGACGTTTTAAAAATCATGTAAACAGCTTGTCGCCAGCCACCGGTGGCCCGTTTGCGCGGGGCCTAATTGTAAACAAAACACCAAACCATAATATAAATTAAAAATATTAGCACCTATTTAAAATTTAAATCACACTTTAATTATAATTTTTGCACCATACACCTATCACAAATTAAAAGACTCAAATTAACCTAGAATTAAACCATAAGTAAATAGCACTGAACCATTTGAAAAAAAAAAACAGTAAGTAACTATGAAGAAACTATGCTTGTGAATGAACTTTGCACATGCCTTGAATGACGTAGTATTCGCGATCAAGATTACACAATTGAACAAACATGGCTAATTTGAGCAAGGAAAACAACAGAAACAAAAATATCGTTGCTACTTCAATAGTTCCCAACTTTATTAAAAGGAACATATTTTAACCGAGACAGCATAGAACATAAAGATTGATCAATCCTTTTAAAACAATCATACCGCGTCAATCCGATAAAATCTTCATAACTTATCATTTTTGCTAACTGATGCTACATAAACTCCCGGAATAATCATACTTCTTGTGTATTTAAATACAGTCATTATTCAAATCGGATTACTATGAAATATGTTATGTTTGTGGTCATGGTTTTTTAATAATCTAATTAATATTCTACAAGGGTTTGGGTAGTATGAAATTTTATTGCTGTTGACGCTATTGTCTATGGCCCACTTACCCACTTGCACCACAGATCGCCAACATAAATATGTAAAAAATCACTCTATGTCTGTTCTTTTCAAATAGCTGGCAGAAATAGAATTGTGTTTCATAATTTGTTTAGCATTAAACACATGCATGCAAGTGGTCCTAAGAGAAAGTAGTTTGGTGCTGGCTATATTATGTTGAATTTATGTCTTATTAAAGTTATCAATAAGTTTAAAGCCTTTTTGGGGCATGTATTAAATGATAAAAGCATAAGTAGAACAATTAAATATTTTACCCTAACAGCTTTTGTACATATCAGCTGAAAATACCCTTACACAATTCAGATTCAGGCATTTCCCCTAACCCACCCATTTGCCTTATTCCCTATATCAGTTCACCATGCTCTACTTTACCTGCACTTTCATCAAGTGTGCATCAGCATTGGAATAAATCCAATTTTCTGCATACTACAGAAGTTATAACCCCAATTGAATTACTGGCCATCTTGACATAGCAATAAAATTTCATATTACAAGCCTTTCCAGCCCAATTTCTATGGTCTTAAAACAAGCATACAGACAAGGCCAAGAACAAAGGAGAATACCAGTTTGAGGTTGGAACCAATGTGGAGCCAATCTGGCCATTGGGACTTCATGACTTGTTCGGGCTGTGTTGGTAGGAGAAGGGCGGCAATGCAACATATGCTGACTGCTACTGCCACTACGTTTATTGGTTGTGGTTCTCTGGAATAGTAAAATATCTGGTCTCAATACATATAAAAAAACAAAATGGAGTTGTCTAGCTGGTTTCAAAGCCAAGATATTGAATTGATTAGAGTTCAAAATATTAACTTGCTCTTCATTTTACAACACAGTAAAAGCTGATCTAATGCATGCAATTGAGAATTGGGAGATCGCGTTTATGGAGATTGTGAAAGGTACCTAATTTTACTTTATTGATGTACTACCGAGATCACTGATAGTCAACCACATTTCAACCTTACTCAGGGTAAATTAAAACTTAAAAGCATTTATTTCGATTAGACCATTACAGGCACTTTTCAATGTCAAAAAAAAAAGGCTAAGCTACAGTCACAAACACAAGCCATAATAAATTGTAAAAGTACTGTAGTTGCCCATTCCAAAGCATAGATCTCTATGGAGAAGAATGGGCAAGAAACTCCATGGACACTCTTTTCTATCAAAATATTGTTACAAAATCTTGGTTACATCATTCATGGTGAGATTAAACCCGAGGTAGTACCTAGCGGACATTAGTAGTATGTACCAAGGCTAATTTGATTTTTATAACTTTAAAATCAGCATGTGTTTTGGTATCAATTTTAAAGTCAGTACATAAATATTTGATTGCATATATGTTGATATTTATCTATCTTATTTTATCTATTCTAACATTATTAATTTGTCATAAACATAACAGCAACAGCTGTTATCTACTGTGTTAAAAAACTGCAAAAAATCAAAAATTATTATTTTGTTTTTAAAATTCTTATCAATCTTTGCTTATGTTTCAATTACGTAGGTTAATAAGTTTTTGTTTTGTTTTTTTTTTAAACATTTGTCATTGTTGAATGGACCACACACAAGACTTCTTATAGCTATGTATATTGTGACATCATGCATGACCTAAATAGTTTTACTAAGTACTTCTTTAAGTTATCCTATTTAAAGTTTATCTATCTAGTTGAATATTTATTTAAATATAATTTGGATATAATGAATTGTCAAAAAAGTAAGTAAGTACTAATTTTACCACATTAAACAATGAAAATAAAAGAAGCTTGCATTTTTTATAAGAGTGAGATTAAACAAGCAAATTAATACAGCAGCCATATATCATAGTGGAATGAAAGTGCTTGATAGACAGCTATTATTACACAGTAGAAAACAACATTATAACTATATGTACAAAGGTACTGCTTATTCAAGGGGAAATTGATCTTTAAGTTTCTTTTGCAAATTGGATTTTGATACACACAACAGAATAAAATAATAATATTATTTCTGTAACTGACCTGTGAGATGGGTGCTGGCAGGGAGTGACTCGTGAATGTTCCTCTGGAGTGGTTCTTAAAGGAGCTGCCTTACCCACAAGTGGGTGAAAATTGTCCCCTAAGCTCTCTTGATTTGTATTAGAGGGCTCTCCTTCTATTAACTTTGTCAGAATATCTCTTTTACCCAGTGCCTGTAAGAAATGGTGTTTTTCATTGAATGGATAATTCACATAAGTCAGACTCATTAAATTACATACATTAAACACCTGTATTTAATTACTTAAACACATAAATTGTGTCAACATCACATAGATTTCAAGGAAAGTAGTATAAATAATTTCGAAGACTAATTAATTATTCATACCTGCTGGGTGTTTTTGTCATACATTGTTATCCTAAACTTTTCGACGGTGTCGCAGTGTGAAACAGATGGCTGTGTGTAACGAACTACTATGTCGATGCAGCTCTGTGGAGCGATCACACCCTCAGGGTCGATCACTGTAAACTTCTTCGGAGACGTACATAGTACTGCAAAAAACCATAATCATACACACAAAAAACTTTACGAGAAAATTACGACACGTTTTAGATTCATTCAATAGGTACCTTTGAAATTAACAGAGAAATCGTAAGGATTATACACAGTCAGTAATTGTTTATGAGTGTGACGAGCATTTAGATAGAATTCTAAAGAAACTGGAAACACAAAAACAGGGAAATTTTTCATTTTTTAATTTTATTTCGCAAACAACACAATAGAAAAACAATAACAATTTCACGATTGCACATCAACAACTGACATCTGACAATGACGTTACGTTGAACAGTGTTGCCAGTTGGCAACACTGATGTTTGAACTTATAGAGTTCTATAAGTTCAAACGATCGAATTTCTCAAGAGAAAATCAAAGTTTTAAAATAAATAATTATCCCGTAAAACACATTTGATCATTTTCTTTTAAATCTAGAGCACTTTCGCATGTATGTACATACATACACCGGGTTAAGAACTATCCTCTGTCCTGTCTGAGATCTTGGTGTATCCGTTAAACCATTGAAAAGCAATCATAACATAACAGATATTTAGGAGATAGACCGATATATTACATACGTATACATCATATCATTGGCTAAAATACCGTACCCACCCCCAATATCATTATAATGGTTAATCTGCATTCTGCCCAATTAATCGATTCTCAGTAACGAAATAAAGTTGACCAACTAGGGACGAAACTTACAAGTTTTGCCACGGGTATCGCTGTTATCGTTTGACTCGGGGGGAAATAAAATATTTGTATTTTGTATATTTTGTATGTGTGACGGAAATGTCATGATCATCAAAGAGGTCTCAATTATTGCAAAAAAAAACGGATTGCGGCTTGCGTCCACAGAGTACTTTTTTAAATAGCTTCTGTCTGACAAATAATGCCGCGCTGTGCTATACTCGGTTGTACTAACAATGGAAATCATTCATTTCCAAAATCCTTACAGTTAAGAAAACTATGGGAAAAAGCAACTAAAATACTCAATTTCACAGCTTCCAAAAATTCAAGGGTTTGTTCTCAACATTTCGAAGAAACTGACTATCATGGAATATTATCTGATGCTACAGGTTAGTGTTTTAAAAGGTCGCCGCATTTCGTGAATAATTGACTTATCACCAGTTTCTATTCTTTTAGGCTTACCTCCAGTACACCGATATTTAAAAAAGACAGCAGTTCCTTCAGTTTTTTCTTGGAAAATAGCGACTGCTCCTACTGCTACTGCTAGGAAGAAGCGATGTAAGCAATATGCTTCCAAAAAAGAATCAACTACACACCAAGTATCTGTTAATGCTACTCTTGATATACCTGCAAAAGCGGATCACAGGGTATATGTGTTCTGTCCGGAACAATTACCTGAAGATCCTGACCCTGAACTGAAAATGGAAGAAACAACTGATGATCTTTTTTCACCAACTTCTCAAAAAACAGTCTCAACCCAAACACCTTCCCTGTTTAGACTATTTTCATCCGGAAATGATATGTTGTCCGAAGCTAGATCAGTATTATTTCAAGCAAGATTGGAAAATATGAAAAAAATTAACTTATATCTTATAGAAGAATTCAAGTAATTAGTCTTGCAGACAGGAGGCGTGTGACCCAGTAATGGGATTGTTATATACTGATTTTGCTTAGGTATGCTAGTAATTCATGTAAATATTAGGGATATTTAATCTTGTAAATACATAAAATTTTATTTTTATATCATGTATTATACTTTAATATTGTTTTAAATTTATCCACAAGTATCTATTTATTTCAGTACTTTCCTATACTTTGTGGCTTTCATAATCGTGATATGACCCTAAAGGAATCAGATTCAATCACTGGAGTCAGATTTTTGACAGATTAAAAAAATTCTGACCGTAGCATAGCCGGCCTAGAAAAGCCAAATCATATTGAATGGACATCACATTCAGTACCATTATTATAATGATTATCAAAGAACAAATTTTCAGTTATTTTTTGAACTCAAACAACAGTTTCCAGTTTAAATAATTTATTTAATCCAAATATAAAATTGTCTAATTGTATTCAATATTTTTTGATATCCAGTAATAATGGTACAATTAAATGGTGAGACAATATAAATAGAGGTAACAAATTGGAAATAACTAGATAATGGTGCCGATTCCCTTGTTTAAAAATACACTCAAATTTAGTTAATAAGGAAATATCCCGCCGAATGGTGCAACACAAACACTTTGCATGACCAGAGGGCTGGCTATTTCTTTGGCCAAAGAATTAGCATTGCCATTCAACGTGGCAATGCTGCCAGTTTTCTGGACACGTTTCCGGATGACAGCAATGCGGAGGAGTACTTTGACGCCTAAGTGTCCTATTTTTGTAAATGTAAATATGTAGGTACTTACTTTTAGTCATCCCGTTTTTAGCATTATTTTTGTAGTCTGTATATTATAATGTAAATATTGATTAATTTAGTTTAGTTTGTGAACAAGGGAATCGGCACCAATGTATCAGTTATTACATTGAAGCACAACAACCAAGACTTGGGGAAAGTTACTTGATGGGGCTAGTTAGTATTGCCCAGTAAACATTCTAGCACCTAATTAAAACCTAAAATAAACCACATAATATTGTGTATGGTAAAAAACTAGTTTTTAATCAAATAATTTAAAATTAATAAATAAGGACCTCCAGTCTGTTTTTAACCCCTGTAACTAAATTGACATTACATGGGTTGCCCGTTTTTTGCAATTCTTAAATAGTGATGTGCTACTACCGTAAATTAACGTTAATAAAATCAAATATCGTTTTTATTTTATAAGTTATCCTGAAAAAATGTGTAGGTACTTATTTAAAACGAAATAATACAAAATTTATAAGGTATAGATATATATATCATATGAAACAAACACTTTGAATTAATTTACACTAGATATTGTATCGCAATAGACACAACAGACGCATCCGAACACTTAAGATGTTGAAGGACCAATAAGATAAACAAAATGTCGTCCAGTGTTGTTCCTGTTAAACTTAGGGTAAAATTGTAGTTGTTTGTATGGTGTCGCGATCCAATAATTGCCGTATGTTTTTAAAGTTGTGCCGTTTTGTAAGAGAAAATGGTTTATATAGCCGTTTTACCGTGTACTGGAACAACACTGATGGCGTCTGTCGTTTTTTTCTAATCGTCTATTGAATATAAAAAAGTTACGATTCAACAAACCAGTATCATAGGTACAGCACTGCACTTAAGAGCTTGCAACATTATTAGTAAGTTTGACATTTGCATGTGTCAATTTAGTCTCAGGGATTAAAAAACAGATTATTTTATTTGGATTTTTAGGAACTGATAACCAATAAATTGAGCTTTGCATATGCCAATTTTACCCAGTACAACGATTTCACTAAAATCTGTTAGTTAACAGTTTTATCTAAATATTCAACCTTTTAAACGCCAGAGCATAAACGCACGCGCGTGCCTTCCACGCCAAACCGCATTTCTCCGCAAATACCTACAAAAAGAATAGAGATTCCAAGACTTTTTAATTATTTATTTCATGGTATAGTGCATCACATTTTTTGTCACACTTTTGTGTCGTTGGCCCACAGAGCACGCGCTTGCTTGTCACGTATATGTGACAATGGCGATCAAAAGGTTAAAATAGTTTCATTCCGTTATTATTTTAGGGCTACTTGCGCGAAAAACTTAACTCTGAGTTAAATGCTAACACGAGGTTAAATTGACGATTTATATACTGTATGATAAACTGTCAATTTAACCTCGTATTAGTTATTAACTCTGAGATAAGTTCGTGCAAGTGAGCGTTAGAGAGAGAGCATATTTACAATAAAACATTTATTAGCTGACTGATAATCGCGCGAAATAAAATCCACAAAGCTATAAGAAATGCAGTTAGCAGTATATTTTCAACAATGGAAACTCAGAAGCTCTGTTGTCATTGAAAAATATAATCAAATACCTTTTAAATGAATATTTTCCGAGTTGTTCTGATTGGCAGTCTTCAATTTTAATTAATTCAATCAAATATAATCAATTTTTGTGTACTTTTATAATAAATGTGATGGTAGTGGGTTACAAAATGCAAATAAACAGTATTTAAAAAAATGAAGCTAGAAGGCACTTAATTCGATTCAATATTGAATACCAAAATCAAAGCCAACCGTGTACCGAAGCGGGAGAGACCCTTTATAACTATTTCATTCATTGACCATAATGTAGGGCATCCAATACCGCAATACCAAGATCTCGGTATTGCATGATTTTTTCAATTTCGCGTGTTGCGGGACTGGAAAGAAGCAAGCACACGACCGGTTCTGACCTTATTTTGCATCAGGAGTTGGAGTTAACTATATCGTCAGTATTCGTCAGCATGTTTCATTCACTAGAATTCCATCATAAAACAACCACTCACTCAGTGCCGACAGAAGTGATATATTTTTTTTCAATATTCTGGATTATTTTTAGAAAATATTTTTGCACAAGTCTTTTACTTATACATTTGACTATACGCTGTATTTTTTTGGGCTTGTAATACGTAGCAATACGGTTAACTCTGCAACAAAAAAGAGGTCGTTTAACGGTGTCACGAGTTCAATTGTTTTTCCCCATCTCAAAAATGCCCAAAGCGCCTGAAGAAGTTTTCACTTAAAAAATAAATGACTATGAATCTAGGGGATTGATGGGTAAATATCTTCCATTTACATATAAAGCTTTAAAAAGAATAATAATATAAAATTTGGAAAATTATCAATAGTGAAACTAATAGAAATAAAAAATATAATAATTATATCACACTAGAGACTTCACGGGGTCTTCTGAACTCTAAAAACGAAGTTGCGCAAGAATTTGTAGATTTCTTTACTAGTATCCCACTTAAAACGACTGAAACCTTAAATTCCTCACCCTTGCATTCTATTGATTTATTAAGAGCTAACGTTTCAGCCTGTCCGGTTGAATTTCAATTTAAGCATATAAACCCCATAGCAGTCATTAAAGCTTTTAAGGAAATCAAAATAAAATTAACTGAAGATCTCTGGGGAATGTCAATTAAAGTTTGTCAAACTATTATTGAGACTATAGCACCGTACTTAGCCTTAATGTTTAACTTGTGTGTGGACCAAGGAGTCTTCCCGGACCTTATGAAATACAGTAAGGTAATACCACTTTTCAAATCCGGGGACAGTAAAGACACAAATAACTATAGACCCGTATCCGTGTTGCCGGTTTTCAGCAAGGTGTTTGAAAAGGTAATGCTTAATCAAATGGTTAACCACTTTAACATCAATAAAATTTTACATGAGAAACAGTATGGTTTCACCAAAGGACGTTGCACGACTGACGCCGGTGTCACCTTATTAAAACACATATTTACTGCGTGGGAAGAGGCACAAGATGCCATTGGAATCTTCTGTGACCTCTCGAAAGCATTTGATTGCGTAAACCACGAAACCCTACTCTTAAAACTTGAACATTACGGTTTCGGGAAACTTGCGCTCAGTTTAGTGAGTTAAACGATAGACATCAGCAAGTACAAATAAATGGTGTTAATTCAATGGGTTTAAAAGTAAGTATGGGTGTACCGCAAGGTTCGATATTAGGTCCTTTCCTCTTTTTAGTCTATATAAATGATCTACCCCATTTATTTAAAAACCAACCACAAATGGTGTTGTTTGCGGACGATACCTCTTTAATATTTAAAATAAACAGATGTGCCACAAATCTTGACGACGTAAATAACGCCCTACTGTAGGTCCATAATTGGTTCACCGCGAATAATTTAGTATTAAATGGAAAAAAAAACCAAGTGCATCAGATTTGCCTTACCGAATGTCAAAAGTAGTGATAGTGACATAGTATTGAATCAAGAGAAACTAGAATTCGTCGAAAGAACTGTTTTCCTGGGGATCACGCTCGACTCAAGGCTACAATGGGGTCCGCACATAACATCTCTTGCAGGACGGCTGAGTTCAGCAGCTTATATGCTGTTAGAAAAATCCGTCAATTTACTGATGTAGATACCGCCAGGCTAGTCTATTTTAGTTATTTTCATAGTATTATGTCATACGGTATTTTACTATGGGGACGGGCTGCAGACATCGAGTCTATATTTATTCTGCAGAAAAGAGCTATCAGAGCCTTATATGATCTACGTAGGCGTGATTCTCTAAGAGAACTGTTTAAGGCAATTAACATCATGACGGTACCTTGTCAATACATCTATGAAAACATTATGTACGTTAGGAAAAATCTGCATTTATTTAATAAAATAGGTGACAGACACCACTACAATACTAGAAACAGGGACCAACTTGTACAGCCAGGTTTCAGGCTAGCTAAAGTAGACTCATCTTTCATGGGGTACTGTTTAAAATGTTACAATAAAATATCTCCCCACATTCTAGAACTAAATGAAACGAAATTTAAATCTTGTATAAAACGCACACTATGTAGGCAAGCATATTATAAGTTGGGGGATTACATTGACTCAATGCTGGTCCTGCTCCACAACCATAGGGGCAAACTAATTGATTACTACGTGAAGTTATTGTAGAAGCTGCAGAAGATTGTAATAATATCTTTGCATTGTATAGATTCAATCTTTTAGTGTTATATAATTGCATAGCACATGTGTGAGTACTATGTACTGTAAAGCTACCATTTACATTTAGTTATCTTTCATTGACTTGAATTTACCCTGGTGGCTGAGAGAATGTCATGCTCACTCAAATGTCTCGCTGATGGTGGCGGGTGTGTCGGGTCATTTAGCTCCCTTCAATATGGTTGAGCTGAATGGGGCTGATCCATGCGTCATGTTCGTGAACGGGCGCTGTCAGTTGGGACTGGTCATCTCTAGGCTGCCACGGTTTATTGTAACTACGTACTTTGTTTTTAAATTGTTGATATAATCTTTTACTCTGGACGCTCTTAACGTGCACATATTTCTACATCGTTCTCACATATGTATAATCTGAACATGAATGATGTAACCAAGATTATGTAACAAATATTTGATTGAAAAGAGTGTCCATGGAGTTTCTTGCCCATTCTTCTCCATAGAGATCTACGCTTTGGAATGGGCAACTACAGTACTTTCACAAGTTATTATGCCTTGTGTCTGTGACTGTAGCTTAGCCTTCTTTGTTTTTCTGACATTCAAAAGTGCCTGTAATGGTCTAATTGAAATAAATGCTTTTGAGTTTGAGTTTGAGTTTGAGAATACCGCCGACTAGTGTGGAAGCCGAAAGGGCCTTTTCTGCTGCTGGCTAGATTGCCTCTAAATAAGCAACAGTTTGGCTGACGACACTTTTATATGTTATGTTTTTCTTCGCAAACATTTTCAATTGAATGCTGACAAAATGACCAAACAAATAATTAAAATCATAATTACTTTTGCTAAAATTCAGTTGAAAATGTTTTTGGTTTATATTTTAATTTTGTAGTTGATAAATTTTTATTTTTTCGGTATTTGTTTGTTTTCTGTGATAAATGAACGGTGTAATTCGATTGATCTCATGCTAATAGCAAAACTTAAATAAATGTCGGGTTATGTTGATTATTTTATTGTTTTATTTGCCTTATATAATTATTAATATTTTCTGTAAGCGGGATTCCGCAAATACTGGGTTCCCGCGGGATTTTAAATTAGTCCCGCAAATACCGGGATTGAATACAGGCTGCGGGATTGGAAGCCCTACCGTAATGTGTCCCAGCATTACTTAAAACCTTGGAGCCGCACTCTCGTGCTGTCACGAAACTCACATTCTTTATTCAGACAAGGGCGGACTGTGATGGCCTACAGTTTTGTTGTCAATCGAATCTCAATGGTAACAATTTGACATTGACACCGCCTTTATGTCGTAACAGTAATGGCGATTATAGTAGCATTACCACTGATGTGCCGTTGGCTGTAGTATCTGATGTAGAGCTACTCAAACACATTACTACTGGGTGTCACCATAACCGCCGATACATCTGTCTAACGACCGGTTTCCACCAAAGCGGAGACGAGCGGAGCGGAGCTTCCCGCGCTCGCTTTCTCTGCTCCACTTAGGTGGAAACCAGGTCTTAAACGACATAGCTCGAACTAATGCGCCTACCAGATTCAAGTATCGTTTAGTTAAGTCGTCGATCTATTGGTAAGGATATAACATAGCTACTGCAGGGTCCTCTGTCTCAAAGGTAATGAGGACATCTTTGAACTTGTCGAGGAGCTGCATCAGTTGTGATCGGCTCACGTTCTCCATAAACATGATCTCTTCTAAATGCTGCTCGCCGCGGAAGTAGCCTGAAAGCAAATGTGTAAGACTGAGTAATTTGTATTATTGGATGTGCACCTCTTGGACTTCTCTAGACTTCTCTTTGATATGCAATATCTGTCAAGTTTGCCCTTTTTTTTCACTAGATTATAGGCCAAAATTAGAAACTTGAAGTCGTCTTTCGGAACTCGCCAGTGGAATTTACTTGGAATTTACTTTAAGCTTTGCCGCTATAGAGGCTCATTATTTTTAAAGTATAACTTGTCCAAGTCATCTTTCATGGAAAGCGACTAATCCGTGACAAGGCAAAACACACCGCGACATGTCGCCGTAAATGCACCTAGAACTTTATAACAGCTGTATTAAAGTAGAAACACGCGGAGCTTTGAAAGTTTTCTTCCCCGTGCATACCTTTCTTATGCAACTGCGCCAGTAGGAGCAGGTCGTCCGTGTTGTTGGCCGCGGGCACGTGCGCCAGCGCGGCGCGCTCCTCGCGCGTGAAGGTGTCGAGCTGCCCCTCGCCGGCGCCGCGGCACACGTCGGCCGCGTCGCAGCTGGCCGGCACGCTCCACACCGTGGGCGGCTGGAAGCTGGGATCACAACACAAGTCACTCGATTCGCCGTCACCGCGACGGTTTGTTCGCTTTGACCACACTTATCGAGTCGATGAGTGATACTGATTTATTTGCGTGATTTATGAATAGGAGAAAATAGAGTAATCAATCGACAGCTGAAAATTAACGTATATGAAAAAAATTGTACCTCATCTCACTCTGCAACTTCAAATTCAAAGAAACACCATTCTTCTTCTCGGTTCCATTGACCAATCCATTCATTTTCAGTCGTGGCGACATATCCTGATCGCTCTCAAACTTATCCTCATCACTACTTGTATCTTTATTTAAAGTCGCTTCACTATCTTTTAACGAAAGATCCGACAACCTTGAAGGCAGACTCTTTTTATCCGAATCTATCTTTTCAATAGACAAGTTTGATATCAATTCTGTTTTCACAATATCTGTACGTCCATTTTCTAAAATTTCTCCATTGCCGTTGACACCATTGACCGTACCATTCATATTGCTAGATATGCCACTATCAACTGAGTTCCCTTGTATTTTCTTCTGTAATTTTTCTTTAGCATCAAAATCTCCGTTTGTGTTTTGTTTTACACCGTCTACAACATCTATACCGTCATCGAATGAATGGTTCGCGGAGTCAGCTTCTCTAAACTTTTCGTATTTCGTATGTTCTGATTCTATGATTATGGGTTGTGTGTGTGAGAAGTCTGTTTGGTTGAGATTGTTCTCTGTAGGGTAGTCTTCGTCGGAGTCTGGGAACGTATTGGTCGTTTCTCTCGGCTCGACGGGTTCGGGGACGTTGAGCTGCATTTGGTTGAGGGAGGAAAATGATACGCTGCACGATTGGTTGAATACGTCGTGTTTTTCGCAGTAGTATTCTTTTCCATCTGTAAATGAAAATTGAGATAATTACGTCGGTAAGTAGGAACGATTAATTATTTATCACTGGTAAAGGGTAAATCTTCATTTAAGTCGCTGCTAACTTACTAACAGAAAATTCATAGAGAAATAAAGTAAGTAAATAACCTTTCCATACGGGAGATGATAAAAGTTGTGTTTTAGAAACCTAGGATTTTTTAAATTAAAACTTTTAGACTAGAATTAAAAGTGGTAGACTTCGTGGAGTTGCAGACACCAGTTCGTTATACAACATATATTATTAAGGTTTTTGAAGGGTCCATCCATATTATTTTAGTAAAATGCGCGATGTTTGAGCAACACTTACAAGTGCTCGGGCAGGAATAATACCATAAAAAGTGAGGATAAGGTGTACAATTCAGCAATAAAATGGCCAATTTCCTGTAATGATAAGAAAACTTTATCGGACCAACTGAAGTTTAATTACTAGAAAAGTCAGAAATCGAAAAAAACCTTTTAAAGTGTCCGTAGACAGATAATGAATCATACCCGGGTCCCGGCCCCAGTGCGGCGAGTTGAACTGCACGTAGGTGTGCAGCTGCAGCAGCAGGCGCCGGCGCAGCAACCACGCCACGCAGCGCGCCAGCCGCGCGCCCCCCCCGCCCCCGCACCCGTTGCGCGACACGTACCACAGCGGCGCCGGCAGGGAGAACTCGCTCAGCATCTGGCCGGGGGAGCTACAGTTTATCATACAAACTTAAAATCATGGATGAGGTTACCATCCGTCATTTTAACCCTCTGACTTTACTAAGAAAGGGCACGAATACGAAAAAAAAAAACAAATGGTTAAAAAAAAGTAAAAGGTTTCTTTTCTTGCAAATATTCGGATTTTTGTCAGGACTTTACAAATTTCGAAATGGTAAATCATGGAATGGAGTCTAGTTTATTATTAAGAGATGCATAGCACCATCAGGTTATAATGCACCGACTACTGGGAAACGGACCTCCTATCTGTAAGAAAAAGCGGATTATTGCGGGTAACGTCCGAGGTCTTTGAATTTTTGGCTATAAGATGCAATTTTTCGCATAATGTTTTCCTTCACGCAAGTTAGAGCTGGTAATGTGTTCGTTGAAACGAATCTTAGCACGAATTATTAATTAAAAGAATATCTCTATTTTTGCGACACGAAACCTCCGAGAGAGATTTTATTCGTTGAACTAATTTCAGCCTTATTCCAAAGTAAATAAAGTCCAGACGTGCCAAAACCCTGTCAGGTCCTACTGACTCTTAAAACTATAGCATAACAACATACCTGTAATAAACACAATGAAGGGAACTCCTTAGCGAACTCTTCAACTAAAGGCGAGTGTATATGAACGTTCGCTCCCGGAGCTACCACATACACATTGCTTTCACATAACGGATAGATCACTGTCGCTTTCGCCCAGTAGACAAGGTGGCCTGTTAGCTGGGATACCTGGGATATAAGAGATATTTGGTTTCAAAAAAGTTTTCATAAAAATAAGCAACCTGCGACACTTCCTGCATTCATACAAAAATGGTACTATGGACTTCATTTACACAAGGTGAAATTAAATTAGCTAGGGAAATTCCTAGAGACGATTAATTCCAAGACTGCCTCGTTGGTCGAGTGGTCGGTCGCCAGCGCGTCTGCTGAGCATGATGTCTTGGGTTCGATTCCTCGGTCGGGCGAAGTGTTATTGGGTTTTTCCATCAAGAATTTCTCGGTAACAGCCATGGAGTCTGGATTTATGCCCGGTCGATTGCATTAGGTTCGTACATAAAACATCCAAAAATTCTGTGTCTTAGAAGCACGGTAGGTCGCAATAAGCGGGAGTGAGAGAGATGCGAAAGAGAGAGAGAGAATACAATGAATAGAAACAAGTAGCCATCGCCTCTGCTGCTGATTCCATACCTGTTTTAACGTCAGATCAGCTTCAATGGCGAGTGTCTGCAAACTCTTCAGCGGGCTATATAGTTTGATCAGTCTTAGGAGTGCTGAGCTGCTGTCCAGCGGAATTGAACTTAGTAAGTCGTTCGGGTTTACCTGAAAAGAGAATTTAGGATAATAACCATACAGGGTGTAAACAGACTCTTCACGAAGCCGTCAGCCAAGCATTCTGTACATAAAACTAAGTAACTTTACGCAAAAATTATTGGTATGAAACGACTGTTTTTTTGGGGTGAAAAATAACGTTTTACGGTAGGACTCAATGTAACGCATTTAAAACATAGTGTTGATGGATAGATTGAATAGTACGGGGGTCGTGTCTTCAGTAAAAAAAATACGTTAAAAACATGTATTTAAAAAAAAAACTTGTAAAAGAAGAAGCTTCCCAGGTATGGTCTAGAACAAAAAATGACGGAGAGAACAAGTGCCTTTCGGCTTCGTTAAGAGTCGTTTTTTACAAGAATCAAGAATAAAAGCCGGAAAACCAGTTTTTCCAAGGGGTATCGTGTCATCCAGCAGAGAGAGCACCTGTGTCTACGCATTACAATATCTCACACGCTGATGGCTAATCTCCACTGAGATTGGAAGCCGTGACGGAATACGGTGAGGACTATTATTGTGGAGATCAGATAGGCAGTCGCTCCATGTAATACTAGTTAGAATGGAAGCAGAGTCCAACATCGCTAGCCAAAAAGCTAGGTCGAATATAATGTTATAGGTTATAAGCTAGAATATAAAGTTATAGGAAACCCGCAGTCTATGACATAAACGCTATTTTGTAGCCACGTCTATGAACAAAACAAAATGTAGGTGCAAAAAGTTCTCACTTACCATAAGCAATATTCCATGGTAAGGTCGTAGTTTTTGTAAGCATTTGTCTATGGTTTCTGGTTCTATGATCAATCCTCTGTTGTGTATTTGGTGAGCTTTGTGTGGCAAGCAGAAAGACAGTAACACCCATTTGTTTATGCGAACTTGTACTATACCTATAAATAAGAAAGGATAAATCAATTAATAGTTATCGCCGTCGTTTTGGCACCAGATCGTGTGGGCGACCGACATGACAGTGCAATAATATGTAGTCCTTGTTTCTAATGGCTGTGTTCTTTCAGGTGGCGCTTAGTGCTGGTGAAATTGGACATCAGAGATTCATTCTTGTTACTAGTAGACTTCTTCAAGTTTTATATGTAAATCGAACTCGAAGAAGCCCAACAAGATCACAAAGTTTGCAACTATATAATATGTGTTACTTGACAGTATATATATTACTTGACAAGGTACACTCGTAAAACATAAATAATATATTGCATAACAACTAGTGGTCATGCAATGTGTAATCTAAAGTAATTAAGTTAAATGATGCAAAAAAAAAGTCGACGTAACGTAACAATCACATGATTCACTATGAGAATGTACTTGCATTATATTTAATGACTAGCTTTTGCCCGCGGCTCCGCTCGCGTTTATTTAGAATTTGACAATCAATTCGGGTTCTACTCTGCTTGTAATTCAATCCTGATTGGAAAGACATGTGGCGCCCTCTAAGCCCTCATTATAACGTTATTGTTGTTTTACTCGCGAACAGTTCTTTTTTTCGGGATTTTCGGAAAGATATCCTAAGTCCGTTTCTGTGTATCTGACAACGTATATGCAAAATTTCAGGATGATCGGTTCAGTGGTTAAGGCGTGAAAAGGTAACAAACGATACGACAGCAGTACGATTGGCTTTGTTACGTGTGTTTTACACCCGTACGTATAAACTATTAACCAGTACTACTTTCCCTCGTTCCCTACGTTCCCTCTCATAGAGAGGAGGCCTGTGTCCCAGCAGTGGGAACATTATAGGCTGATGATGATGATTTACCAGTACTACTTAGTTCTTCAAACACCGACTTCATGGACCTCGCCAGCGAGCTACGCTGTAGTATGAGGTGGAAGGCCGACTTAGGTGCAGTATCCACTCCGTTCTCACTGCTGTAAGTCGCTGAACTAACTGAGTGACGCAGATTATCTTCATCATCTTCATTGTCGCCGTTCATTTCACTGTCTAAAGCTGATACTTCGTCGTGAGCTGCCAACTGTAAAGAAATAAATGAAATGAGGTTCCCTTATTATATGGGACTGGTGAACATGATTACATCTCTCTCTCTGATGCCTGAAGATGAACGGTGCCGCCAAGGCCGCCCCAGAAAAAGGTGGGATGACGACCTGGATGGATACCGCAAGAGTTGAATTTTGAGGTGGCGCCTGAATAGACGTTCTGGTAGGACTTCGGGGAGGCTTTTGCCAAGCACCAAAACTGCCCAACGCCCATACAATACATCCATACAGAAAATGGTATTTTATAGCAGTATTTGTAAATCTTATTTTTGTAGACCGTAATTACATTATATTTTGTGTTTGGCAGGTTACATAAGCCTGAAGCCATAAGAAATAGTTACACTAATATTTTTAAGGCTTTTGGGAAATCTATACCAAGTGTAAAAATGTTTACCATTAGTTTCATTTCTTCAGTTAAATATGAACATCTCTTTTCTTCATGTCTCAGTGCTTTTCCCAGTCTTTTGCTCAAATCATAATAGCACTTCACTGAAAGCAATAAGGTATCCATTATAATGGTTATACCGGAGTATTACAGATTCATGTTTTAACATAAAAGAGTAGGTTTGAAACATATGCAAAGGACATGCAGGACATAGTTCTGCCAAAGTAAGCTAACCCATAATTTCATAATTTAGTTCAATAAGTCAAACTAATCCAACATTCTAAATGTTGTATTTTACTTTCAAGTCAAATCAGCCCCATATACAGCCAAAACGTATGCTTAAAACTCATTCAAAAGAAATCAGCGTTAAAAAATCATTACACTTTCTACAGAAAATGGGAGAAATTTTGTTGTGTTAGTATATTTTGGCGAAACTAAACTCATTTTTTGTGGAAATTACTGTAACTATTTTCTAACATGGAGAACTGGTTTAGCATAATAAGTCAACTAAACTCACCAACAGAATGACTTGCGGAAGCCTGCAGTGCAAACACAATATTGATAAGGATCATAGTTGCCGTATCATCTTTGTTTGTTCTGTACGGCAACAACGTTGGATGTCCCACAAACCTTACATCATTAACTTTAAGCTCAAACTTCCTGTTGCAAAGCTCTGCTTTAACTGCAAACAGGGTTGAGAGCATCTCATCTGTGAAGCCACTTAGCTGACCTGGAATTTTTAATTATTGTTTATAATGACAAACATACAAAAAAAGCAGTTAATAAGGAGATGGGGAAAGGGGAGCCCTTTGCCCAGTAGTGGAACACTATACAGGGTGTAACAAGACCCTTCACGAAGCCGTCAACCAAGCATCTGTACTTTAAACTAAGTAAATTGACACAAAAATATTTCTGCATAACTTTTTCTTTTGGTGTTCAAAGTCACGTTTTACAGTAGATCTTAATGTAAAGCACTTAAAACATTGTGCTGATGGATGGATTGAATAGTATGGGGGTTGTGGAGGTGTTAAAATCTTACATTAAAACATATATTTAAAAAACTTGTAACTTTAAAAAGTTGGATCTTTGACCCCCACTTTCTCCATAACTAGGAGGTTTCCAGGTATGGTCTAGAGCAAAAAAATGCTCGCAATGACGGGGAGAACCAGTGCCTTTCGGCTTTAAGAGTATTGTTAAACCCTTAATTTATAAGCTATAGGTGCTACTGGCCTTTATCAGGAAGTTGGGGTGGATTGAATGAAATTTCCCACCCATACGCAAAATTCATGCAAACGTGCTTTGAATGTGGAGTTGCGGACACCAGCCCATTACAATAATGTATAGGAAAGCAAACATAATACTAGCAGTCTGGATATGTGATAGAGCGTCGGTTTTAATTCCGGATCTCTTTATTTATGAACATTCTAAGCTGTTTAGTTATAGGTTTAAAGATATTTATTCTTTAAAAAGACACAAAGTCACTTATATGACAACAATACTTAACGTTTTGACCGCCAGAGCATAAAGGCGAGCATGTGCCCTCAACGCCAAGCCAAAATTGTATCTACCATTTTGTCACATATTTGTGTCGTTTGGCGTACAGGGCACGCGCGAGTGCTTGTCACGTATAGGTGACTACGGAGGCCAAAAGGTTAAAATAAATTATATTTAAAGTTCATCACACACGTCACGGTAGCAATTTTTATATTATGATACACTCATCCAATGAATTCAGATTTTAGGAAAAGTGTTATTTATGATGAAATAGTCAGCTAATAGAGTTTTGAATGCATTGAATGAGTGTACTTTTTGAATACATGAGAGTATCTTGTTATACAATTGTGCTCCTTCAAATGTTAACATTTTTTTGCCAAACTTAGTTCTGAAAACTAGCTTGGCGAGTACTACGTTGGGTTACCTGTTTCACTTTGATAAACTATAAATTAGTCTGGATTCTTTTGTTGAGTGCCTTACAAATGAAATACATGTATTGTAAAAATATCCTAAGAAAATCTATGGTGACACACGGACAGACGGACAAGAGGGTGATCTTATAAGGGTTCCTTTTCTTACCTTTTGAGGTACGGAACCCTTAAAGTATAGGTTTCAAATCTACTGGAAATTGCATGAACAATATGCAATGTGTACAAGTGCATGTTTAAAAGTAAGTGCATAAATAATCATTGATTTATGTCCATTGATCAAAGTCAGGAGTAGGTATGTACCTTATCTATATATAATATTGGCATAAATTAAGATAAACAATTTGTTTTCTGGTATCTATCAGGGTGCAATGGAATTCAGAATGCAGCTATGACGCCTTAGTAGACATGACCTATTTAAGAACTAACCTTTACAAATATTTGACGTCTGCGACTGAGGATTCTGCAATAAGTCTTCTGTAGAATTAATGGCGTAAGTATTGTGTCGACCATAATTCTTCTGTTTACTTTCATCCTTGTTATCTGTTGTGTATGGATACCTGAACAGTAATCTGTCGCCTTTACTGTCGGACTTCACGAAAAATATGTTCAAAGGATTCACTTCCATGTTCACAAATGGAAAGTAACTATAAAATTACGAACAATGTGGAGTAAACAAAATGATTGGAAACGGATTTTGCAACAACGTAGTCAAATGATATTTGAAGAAATTAAATTTTTCACACATTTTTCAGCTATATGTATACACACAGTAAATACCTATACTTTTGTTCCAGAAATATTACACAACTGTTTATTAGTGACTATTTTTATTCTTTTTCTACGAATTGAGGCAAAACATGCACTCTGTGACGTGCTAAAGCTGTCAACTCAACTTTGAAGTTGTCAGCTTATCAGTTGTCATTTGTTAATGTTAATGTCAGTTTACGCAATACACATTTAGCATATTTTCTTCTTTTATTCTCGCTCTTTTACAGGTGTCTACACTATCGTCACCTCTCTTTATTTTGGATGTATTTTCAATAAACATATTTTGAACATTTAAATTCATAGACAACTTTAACATTTACTGTTAGTATTGCTACTCGTTACAAGATGGCAGCACTTTGTTTTACTCAATAATGGCTCTGATTATAAAATATTAAACAATAACCATTCAATGAACATTTCTATACAATACTATTTACTAACTGTTATAACTCATGTTTGATGTTTAACAATTCTCTGCTTTAATAATTATTGTGTCGAAAGAAATATCTAAAAAGGCCAGATGCAGTTTGAAGTATTAAAAATAAAACGAGACAAATCATTTGTCAAAAGTAGAATACGAAACAATTCGTAATTTGCTTCGCGAAAATCTATAAACTAGCAAAAAAATGGCCAACAAAGTGGAAAATAATTACAAAGTTAACCCCGAAAAGGTTCGCCTCGAAACGGATCAAGGAATCATTCAAAGTGAGGAAAGAAAATGGGGAATGCCTTTGAAAGATGTGTACAAACATGGACTCGCTTTTTACAAAGGTAATTTTCTCAAATATTTTTCTAGTCATTTAAACCACGAAACTGCTCGTGATTCAAAAGTTCATTTTCTTGTTAAAATATTAAAGACGACTCAAAATGTTAATAGGGCCTCCATTATCATCATCCTGCAATATCAACGACTTATCTGATGGTACGACCGTACTACGCCGACATAAGTGCCTATTAGATTTATTGATACGGCTGCGACTACGACTGTATTAATCACTTTTCCTAGTAACTGCACTGATTGTTGTTTAACACAATACTACACTTACAGATAAAGACGGTAAGGCTGTTCATCTGAGCTATGAAGATAGAATTAAGCTGGTTGCATACACTCAACAAACGTCTCATGGGCCCTTAGACGTGAATTCTGCGCCACCTTTAGGTGTTCTGGATGTGATTGGACGGGATAGAAGGGCTGCGTGGCAGGCTTTGGGCCAGATGTCTCAAATCCAAGCTATGGCTGGTTTTGTTCATTCATTAGACAGGTAATCCTTTTTCCATGTGTGTGTGCCAATATTTATGTGGTCTTCTATACCAGTTAATGCAAATGTTTGTGTGCAAACATAATTGGGTTTTAACTATCTATTGTAGCTGTAGAAAATTAAGATATATGCAAGGTTGCCAAGACAACCAACTAGGTGGTCAGACAATCTTATTAAAGTGGCCAGAAAAAACTGGATAGCCATTACCAAAACTGCCAGAGGGCAGCCAAAGGTTGCAGAACTTCTTTGGCTACATTTAGCCATTCAATGCCAAGCCAAAAACAAAAATTCCAATCTTATCGGAATACTAATAGAATATGCTAATCATCATTGTATTGCCCTTATCCCAATTTATTTGGGGTTGGCGCAGCATGTTTTCTTCCATACTTCTCTATTACTCATTATCTCAGCAATTGGCTCGTTTCTAGCCATATCATCCTAATAGAATATGCTAATAGTTATTTTAATGTCTCAACAAGAAAGTTCTTTATTTCACAGACTATGCCCACTCTTTAAGCCATATTTGGAAGCAATACAAAAGGATATGGAAGACAAAAAGCAACAAGTGTGAGTTCTATTTTTAAATAGTTAAGTTTATGGTTCTTCTTTTGTGGCAGATATTTAAAGCTGCTATTTTTTTTCACACAGATTAAAGAAAGAAGAGGACGAAATGGCAAACTTGGAGCTGCAGAACAGAATACAGCTGGAAAAACAAAAACATCTGAGTAAACAGCTAACAGAGGAACAGCAAGTGTGAGTTTATGTCTACTTAAAAAATATTTGATATTTAAAGTTTATTATCATCATCATTATAGCATCTGTCATTGTGTCAATCTACTTAATCATCCAACATTGTGTCATTCTACTTGGGGTTGGTGCAACTTGTTTTCTTTATCCATTCTACCCTGTCAGACATCACTGTATTTAAAGCTTCTAAGAATGTTTTATTTTTTATTGGAATGTGTAAACAATGATATGGCAAGAAAGGAGGTGTCTGATGAGATGACGAGAGATAGATAGATGGAGAAGTGTGAATTGGAATAAAGGCAAGAGAATGATGAAGAATATTTTTTTTTTTGTACACTGGCAAAGAGATAGTTTTTCCCTTTTATCAATATCATTGTTATTTTATCAAATATTAAAAATATATAATGCCCTCTGAGGTTTCCATAAAAAATCTATAATTAAAATTTGTATTTGGTGTAGCCTAAATAAAGGTTTTTTTGTTCAAACTTGTCTGTAGTTTTATCCCTATTTCATATTCCACTATCAAACATTTCAGGCAAAGAATAAAAGATGCCCTCAACGCACAAACCTATGAACAGTTCCTACAGTATTCTCAACAACAGTATCCAGGAAACTTCGACCAGCAAGCAGTCCTCATCCGTCAGCTGCAAGACAAACACTACCAGCAATACATACAGCAACTTGCTATGGATCAGAGGCTTGCTAACTCAAATATAAACAACACAATGGGGGACAACGAGAATGAAAACATAAATAATGTCTCCGAAAAGGCACCAAAGGAAGAGCCAGTTACTGATTGTAATTTAAATGAAACTGGGGATGCTCCTGCTATGGATAACAAGTGAGTATTTACCAAGAAATGGGTTGGTGGTTTGGGTAAAAGGTAACAATATTGGAAGTAACTTAGAACCAAAACACACTATATTATGATGTTTTTGTGCTGGATTTTTGTGGGATTGGACCGTCCCCTTTAATGTGGGACTTAAACATAACTGGGGAAATGTGGGTCTACTTATATCATATCTTTCTACTACAGTGTAAACTTCATTTTTTGCACTTGATTTAACGACAAACTCCCAAAACGTCGAAATTACTTGACTCTGGTTGATTTAGCTTATGCATATAAGATACACTATACAGGGTGTAAACAGACTCTTCACGAAGCCATCAACCAAAAAAAAACCCTTGACCAGCAAATAAACGATTTATGATTATTATGATTATGAACCAAGCATTATGTACATCAAACTAAGTAACTTTACACAAAAATGATGGCTGGGAAACGACTTTTTTTTTGGGTGAAAAATTACATTGAGTCCTACCGTAGACTCAATGTATCACACTCAAAACATTGTGTTGATGGATGGATTGAATAGTATGGGGGTCGTGAAGGTGTCTTAAGTAAAAAAAAATACATTAAAAACATGTATTTAAAAAAAAAACTTGTAGAAAAAGCTGAAACTTTGACCCCTAATATATCCGTAACTAAAAGGTTCCCAGGTAGGTCTAGAACAAAAAAAAAATCGCAATGATGGCCAGAACAAGTGCCTTTCGGCTTCGTTAAGAGTCTTTTTACACCCTTTATGTAGCATCACACCCACTCTAAAAACGACAATACATCATTATTAAGAAATAAACAGTACTTTCTAAGTTGCCAACTTTAATAAGATCTGCAGCTGTGTACATTCTTTTGTTTATTATTTTGTTGCTTTATTGTCTAGCCCGTATCGACGCTCGACTGGTCGGCATCATACATACCAAAGTTTCTAAGAAATTTGTTAAAATACAATTAAAGTGCTGCAAAAAACGTCAGATGAGAACAGACTATATACAATAAGCGTTGTTATTTGTATAAATATTAAAGATTGTTTTTTTTTTAATTTTACACTTAATTAGTACATAATGTTATAACAGTAAAATAATAAAGTATTTTCTTCTCTCCATTTAACGACAACTCTCAATAACGCCATAAACGGCGCAGTTCTCCCTACAGTGTCGCTACGTATAGCGACACTGTAGGGAGAACTGCGCCGTTTACACGTATATAGAGTTTACACTGTACTACAAATACAAAAGTTTGTGAGGACGATTAAGGATGTTTGTTACTCTTTCACGCAAAATCTACTGAATTGATTCTAACCTGGATTAACACACAATACTTTTATCCTGGTGGTACAATCCCGTGGGACGAACACTGAACTCCATGCGGGCGACCATCAGACTAGACAGACTCAAAATCAAAATATTTGGCCCAGGTGGGGCACTTATAAAACGTCGACAAAAAGGTGCACGGTTCGGTTGGTTGTTTCCTATGGAGAAGAACCGGCAAGAAACTCCATGGTTACTCTTTTCAAATCAGTTGGTGCTACAATAATATCGTGTTACAGCATTAGTACTTAAGTATGGGGGAACAGCTTAGGCCTGACAAAAAATCACTACTAGAGTCTATAATAGGCCTGGCCTATCTCTGCTTAACCCTTCATGGATTATAGTTGTGTTCTTATGTAATGATATGATTCATTTCATAATGTGACAGTATCCTCCCTTTACCTTTGATAATAATCTTATTACTATAATTATATATTCGACTAGCTGACCCGACAGACGTTGTCCTGTCAACTATGAATATTGAATCGAATTGACCTACTACCTACCTACAAATAAAATAAAAATAAAAAAAATTGACCAAAAATAAAAAAATAAAATTTAGATATGGGTCACCCTTATCATTTGATCATCATCAGCCTATAATGTTCCCACTGCTGGGACACAGGCCTCATCATTTAGGGGTATAAAAAAAGATGTTGGCCGATTCTCATACTTAACCGATATGCACACAAAATTTCATACAAATCGGTTCAACCGTTTCGGAGGAGTTTGGTAACAAACACCGCGACACGAGAATTTTATATATTAAGGAAGGAATTTAAATTGTTTCAGAGCTATGCAGACAGGGAAGGTTGACCCTAGTGAATACATAGGTGACTCCAGGGTGGATACGGATGAAGAAGGTAAACTAAACTAATCATACCATAGCCAAAGGGTAAAAACGGGACCCTATTACTAAGACTTCGCTGTCTGTCCGTCCGTCTGTCTGTCACCAGGCTATATCTCATGAACCGTGATAGCTAGACAGTTGAAATGTTCACAGATTATGTATTTCTGTTGCCGCTATAGCAACAAATATTAAAAATACAAATTATGTATTTAATATTTAAGGGGATACAAGAGACGTTTTTTTTTTTGGTTTATGGTACGGAATCCTTCGTGAGCGAGTCCGACTCGCACTTGGCCAGTTTTGTTTGGTCTTTTTCCAACTTTCGATTATTGGTATTTCACGCAAATTTCAAATGTACTGTTATTTTGTAGTTGAATGACCACGTATATGCGTTCTATTCAGACGAAGTATACGAGTGTTAGGTATTAGTAACAATGCTATCATACGATACCGTAATCGCTAAGCGTTAAGCGCTTCAATAACAAGCTTCATAGCTTTTTGTCACCTTCATTTTTTTTTTGTTAGGCTTGACTGTCCCACTCTTGGGCAAAGGCCTCCCCCCAATTATTAATGATAGAATTTATTTCTGCTAAAATTTTAAGAGAAAAGAGTGAAAGGCTATGGGGAGGCCTTTGCCCAGCAGTGGGACAACATAGGCTAATTAAGAAAAAGTATGTAAATTAAATCATTTGGTATTCTTTTAATGAAATCAGAATCTGATATACCTAAATATCAAGTTTTCGAACAATATACTTAACAGACTCAATTTCATGCATGACAAAGTACAAATTGTAATGCAATCTAAATTTTTACTGGCTTTATTATAAACGAGCTGATGACCGCGGCTTCGCCCGCGTGGATGTCGGTTATCACGACCAAAAGTAATCATGAAATTTTGATCCCGTTCCCGCAACCCATGGGAACCTATTTCTGGGATAAAAAGTAGCCTATGTCTTATTCCAGGCTATAATCTATCCCTGTACCAAATTTCAAGAGATTTTTTTCGACACCTCCAGCAAATATCATTATATTTTAGCCAATGTATACAAAAACTTGACAAATTATATACTAAAACCTTCATCAAGAACCGCTCTATCCATTTCTGAAAACAGCATGAAAATCGGTGCAGTAGTTTTTGAGTTTATCGCGAACAGACAGACAGACGCGTCGGAGGACTTTGTTTTATAATATGTAATGATAATGATGTAATGTAATGATAGTAATTCTCAGTTCAGCCGTTTCGGAGATAAGCCGGAACAAACAGACAGACAAAAATTATTATTATTTTTTATTATAAGTACCGTATATAATGTATATACTTTCATACGCATTCAGTAAAAAAGCTGTTGTTTTGAATAATTTTCTGATTACAAATACATTTATAATTTTATTTATTTGTGTAGCATTTTTAGTTTTTGAACCTTTTGTCCTCTCTATGGAACCTGAATTGTTTCATAGAGAAGGACTGCGTGAAACGCCTCTTAAGGTGTGAATTGTGTGTTACCAGACGATTTCCTACACGTGGAAGCGAGTCGCATGTGGACCCGCGGTGACATAGCCAAGTTCAAGACTTCAGCGCAGCAAGGCGGCGGCAAGCTGACAGTGAACCATGGAGAGACCATCACCGTGAGAGTTCCTACCCACCCGAAGGCTAGGTGCATCTGCTGGGAGTTCGCTACTGATAACTATGATATAGGTGAGTAGCTGGACTAGCTAGCAGGCAGAGCAGTGGCGTGCCTAGGAGCAAACAATACGACAAGCTTATAAGGCGAGCAGACGGTTCAGAGACCCCAACATCATGAAGAGTAGTAAGTTTTAACTGCAAGCCAAGCTTTTAGGCTTCTATGAAAGTACCGCCACTAAGGCAGAGGTGCTTACTATGCCGTGGGGTGGGGTGTGAGTGAGTATATGGGTATCTTTTTGACCTTCGGCTCATTGTAATAGTAGGAAGAAATAGTAGAGTTTTAATCGGTAAGTGTCCGACATAACCTTCCGTTCTCCACAAAGACGCGAGGTAATCCTACGCATGCGTTTGAAGAAAATTTTCGCACATTAGTCAAATGAGGTCTGCTGAGCATGAGGTCCTGGGTACGATTCCCAGGTTGGACAAAGTATTATTGGGTTTTTCTATCAGAAATTTCTCAGTAGCAGCCACGGAGTCTGAATTTGCGCCCGGTTGATGGCAAAAGACGCCCCTAGAAACCCCCTTAAACATAACTGGCGAAATGTGAGTGTACTATAAGGTATACCTCTGCCTAACCTTTCGGGGAATAACCAGGCGTGATGTTATGTTATGTTGGTAACACATCAAAGTGTGAGTTCCAATAAAACAAACTGGTCTTTGCCACGTATGTGCGGCCTACTGTATTTGCGGAGACGTCGTGCATTTATAAATTCATACTGTATACGTTACGTTCCAGGTTTCGGCTTATACTTCGAGTGGAGCAAGTCTCCGACCACCGAGGTCACTGTCCACGTGGCAGAGAGCGAGGAGGAGGATGAGGGCGATGAAGATGAGGAGGAATACACAGAGGGTAAGCATATACTAACATAATAATGCAACGGCTTCTAAAATATACCTTTAGCGTTGTAAGGGTTGATCTCATCTAGCAGCACGCAATCGCATTTCCCATGATCCTATGTATCCTATCATCGACGAAGCGCTGGGCAGCACGCTCTGTTTGTTGTTTGAGTTCGAGCATGAAAAAAGGTGATTCCGTGCTGCTCCTAGGTGACGCACAGCCAGTGGCGTGCAGTGGTTCTCCACGTAGGGTAGGCTATGCATACTGATACCCAAAAAAAAAAATGGGTGTACATATTTTTAGGTTAATTCTCATAATTTGGGTACACATCTACTTTTCTGAATGTCTGATGTGTGTGAACAGATATTAATAATTATCATTCATATGATAATTATTAATATCTGTTCACACACATCAGACATTGCCATTGTTATTACTTAGTAAGATATAAAAATCCAAACCAATAAATTAAACCTTCTCAAGGTTGAATTTCTAATTTTGTCAATAAAAGTAACAGACCCAGCACAGGGTTGCCAATATTTATTTTCCTAACTCCCCAAAAAACAAAGCGGAAAATAAAATTCATGATTGTAGTTTCTGTTTTTAAAAGGGCTTTTGCTATTCCTTACAATTTATCATTTTTTGGAAGGTATAAATTCGACAATACCACCCTATTTTTTTTATTGTCTCTATTAGTAATTAAGGAAACTATCGTGTTTGTGTGTAGTCTGTTTCTCGAATTCCCCGTAATTCGGGGAAATCTCCACAAATTGGAAAACCTGGGTCATTCACAATCTAGCTAGCCAATAACAACACAACTCCTGTCGCAGGAGACGACGCCCATAATCTATGCATGTGTGCCTGGCTTTTATAATCTTTACACCTTATTTTGTACCCACATTCATGGCAAATAAATGATTTCTGATTTCTGCCGTTCATACACACGAAAATATGGCATCAGTGTGCGTAAACTTATGAATGCAAAGGTAGGCCCTCGATCTTCGAGCCTAAAAACCAAACGGAGCGGTGTAGTAACGTATAGTGTTAGTTCACACGGGCGCGACGAAAATATTTACCTAAAACGAATTGTAAACAAAATGAATTTCTCACATTTTTACAGTATAAATAAGCTGTTTTCATCTCATCTGTTCTATATTAAAAACGGTAATATTTTTAATTTTGTTTATTTCGAAACATGACTTATATTGTTAAGTTACACAATATAAAAAAATATTGGAAAAGCATTGAGTTTTCATTCATAATTTTGGTATTACGGCACCCATTCAAATTGATCACAAATATTCAGCGGTGATATGAATGTTCATTCATATCACCGCTGAATATTTGTGATAATTATAGAATAGTAGCTAGGTAAACACTATCCACACATGCTCCCGTGCGGCTTCGCAATGCGCCGGGAAGTGTGAAACAGAGATAACAATATTTTGACGGCTTTTTCCTTCGCTTCGAATTGCAATTCCGCGCGGCCTCCGCAGGGCCATTACCGTCGTCGTGGTCGATAACTAGTTGCTTAGGGAGCAACTAGTTATCGACCACGACGACGGTAATGGTAAAAATACATAATTTTAATGGTTTACAATGCCCGCGCCGGCGACAACTTTGTCAAGTCAGCAACTCGTTTTTAGTTGTTAGCTCTAATCACTTCTCGCTCATATTCATCTCGTCATTTAAATACCGCCGTCGTCAGATTGCGACAAAAAAAAAACAAAGAAAATAAGAAACACACAACAGAAGAAGGATGGATCATGGATATATTTTAACCTTATACTATGATTTCTTGAATATATAAGTGCTCAGTGACTTATCAAAACATGTGCTCTGATTGCAGGAAAGTTCCCTGAATACACGATTCACGATACTCCCAAAGACCTAGAACAAGGTTCAGGCCGCAAGGAGAAAGTCACGGCTTGCTCGCGACCAATGTTGAGCCTGGTGGTGCCCCTTTACCGCCGTGACTGTCATAATGAGGTATGTACACCGACATAACATCATCATCATCATTTCAGCCGAAAGACGTCCACTGCTGGACATAGGCCTCCCCCAAGTGTCGCCACATTGACCGGTCCCGTGCGACTCGCATCCAGCGGATCCCCGCAACCTTCACCAGGTCATCGGTCCACCTAGTGGGAGGCCTTCCAACGCAACGTCTTCCGGTTCGCGGTCGCCACTCCAGAACTTTACGGCCCCATCGCCCATCCGACATAGCATAATTATCAAATAATAACGTAACATCATGTCCTGTAATCCCCGAAGGGTTAGGCAGAGGCGTCCAGTAACCTAACAGTATACCCACAGTTCGCCAATATTATGTTAAGTCCCATCTGATTGGGGGCGAGCCTATTGCCATCAACAAGACACAAATCCAGACTCCTTGGCTGCTATTAAGAAATTCCTGAAGGAAAACCCCAATAATGCTTTGCCTGGCCCAGGAATCAAATCCATGACCTCATTTATTCTGTATTGTATTGGGGCCACTAGACCATCGAGATAGTCAATAGAAGTATCAAATAAATGGAAAGGCATACTCTTTTTGAGTTCTATTTGCTCCGATCCTGGCTGTCCTACGATGCGCTTTGGTTCCCCCTCAGCGATGCCCTAAATTAGGGCTCGTACATCAAAGGGGTGCCGTTAATATGTAGTCGCTTAGTTTTTAAGTTTTAATGCCCTGGCTGGAGGGCCTGGTTGGTTACACTCAAGACACCCATAGGATAGTTCGACAACCCATAGGTAGACTTACGAGATGTCAGATAGTTTACACAAAAATATGTTAAAATCCTGCTATTGCAGAGTAATCACACTTATTAACTGTGAATCGGCTTGAGTCGAGCAATATACGCGATAATAATTATGTCCATGCAATATACGCGATTAGTCTGACGCAATGTTGAGTCCGTCTTCTGAACCGAGACGAGCGAATGACGTTTTTCACGAAGCCGATACTGCGTCGATATTTATTGGCAATCTTGTCTTAGTTCTAAACTTTCATTTCATCACAGCTATGATCGCTTGCAATCTAACCAGATGCTGCTGAATTCCAGTATATTACATGAGGCTCCTGACTATCTGTCCTCCACAACCCAGTCACTAACTAGGCTTCTCTGTTCTCTGATCATTATAATTTGGATCTATCCA
This sequence comes from Lycophotia porphyrea, assembly GCA_950005105.1. NCBI lineage: Eukaryota > Metazoa > Arthropoda > Insecta > Lepidoptera > Noctuidae > Lycophotia > Lycophotia porphyrea. The sequence goes on from OX465398.1 coordinate 10,317,992, forward strand.
AAGTTAGAGTGAATCGTTTCTGCTAGGCAAGCGCTCCACCCTAGGCCGCATCATCGCTTCACAGTTACGGCCAAACGCAAGCCTATATAGTATGAAAAAAAAGAAAACTAAATAAAAGTTCATCTCATCATCATCAGCCTACTAACAGCAGCCCACTGCTGGACATAGGCCTCCTCAATCGCACGACACTCAACTCGATTCTCAGCAACTCCCATCCAGTAGCTACCAGGCACCCTGCTCGTGTCGTCACTCCACGCTCGCCTGAGGGCGTCCCTTACGTTTACCGCGGCCCTGGAACACAAAGGGCAAGGAAGGAACATGGATGGGTTTTAGTCAGTACAAGTCTGACACTCCCTGCCGCTCTGCCCGGAGCGGGAGAAGTCAAATGATGATTTCCCATCCGTAAAAAAAAGGGCGTCCCTTACGTTTGCCGATTCGCGGTCTCCACTCAAGAAACGTCTACCCCAACGGTCATCAGTTCTACGTGTAATAGGGCCGGCTCATTGCCACTTGCCACTTAAGTTTACTTATTCTGTGAGCTATGTCGATCACTCTGGTTAGCTATCAGATCACTTCGTTCCGGATGCGATCCCTCAGTTCATTTAGTAATTTAATAATTATTGTAATTTAGTCATTTAAAAATATTTTTTTCAGGTATACGCTGGATCTCACACATACCCCGGGGAAGGAGTATATTTACTAAAATTCGACAATACCTACAGTATATGGCGATCCAAAACACTTTACTACAAAGTGTATTACACACAGTAAACATCATTTAACCTTATAGTAGAGCCATGACAAAGAAATTGTATGCAAAGTAATATATTAAATTATTTAATATACTTTAACACCCGATATTGTACTGCCAGTATTTTAGTTCCTGAAAACATGATTTATGTAAGGGATATTTACACAGCCGCGAGCAAGTATTGCGAATTTTGCTTGGGAATGCCTTGTTTGGATGTATAGTCCTTTCAAAGTTATTAGTGGTCTATAATCTCATTTTGATAAGGTTGCTGTTGGCTTGTTGCCACTGAAAAGCCGGACAAAATTACAATGATCTTTATTCTTATTATAATAAAGTTGTGGATTGGTTGCTGCGTTAAGTGGTACCTGTGAAAGGAATGTAGATCTTAGTGAATAGGGTGGCGAATGGCGCCTCAGATCATTGGATGGTTTGATGTTTAGGTCATTATTAATTTTCAGGGACTCTCCTTCTAAACGTGGCGTTTCTGTGAATAAGGAGCAAAATACCTCGCAATATCTGTTCGCCTATTCCAGTGCAATAACAATTTGAGCTTGTTTACCTAATTTATCGATACATTACTAAGCTTTGTTTAGACAAGAAGTGATATTGCTTTTAGTTCCATTAGTTTGAAGGCACTATTTAGTTTTTTTTTCTGGTGTATTCTTATTACAATCGTGTCGTTATCTCGTCTATAGTATGTATAAGTTATACCACGAATATCTTGTAAGTAATATTCAATTTGTCATTCTGTAATTTATGTTGTGCAAGGTGCACTTTTTTTGCATTTCGTTTGAATGTCTGTGGAATGAAGTGATAATTATTTATTTTATTAGATTTTACTTCAATACGACCCTAATATATTTACTAAAATGAAGGAATATTAGTAGGTATAATGGATGAAACCGATATTTAGTTATAAGCATGTCTTTGTTGCAGACCGAGTCATTTTTTCCGATTTACAGCTAGTTCATATATATTTTTTTCTGTGCCATTAAAAGAATGAATGTTTGAGGTTTAAGCTAATAGACCCGTACTTAACTGATAAAAATGTGTTTGATGTCTATTACTCGTGATCCCAGTTAATTTTATTGTAATAGAAGACTTTGTTATTTATTATTTCTATTATGATGCGTGCAGGTGTTAGGGACGATTGCACCTGGTTGCAAACTTGGCCACAGAAGCTCCGAGCAAGAAAAAAGTTTGGCCACTGGTAGTCGAGACGCCGAGCCTTTGGCAGCGCTAAATACTGAATTTTGGGTTGGTCATCAAAGGGGAAAGCAGTGTGCGAGAGCGAAGGAAATGCGCTACAAAAATGTACTAGTAACACCATCATGAAACATTCATAATTACCGAGTGTTTAATTATGTAGAAACATATTTTTTTTTTATTCTTAATCCATGTTCGTGTTATGTATGGTTGAGTATGTCGCTTAATTATTTAAACGAAATGTGTAGTGATGTTTATTTATATAGTTTATTTAGATCTGTGAAGCACAGTATTACCACGCGAATGTCTAACTTACAACTTAAGATACGATCTTTCTCTACTAAAGTTGCAGGTTAAAGCTGTTTTCTGATAAAACCGGTTTTTACAATATTCTGAATTTAACAAACATAAAACATAGGTGCAGATGTAGTTAGTAACTGTTACATTATAAATCATGAAATATACTAATTTAGATTTCAATTTGTAGCTCGAGTTCGCTGGATAATACCACCAACCAGTATTCTGCTCCACATGAAGTCTGTGTGTGAACTGGGTGTCGAAATGTGACTAAATGAGACTATACATGAAAAAAACAGCTCTGTTTTCAAAACTTAGTAAATTAAACGTATAAATTGGGAACCAAACTTGCACAACATTATTAAGTTGAACAACAATGTTGCACAACTTCGCAATAAACTTTTGCAGTGCTGTTTTTCCGACCATAGCCATGGTAAAAAGTTTAAATAAGGTTTGGCGCAAAGTTTTCTTACTGCGCAAGTGCATATAAAGGGTGTTAAAAGACCCGAAGTCGAAAGGCACTTTTTCTCTTCGTCATTGCGATCGTTTTTTTTGTTCTAGACCATAACTAGTTACGGAGATATTGGGGGTCAAAGTTCCAACTTTTTCACAAGTTTTTCTTAAATACATGTTTTTAATGTATTTTTTTTTTTACTTCAGACACTTTCACGACTCCCGTACTATTCAATCCATTCATCAGCACAATGTTTTGAATGTGTTACAATGAGTCCTACTGTAAAATGAGATTTTTCACCCCAAAAAAAAGGCGTTTCCCAGGAATAATTATTGCGTAAAGTTACTTAGTTTGATGTACAGAATGCATGGTTGACGGCTTCGCGAAGAGTCCGTTTACACCCTGTATAGCAGAAACCTAAAATTAAACAAAACACAATGAAACTAAAAGTTGCGCAACATTGTTGTCAGCAATATTTGATGTTGTGGGAAACAATATTGCGCGACTGTGTATTAACTAGCTTCCAATGATCGAGGCTTCACTCCTCCTTAATCAACCCATGTATCCGAGAATATCATTGTTATGTTTTTTATGTATTTCGTTGTTTGTCAGTCATGGTGGACATGGTTTGTAGGTTTGGTATTAATAGGTGTTTTGTATACGACTGTACTCTATTGAAGTCTGTTCAACATGAGCCATCATAATACACATTGAAGGGTTTTCTGAATTGTATAAAATTATGTTCGTTATTTTCATGTACCTGACTTACACTCATTTTTTTTTTGTATGGGAAATCATCAAATGACTCCTCCCGCTCTGGGCGGAGCGGAAGCGAGTATCAGACTTGTACTGATTAAAACCCATCCATGTTCCTTCCTTGCCCTTTGTGTTCCAGGGTCGCGGTATCTCTTTCGAACAGTCCCGCAGCCCTGGCAGGCATCGGCCCTTGCGGGCCCCTCCCTGTTTGCTGACATCTCTTTGAGGCGCGCGTGGAACACGAACGCGCCGTCAACACGGCCTGTCGTCAAAAGACGGACGGACGGCGAGCTCGCCCATTACTCACCGTCCACAGGTCCGCGTCTACGGTGGCCGAGAGCCACCACGTGACCTCCGACGCCCGGGGCGTCTCCCGCGGCGGCTGGAACGAGAAAATCTCTCCCTCTCACGCTCCGCCACCTCTTTCGCTAGCATGACTGCTTCGCAGAAGGAGGTGACGGCGTCCCATTCCCTCTCGCTCCGGACCATGGATTGAACCAGGGCCGGACGCGATAGGTCGGCGCCGCCGATCACTGCTACGAGGACACAGTGGTGACCTCCACGGTGTGCTCCACCGTGTCCTCTGGGCGATCCTCACAGTGATAACACCCGGGAGTTTCCTCTCGCCCGATTCGGTGCAGGAACCTCCAGAAATAACCGTGTCCGGTGAGGACCTGCGTCAGGCGGAAGGTGCCGTGGCGCCTCTCTAGCCGATCCTACAAGAGGGGACTTATCGCCACTATTGCGGCGTGCCCTGCACGGGGTTGCGATAGTCGCTCTCTCCATGTCGCCATGAGATCGCGCCGGAGGTATGTCCGCTGAGACTTAATGCATCAAGTAATAATTATTTATGTGAAAAATTAAGAAATAAATTAATTTATTGTTTTAACTACCCTAGAGATATCATAAAAAGTATCACAGAATTTTTAAATGTTTTTGGTTATTTGTTTTTGTTTGGGTATTTCTTGTAATTGTATTTGATTCTTGAAGTAAATTCTGTGTACAATACTGGATATAAAATATTTAATACACGTATAAATAAAGAATCTCGTTTTATTTCCATACTATCATCCTACTTCTACTACCTTCAATTGGCCTAGCACCTTAGCTGCGTTGACAAAAAATAGTCCATGGGCACGTTATGCGGAATGAAGATAAAAACACCGTCCACGTCATGAGTATTAAAGATTTGAGTATGAATGTTGTTGGCTAGAGGAAGACCAAAGAACAATGGATAGAATAGAGGTGACTGATGACATGACAAGTAAAGGGCAGGGCAGAGCATTTTATCTCTAACCAACAGCTAGTTGTAACAAGATACAGATTCCAAAGTTTAACGACCGACCCCAAGGTGTCCCTTCATAGATTTGAAGAACGCGCTAGCTAGAGGATGCTGCACCGGAATGCTATTGCATGCTTTTGGACGCAATGAGAGGTAACGCCAACGGCAAGCTAAGGACCGTCAAGGCACATGACGGTATGCGCTGGAGTTAACTAACATACGATCACTGCGCAACCGCCAGCAACCAGTGGTAAAAAAATCCCTGCCCTGCCGTAGCCGTGCGTGCATCCCTGGTATGTTCTGGCCCGCGGCATGCCGTGGCATGCCATGGACGTCTTGTTAGCATGCCACGGTAATTCATAGGCCGCTGATATCATCCGCGTGCGCTGGCTGGCGGTAAAATGCCTTGCATTGCCGTCCCTTGTACGCTGGCCTTGAAACATGACCATAAGTAGAGACCGCTAATCGACAAAGGAAAGTTGTTCGATGTCAGGCTGTCAGGGTGACTGGTAGCAATTTGACTATGTATAGTTATCTGTGAAAGTAGCGTAGCTGAGGATACAATCGAAGGGCATACATGGTCTATGTCCATAAACTACTATACCCAGGCAACTATCAAAGAGTAACTGAGAACTACTAAACACTACTACACACACACACACTACTGGAATTACTAAATAAGTATTAGCGCTAAGCGTAAGCATAATATATTCAATGCATAAAGTCTCTATTACCCTTAGATTTAAAGTTTTGTTTACGACGATCCCACATGAAGTAAAGTGATGCTACAAATTAGAGATGAAGCGTATATACTAGAACAGATCCAGGGATTAGGTATTTAACGAGACTAGGCTGCACCTATTCTAACTTTTAAAATACTTGATCCACCTAGTCTCACTGTGCCTACGCAGTGCACGGCACCCGCGGCCCGCGCGAATCGAAGTACCGACTGTACTAGACTATGCTGCTATCTCGCTTCACCGTGTCGTCGGGGCGCGGTGAAGCGAGATAGTAGCATAGTCCTAGCTCATCCATGTTTGCCAAAATCATTCGTGAGTCAGTCACTTGAATTTGAACCTTAATTCAAAAGGCATAAAAGTAACGCGATGCGCACTCGTATTTACATAGATCATACGTGTGCCAGTCGTATGAATTTGAACCATATCTCAATGGCATAAAAGTTACGCGACGCGCACCGTGTTGTGGAAGAATATATTCTGTCCTTTTTTAACTACACTATTCTGCAGTCTTTCCATCCTTGTCTGTCAATACTCGAGATCGAGACTAGTCGGGACTAGGCACTAGGCAGACTTTATAGAATAAGTAGAATAGATACTTTGATAATACTCGATGCGAATGAAGACTATATGATGCAGTCGAGTATCAAGTACGGACTCGTGCGAATGTGATCTCGATTGACGTATGATACCTACTCGACGTCGCTAACTTCTATCGGACTTATTTAGTGATCGGTTTTCGTAACGAAGTTTTAATATATTGTTAAAGAACTTAGATCTATTTTTAATGATTGTAAATAGGTATGCGATTTAAACAAAAACAAAAGCAATGATTGTATATGGTTACGTCATTAAAAAAAAAACAACAAAAAGCAATTATTGTATATAGTGTATAACAATGATTGTAAATAATTATGTGATTTAAAAAAAAACAAAAGCAATGATTGTATATAGTTACGTGATTTAAAAAAAAAGGAAAACAAAAAGAAATTATTGTAAATTACATGATTCAAAAAAAAAAAAAAAAAGGAAAACAAAACATATTAAGTACTCTGAAAAATGAATTGAAATCATTTAAATACGCTAACAATCTTCAATGTAGATAAATCTATACGTTGACAGTCCTAAGCCTGTGTAAAGTATGAAGGGAAGATTACAATTCATTACTGCGTACGTACGTACTACACGTGCAAAGACTAAGCATCACTATAAAGTATGCGTACTTCATGGACTAGGTGGACTAGGTGGAACAGGTATTTGGATCGAGTATTTGTACGGACTTGGACTAGGTGCACCTAGTCCAAGATTTGCCTAGTACGACCCATCTCTACTACAAATGACGGATTTTTAATCTTTTTTTCCATAGAGTGTGCCATAGAGATAAACATCTTCATTTTTTTTCCACGACACAAAACGTCAAATTTGACAGTTATCATGTTTACGGGAGGATGAGGTGTTTTTTTGTCTGATTTTTTTTGTTAGAAAGTCCAATAAAAATATTAAAATGTTACAACGATTAATTTACAGTAGTTTTGAACAAAAAATATCTCGAAAAAATTCACAGTTATTGTTTAGTATCCCGACCAAAGTTTCTTTATGTCAGCAGTGTGGATCCAGGTTATACTCTCGCTTTAAGGTGCCAGTTATACGAAATGTTTATGAAAGGACCTTCCCTAACAAATATGGTTTATTCAATTATAAATTTCGGTGCTACACAACGCAAGTGGATGCTGAGAAAAAGACCGAACATTTCGAAACTGTAAAAGAAAAAAATCCAATAGAAGCTACGAAAAAAATCAATGTCAAATTAAAGACATCAGAATTGAAACGATTATTTACATTAGCTGAACCGGAAAAATGGACTCTTGCTGGTAAGTGGTCTATCTCGTCTGTTGGCGTATGTGTTCATATTTTGGCAAATAGTTGAGTTTGAGTTGAGTTTTTTCTTTGCAGGTGCTATTGGCTTTCTAATTGTATCTTCTAGTGTCACTATGGCCATTCCATTTTCACTGGGTCAGGTGCTAGACATAATTTATAGCACTACAAGTGACCTGAGCTCTGCCCGAGAGAAACTGGATACTGTATGTCTGATGTTGTGTGGAGTATTCCTGGTTGGAGGTCTCTGTAACTTTGGCAGGGTGTATTTAATGTCTATATCAGGTAACTACAATCCTTATTAAGTCCCAATAAAGTAAGGTTTTAGTCTGAAGTTGTAATAATTTTTGTCAGTCTGAAAATCATAATAATATTCTTTGCCTTTAATACAATTTATTTGAAGTCGGCACAGAATGTCATTCCCATTTCAGGCATATCATCTTTGAAGCAGTCCATCAGTTTCTTTGGACAGTTTGAAATTATATTAATATCAAAATTTTTGTTGTAATTTGCAAAAAACGTGATATACTTTTGACTGCAACGTACTGAACTTGACCTGATGGTGTTGATAAGAATGTAAAAATGGTACAAAATATTATAAGGTATCAAAATCTTAATCACAAATCCACCATCTATCTTAATAAATTCTTGTAGGATAATATTAAAACATAGAATATGACAGTAAAATAAAAACACCATTTATTATGTTTATTTCAGGCCAAAGAATGACACAGTCACTTCGCAAACAAGTATACAGTGCAATAATGCGACAAGAACCTGCTTGGTTCGGTAAAACATCCACAGGAGAGCTAGTCAACAGGTTATCAGCAGACACTCAGCTTGTTGGACGTAACCTCAGTCAGAATGTCAGCGATGGGCTACGTTCTCTGTTTATGGTAGGAGCTGGAACTGGAATGATGGTAAGCAAATTTTGCAAATATTTGTATTATCTTTTATTCATAGTAAACTTTTTGGCTGATCCAATCCCAACTGTGTAGTACACTTTCAATCACTATTCAAAGCACTAATAACAAATTCATCTGCTGTTGGACATAAATGGCAACACAAACAGGGAGGGGGTGTGGGACAGGCGCGGGTCAGTTCGCTTGCACGCTGTTCGTATGCCCGACGTACTCCCGACCCGACCCGGCCCAACTCGTACCGGGTCTCTTTGTGAATAATGCGATGATTGTTGTTGAACTGTAAAAAGGAAAAGGCATGAAAGTGTGTTACACAATAACCCCCCTTGTTGGCTTATGAACTCCTTTTATGGTAGACCTCTAAGTTCAGCTGTATGTGTAGTTTCTATTTACTGTTGACTAAACCATTTAAAGTGGTCAATTAATTGAAAATTTTTGGTCCCACTATCATTTTATATCAGTGTAAAATTGAGGGCAGATTGTGTCATCTCACTTTCACAGTGACCCAAATGTATGGGTGTAGTTTGAACCAAACTATATATAACTACTACAATACAGAAGCACTATTGCTTCTGTATTGTAGTAGTTATATATAGTTTGGTTCAAACTTTATGGCGGCTCAGAAGACAGCTGCGAGTGACAGTCAGCACAGGTGTAACAGTTCAAATTTTATTGCAGCTCGAAATGTCTAACGTAAAGCTGCGCAGAACACACTTTTAGGTATCAGCGAGGCATAGAGGACGTATCGTCTTGTCTGTATAATGCGTAGACTGTCACTCGCAGCTAACTTCAGAGCCGCCATAAAGTTTGCACAGCACTATATATAATATTATGAATGTTTGTCTAATGTTTTAGTATTGATGAGAAATCTGACTTATCATCAATCATGATGGTATGTCAGATTTCGCATACAAGTTACCATGAGTAGGTGTTCTTTTAACAAGTCACACTTTTAAAATTGCTTATCATTTGTGTTGTAATAGGATTTTTATTTAAATAAGTATGTTTATTTAATAACCAACATTATGGTCATAAACCTCTTGAAATAAAGGGAAACTTTTATAAATATTCAAAAGGTTTTTCCATGTGTTTCACTCGTGCGGGACTCGTCATTTAAAACTACTCTTTAAACTCGCTCCAATTAATTTTGCTGTGAAGTGATTCTGGAAACCAAGTAGATCTCACATTCTTTGCATTTGTATCTGTAAATTTTGTAAATACTAGGTTAAGTCCGCAGCTTCTGCCGCGTGAAGTTCGGTAACTGTCCCACGGGATCATACTACCGGGATAAAAATTAATCCAGGTTAACTATCTATGTGCCAAATTTCATCTAAATCCGTTCAGTAATTTCGCGTGAAAGAGTTACAAACACCCATCAATCCTGACAAACTTTCGCATTTATATAGTAGGACTGCACAAATTTGTTTAATAGTATGACTTACCTGTTTCTATTGGTAACGATATTATAAACTAATTCATCATCATCATCATCAGCCTATTAATGTTCCCACTGCTGGGACACAGGCCTCCTCTCTTTGAGAGGGAATGGGCTATAATCCACCACGCGGACCAGTGCGGATTGGTAGATGTCACATGTCTTCGAATTTTTGGTTCCTGGACATGCCGGTTTCCTCACGATGTTTTCCTTCACCGTTTTTGAGAGCAGTGGTGATGAAATAAATTACACAAAGTAATGCGCCTGCCTGGGTTCGAACCCACGACATACTGTTCGTAAGCCGGGGTCGCTACCACTGGGCCACCGCTGCTCTCAAACTAATTAAAATACTATAATAATAAGCAAAGTTTTAACACAGGTTCTAATCTTAACTTATATATGTAATTCTAATTTAGATTTCAACCACGATAACTAAAGCCTTTAGTGCAGGTCGGCGTATACTATATTATGTATACAATCAAATGAGTTTTTATATGTTTATAGGTGCAATTACATAGAGGTCGATCAATCAAAGTAGCGATTTATTGTTATTAAAATTCACACCTATTACCTATCTACCGTGGTGCATGCGTCGCGCGTTTGTATTTGACGTAGATCGGTGGTGTAGAAGGCGATGAACGATTATTGTCGATCCTTCATCGACCATTGCACATTCCACCATCGATGTTGTCAATCGACCGCAATCCAGTCGCACCTTTATTCGACTAACTTAAATTCTTACTATCGATCCGAGAAAACTATTAGAGACATTTCATTTCAATACCAATAATTTCAATATTTTGTTTAGTTCTACATGTCTCCATCGTTGGCACTCATTGGACTATGCGTGGTGCCACCTGTGTCAATGTTGGCGGTCATATACGGAAGATTCGTGCGGGGCATAACAAGACAACTACAGGATGCACTGGCCGAATCTAGTGAGGTATGATTATTTCATTGAACTGGGTGTAAATTATTTGTTCCCTCTTCTTAGATCATTTTAGACAAATTATATGGTCAATGGGGGTCCATGCTGTGTCGGGTCGCCGCGCCGCCATGTAACTATAATGCCTAGGATTTGATTTATACATCGAACAGCCTTTAATATGCAGAACACATATACATACTAAAATCAGAAATACATGGAACAGCCTTTAATGTGCAGAACACATATACATACTAAAATCAGAAATACATCGAACAGCCTTTAACGTGCAGAACACATACTATACTAAAATCAGAAATACATCGAACAGCCTTTAACGTGCAGAACACATATACATACTAAAATCAGAAATAACACAATCAGCCTATAATGTTCCCACTGCTGGGACTTACGCCTCCATTCTTGGAGATGGAATGGGCTGTAATCCAGTGCGGGTTGGTACGCCAAAACTACGTAAACCAAGGAGCAATTTTCATTGAAAAGTGTTCTAATTTCTTCCGTCAATATCGTTTTATTATTATTAGGAGCTCGTGGCTAAGTAATAACAGCGGCTCGAGTCGATCTTTAGGTTAAGCCGTGCATGCCTAGGTTGGTTTGTGGATGGGTGACCACCCATTACATACCGAGTTTCCTCCGTGTCTCTGAGAGCACGTTAAGCCGTTGGTCCCGGCTATCATTTGTAGATCTTTGACAGTCGTTACGGGTAGTCATGGCCAAAAAAGTCTGACAACCAGTCTAACCAAGGGGTATCGTATTACCCAGTACTAACTCAGTTATGGAGGTCAGATAGGCAGTCGCTCCATGTAAAATACTGGTATTCAGCTGCATCCGGTTAGACTGGAGGCCGACCCCAACATAGTTGGGAAAAAGCTAGGCAGATGATGATGACTTACATGAAAATTAATACATGTTTTGCGCTAAAATATTCACGACTATAATACTGACACAGCACACAACATCTGTTCTAATTAGCATGGCATTAATTTACGTGTTTAAATAACGTATTAACAGTCGTTTATTAACAGCTGCACCGTTTCTCTTGTGGCAGGAATCGCGACTGCTACCCGTCCTCCTTGGTTCGAATCCTAAGTCAACACACTGGGTTAGGAAAATGGGTCTCGATTTTTTTCTAAAGAATATTTCAGAAGCAAAAGGGGATTGGCAATATATGCTTTTGACAATTGGCGAAATCACATGCATACCTACCCCTTATGTACAGATGTTTGGAAATTTACATTGGGTGTTAATCTTACAATATAACATTTACAGTTGGCTGAAGAAAAGATATCAAACATAAAGACTGTGAAAGCATTTAGTAAAGAGGAGGCAGAATGTGAGACTTACGGACAACGAATAGAGAACTTATTGACACTCGCTTACAAGGAGTCGCTAGCGGTCGGCAGCTTCTATGGATTGGTAAGTTATTTTAAGTGGTTCTAAATGTTAATGTTTCTAAAAATAATTATTTATTAACCGCTCTCGCTAAAAGTCCTGCTCGTTTTTCGAACTTTTAGCGAGAGCGGCTCGACGCGCATGCGCGTTTTTAGCACTAAATGATAATTCATTTAGTGTCTCCATAAATCCATCATTTTTGTAGGAATGCTAACTACAGGTTTAAATGTCAACAGTTCAATTAATGATTCTAGTTCGTAACTGATGAATTCATGATATTATATTGTCTACTTTTAACCATTGGCCTTTTTAAAATTATATAATTATCTTTTTGACCTTTCCCTATCATTACCGCATCATGCCTGTGCGATTTTCTTTTAATCGATTTTGCCACTTGGTTTTAGTCGTAATAACACTACGAAAATAAAGACAAACACAAGCCGTGCGCCCAATAGGATTTACCACAGGCAAACATTACGATTTTCCATAGAAAACTTTCACCCCTATTAAACCCATTTACGGTGATTTTGAAAAATCCTTCAAAATTTCACGCTTTTGGACCCAGCGGTTTATGCTGTCCATTGTCAATTTAAGAGGTTTTTATTGGGTAGGAAACCAGGACATTGTCTAGTAAGCTACTTTCTCCTTAATAAAACTATATATAACTATATATAACTTGTAATCACAGACGGGCCTCGCAGGGAACACGATAATAATCCTGGTGCTATACTACGGAGGCGGTATGGTTGCTACAGAACAGCTGTCGGTGGGCAACCTGACCTCTTTCCTACTGTATGCCGCGTATGTGGGCATCAGCATTGGAGGGTTGAGCAGCTTTTATACAGAGCTGAACAAAGGAGTCGGCGCTGCTACGAGGTTGTGGGATATTATTGATAGGGTTCCTGCCATCCCTGTTTCAGGTATTAAATCTTTGATTACAGAAACTTTTAAGTTTTGTATTGTTGAGTTACGGTACTACCGAGTTCACGAGGGTCAACTACTTTTCACCTTAATGCCTTAAGGTGGAAGGGTACGGGTAGCCCGCGAAATTCTAATCTTCTTACGTTTTTTGCAATTTTCAGGTCAGGGTTAGGTTGTATGTTATTTCAAAATGAGTCGCGCCAGTAACACACATTATGTAGTTATAGAATTACAATCATGAAAATCATCAATACAACCATCTAAGTTCATGTAACCCTATTCAATGAATATTTAATGAAAAAGTCATTCAAATACCTTTATTTGAATGACTTAGAGGGCTGTATTGAAGATTTTGATGATTGTAATTCTGTAACTACAAACGTGTTACTCGCGCGATTTGAATTTCGCGAGCTACCCGTACGCTTCCGCCTTAGGTAATAAGGTTGAAAAGGGGTCAACCCTCAGTGAACTCAGTAGTACATTCGCTTCACCCTTCTAACAAATAAAGTAGAAGTGCTGTGTGATGTGAAACCACAGCACGTCCAATTTTTTATCTCAACTAAATACTGAATTTTGACTTTTCCTAAAACTATTTTCAAATTCAACTTGATAAAGTTTACCTTTATATTGCCAATGCCAGGAGCAAAAAAGTACTCTAAACAGTCGATTAAAAACCATTTCCATCAATTTCAGGTGGCTTGAAACCAGCAACCAAGCCTAAAGGCGAACTTATATTAGAAAACGTATTCTATAACTATATAGATGCACCTTTAATAAAAGGTATGAACTTACACCTACACCCTGGGAAGTCGATTGCCCTGGTAGGAAGGTCTGGTTGTGGAAAGAGTACCATAGCGTCGTTGATAATGAGATTATATGACCCTGACAAGGGTAGGATACTGCTGGACGGCATCGATATAAGAGACCTGGATCCTAAATGGCTGAGGAGTCACATTGGTTTTGTTAGTCAGGTATATTTGAAATCTTATCTTATTTTGGCAATTTTGTAATACTAGAGTATGCACTCAAAAGATAAACTCTGCCAGTATTAAGACTCCTCGTATGTTCGGAAGCTGACGTGTTCCGGCTGTTAAGATGATGACGGTGGGTCTGGCCAAGCTGTCGTGTAATTGGAGAAACGTATGGCCAATCGTGAGCTTCTATAAGCTGATGATGATAATAATGATGTTGGCTTTGAGCTAGGCCTCACCGATGGTAGAGCGCTGTCGGAGACAAGGGCTCGTTAAATGCTTTGTTGACTTCAAAAGTCTTCGGACGTGATTTCTTATACTGTGTCAGTCAAGCTACATTTTAACCTAATTGATAAATTCATCGCCTGATAGTCACGTGAATAATACTTAAAACCCAACCCGTTTGTTTATATCTTGACATAAAGGTTATCAACTTTAAAGTCAAAGTTTATTCTTCAACAAAAGAAAAAACTTTACTTTTATTTATTTCAGGAACCAGTATTATTTAGTGGGACAATAAAGGAAAATATACTCTATGGTGCTTTAGATGAAGATCTTAATGATGAAGAATTATTAGAAAAGAAAAATAAAGTAAGTATTTACGTGCAGTTTGCTAGTATTTCAAAATACTCAAAATAAATAATATACTGGCCAATGTTGTGAGGAAAGTTTTGAGTATAAATGTGGATGGGTATAAGAGTAGAGGAAGACCAAAGAAACGATGGATGGATTGAGTAAAGGATGATATGGCAAGAAAGGAGGTGTCTGATGAGATGAAGAGTAATAGAGAAGTATGGAAGAAAAACAGAAGTCTGCTGCGTCAATAAGGATGAGAGAATGATGATGATGCTGACATGTACAGGCATTAATGGTACTAAAGCATTTGCACTCTGTATCTGATCCGAATCAGAGAAATAACCAGTCAAACAAAACGCTACAAAATAAATACGGATTTATTGTGCAACCCGTTTATACATCGGGTACTTTCGACAGTCTGCTCTTGGATTATTAGGATCAGATGCAGTGCGTAATGAAAAGCTGCAATCTATTGTGAACTAGATATATCTATGATAGAGATTGTCAATATAGCATTTCCAATTCTATTAATTGCATACCGAATTTGTAAGATTGCAAACAGTCTTGGATACTTCGAAGTTATTGGACTGCGTCCAGTCTACGTACAGATCTAAAAATTTATATTTTAAAGCGGCTTCCTATTGGTTTTTTCCATGAAAAAGTGCCGAATTTCCATCCGAATTTCCAGACTATCATCCCTTGTTCAACCTCTAGGGGATGAATTTTCTAAAATTCTTACTAAGTTAAACATTTGCATTGTCTATCAGTTAATGAGTTTAAGATTGTTATTAAGTAGATCACGTGTATATTATTTACATATTTACGTTTAAACTATAAACATAATTTCAGTTTAATTATAAACAAAAATTGCGCAATAATAATATCTAAGCGTTATCACTTCATTTTGTAAAAGGTCAATAGATACGTTATAGTGATAACTTGTGCTTGGTTAGAAAACAAATAAACAATAGTTTTGAACTCATCGTGACTATCGTGAGTATAAAAGCTTAAGTATAAAAATCTGACAGTCACGGGTAGGAACAAAAATAACGTGACAATTTAGTGTTATGCACACTAAATTGTCACGTTTTTTTTTTTCGGCATACTCTCTGAGGAACTTGGGTTGATATTTAGGTTAAACCGCGCTTGCTTAGGTTAGTCAGTGGATGTGTGAGTACCTATTACGTACCGAGGTTCCTCCGTGCCTCGGCAAGCACGTTAAACCGTTGGTCCCGGCTGTCATATATAGATCTTTGACAGTCGTTCCAGGTAATCAGTGGCCCTTAAGTTTGACGACTAGTCTTACAAAGAGGTATCGTATTACCCAGTACTAAAAAGTGACCTAAAGACCTAACGTGATTATGATGATGATGGCCCCTTACATGGTGAAGAACAATAAGTGCGTCTATGTGATTTGACAAATTATTTTGAATTTTACAAAACTAAATAATTTCTTAAAACTCGAGGATAAAGAAACTTTTTTTAAATCTTTGAGGGCAACACCTACGATCAACCGCTGGCTTGTTAGATACCTGAAAACATAAAAAAAAACTCACTCAACTGCTGTTCTGTTCACAGGGCGACAGCCCTTGGATTGCGGCAGCTAAAACAGCGCACTTGCACGAGCTAGTGGTGGCAACTAGCGAGGGCTGGGAGCGACAGGTGGGCGCCCGGGGAGGGCAGCTCAGCGGCGGGCAGAAGCAGAGGGTCGCCATAGCTAGGGCCATCGTTAAGGTACGTATACTTGGGCTATTCTTTTGTCGGTTACACTAACTCTTAAGCGACACTTTAAAGTAGAATCTGGCTACATGTGGAGACGACAGATGTAGAATCGTTAGCGCTGGCCTCTAGAAGGGTAATCCCTTCTGCACCACTTTAGGTAAATACCTCATTTACCTCTACCAAAAACATAGCTATTATTTTTTTAAAGAACGTTACGCAAGTCAAGGTGGGAATAACGACCTATTGTTGACGAATTCACAAAAAGTACTTGTAACCGAAATAAACAAATGTGTAGATACCGGTTAATAATAATGAATATTTAATTAAGTAATGTGAACAAAACAGCTCATTAAAAACGTATTGTTTCGCTTTTTAATTAGTGAAACTCATTATCAAAACACGTTTAATGTAATTAACTAGTCATTTTTCATGGGTAATTTAAGACTGACGTGTATTGAGACACGTGTACCAAAATGAAATTTGAAAATCACAAAGATTTAAGAGTATACAGACCTTACGGGTGACGTCATTTTATTTCTCGTATTCTTCTTAGCAAATCCTTTCATTTCATACCCTTAACATATTGTAGTCAAAAGTCGTGACAGTTTTCAGCCTCTGAGATTTGCAAAAAGTGAGCATTATTCTAGAAGGCTTTAAATTTAAATATTAGTTGCAAATGGTTGTTAGTTAACACATTCAATATAAATGTTATAAGTCATCCGTGAAAAGGCATTTTATTCTAATTCATAGTTTATCTGTTAGTGCCCCACTCCTGAGCAAAAGAGTCTCCATATTTTCTACCACGACTCCTCCACACAAAGATAGTACTAATACAAATAAAAATACAGGCTTATAAGAGTTTAATTTGTGTCTAGGTGAAGTGCACAATGCAATTATACGATACAAAGGTGCCCTACACCTTTGTAAATATGACCTAGGTGTAGTTAGTAGCAGTCATTGTTTAAGGTGCAGGTTCAAGATCTGTTTGCGGCTTCGCTTATTTAAATTAAATATTAAACCATACTCAAATTAATATGGAACTGGGCTGGCCACATCTGCCGCATGTCGTATTAAAATAGAATGGGTTCCGAACAACAGGAATCGGCGAAGCGGTAGGCCTAGACGGAGATGGCGTGACGAGCTGGACTCCAACTTAGCGGATTGGGCTCAAATAGCTATACTGTATGGAAAAATAGGAAGGGACGCCTTTGCTCTAGGCTGGAACACAAAGGGCAAGGAAGTAACATGGATGGGTTTAAGTCAGTACAAGTCTGACACTCCCTTCCGCTCCGCCCAGAGCGGGAGAAGTCATTTGATGATATCTGATCCTAAAAAAAATGCCTTTGCCCTGGAGTGGGACACAACAGGCTCATAATAATAATAATCCATAGTCGGGGAGTTTTTGCGGATTGGCGGTGCTTTAGTATTGCCCTAATTGATTTCGAACTCGATCAGCCCTTTGTTCATTGTTGGTCACACGACATGTGGTTGTAACCGAGTTGGCTAAAACTAGTTGTAAGAAATAAGTACAGCCTACTGGCTCTACTTATTTCTTACAACTAGTTTATTATTAATTTTTCCAGAAAGAATAAGACGTGCTATCAATCAAAGATATCGTAAAGTAGTTATCACATAAATTTGTCTTGTTACAGAACCCAAGAATACTTATCTTAGACGAAGCTACCTCAGCGCTCGACGCGTACTCCGAGTATTTAGTAGATAAAGCATTGAAGGAGATCAGCAAAGACAGAACAGTTCTAACCATAGCCCATAGACTAAGTACTATACAGTCAGCCGACGAAGTAGCGGTCATGGAGAACGGAGTTATAGTAGAAAAGGGACCTTACCACGAACTTATAACAAAACCAGGCGGATTCTTCAAGGAACTTATCAACCATCAGGCATTTGCCAAGAAAAGTAGAAAAGAGGGTCAGAAATAAGCTTCACTGCCGCGAATTTTCGAGTTTTGTTGATACTGAAAGCAGTACTTTAATTTATTTTTCTTTTATTTAAACTTAGTGATCATGTATGCTGAGTTATCTTTTAAAGTATGATAAACTATGTGTTGTTTATATAGTAGGTAGTAAAAACTTGCTTTATATAATATGTAGGTTATATACTTATTTCCTGTTATTATTTTATTAATGATTACAGCTAATACATAAATAGTAAAATGTTGTGTAAATAAACGTATGTGCTATTTACAGTCGCGAAGGGTGCAAGATTTCATAAGAAAAGTCGGTCGAAAAATGTATGCAGAAACTAAAGTTGGTATTGCAGTAGTAATAAAAAAACGGGCCAAGTGCGCGTTGAGTTCCGTAAAAACGCTGAAAATACATGTTCTTGTATAAAGATCCTCATTTAGTTTTTAACTTTTTTTTTTTTTTTTTTTTTATTTGTTATTGTAGTGGCCATATAATACACACTTTGTTACAATTTCAAGTGTTTACCTATCACAGTTCAAAAGCCCTGTGTTAGACGGCGGAATCTTAATAATAGGTCAAGTTGGCACTCTCTGGGTACGGAACTTTAAAAATGCAATGTTTTAATAAAGAGAGACGGAAGTGATCGTGCAATAAAACCCCTTCGCCACCGATATTTAGCCTGGATAAGTTTGTGATAAATATATAGGTGATAGTATATTTTATTTTATGATGTATCATGAAACAAAATGCAATAATATATGGGCTTCATGTGTTCAAAATGTTGGAATGTCGAATTGTTACATAATTTATGAAAATTTTATCTCGTAAGGTTTTTAAATCATAGAGTGACAAACGGGTAAAGGAATATTTTTGTCTGACACAAATAAAATGGTTGTTGTTATTTTAATAATGCATTTTATTTATTGCCTTACCCATTCAAGTCTGGTTCGTAATCGCGTTATTATCAGTAGACGGCACAGCTGCAGTGCTCTAAACGCACGTAGCGAATGGTATCGTGGCTCATTCATTACTACAAAGATAACAAACCGCTGTCGTAACGCGTAACCTACTGTTTACTATGAGTTTTTCGTCGCAGCCACAACAAACAGGTTAAATAAGTAAATGGACCTTGCCCTCGGCGCGAGTGGAGAACGCGCCAAAACCCGCCAGTGGAAGCGGCGGCTAACATTTACACGCTAACGCTTCGCGGGAAAACATTACAGCGGAAACATGTCCAATTTGAAAGTTTTGCGCGGGAGTTTAGCGCGGCAAATTCTTAATTCGTTCGTTAGTGCCAAACATGGAAAAAAAATTAACAAACAACTGTTGTACAGCCGTCTGTTGAGTAGAAGTTTAGCTACTCAAACTGCAGCAGCAGTGGACAGTAAATGTTTAAATTCACCATGGGGTGAAATACAAGTCGGAAAGGATACCTTGACTGACTTTGTGTTTTCAGACGTCGAAGAATGGATCGATGCACCATCTGTGGTAAGTACCCTCCATTTTTTAATGAAACAAATGCATTGCAGGAGGTAATTCGAAAACATTGCTTAAATATTCGAATCTTTTTTCGGCAATATTTGTAAGCCGTATTTAAGAAGTCCACTGAATAAGATTTAGGCAACGGACCCTTCCAAAAGTATAGCATCATGTACAAACTCCAAAGTGTAGAATAAAGAAAAACATTCCGACCTTTGGAACGCACCTTGTAGACAAATCACGACGCCAAGTAGTTTTTGTCCTTAGATGTTTGACAACGAGAACAACTAGTTGTATATGTTCAATTAAAAACTATTAAATCGGACTGCATTGCGGACTGCAATAGAATATTGTTTCTAGTACAAAGTTCGCTGTTATATAGGTACGGATGTTATACGAGTGATAGGCTTATTAATAGTTCACATTTGAAGGTTAGGGCTAAATGTCTGCGCTGTGCCAAACGTGCATCTCACAAAATTGGAAAAGATATCATAATTACCAGGAGTATAGTTGTGGGTTTATTTTTTGAGTTATAGAAAATACCTTAACTATTATGTAGCCAATGGATTACATGTGCATCTATAATTGCAGTTGATAACATCAACCGTTCTAATCGATTCGTTGTGGTGCATAGTGCATAGCAACCGGCTTTTCAGCGATTGTTGACTTTTTCTAGCCGACGCACGTTTAGTCAGAATCGAACCCGCAATCGCTTACTCCGCTAAATTATTCTGTCACAATCGCAAGAAGAGGTTCCTTCGCCGTAATTATGTTCGAATTTCATCTTTTGATTCGCCTGCAGACTAGTGAAAATTAAATTAGTGATTTAGTTTTAGGTGTAACTAGTAGCTACAGATAATTAAACTATGAATTACCTAGGTATAAGGTAATGAACAACAAAAGTGGCCGATATGATATAATAACTATTATGAGACTATGTGAGCAGTTCACCACGTGATACAATTTTTTTTTTCATTACCCTGTTCTGTCCCACTGCTGGGCAAAGGCCTCCCCCATTCTCTTCCAACTCTCCCGGTGTTTTGCCTCCTCTGGCCAATCAGTCAGGAACGATACAATTAATATAATATAATAATAATATAATATCTTGGGACAACCAACACACTGCCATCTGATCCCAAACTAGGCAGAGCCTGTACTATGGCAACCAGACAACTGATAAACATACTTATATATTTCTAAATACATACATATTATAGATAAATTACACACCCAGAAACAGAACAAATTATCGTACTCATCGCACAAAGATTTGTCCTGTGTGGGAATCGAACCCACGACCTCCGCCCTAGCAGTCAGGGTCACTAATCACTAGACCAACCAATTATACCTATATTGGTAAAGTATTTAAAAATCGATTACCAACTTGCGTACCACAGTTCGATAGAAATAGAAAATTGATTTCATGAATTAAAATTGAATTAGGAGTTGAATTGCTAGGTAGATGAAAATGTAAATAAATGCCTAGGTATTAAAAATCAACTTATTGTTCCCACGTCAACCATAAAAACAACGGAAATGTCACTTATTTAAAAGTTATGGTTTTAAGCTAAATCTATTTTAATAACACACACAATAAGACGTGTTGTGGTAAGTCACGACATAAGAATGGATATAATATAGGCTACCTACCTACTTCATTTACTTTTACACCAATTTACTTAAGTTTTATGACATATATACAGGGTGTAAACGGACTCTGCACGAAGCCGTCAACCAAGCATTATGTACAGAGGGTTGCATTAATTGGGTACCGCAGTTGAGAACGTAGGTGCTTTCAAGGGGTTACCCACATCGTGTGTACATCAAACTAAGTAACTCAACGCAGCAATTATTGCTGGAATACGACTTCTTTTTTGGGCTGAAAAATCTCGTTTTACGGTAGGACTCAATGTCACGCATTCAAAACATTGTACTGATGGATGGATTGAATAATACGGGGGTCGTGAAGGTATCTTAAGGCGGTTGCGTCAGGGTAGCCCGTGAAATTCAAATTTTCTTACGTTTTTTGCAATTTGCAAGTCAATGTCAGGTTGTACGTTGATGAAAAATGAGTCGCGCCAGTAACGCGTATGTAGTTACAGAGTTACAATCGTGAAACTCATCAATACAACCCTCTCCATTTAATCCTATTGAATGACTTTTTCATGAAATATTCACGCAACCACCTTAAGTAAAAAATACATTAAAATATGTATTAAAAAAAAAAACTTGTGTAAAACTTGAAACTTTGACCCGCAATATCTCCGTAACTAGAAGATTCCCAGGTATGGTCTAGAACAAAAAAAAATATCGCAATGCCCGGAGAAAAAGTGCCTTTCGGCTTCGATAAGTCTTTTTACACCCTTTAGGTACCTAGAAGGCTACATAGCAAAGTGTGATAAACTAGAAAATATTTCCCCGCAAATGATTAAAACTGAGGATATTGTTGTCATAGTATTCTTGATGACTATGAGTTTATGTTTTATTCAATGTAGATTTATTATGTATCTTCCTGCGTTAGTAGCAAGTTAAAAGTAGTGGCCATTATGTTGTTGATCTAATGCCCTTCGTGTAAGATGAAGTTGTTGTATAAAATTATGGTTAATTTGCAAGTTTATCAGTGAATCTTTGTGAATAAATAGCAGAAAAGTCAATTGCAAATTACGTGCACGAGGCACGTGATTTAGAAACGTATCTTAGTACTAATGGGCGAACATCGTGTAAGTAAATGTACCTACATTCCTGCCTACCCATATTTACGTCAACAGAACGATTCAAATGACGTCTAAAATTTTGAATCTAGTGTTATTATTCCAAACTTCATCAAATTTTTTTACCATTGAATATAAAGATGTAGGGGCTCCCACGATTCGGATCTCGTGCCAAAATATTCTCGTACCAGTTTCTATACGTTATTTCAATATCAACCACTGGACTTTGGAGCACATTTCTGTACATATATAAAGGGGACATAAATAGACGTTCGTTTATACGGGGTAAAGTCCAATGACCTACATTTCGGGCGTCCAGTACAGACATCAAACTACTACAATCTGCCAAATTCATTATTAATACATTTTCAACTTTATCACTAGTGTTAGGTTCAAGGTTGATTGGGAAAATTTGACAGTTTCGGGGAGCTTGATGAGGTCGCGCCGCCTGTACCTAAATCTAGTCTCTTTATTTACCAAACATATTTACGGTCAGTTAATGTAACATGACGTGGCTGTACCTACTGTACTTTGCACTACCGGGTACCTCTATCACTACATATTGTAAAACAAAGTCCTCCAACGCGTCGGTCTGTCTGTTTGTTTGCGATTATATGATATGCGACTCAAAAACTACTGCACCGATTTTTATGCGGTTTTCACCAATGGATAGAGTGGTTCTCGAGGAAGGTTTAAATATAGAATTTGTCAAGTTTTTGTTGCGGGAACGGGGTCAAAATTTCATGATTACTTTGGGTCGCGATAACCGACATCCACGTGGGCGAAGCCGCGGGCATCAGCTAGTGTACAAATAAAGACGATACAAGACATTGTAGGTCAAGGGCTTTCGGCATCCCACAGTCGTAAGTTTGAATGAAGACAGTCGTAAATTTATCGAAGGACAAATCCAAGGCTCTATAAAATACCATAAGAAATCGATGTGGGTAGGTCGTGGTCTACATGGTGTGTTTTAAATGTCTAACTTATAATTCAAATCGGTCCTAAGCAAAATAGGTTTTGTAATATTTTTTTTGCAGACGGAGGAAGAATCCATATGGTATCGTAATGTTAACCTAACTACGCACAAAAATATGACCTAAGCTATCAATATTGAAGCAAGTCCAAGCAATCAAAACTCCAAAAACTACCTTATCACTGTTATTTAACTGTTCCTAGACATGCGGCGCATCAGGCCGTGGCTACGATTACGGTATGATGCGGATGATGATCGACAGATGCGCAGGAGCTCTCGCTGGCCACTTGAAGCTGGCCCCTGGCGAGAGGATCGGCCTCATTCTGCCTAATCTCCCAGAGTTTGTCGTCCTTATCCATGGAGCAATGAAGGCTGGCCTGGTTGTAACGTTCGCCAATCCACTGTACACGGCAGGTGAGATTTTTCGACCACTAAATTCTGTAATGTTTCGGACAATTTGTGGCTCCGGAAACCGTGTCCTGACAAATGGTGTAGGTACTTATTGCAGACATTGAAGTATCTGTCTGTCTGGTGACCGCAATTTTATTAGTTCGTACTAGTTTTGAGTAACCGGCATCGAATGATCGACAGAAAATACAATCGCTGACGTTGGTGGACAATACTTATTACCACATGATCCAGGTTTAGTTTGGTAGTACTCTCCTGACGTCAGGGTATGACGCCTCTTGATGTACCTTCTAACTTTATTTGAAACTACCTGACCCTCGCAACTTCGTCTGCGTCACATAAGAGAGATGAGAGAGAGAGGTTTCAAGAGAGTGTGAGTCATTAACCTTAAAAGATAGACATATGCTATCGTGGAGTTTTCACCATTAGGCGATATTCAAAGCTTCCAAGTGGTTAGTGTGGCTGGAACATCCCCACAACACACAGCCTAAAAATGTTACATTCAACCACGTCCCGGGCATTGCATGATACCTACCTACGTGATCCGAGTTCGGTTGAGGTCAAAGTGACAAAGTCCAAAAAAATATGTTATCGATAACGTCGCGCTTTTTGGGTGTTTTTAATATCGTGCGGATTTCATCTCGTATGCGGAATTTATAACCCCGCAAATGTCCTTTTCATACAAGTATTTATTGTAATGCGTGGAATACGCATGCGGGACGCGAAGCGTGATCTTGGGCAGTAGCTCCGCGCGCTCCAATATTCAGATGCCAGCACGCTACTACAATCTGCCAAATTGGTTTACTAGATTTTCAACTTTATCTCTAAAGCCTTGGGTTCAAGGCTGGTTGGTAAAATTTGTCAGTTTCGGG
Source organism: Lycophotia porphyrea (assembly GCA_950005105.1). Lineage (NCBI taxonomy): Eukaryota > Metazoa > Arthropoda > Insecta > Lepidoptera > Noctuidae > Lycophotia > Lycophotia porphyrea. The sequence continues at coordinate 10,342,601 of OX465398.1, forward strand.
TAGCTTGGCCTGCTGGCGTCTTTACACAACCACAACGCATAGTAGCCCGCAGAAAACTAGATCTTAGGCTAGCATATTTGACGCTGCGTGAAATTTTCTGCATGCTGGGCAATCCCGCATGCGTGATGAAATCCTCACGATATTAAAAACACCCTTTAGCGTGTTTTCGTGGACTTTGGTCACTGTTGTGAAAAAAGAGTAATATCATCTGACGTGACTAGACCCCTAAAAGGCTAAGGCTGACCGGAAAGTCATTTAAAAGTTATCAAATAATTTTTATTTTAGTACTTACTGATATCTGAGAGTAGATTAGGTATACTGACCTAATAAGTAGAGGTTAAAGTATAATTCGAGTTGAGAAGTACTAGGGTACTTCAGGGTTTAAGGGTGTTTTTATTTCTTTGTTTATCTTATAATCCTGTATCATTTTATTTGTATCTATCTATTTATTAATTAGACTAGAATATTCTTTTGCATCGTTATGTACGCCATATAAATTGGTAGATAGGTAGATAGTTAGTTAGTTTGCTATAATTTAGCTAATATGTCCTCCATAGCATGTTGCAATCATTTTTGAAGATACGAGAGAATTTAGTAAGGAGCAAATATTTGTCAGACATTTTGTGATCATGACACGATTTCTTCATACTTAGAACAATTTTTAAATGTAGCTAGATAGGAAGAATAAATAAGTATATTTGTTTACAAGTTCACACACATTTTATGATGAGTAGGTAAGATAACATTTATTTGAACCTCGTGCCGTCTACTCAACATGATTGTGTTCATGTGAGTAATAGATAAAATAGAGGAAGAGAATAGGTCTGACTTCTCAAGATAATGACTATGAAGTGATACGCCAACAATGAATGGAAATATTTCAATGTCATCATCAATTGAATTTTTGCACTTTGATTTCCTACCAAAAACAATAAATCTATATACCTTACATTTTTTATATATTCGTAGATAGGGGTCGTCCATTAATCACGTGATGTTTTTTAACAACTTATTTCCTCTCCTCCATGGTGATACGTGTTGAGGTTTTAGACTACCCCTCCCCCCTACCCAAAATCCCGTGTATTTTTTAGTGCTTACAATGTATGTTAAAAGAGATTAGAATATTATGGTATACCGGTTATCAGGTATAATCTAATTTAATTCTAGAAAATTAAACACCGTTATAAAAATTTCCAGACAGAAATTAAGTTTGCTGTGGTCGTTTCTGATCCGACTGGCATAAAAATAATAAAGAAAAGGTGTAATCATGTGTGTGTTATCATAACAGCCTTTCCGGTAAAGAAATCGCTTGATCAAAGAAAAAATTATACACGTGATATCTCACTACCCCCTCCCCTCTAATCATATTTCGTGATTTTTTCCGAACACCCTCCCCCCTTCCGAACCTCACATGATTAGTGGACGACCCCATACTTACTACCTACTTGGAGCTCAGCTCAGGTGGCGGTACGAAAGTCAAAATAACCAAAGGAGGAAAGATCAACAATGAATTGTTGATCTTTCAAAAAACTGATAGATGAACATGAATCTATCAGTTTTTTAACACTAATTTTTAAAGCCGATAAGTCACATTTAATCTAATTTGTCAAATTGGTCAAAGTATAACGTCTATTTCCGGATCAATATTAGTTAAGTCAAAAACTTTAGAGATTAAGTCTAATTCAGCCCTTCTTTTAACTACATTTAAGTCCATAAACCGTTTGAAAATCAGCTAGTTCAGCAATAAAAAACATTTTAGTCCGGTACAAAATTTTAACTGCATAAACATTAAACCGGGAGCCCTCCTCCAAAATGCGCCAATTATACCCTAACATGCGATATAAAGGAATAGAAAACTGACTACTACAAAATGTGTTATCAGTATTGCACGTGCATTACATCTAACAAGCAATAAATGATCGCTAATTACTCTGCACTCAAGGTTGAGGAAATCAGACGGTTGCTTACCTAATTGCGGCGTGGACTATGTTATCTCTCTATTTGTGGACTGTGGTTCATTGCAATAATTATCTTTTAAATGCATAGATTGTGAGTACGTGCTATCTTTTGTTTGCTTATGATACGGGCTGCGTTAGTGCAAAGTTCCCGGAGGTAAAGATGACTAATAAAAAGGGAAATTGATTATAGGTTTTTAGAGTGAGATTAAATAAGCCCTGATTGCTCAGGAGCCGGATATGTTTATGAGTGGCAGTAAAGCTATGCTTAATTATTGCATACAATTGTTTAGTGGTAGTAGTTAAGTTTAGTTAGCTAGTACGCTATGCTGTTGACTTGCTGCACGCTTTGGTGCAAACTGTAAGTGCGGCAAGTAACTGTTTAAACAATAATAAATAAATAAATAGACCTACTTAGGTTCCATTAATTATTTTGCTAAAACTTGAACCCAACTTATTACCATGACCATCAATTTTACTTAAATTGACAACAACGTTACGAGACAGATCCAAATCTTGCAATAGCTGTCTTACTGTCACGGTAAAATGACAAAATAGTATTAACAATATGGCTACTAGAAAAAATAAAAAACGCGTGTGGTTAAAAGCGTGATGGACATGAATGTTGATGGATGGAGTTGGAGAGGAAGACCAATAAAAATAAGGATGGATTATGTGAGAAATGATATGAAAGATAAAGGAGTAAATATATATATATTTTTTAAAACGTTGCCCCACACTAGGAATTTCTCCTGTATCGTGGGTGCGTTTACAAACATTTAAACTCACATACACAAACAGCCAGACCCGGAACAACGACCTGTAGCTCATACAAATATGATTTCATAACGTCTGACAGGGGAGGAATGAAGAAGAAAACGTGTTGCAACCCCAAATAGAATGGTACAAGGGTAAGCAGATGTTAGTAGAAAAAAAATAGAAAGTCCATCATTGTCTAACGGATATTTTTATTCAGCCTACAAGGTCTACCTGGTAATACCAAGGGACACCTAGTTTTAAATTTAGTGGACTCACCAGTCTTACAAGATAAAATTGGTCGGTCGGATTTGTAATAAGAAGTGCTTTGAAATAGTTGGGTCACATACGCAATTATCTACCCTGGTAAACCGATGTTGCAAAACGCCACAAGAAGTAAGTTTTTTTGGTGGTCTTATTTGAGGAGGTACTTATGGCATTTTTTTCTGCTCAAAGGTCTACCTGTTTCATCTTTCAAACACAAATTTTGTGCAATTTCTGGTCCTTACACGGCTATCCAGTCAACACGTTTAGATCATCTCGCCATTTGACCCAACGGCCCTCTATTGCTGGTGCATTTGAACGACTGGATACTGTGACCAGTCCACTTCCTCTTGATCATCTGCCGAGCCTTTTCCCAACTATGTTGTGGACGGTTTCTAGTCTAACAGTATGCAATAGTGAATACCAGTATTTTACATGGATCGACTGCTTATCAGACCCTTGGTAAGACTGGTTACTGACTACCTGTAACGACTGTCAAAGATCTATAACTGATAGCCGCGAACAATGCCTTAACGTGCTTAGGAAACTCTGTATGTAATAGGTGGTCACCCATTAACGGACCAACCCAGACAAGCGCGGCTTAACCTGAACATCAGCCCGAGCTCCGTCTTCATCTTCCAGTACCTATAACTTTATTTCTCTTTGCAGATGAGGTGAAGCGTCAGTTTAACGACTGCAATGTGAAAGCAATAGCTACGATCGAGCTGTTCATGCCGGTCGCAAAGGAGGTGGCCAAGCATCTTAAGGACTACAAGGGAACTATATGGGTTGGAGGAGAAGACGACAAGAGCAATGGTAAGGTTCCATTTCTGTTGTAGTTATTTTATTTGCAAGAGTAGTTGAACTAATTCGACTTATTTAACAACTGCTTTTCTTAGTCTATTCTTCAATAGGTCCTGTAAAATAGGTGTTAACGATTGTATGCATTCAGGGAAATACACTGTTCATTTACACTACTTTTTTTTCCTATATCAGAATTGATCGGCCGCACGCAAAATACGCGCTTGGACGTGGAGTTGCGGACACCAGCCCGTTATACAATACAAATCAGAATTGATGTCTCGGCTTAAATTTTTCATTTCATGAGTAATAAAGATAACTTGCCCACGACATCGTTTGCAAAATTGACCAATTTTCATACAAACTTTCAACCCTCGTTTTAACCCCTTAGGGGACGAATTTTCAAAAATCCTTTCATAGTGCAAAACCTCTTTATTTAAGGAACGTTTGTGCAAAATTTCATGCTTCTAGACCCAGCGGTTTCAGCGGAGCGTTGCGATTATTCAGGGAATCAGTCAACCAGTCAGTTTCTTACTTTTTATTAGATTAGATACTCCCTTTAAATTCATCTCGTTTAACCTAGATACTGCCTAAAGGCTAGACTCACAGCTCCGGCCCGCCTGTGACATGGTGATCAGTAATTCAATATGGCATAGTCAAAAATTAAATTAGGAGTGTAAAAAATTATAACGAGGAAGACACAAGTTTAAGTTTATCTTGAAGTCAGATTAGAAAGGTCAGCTCAGGTCTCACCCAATACTATACGTTATTATTGAGTAACAAATCTATTACTCAATTATAATATAGACAAGACAAGAAATTAGTTAAGAGATTAAATGATAAGAACCATCTTCAATAATTTGTTCGTCTACTGTTTGAACATGTGTCTATGATCCGGATTGTAAATTCCGGATTGCAAAGACACCACACAATGTTTCCACTTTCGTATAGCTGCGTAATTTTTGCGTAGTTACTCGTACTTAGTTTGATGTACGGTCGAACTAGCTATATGGTGAAAGCTTTTGAAAATAAAATTGCAAACAATATTGTCAGTGTACTAGGATTGTGAATATTTCTGCGTGTATACCAAATAGCTTGTTGGACCGTACTTACAGAATGCTTAGTTGACAACTTCCTGAACATAGATATATAAGGTATAAAGGGAGGGTCCCTTTACACCTTATATATCTATGTAGGTACCCACTCTAAACGTTGGTATTATGAAATGCTGTTCCGATACAACATTCCCTATTTGATATGCGGGTTAGTACCCGCACACAACATTTCCTTTCGCCATAATCGAGTATCTAGTGATACTCGATTATGGCGAAAGGAAATGTTTAAGGGCAAACAGGTCGAGCAAATTAATTCGTCAGTTTTGGTATGAATAGGTACGGTAAGGTGTTTAGGCATAACTTGAATAATTTGCAGTTCTTAGGTACTTAAGTACTAACTACTTGCTATCAATTATGTATGTACATTGTTTTCAAAGGGAGGGTCCCTTTACACCTTATATATCTATGTAGGTACCCACTCTAAACGTTGGTATTATGAAATGCTGTTCCGATACAACATTCCCTATTTGATATGCGGGTTAGTACCCGCACACAACATTTCCTTTCGCCATAATCGAGTATCTAGTGATACTCGATTATGGCGAAAGGAAATGTTTAAGGGCAAACAGGTCGAGCAAATTAATTCGTCAGTTTTGGTATGAATAGGTACGGTAAGGTGTTTAGGCATAACTTGAATAATTTGCAGTTCTTAGGTACTTAAGTACTAACTACTTGCTATCAATTATGTATGTATGTACATACATGTAGTAAGGAGTTATAATAATGGTTCACTATTAGTTAAAGTCTTTGTTTGAAAGATATAATTACCGGTATGTATTCTAGATATACAAGGTGTAAACAGACTCTTCACGAAGCCGTCAACCAAGCATTATGTATATCAAACTAAGTAACTTTACGCAAAAATTAGTGCTGGGAAACGACTTTTTTTTTTGGGCTGAAAAATCACGTTTCTCAGTAGGACTCAATGTAACGCACTCAAAACATTGTGCTGGTGGATGGATTAAATAATAAGGGTGCCCTGGAGGTGTTTAAAGTAAAAATCTTACATTAAAAACATGTATTAAAAAAAAAAACTTGTGAAAAAGTTGGAACTTTGACCCCCAATATCTCCGTAACTAGAAGGTTCCCAGGTATGGTGTAGAACAAAAAAATGATCGCAATGACGGGTAGAACAAGTGCCTTTCGGCTTCGTTAAGAGTCTGTTTACACCCTTTAGGTGGATACGGTGTTTTATAGTTTTATAGTACTTATTTAAAACTCTTTTCCGTGTTCAATGCTATTTTTGGTTATAATTACAAAATAATAATGATTAGTCTACCTAGTGGTATCCATTGCGCAAATTACACCTACCCACTAGGTACCTATGAGTCATAAATATGTTTGTAGTTTACATTAAAAAAACGATTTAGACAAAGAATCTATAGTACACACACGTTTTAATCTCGTGTAATCAAGGGTGAGTGTATAGCCATCAACCGGGTACAAATCCAGATTCTGGACTGGACTAAGAAGAATCCAATATCACTGCCCGATCTGGGAATCGAACCCAATACGTCTTGCTCAGCAGTGTAGATCAACGAGACAGTCTTGTTGTTGCCTGTTCTTGCATGACCGACACGCTAGTGACCCCGTGTAGGTTACCTACGTTAGTGAAGATGAAAGGAAAATCGATAGCCCTGTCACCAATTTTAGAACAGTTCTTGATCGACTTTCTTTGATCACTTTTATACAGGGTGTAAACAGACTCTTCACGAAGCCGTCAACCAAGCGTTCTGTACATCAAACTAAGTAACTTTACGCAAAAATTATTGCTGGGAAATGCCTTTTTTTTGGGGTGAAAAATCACGTTTTACGGTAGTACTGAATGTAACGCATTCAAAACATTGTGATGATGGATGAATTGAATAGTACGGGGGTCTTGAATAGTGAAGGTGTCTTATGTAAGAAAATAATACATTACAAACATGTATTTAAAAAAAAACTTGTGAAAAGTTGGTACTTTGACCCCAATATCTCCGTAACTAGAAGGATCCCAGGTATGGTCTGGAACAAAATAAATATCACAATGACGGGGAGAACAAGTGCCATTCGGCTTCGTTATGAGTCTTTTTACACTCTTTTGTTGCTATACTAAACGGGGTGCTTGACCACTTAACATATTATTATGAATTTCTTTCTAACACTCAACGGCACCTCAAATACCGAGTCTTGTGCCGAGCCTTTTTGCCAAATCATAATAACAGACACACATATTGATATTGACATTGTTTTTGTACTCTATCAAAATGCTGTCCTACTTGACCCAAAGGACTGGTAGAGAATGCCTATCCTACCACTCATGTACATGAAGTTTAAATAAATAAATAATAACAGATTGCCAATATAAATTCTTTTTCAGTACATTACATTAAGCCAAATGTACCTAAAAGGGCGAATTACCTTGACTTTCCCACATAATTGTGACACTTTCCCATCTAACCAACACCCACTGGGCTCGCGAGGTTAGTTACAGACGTACGGTCCACTCCCACTTACAGACAGAAGGCCTGTGTCCCAGCAATGGGGATCATTCATCATCTGCCCAGCCTTTCCCATTTTTTTCCTTTTTCGTAAGTAATACCAGTATTTTACATGCAGCGCTTAAATTACGTCGATCTGACACGAAGTCCTTCCATATTCCCCTTGGTTACACTGATTGTCAGATTTTTGGCGCATCTGACTACCCGTAATGACTGTTAAAGATCTACGAATGCCAGCGGGGATCAACGGTTTAACGTGTTTTCGTGGGTACAGAGGGTCTCGGTATGTAGTGGATCACCCATCCATGGGCCGACGTGAACGTGCGTTGCTTCGCCTTGAAGATAAAACCATTAGTCAAAACACTGTTGACTGTTTACATTATGACACTTTCTCCTTTTCGGTTTCCAGGCATCTACGGCCTCCGCTCGTTGCTGATGGATGACCACAAAGCTGATCTGCCGACGATTGATCCGGATGAGGTCTGCCTGATCCCTTACTCCAGTGGAACTACTGGCATGCCGAAAGGTGTGATGCTGACGCACAAGAACCTCGTCAGCAACTTGAAACAAACGCAGTGCCCCAAAATTATGAAGTATAACGGAGAGAAAGGTAATAGTATGGAGATAGATACAAAACACATTAAAAACTAAGTTGTTGTTGCGTTTTTTTTGGGCCTCGGCTATGCATAGATTTGTATGATTTGTGTGTTGTTGGAAGATAATTAGGGCAGCAGCTTGATCACAGGCAATTTGATGAAGTTTGACGGAGCGGATAAGCTTAGATTTGGGTTTTAGAAGGCAACTCGTAGGAGGTCAATATCAAGCTAAAATTCGATGGTTGACTTACTTAGTTAATGAATTGGAACGAATCTGACGATAAAAAAATGATGTTCGATATATGTAATAGATAACATTATAACGTTATCACAAATCAGGTAAAAGCGGATATACTACGGGGGAGTACAAACCTATTTACCTGCGTAATTATGGTCTAACAAAAAGCAGTAGGTATTTCGTAATGATTATTATAATCTTGTTTGTAATTTTGGAAATAAAACATACTTACATTAAAATGAATGACGCTCTAATATAAAAAGTTTGCATATTAATTATTTAAATATTATACAAACTTAGAAAATAACAATTCTACAAACTCGTTCTAGGTAAAGGCGATGTGCTCCTTACCGTACCGCCTTTCTTCCACATTTACGGTTTCAACGGAATCCTGAACTACAATCTCAGACTCGGATACCATGTCGTTACAATGCCTAGGTGAGTAAACACACAGCATCTAAAAACATTACCCTCCCTTTGGCATGTACTGCAGTCGGGAATAAATTAAAGTTCATCAATGACATGAAAAGTAAATGCTCTCCCATTTAATTTTTCATGGCATTGAAGGTAGTTTGCAAAACAGTTTGATTTATCTACTTCTAGTCTATGGTTATGGCAGCCCCGGATCTAGGGAGGGGGGGCAAACCGGGGCACCCGCCCCGGGCGGCACTTTCAGGGGGTGCCAAAATCATAATATAGTATGATTAAAAATAAAAAACATGCTCCACAAAGCGCCTAGCAAAGGTGCCACACAGGCCCACACCACACCCAAGTGAACTTGTGGATTCGAGATGCCTATTTCAGATTTGTTGTGTCAACAATTGACGTCTTTTTACTGAAATTGACGTCGTTTAGCTATTAAAAAAAAAAAAAAAATTACATTTTATTTGAACTAATTTGATTTTTCCATTACAATACCGCCAAAAGTGGAGAGATTTGGAAGAGACCTACCCTCAGCATTGGGTGGCCAAGGGCTGAAGAAGAGAGAGAGAGAGAGATTTCTCCATTTTAATTTACCGTACCTCTTGTACCTTATTTATGCAAATAAATGTTTTTTTTTGGTCTCAAACGCTGGAGGGGGACGCCACTATCAAGTTTCTGCCCCGGTTGGAAAAAAACGTAGATCCGGGGCTGGGTTATGGTTAGTCAAAAGTAGAGAGGGCAGTGAACCTATTCCATATTCAAATCCATTATTTATACTTGATGTTATGACTTTTGAAATAAATATCAACTTATTAAATGTGTAAATTAGGTTGATTTCTGAATGACTAGCACTATTGAAAATGTTTTGTTTTTATTATAACCCAAACTGAATTTTGTCTTAAACAATGTGTTATTTAAGCTTTTTTTCATGTTTGGAAACTAAATTACGAACGCATGAAAAATTATCCACACCTACACTACACCTATCCACTTAACAATTTAATTTCCTTCTTCCAGGTTCACGCCCGACGATTACATTAAATGTCTAGTGGAATACCAGCCGACAACGTTGTTCGTCGTGCCCTCACTCCTGGCTTTCTTGGCGACTCATCCTTCGGTCAAAAAGGAACATCTGCAATGGGTAGAGACCATCATGGTGGGCGCTGCACCAACTACTGACAGCATGCTGGAGAAGTTCCTGTTGAAATGCGAGAAGACTAAAGACCAAATCAAATTGTTGCAAGGTTTGTCTTGTTTCAAACTCTTGGGTAGACCCGGACATGGTCTACCAAAGAGTTTGCTTTCTACTGGTAATTTTAACCCTAACATCAAATACAGACATACAAGTGGAGTGGCCTTGAGCCGCTTGCTTGGCCATTGCCACTTTGTTTTCTAACTCGAAGTCTCACATCAATTTGCTAAATGCCAATGAACTGCTAATGTGAGGTTATTGGGCAGAAACTGATTCAGAGGCCATAAATCTTTTAAAACATGTTTGTCCTTATTAGGGGTAAGATAAAAGAACACTTCTGAGGACCGCAATTGGGGACGCCACCTACGGGATTCAAACTGCTTAAGTCATTCAATGTAACATTCAAAAATAATAAAAGCGATACTATAATATCTTTCTGACTGTTGTCCCCAGGTTATGGCATGACAGAGAGTTCTCCTGTCACTCTGATGACGCCCTACTCGTACCCGTACAGCAAAGTGGGCTCGGTAGGGCAGCTGGTGCCGAGCACACAGGCTCGCGTGATCTCCATCACTACGGGAGAGATGCTGGGACCACACAAGTCTGGAGAGTTGTGGTTGAAAGGACCACAAGTGAGTATAGCCTTCTTTGTTCAAATGCTAAAATATTTTATGGTGAATAGTTCCTAGGGGATCACTGCTCCTATTCGCATTGATTGGGAATCAAATTAGTACTTACCAAAATTTTCTGGGTGAATATTAATGGTTTTAATGGGAATAGGCCAGTGTTATTTGATATGCAATCATGCGCCTTTTATATTTGGTGCAAAGATTAAAACCTGAAAGAAAAGTTTTTTTTTGCCGTGTTATGCGATGATAATTTCTATGATAATAATAATGCGGATGACGTTATTTAACGTTATCTATCGGTGACTAACCATCAATATTTCTCCAGGTAATGAAAGGCTACTGGAAGAACGAGAAAGCTACAAAAGAGACCGTAGACAGCGAAGGTTGGCTGCATACTGGTGACGTAGCGTACTACGATGAAGATTTCTATTTCTACATAGTTGACCGCACCAAAGAACTCATTAAGGTTAAGGGCAACCAGGTATGTAGACGACATCTGTGCTATTAGTCTAAATATATCTCCTTGCAAAATTACTGGGACTTTGCACTTTGCAGATCTATGCCTATTGATTGGGTCAACTGTGTGGTTTGACAGTAAGTGCGTCTGCGCATTGTTAGGTGATTGTTATTGGATGGCGTAGACGTAAAAATATCAATAATTACCCCAAAATTGTCAAGTTTACCATAAAAGATGACGTAACCAAACCGTTAAATTAGAACCTCCCATTAAATTTACAGATAGAACCATAACTCCATGCTTGTATTTTCTGAAGCGATAGGCAAAAATGTGGGTACACCCATTTTTCGTCAGTTGTGTTCCAAGTCCGATGAAAAAGAGGTCTAGCTTATTACCGGTAAACGGGCACAAAAATAGACATAATTATACCTTATTTATCTTTTTTTTTATTCCACAGGTATCGCCGACAGAAATAGAAAACATAATCATGGAGATTCCAGAAGTGGCAGATGTCGCCGTGGTAGGAGTACCAGACCCTCTAGCCGGCGAGGTCCCTAGAGCGTTCGTAGTCCTCAAGCCCAAACAGAAACTCACCGACAAAGATGTTTGCGACTTAGTCGCTAAGAAACTCACGAGATATAAGCACCTTGACGGCGGCGTAGTATTTTTAGAATCAATCCCAAGAAACGCTGCCGGTAAAATTATGAGAAATGAACTCAAAGTTCTTGGTAATAAGACACGTTAGTTACCTGTACAGATCAGAGATGTTATGGATATGACATTTCGGATCTGGATACGGATATAGGAATAAAACTATATCGGTTTCGGATACGGTTACTGATATGTAATTATTTCGGATTATCCGTTAGTTTCGGATAGTTTCGGTTACGGATATAATAAAAAAACTAACTAGTTATGAAAGAGGTTATGTTATAACTAGAAATAACAAACAAACTGCAAGATTCACAAGGGGCGCGAGCGGTGAAACAAAAACCTGTCCAAAACATGTCGTTTTATTTAGACTACGCCCTTATACATACAAAACTATCCGAAACTTGTGAAACGGATACGGTTACGGATATATTTTTATTTCGGATATCCGATAGTTTCGGTTACGGTTACGGAGCTCCATAACATCCCTGGTATAGATGAGTATTATGCACCTAGTATTTTTGTAAAATTATAGTTCTAAGTGAGGTTTATTTTTACGTAGATTTATAGGACTGAATTGTTAATATGTAATTTAGTATAATTAAGATTTATTCCAACACCTACTGTATGTACCTATGTAAATAGATATTTTGTTCTACAATAAATCTTTATTTTTTTTAGTTCAGTGTCGTTTTGTATCACCTAGTAGAATTACGCTCTCACTGCTTCGTTATTTTTTACCCGTGTTACCGCCAGTATGTGGAATTCACTGCCGGCTTCTCTGCTTCCCGATCATTATAATCTAGATCTCTTCAAAGGTCAAGTGAATCGGTTTCTTCTAGGTAGGTTAGTGTGCTCCACCTAAGGCCGATTCATCGCTTCTCATCAGACGAGTTGCAGCCAAACGCAAGCCTATTTAGTACAAAAAAAACACAAAAGTTTACTTTTTTTTTTTTTGATGCCGTTCGTATCACTTTCATGAAATGATCATTTTATTGTACAGACGCCAGCACATCAAGCTACCCGAAACTGTCAGATTTTCCCAATCAACCTTGAACCTAAACTTTTGACATTAAAGTCGAAAATCTATTGAAGAAATCTGACAGATTGTAGTAGCTTGATGTGCTGGCGTCTGTACGTCAATTTTCTTGCTTCCTCAGATATTTTCTATCTGGTAACAGTAGACTCGAAAAGCATTATAAATAAAAAAATAAAGGTACATTTTTAGACCAAACAAATTACATGCATTTTTTTTTGTAAATTTGGCAAACTTTCGCTTCCCGCTTGTTTCTTCCCATAAAATTATCCTTGGACGAAAAAGTCGTAGTACGGCATAAAACATTTGGTCACTTTCATTCATTTTTATGGACAACTCACACTTGAACAAAAAATGAAATATGCCAAAATTGATTTCATAAAAAAGAGATAGTTTAGTTTACTTTTTAATCCCATCATAAAATTTAACTGTGCATGTAAATCAGACCCCGCTTGTCTTTTAAGTTTCAACAATTTTCTGGCCGAACACACTGAATTCCATCATATTTTTACAGATGCTTCCCAGCGTTCTACGACGGGTTGTGTTGGGATTGGCACTTACCACTCTCAATACAAAATTGTGCAAAAAATTAAACTTCCTCCGGAGACTTCTGTTTTTACAGGAGAATATTTTGGCATTTTAAAAGCCATTGAATACAGTCGGATATTTAAGCTCAAAAAAGTTATAATTTTTTCAGACTCTCTAAGTGCTCTTCTAGCCATCAACAAATCCCCACTGGCACATAAATCCCAGTTACCCATAATTTATTTAATAAGAGAATTTGCGTATAGAACCTTATCGCATGGGTTCCAGCACATGCTGGAATCGAGGGCAATGAAGTGGCGAATTCTCTCGCCAGTGAAGCGGTGCAGTGTGGGGACATGGTTCCATATAAAACTTTCGGCTCAGATATTGTTAATTTACCTAAAACTTTTCTTTTGGAAAAATTTTTAGGGCTAAGTTTGGCAAGATGGAGACCTCCGTCATCGTACGGATGAGACTCGGTCACGTTTGTTCTCCAGCTCATCTTGCCAAACTTAATATAATAAATGATCCCAGTTGTTCGTGTGGCACAGATGTGGGCGACTTGAACCACATTCTTTTCTCCTGTCCTCTATATGACCGTTCTTCCTTTCTCAGTAACCTATTGTCTCTCCGTATTCCTTTTCCTACTTCACAACTTTCTTTATTGTGTACAAATAGTATACCTGTATATAAATGTATAGCTTCATTCATTACCATTAATAATATTAAATTGTAATATATTATTATACATTTTTTTCGTCAACTTATTGTATCTCACCATTCATTATTATAGTTGGTTATAATCCTACTGATCCTATATCCTAAATTCCGTTTCAAATAATATTAATAAATTCCAGTTTCCCTACCTTTGTCTCCTACACTAAAATCTAATTATATTAACATGACATTGGCTAAATGCACAAACCGTGCGAAGCCAAAAAAAAAAAGATAGTTTCGTCAGAAAGTTTCCCGGTATCTTTTATGGATTGGGATTTCCGCTTTGTTGTCAAAATCAAAAGTAACACCTGTATACAAAATCCCGATGACTGTCAGGTAGTAGCCCAATAGACACATAACTCACTTTTCAGTGGAGTACTGATTGGTGAACTGAACACCGTCTTCCTACCTCATACCTTTCAACCTACCATCAATACAAACAAATGTATGATATAAAATCTTCTAAAGCGATGGCGAAGATTGCAACTTGTAGTAAGGCGACCTATACCTTGCTCGTGACCCTTATGTGTCGTGAGCTGTAAATGCAACGCTTTTTGGCAAGGTCATGTTTGAGATCAACAAACGTCATATATTAATCTGAAGACCAACATCACAGAGTTTTATGTGTTATTTAATGAGGAAAGTGTGAAATTAGTTGAAGAAGAAAACATAGATTTAGGAAATTGATTCATTATTTATTCTTCTCATATTACATTACAATAGTATAAAATAATACTAAGTTACAATCATTCATTTTCATTTCAATCAAAATTTTACCACAAAGCACTTACAAAATCATAGCTTTTTGTGGACAGCTATAATACTTCCAGTTCAAAGAGGCTGAAGGTTGCAAGGAATATGAACTACTACAAGATTAATAATAGGGAAACTAAACACAGATGAGATTGTTCATAGTGCCTAGAAAAATTCGTTTACTTTTCTACTTACAAACTAACAGTCACAGAATAAAAAAGTATTTGAAATGGTTGAGCCAACTAATTAAGACTCTTTCTCTTTGTTCTGCTCTATCTCAGTATTATCAGACTTAATTTCTTCGATAATCTTTACTGGTTCTTTTTTTACTGGTTCTTCAGGTACCTCTTGAACCTTGGGGCTTTCTGCAGGGGGTTGAGGTAGCTCAGAATTAACATCAGATATTGAGTAATTATCTGATTGCATTTCAACTTTAGAGGAAACTTCCTCAGTAGGCCGTTCAGGAGTAGTTTCAGGTGTTAGTTCAGGTGTTGGTTCAGATTCCTTAACACTGCTTTCTTCTGAAGCAGTGTCTGAAGGGGTATCTGATTGGTTGGACTCTTCTTGCACATCTATTTGTCTCTCATCTGTCTTAGGAGAATTGCTATTTCCATCAGTATTATCACTTGATGATGAACTTTCCTCACTTGATGTGGACACTTCAGAAATTAGTTTGGGTTCATTGTCTTCTTTTGTTGTGGAATCCGAGCTGTTTTCATCCATAGCTACAGGTTGTGGTTCTGTCACAGGTTTAGTAGGCTCTGTGCTTGGAGCTTCCTTTTCAGCCACAGGCTCACTTGTTTCCTCAACTTTATCTATTGATGATTGCTCAGTTAACCTTTGCTCTGTCATTTCAGCATCCTCAACTTTTATTTCTGGAATGATTAATGCAGGAGGAGGAATTTCAGGCTTCATTTCAACATCTACTTTAGGTTCCTCTTTTGGAGTTGATGAAGTGGTTGCTTCAACCTTAGGCTCCTCGGTGGATACAGTTGCTTGGGGACTGGGCTCAGCGATAGGCTTGATTTCTTCCGGTGGTTCATCTGCACTTATGTTAAGCTCAGGAGGTGTAACAGATTCATATTGGGTAGCGACTTTATCTTGAGTATCCATTGGGGTCTCTTGCTTAGCTTTTAATCGAGCCTCTATGTCATCAACAGAGATGTGTGCATCTGATGAGCCCGGCTGAGGCTCTGAGATCTGTGGTTGTTCAGCATTTTCCTTCCAAGACATATCTTCCATTTCAACATCCACATTATACTCGGAATTATTATCTGAACCATTTACAATGGGTTCTACTGGCTCACCATTTTCTGGTTCGGCGTGACGTTGTGTACCCGGTTCCCTGGTGCTTACAACTAAAATGTTCTTTTCGATCGCTCTCATAAACTTATCAACGCGATTGTACTGTTTACGCGGAAATGTGAGTAGTTCACAAATTCTTTGAACTGTGAAGGGGGCAGAGGTGAATGAATCTAAGCGTTCTATTAGGCTATTTTTCATGATGTCATAATTGAATGGATCCACGTTTGGATAAGGTGGAATGTCAATACCTGGAGTTGTTTCGTAGAAATCAGTAATCACATTTAACAATTTTTCTTTGAATAAACTTTTAACCAGTGACCATTGGTAGACTGGATCACCGGTCCGTGCTACGTATGCCAAGTACTCATTCAGCTCCTGTGGGATTGTTTTTGGTTTGCGTTTGGAGAAATCTTCTAGGAAGTGGAATATTTCTTCAGCGTTCTCCATTTTATGAATTAGTATAAAAATTTATTAATCACACACAACACCACACAACAAACCACTCAACCATAACCATAAACAACAAGAGAAATTGTTTTTTAAACAGTGTTCTGGTAAATGGTAAATTGGCTAACAGTACGTAAAACCATAATTTTCATGAATATTTGTTAGATTTGTCTTAGAGTTAGAAACGGTGCAGTAATTCGTTAATTTGGTTTTTTATTTTTAAGTGTTAAGATTTGTCATAGACTGTAGACGCAACCCGCAGGTCCTGTGGACCTGTATAACTATTGACACACAAAGACACGACATTTGAAGAATGACGTTAACGTAACATCTGAGAGTGACATTTTCACTAAAGTGGATTATTTTAAAACAAAAGAAATAATTTTTCAATTTCTACTAAAGTCAATAAATTTATAGCCCGTAGAATCACTCAATAAAAATGAATACTTTGCTACGAAGGAGTATATTTCCAATTTACAGCAATACTTTTAAGTTAACATGTCGTTCATTCGCCGACGCACCGATGAAAGAAAATATCGAAAAAATAGTTAAAAATAATAAAGTGGTAGTATTTATGAAAGGTGTGCCAGATGCCCCAAGGTGTGGATTCAGTAATGCCGTTGTTCAGATAATGAGGATGCACGCAGTACCATACGACAGTCACGATGTCTTGTCGAATGAAGACCTTAGACAAGGTTAGTTTTTAGTGTGAATTCTATTAATACAGTTATGTATCGAGTTTACAATAATACTGTAATCTTTGAAGAGGTTACACACATGATAAGGATTTTGTGTTGACTGCTTTATCATAAAAAGGTCAAGCAATTGACCAATTTGAAAATCATCAACAATGTTATTAAATTGTTTCTATATTATCGTTAGACCAGGGAAGAACACTAACATAAGTACATGTAGGTACGGGGAGCGGGGAAGGGAGGGTCGGGAGGGGAGGGGCATGAGAACCCCCCACGGGGGTGAAATTCGTTAAAAAAGGCATAGATTTTTTTTATGATTTTTTTTAAATGTTCATAATTGTTTTTGGGTTATACTCATAAAAGCTTTAAAATCGGTAATATTATACATACAGGGCACCTGCTTATGAGGGTGGAAGGGGAGAGGAGTACCCCCTACCTGTAGTTTCACTGTTTCAGTCAGACGTATTAGATTTGGATTTGTTGGCTTATGTTTATCAAACCACCAGATTTAGTAAAATATAAAAAATTACTTTTGCCTGCCAAAATTAGTAAATGATCACCAAAATTAATCCCCATTTTAGTGTGAAATTAGAAGCAAAAATAGTTAATGACCACCAGAAATTCAACTGTTATGCTCTTGCATCCGAGTCGAGAGAGACCCAGTCCACGGAGCCCCGCTTTGCGGGGCTCCTACTTCTGAATGGTTTATACTAAAATAACCACGAAGGGTATGACGGGGTCTATTTGCTCATTCAACCCTGCCATACCCTTCTAATCTAACCTATCCGTGTCGGGGTGCCCCAAGTTGGCCTAGGCAAAACTAGTTTGTCATCAACCACCTCATTAAAATTTGGTGCTTATTTCTAAATTTGGTGATCAATTGATATTTTAGGTGATAGATGTTAGTGGTCACAAAGTTATTTAAGACCACGGCGTGTCCGGGTTGACAAAGTCGGTTCTGAATTCATCCTTTTTTTTTTGTAGTTTTATGTGTGGTTTGCTCACTGAACATTCCACACGTATGTTATACAGTATGCCAAAATAGTCTTAGGTATAAACCAGATTAGTCTGTAGTGTGAAATGTCGTCTTTTTCAATACAATCTCATCAATAATTCTACAATTAATATCTCCGAAAATTTTCATTTCCGACGGTTGAAATTTCGCAACTCGTTTTCTTATATTAGTAGGAACCTACAATAAAAATTACAACATCCTAGGTTAATGTACAGATATAAGTGACTAGCCTAATTTCAAGTTTCAAATCCAACAAAGCTTGAATAATGAATATATGAATTTATTTACTAAATGGTGTTCCAACTCTTACCATGACTATACAAATTTGCTACCATGGAAAGTTAAAAATATAAGAGTCACTCAAGTAAATCAAATCCATACCATATAATGATGAAAAGTGATGCAATCTTTGCTTATTGATGTTGTTGCGTTCAAACAGCAGAGAAATCTGTATAATAATTATTTTTTGTTAGGATGTCCCAATGCTGGGCAAAGGCCTTCCCCATATCCTTCCAGGTACTTTTTTCATGCGCCACATCAAAGCTTTTTGTTTTTAAAAATATATTTTCTTTTCAGGTATCAAAGATTACTCCAACTGGCCGACAATCCCACAAGTTTTCATCAATGGTGAATTTGTTGGAGGCTGTGACATAATGCTGCAAATGCACCAATCAGGTGAGCTCATTGAGGAACTGAAAAAGGTTGGCATAAAGAGTGCACTCCTAACAGCGGAAGAATCCAAAAAAGATGCTGAGAAATAATACAGGATGGTTTTTAGACTTTAATATTTTAATAGATATGCATAGGATATTATAATTTATTAATACCTTTCTCATGTGGCTATGTAGTGGAATATTGACACTTCTTCTGATTTTTACTGTTATATGTATTATATAATATTTATTATATAGAATAGTGAATTGCAACTGTATCTTATACTAGCTAGCTGATCTGTATTCTAGTTGATTTTTTCAAATATATGAGCACTGTTGACTCTGTAAATGTTTTTTTTCTTATAAACTTATTATTAAATACTATCCTACTTAGGTAAAATAAAAAATAAAAATGTTTAAGAGCTCTTTATTAAAGTAGCTGTACATTCGAGTTAGTATACTTTTGGGCACATAAGTCATTCTTATTCTACATACGCTGCTGTCTCATTGAAACATAATTGATTGGTTTAACAACGCAGTCATTATTAAAAGACAAAAATATGGCAGATCATTTATTTTGAGTACTCATTCCAATACTCTCACAAACAATAATCATATAAAAATGATAAATAAATAGATGCAGGCAAGCTATGGCAATCTATGATATAAATAATTTGTGTGACACTTCCCTGCAACATTTATAAATTTAGAAAATCTAAAACAATACTCTGCCGACCATCAAATTACTATAATTTCTAATGGCAGTAAATAAAAATTGATCTTGTATAAATAATGTTTGCTTATAAATAAAAAAAAAAATATAACAAAAACATTCTCACAATGTAAATGAGTCTTATTTTGGTGTCACACATTAGTCAAGCCTAACATTAGCACCATTTTTATCTTACAAATATTTTTTTTGTGACTTCCCTGAGAATTTCTTATAAAAGTTAAAAATACCTAATGCTAATGTATAAATAGAGTGTTGTAAACATATAAAATGATTTCTCTGATTTGAGCCAAAAGGTTACTAAACATTAGGAAGGAGTTTTATGGTATGAAAGTTAATGGCATTTTTGGTTTGAACATTGCACATAATAATATTTTAATATAGAACTGTTTTAAAAACTAAATTATTCCACAAAAATTGTTTGCTTTGCATTGACCTTGGTTTAGGGCGATTTCTGAGAGATAGGTCAATGTAAGGGAAATAATCTTTGTGCGCCATTACGTCGCCGCTGGAGCCTCGGGCCGTCGTGTTAGTACTGGGCGCAGTGACCGCGCGTCATTTTAGCTACCCTCCTTGACTGATGACGTGGATGACAGTGTCCTATGATACGACTTCTGCGACCTGCGTCTGAGTAAAAATCATTTCAGTTTCTATAAATATGTCTATTCAACAAAACATGTAAGCATGGTGGGCGTTAGGCAGCGGCCCAATGCCGAATTGGAGGTTTGCCAAATACCATCGTGTGCTCGGGGGATTCGAAAGCCTGGGTGTGTTTTAAATAGTTTATTTAATATTATTTAGTCTAGAAATAAATAAAAAATGTACATTGTCGTCGTGCTGTACCTAAAGGTCGGTTTCACCATAGAGTGCGGTGGAGAATGCCATATAGTCCAGTGCGCCGGCGGGAGCACCGGGGCCGCGGAATGGCGGCATGCGCGCCACGCAGTACTCCGCCTGGTCGGGCGGCAGCTCACGCCTCAGCTCGTCAGCCGTTATGTAGGGCTACACAGTACAACACAAGATATTATATCATCTCCAGTCCAAAAGGTCTCAAAAGTTAAGAGTCTTCAAAGAGCAACTAATTCAAAAGACTTAGGAATTTTGTTACCTTGTCACCGGCTAAGATCCTAAAGCTGTCGATGACTTGTTCAGCGGTGTCTGTGTCTGTGGATTCCCTTGTCATGAAGTCCAAGAACGCATCGAACGACACGTAACCTGCGATTAGAGAAAGATTTATATATTTGTTTATACCAAACATAAAGCAAAATAACAAAGTTACTGACGGACTAAGAAGACCAGCTAAAGAACAACTTGCAAAGCTTTGTAAGAATTTGGTCTGGTTATTCGAAGTTCTGTAGAAAGAAGTTTACCTGTGTTGTTGGGGTCGACAACAGCGAGAATACGCTGGAAGTCGAGTTCTCCCTGCCTGTCCTTGCCGATGCTGTATCCGAGAGACACCAAGCACGATTTGTATTCTTCGGGTGCTAGGCGGCCTGTGAACGAAGTTGTATGTTTTTATTGTGAATTCGACGACGAAGATTACGGAGATCGCAAATAACTGTTAAAAGTCGATCTTTAAAAAGTCGACGAGAAATAGAGTCAAAATTTGGTCCTTAAGAAAAGAAAAGATAGTGGGCTTGTTACCTGCGTTCTTGGTAAATCAAAAGGATTGTAAAGATTTTTCCATTACCGGTGCGGTTTTTGTCGAAGTGGTTGAAGGAGGCACGGAACTCGGTGAGTTGTTCCTGGGTGATGCCCTTGGAGTCGCGAGTCAGGATTTGGTTCTCGACTTCGTTGATGGTGCGGTTGATGGAAGTCAGAAGTTGTTCCCAGCCGACGCGCAGAGTTTCCATTGTGTATTGCGAGTACCTGTAAAAGATGTCGAGGGTTATGATAACTGTGGATGCTTGGTTTATCGGGAATTTGTTATATGTGTAGCTCTTGGTATTGTAGTTTATAAGCGGTGTTTATGCAGATGTTGATTTCCAAATTCTGGATTGGATTGTATGGTGAGTTCTAGTGATTTATGGAAACTAAAGCTGTTTACTTGACTTACTCTCATAGAGACGCCAGTGTTCCAGCGATGGGAAAACTATATAGGTTGAGTATGTTGTTGACTTACCTGTTTTCGAAGATCATGCCCTCCTGCACGGCCTGGTGGATGCGCTCCAGTTCCTCGATATGAGGCTTGTAGGCGTACACACCGGCCTCGTACTCCTTGAGCCGACGCAGTTGGTCTTCCAGAGAGCCCTGATAAAAACAATTGTTTGATTAAAGTAAGGAAGTTGATATAAAAAGTTGGATTTGTTTAGATTAGATTATTCATTCATAGAAAATGGTAACCTCTTGTTATTAAAAGCGAATAACCTTGAGTTACGTAATTACAGAGCAGCTGATATCGATCGCTTAGATAAATGTTATTATTTACCTGCAGACCCATTCCGATAGCGGTGACGGCATCCATTTGCCTTTCGATCCAGGGTCCAACAGCGTTGGCCTTCTCTGCGAACTGGCGCCTGAGAGTCTCATTGTTCTGTTGCTTGCGCAGCTCAGCGGCAAGCGTGTTGTCGCGCTGGGGAACCAGCTGCCTTACGTCTGACCACTTGCGGTTCAGCTCCTGAGGTTTAAAAAGAAAATGGTTAAGATTTGACATGAAATGCCCAAAATTTAAGAAACGGTCTTTGAGCACATCCTTCATCATCCTTGAGACATTATTTTTCCTTATTTGACCCTGCAATTTATCATTCTTGAGTGGGGGATGTTTCTGTAGGCCTCTTGAGGGCGGGCCATAATCGTGAATGTGAATTGTGACATTGGCCAATCTCTTAATCTATTGGCCAATTAAGATATCGATCAGATGATAAATTATTTATACTTGTTTCATATCAAGACCTACACTTATCGAGTCAATTTGTTTGTGATATATTAATAAAGGCAAAACTTACGTGGGCAGTAAGAGTAGTGTAGGGGTTCTCCAAACCACCAGGGATTTGGTGCTGTTTCACGATGGACTCAACCTGGTGCACCAGGTTGACTATCGCCTGAAATGAGAGATGATGTTATTAGAAAATGGCCCCAAATGTTTTTGTAATATATCTTCAAATGATTATGGTTTTCTTGGGTTTTTTGTATCTCAATTAACTTCGAGCTTATCAGTAAGCAGTTGTATATTTAGTGCAAATTAAGGATAAACATTATTCTATTTTACCTGGTATTCTTTGTCAGCCTCTCCGAGGGTGGCCTTGAAGCGAGCGTGCGCGTCCATGAGTCCGGAGATCTCTTCAATAGTGTGGACGATGAACATGTCCACGAGATCCTCCCGGGTGCCATCCAACCTGACCAGGAAATGAGAAGGATTAATTACGATAGTAAAGTAGAAAGGAAACGAACCAAACAAATGGCCGGCTAGTAGTAAAAATTTAAAGATGGTGATCATTTAAATTTTTTGATTCGGTTGAATGACATAATTGGGATGTGTAAAACAAATATTACTTGATTCTTTAATTTGATCAAAGTTTTGGTACTCAATTATGTCCTGGAACCTGACTTCAACGATGAGGATTTGAAGTAAGTACCGGCGCTGAGCTAACTCGTTAGTTCTTCTTAGCGAGTCGATGGCAAATTTTTATTAGATATGTTAGGCCCAAAATTCAGCTACGCGAACTCCGCTCGCTGATGCAGTCATAAGATCGTCAAGTACTCGTTGCTACTGTGGGTACATACCAGTTGTTGAAAGGCGCAGCGCGCTTGGCGAACTCGAGGTGCAGCAGGTCGATCTGCTCCAGCACGCGCTCGGCGTCGTCCAGCGCGTGGCGGCGGCGCTGCGTCAGCGCGCCCAGGCGGTCCCACTGCGAGCAGATGCGCTGGCAGCGAGCGTTCACACTCGCCACGTCGTGGTACTCCAGGGTACTGAACAAGAGAAAGGCTCATGGTTAAAGGGCTGAGTATAGAGTGCTAGCCAATGGGAAGCACTGCGTCATCGATAAGCAGTGCTACTGCCAACCAATTAGAATGTGATCTGGTCGTACTAGCACTTTTGCCGAATAATATCAGCTGATACAAGATTTAATTCAGCGTCATTATTCAAAAACAATTCAGTCACAACGTGTTTGAATTGAACAGAAACGATAGACCGTATGACTATTTTTTTTCCGAAATAATATATTCGGTTCCATGTGTACTAAAATTAGACTTTTAGTACAGTCATGTATTTCGTTCAGAAATACAGTTCAATTCATCTATATCATTTGGTTGGTTTACTTGAGTTCCTGGGCAATAGCGGCGATCTGCTCGACGCGGTCCTGGTGTGCGGCGAGGTCTGACTCGAAGGCCTCGTGCTTCTTCTTCAGAGCCTTGATGTCGTACAGCTTGCATTGACGGAAGTCCTGAGATTGCAGCATCTCCTCCTTGCCTGGAATTTTAAGAGATTCGATTTTGACAATTGTGTTTTGTAATATGTGTAGAGTTTTTGTTCGATGGATTTCGATATTTGGATTTCGGATAAAGGGAATGTATCGTATTTGCTAACATAATAATTTGGTGTCCTAGATGGTGTAGCTTTATTGTGTGACATTACTTCATAGGTAACAAAAGATTGTTTGTTAATTTCTGTCTTTGTCGTTTCATCGTTTGTAACATAATATTACGAATTCCACAATACTTGCATACAATACGTGAGTAAATGTTATCGGAAGAATTTTGTACCAACCTCTGGTCCAGTCCTCGTGGATGTCGGCTTTGTGCTTGAACTTCTGGGCCAGGTACTCAAGACGCTCAAGACGCATCATTTCGCTCAGCAGCCATTCTTCGAAGGCCTTCTCCGAGATCTCCAGGCCCTTCCAAGCTCCGGCGATGTCCTTGAAATATAACCAGTATCGATTAGATTTGTTCTTGGTCCCAAAAGAAGTCTTGGTCTTTCAATACACAATTGGATGGGGTTATAAGACCAGAGTAAGAGCTGATGAGAATAATGACTTCTTTATTGGAAATCTTTCTTGTAATCAATTAACGAAGCTTTTATTGTGATAGTTGTTTGGATGATGATGATACTCACAGAGACCATCTTGCCTTCGGTGGGCATGTACGCGGGGCGGTTGCTCAGGCGGAGCTTGGTCTGCAGAGTGTTGAAGTTGGTCTCCAACTTGGCCTTCTGCTCTACACGTGGCGGCTTGTGCTTACGCCTGAATGCAGAGAAAAATAGTTGCTTAATAGACTTCTTTTGCTTGGTTACATTATCGCCGTTTCGAGAATTTTATGCTACAGGAAACTTCTTTTTGTAGTTCAACTGGGATTCAAAAATTATATTGTTATCATTGGCTTAATTTGTTAAAATTTTATTGTATATCTGAGCTATCAAACTGTAATGAGTTCTCCAAAATCCCAAACGATATTTACCTGTAAGTACGGTAGTCTTCCAGTTTTTTCTGGCAACCGGCAAGAGAGTTGTCGGTTTGGCGGCTGTTCAGCCAAGGCATGGTACGCCTGATCCAGTCCAGCAGCTATAAAATTTTAAACCGATTAATGTTTACTGCAACATAAAATATTTTAAGTATAAAACAGCGCGAGAGTGCATTTCGAGGTATGAGCGAGAGTCGAAACATGTGTCGCTTTAGATATTTTACGGAGCAGTCGTCAAGGAGGATTCGATCACTATATCTTAGCTATCCGTTCTCTCTGCGTGGTTGTCCATTTAATCATTTTAGTCTGATTCTTTTTGGGATCAAAATATCGCGCTGTTTTGTTATGTAAATAGTGGGATACTTACATCACTGGCAAGACGCTCATACTCTTCCATGAGGCGTTCGTTCTCCTGGTTGACTTTGAGAACTTTGCAAATGCGGTTCGCGGCAGTCTCAGCCTGTGGGTTGTACATTGGATATCTTTTAGATTTATGTAATATGTTTGTCGATTAAACTAGGTAGGTATCACTAGTTTAACGACAAGCTGATATCGTTATTCATTTCATTCATCTGATTTGTAAACTCAATTAAGCTTTTTAAAACACGGAGCATAAGCTGTTCAAAAGAACAATTTTCACCCCAAATTCAAATTTTATCAACTTTTCTTGAATTGGTTCAGAAAACTGCTAATGCAAATGCATTTATTTGAAGGTTCAGATGATACAAACCTTTTGAGCGCCAGAGAAGCAATGGTAGTATGAAGAGACGTATGTCATGACCGCACGCTCGTCCGGCATCGCTGTGTTCTGCAGATCTGACAAGCGGCACGCAAGCGACATCGTGTTAGTTCTCATGCGATGTATCATGAATTATTCCCTACTAGAATGCTCGTGTTTTATCTTTTGGAAAACAACGTCGTTAACATTAACGTCCTCGTTTGCTTTGGGTATTCAACGTATTGATGGTATATTACTGATCTTAATGGAATATAGTACATATTTGAATTTGTTTTTGGTCGAACTGGCATCTCTAAAATACAACAGACCTGTGCCTGTTGTATAATACGCTGAAAAACTTCGTGGTTCGACAACCCGCATTGTCTTATCACATTTAATGAATAGTACTTGAAACAGGAAATTAATTAAAGTAGTGCTAATTGGCAGTGTTCAACTGAACATCTAGACAATCAAGTAAATTACTTATTTGAAAGGAGTTGAAATAACTGCGAATTACAAGGGCGATTCATTTAGAACACAAGCATTCTTTCGTTTGATATCAATAAAATACTGTATGAGTTAACAACATAAAGCTTACTTTTATAAAAAAAAAGACGTTTGTAGCACATTTCATAATTGTTTAGGTACAAGGTTTGATGCTTGGGATCGGTATAACAATAATATGGTTATTTTTTGGTTCTTACATATCATAAAATATATTTTGGAGAATTGGCATTTCTGGATCACGTTTTTGGCAAGGATAATAGTTGACCTCGGAAGACCTTTCTGCACTTTCTCGGTACATCAATGGGTAGATATGATGACCAAAGACTGACTGATGGACGGATTTGATCGAAAATATGAACTTATCGCCACATTTTTTCATTCCCCACCGATGCGATGTTACAACTAGTCTGGGAAATTCTTCCGAGGTCTTTATTAGTTTATCAACACTGACAGTTGGAGCTTCTTTGACATAAAGCGAGGCACTCATCATGCTATAAGTTACACACAAAGGCCTGGCGTTAGGGTTCGGTGTCAAATGGCGGTAACGACTGGCGGCCATTTTACATTTGCTTAGTACCTGTTGCGCGCCTTGGAAGGCGTGGTAGTAACACGACACATAGGTCATAATGGCGCGCTCATCCGGCTTTGGTGTGTTTATTAAGTCTGTAATATCCAGTTACAAAATATATATTTGGTTCATTTTTTGATGATCATTTAGAAAATATTGAAATGCGGCAAAATTGGCAATAAAATGTCACGTAGAGTTCCATATCCCTTATTAAGAAATGAGGACAGGAGCCATGAGCCCAGACCTTGACAGTAGTTGCTCTTGTCAGTACGTTCTACGTTGCATAAATCTTGAGCGAGAAGCATAGCATGCGTGTCTTACCGTCGGGGTCCAACATGCGGGGGATGTCGAGATACTTCTCGGCCACATCGAAAGCCGTGTTTAAGTTCTCTAGAGGATTGTCCTTGGACAATTTGCTGTAGTCGATGAGGTCGGGCCTGTGCCTGTGGATCAGGGCACAGAAGGCCAGACCGTCCTTGAAGGACAGGTGGAAGTTCTGGACATTCACATTCTTGTATGGGGCTGTCTTGCGTTGGCACCAGAGCAGCAGACCTTCCTGTTGAGCGAGAATTAAAATTCAATTAATGAACAATGATACAAAGGAAGTTGGTGGCTTTATCAACAAAATTGTCGTCCGTTGACTGTGATTGGAGAAATGTAAGTGTATTCTGAATAATCAGAAATGAGTGCCTAACTGCTATGAAATTGCATCCTTATTTAACGATAGAAACCAAGTTTGTAAATTGAATCTTAGGTATATGTGAAAATATGCATTGCGAATTACATTTATATTCGCATTATTACTGTCGATGACTAATTTCTGTAACCTACACAAGTGTGTGATTATAGAATTATTGAATCGTGTGAATTATCAATATGGTCGATAGATTGTGGCCCTTGTGGGTTTACCTTGGCGGTCATTTCTTCCACTGAGATGTCCTGGATGGCGAACCGCAAGATAATGGTCCAGATCATACCCAGGGTCATCTTAAGGTTGCCATCGACGATTTCTTCGGCACCAATGGACACCAATTTCACGCCTGTAAATAGAAGTCAGTTGCCGTAATTTTAGCTGATAATCCTACAAGATTTAACCTATGAAGTAAACTAATCTGTGATATTGGTATTTGTAAAACTACGTTATTGCTTTCAGATGTTTTATTACTAATGTTATCTATCTATCTAATACTTTAAACGACCTATTCTTGTATATATGTACCTATATATATATTCTGAATCTCGGAAACGGCTCCAACGATTTTCATGAAATTTAGTATGTAGGGGGTTTCGGGGGCGATAAATTGATTGTTTAATATATATAAATATATAAATTGGTTTCATTTATAGATAACGTCAAAAAAAAAAACGAGCAAAGCTCGGTCATCCAGGTACTATTTGTAAACAGTCCAGCCTTCCTTTAACACAGTATGTAAGTATGTTCTCAGTATTACCTGTTGGCGTCAAACCATTGAACCGTATTTGGATGTTATAAAAATAATAGTGTTTGCTTTTAAAGAATCGTGATTGAGTTAGTTCTTTATGCGGTTACGACTCACAGTGCACACGTAGGTAACACGTATTACAAAGAAGGATAATTCTTGATCAACATATTGAACTTTTCTAGTAGACACCTAGTCTTTGTCCGAAATTTCAAACTGCCGATTCTTGTAACTTGTCACTGTGGCGAATTTCATCATTACTAGGTCTTAGTTATTAGTATGGACTAGGTGTTTAGAATCTTAGCTCGTTAGCTACCACTCTACCAGGTACAGTTTTATAATGTCTATTTTAACAGTACCTAGAATTAAATCGTGTCGACATAAACTGTACTTAGGTATACAGTTTTATGTACCTCTGAATCATAAAATATATTTTTGTAATTACTGGGTATACTATTTATTTTCTGCCAAAAATTAGGCTGTTTCCATGTTTTAAGTATTGTTTGGATCCTCTTGTCGTTTTTGTTTCTGGAGGATGCATTATCTCCTGTTTTTGTTTGATTTAGAACATAGCCGATATAACATTTGATAGTCTAGAAACATGACGAGTCCAGTACTGTTTTTTTAAGTTCTAAGAACTTCTTTACCTTTATTTTCTAAAAGCCAGGACCGGCTGTATCATGTTTGGTTATAAAATACAATCATTGTATTGAATACCGCAATGAGTGTAGGAGTAATGCGGACGGGTTTTGAGCAAATCGCAAACGAAAAACTAGTATTGAGTAATAAGTTTACTTGAATTGCCCATTACGAACTGTACTAGCCTACAAATGCGACTTTATGCATTTTTGGACTAAATGGCAAAATGCGCAATACCTTGTTTGTAAACGCTTCGTTATCTAGATCAGATGCAATTACGGACATACCGTCGATAAAGATTAAGCATTCAGAAGAGACTTTCAGTAGATGGCCACTCAAAGATATTGATTGTTAATTAATTAAAAGCAATATAAATTCGATTCATAATTCGTTGTATCAAGTAAGTGTAGTAACGAAAACACTATATCTAATTTATATCCAATTTTGACTTGGCTGATTTCACTACAAATCCTACATGTGATAGTAAATGCATAAACCAATAATTATAATCTACTGTATAATCTTTTCACCTTTAGAGGCAATGAAGTCCAAAGCCTTGTTGACGTTAGCGATCTTGTGGAAACGCATTTTGCCGCGGTCGGGCTTGGGCAGGGTCTCGCCGGAGATGACCTCCAGGAGTAACATGAGCTTCAACCCATTGCGGAAATCCTCCTCGATGTTCTCGATACCAGTACCGGCCTTCCTAAGGTGGCTGTTGCACCATGCTGTGAAGGTCTGAAAGCGAAAGTAAGAATTGTATGAGCATTTGTTTACATAGCAGGGAAGGTGACAGAGTCGTGTTTCGTAATACCTAGCCAATGTTTGTTCATAGAATTACTTGCAATTTGTAAGCTATGCATTCAAATTGCGTGTTCAATATTTTGGTGATGTGTGCGTGCGTAACAAATTGTAAGTGTTTAGAAAATACGAGTACGATTTACATTTTAATTTGCTCCAGCAAATTAATCGGAAATACGACATTGGACGAATACAAGTGCCGTTAATCAATACTGCAGTTGCATCAGGTAGGGGAGCGGGCGGCCGAGGGGTCCGACCCTCTCGCACTGCCAAATTCGCCGCCGGTTATTAGCACACGCCACAGTGGGTTTGCAATTTCGGCTCAAAACTGTGGAAACGGGAATGTCTGTTAACTATGAATATTGTCTGTGAGAGTTCTATGAGTATTTTAGAATAAATTAGAACAATACAAGCTCAGATTTAAGAAATTTAGTATTCCATGTCCATCGCTTTGTTCGTTGAAGGAATAATGTGAAACACAAAACATTTTAAAAATTCCTTTGTTTTTAAAACCAACTAATCCGGTGTGTGTTTAAAAATTTAAACGGATGTAGATATGAATGTATATTTTTAGCTATTCAAATACCATTAGATAGCAATAACCTACATAATGGGCCACACAGTCGTCGCCGTTAGCTTGATTATATCATTAAATAAGTATCGAAAGCCGAGCGGGCCGAATAAAGAGCTAATTCTATTGTGATGGACGTTGAACAAAATCTGAAAGGCAGTTCACGAGTGGCGGCGCTCCTATGCAAACTCACAAACTCGGTTGGTTCCGGAGGTGGCGTCAAGGTTGGAACTGATAAATAGAATTCAATACATCAACAGACTGCGTGACCGTGCTGGACTAAAGCTGGAGTTGACAATTAATTCAAAGAATATAATACACTTCCATTGAACTGGCTTACGTCATCATTCTGTTGATTTCAGCGCAAGTAGGTTAGCTGTTAGTTTCATCCTAATTAGATCTTACGAAGAAATAGAAAATCATGATATTATACACGATTGCATAAATGCCTGACTGATTAAAGTCGTTGAAGTAGATATCTATGCTATTGTTAACCAGTTCACAGACAAGGTAGGTAGACATAAACAAAGGCATGTGAGACATGAGCAAAAAATTCTACCTGCAAGCACATTTGAATTCAAAGGTTCGCGTTACAGAAATTTGATTCTTTTGTCGATGCTTTAAAAAGTATTTTGCTATAGAAAACGTATGACATAGAATTATCGAGCACCTATATCTATAGATACCATGTGAGGTTAGCGAAGATGCCATCACTGCGGAACATTAAAAGTGACCAAACTGCATTCTGAGATCGTAATGTATGAATCATCTTTGGAACTCGCCTCTTGGCACAGGACAGAAAATAATAATAAGCTACCTTCCATTACTACATGACCTACAATATGCAGGTGAAGGTATAAGTCGCCTAGCTACCATATGTCGTAAATTAACAGCGCAGTTAACGGCGAATGGGAGCGCACGTCGTAAAGACGTTTCATTTATTATGGTTTATGTGATATTTCGTAAAAAGAAAGTTTGTATCATTGATACTAGTGATGATGTATCGGGGAAAATGTTCGACAGCATCTGATATATGCGCGAAAGGTCGGGTAATGGGTACAGCCATTATGGTGCATTAAGGAGGTGGTTATCTTCCGTTTAAGTATTTGCATTTACTTAAATTTCCAACGCTGGAACATAAACTTTATGGAGTCAGTTGGTGACGTAGTTTTATATTAGCACAGGTTGGGCATAAAGTAGTAAGGTATTCTGTATACCAGACACCTTGGACTAGGTGGAATTTAAAATATGATTTAGTAATAACGTTGTCACATAAATACGACACGCGACCTCGTGTAAACGGGAATACCAGCGTCCCTGAGACAAAACACACATCGTGACCCAGAATATGAAAATAATCCCGCGTCACCTTGCTACTGCCATGACGGCCAGCGTCGATCTAAAATAAGGCACGCAGGTGTAGACAGCGGACTATTCGAGATGTGTAGAATGTGAACTAGACTGAAAATGCGTTGTCATTGAAGCGTTTAAATATTGTTGTCAGCGTGCTAATGCGCGAGATATGAAAGCTGTATTGCCACTTGCACGAAAGTCACAAGAAACTGTCGCTGAAAATTCAAGCTTGCTTTTAAAACTAATGTGGTCTAACACGTTTATATAAATGTTTAGAAACTCAACTACTTATTCATCCATGGTCGAATTCTTTAGATAAATTCTCCATAAACCAGTATACACTCCGGAAAATTAGGATAAACTTTGAAAGGTTGTATCAAGGTAAACATGGCAAGGTAATAACGGCGGCTGTTGTGTGCCACCATTCAAATAGACAAACGACTCGCCTTGGGATTTAGATGTTTCACTTTCTTTGATCCTGACAACCGAGAGCAAGAAGTAACTGTACCAAATTACCGATGACTCTTCGAAAAATTATACCAATCTGAAATTACTAATGACATTGAAAAGGAACACATGACTATACTGATATGCGAGCAATGCAAGGAAGTTATTGAGCTCGTTGAAAACGTTTCGAACAATAGCTTTGTTGACACTGATCTTTAAGGTCGTTTAAATGATGGTCTAATTTCGTTTATTAAGAAATATAAATGCGGTCGAGTGGAGCATACCGTAGGACTTGATTTACGCAAACATGTTCTACAATAGTTTTGCCAAGAAACTTTAAACCTGTACAAATGTTACGTTGATGAGGTAGGATGAACGCAGCTGTATCCAGTTATTACAGCTATTTCTAGAGCCCGCAAGCCAATAACTTTTTGTTGAACGCGTGCTTTGGCTTTGGCTTATAACGCCTGTAGTTATATTACATGCCCTCTATTTGTCTTTAGTAAATAACAAATCTGTCTACTGGTTATGATTTATACATAATTCACACGGAGTGCCAAACTGCATTTATATGAGCAATTAGGTG
This sequence comes from Lycophotia porphyrea, assembly GCA_950005105.1. Classification (NCBI taxonomy): domain Eukaryota; kingdom Metazoa; phylum Arthropoda; class Insecta; order Lepidoptera; family Noctuidae; genus Lycophotia; species Lycophotia porphyrea. Next base: position 10,375,057 of record OX465398.1, read on the forward strand.
CCAGGTAAACTACGCTGGCATGATCTAGTGCTTAAATCTTAGGTAGGAATTGTCATTAGATGAGGCGACTGTATTCGTCATTAGATGAGGCGACTGTCTCATTTTACGCTTCAATGCCTATGAAGATCTACTTACTGACTGACTTAGAGTCATTGAGGAGTATTCCCATTTGAGCACCGATTACAAGAGCACCAATGCTTAGGGCCAAAAATATTCCTTTTGCGCAAAAGGGAAAATCTTTGGTGCTCTTGAAATCGGTGTTAAAATAGGAATACTCCGTCATTGACGTCAGAAACCTTAGGGGTCATGTCTAAATTAGAGTGATCGATGCTAAAATTATAAGGCAGACAGGTTCCTCCGGTGGTCAAAGGTCAAAGCATTCATGTTTCCGTCAGACAGATACCGAAACGACGTTATATGATACAAGTTAGGTAATCATAAAACATAAATATGAAAGTGAATATTAAGCGATACCCGTGTTGTTTGGAAAGGCGCCGATGTTTCTAGTTTCGGGCAATAACTTATCTTCTATGAATATTCAATTAATAAAAATGAACAGATCAAGGAAAGCTCGACATGTTCGTTGAATTATTTAACAGTGAAACGACACGAATAAATTATGTTTATTATGAACACTTTAGAATGTTAAAAATATTAATTATTTATTATTGATTCTCATTATTTATCTATTTTTGAACGTCATGTAACTAAACACAACAAAATAAAAGTTATTTAAATGCCCAATAAATTAGTCTTATTATGACATTATGAATTTAAGTAAAAACTTTATTAGGTAATACTATTTCCGTTTGGTAATCCCACTTTTATAAGTAGCTTTAATGAAGTCGGTAATGATTTCAAAGTGAAAAAATAATAATTTTCACACACATATAAGTGTGTGAAAATTATTATTTTTTGTGTTATATAACATATTTTTATTATCATCAACCTGACATAAATTATTGTTATTTACTTTAATGTGCTCATTGCCAACGCCTTGCTTCATTAAATGTTTATAGTGGGTTAGCTTCAAGTTAAACAGTCGGAGAGCTTTATAAATGTTAATTAAGTAATCAATTTAAATCTTGAATGATAGGTATTTTACACGTTCATATTAAGTCGGTGCTTAAAACATTGTCGGCGTAGTTCTTCAGGTGCATAAATAACCTGCAAGATGAGTGAAGAACTCATTCTTCAGCCTTTAGCCACAGTTAGTTAGACGAATAGCTGAACTTCTGGTATCTGGAGATGTACTGTTGGAGTTGAGCCTAACAATAATCATAATAAAGAGTCTGATAGACCTCCATAACATAATGGCCTGTAATTGCAAAAGGATTAGGCACAGGTGTACCCAATTATAGTACAGCTACATGGCGCTGGTTATGGCTAAATCTCGTGTAATAGGGGGCGAACCTGTTGCCATCAACTGGGCATAAATCCAGACTCCGTGGCAGCTACAGATAAATTCCTGATGGAAAAAACCAATAACACTTTGCCCGACATGGGAATCGAACCCAGGACCTCATGCTCAGCAGTCGCGCTTGCGACCACTAGACTAACGACGCAGTTGAGCCTAATAATAATTCTAAAAAGAGTCTGATAGAATCTTCACGCAAAAGAAAGGAGCAATATTTCTATCCATAACATTTTCTTCAACAATCAGTCGTAAATACACAAACCGCGACTTTCGCATCTGCGTTATTACCAAGAATATGTACTAAGAATTGAACCATTGAAGTAGATGCCTATGTGCTGCACAGACTTTCACTGTGTAAATCGTTAATGCAGTTCAAGGTGCAACGCTGTCGTGCGCTGCGAGTGCACTATTAGCCAAGATGGCGACCGGTAAGAGGTTATGCTTGTGTCAAATGGTATTATGGTCTCGATCTTTCCTACTATGCATGTTTTCCGGGTTTCTTACCCGAAAGGTAACCAGGACCCTATTACTAAGCCACCGCTGTCCGTCTATCTGTCAGCGGGCTGTATGTCATGATCCGTAATAGGTAGACAGTTGAAATTTGGTTAGCCGGTTTTTATGTTGATATGAATTCGCTCTGATGGATGAAGAGAGTGAGGCAGACCAAATAAAAGACGGATGGATTGTGTAAGGATGAATATGAAAGAAAAGGTAGTAAAAGAATGGAAGTAAAAACGAACTTTGCTGACTCAAAGTAATATGAAGGGTGGGAAGATGATAATGGACTACCTTCTATTGAATCTATTTCATGAGGAACTAGTGCTTTTTCAGCGGCTTTAGCAGCATGGATTTCGGAGTTCTTCAGAATACAAACTTCGACACCTCGATTTACATTTAGGGATCGCATCACTATCACTACATATTATAAAACAAAGTCCTCCGGCGCGTCTGTCTGTCTGTTCGCGATTAACTCAAAAACTACTGCACCGATTTTTATGCTGTTTTCACCTATGGATAGAGTGGTTCTCAAGGTTTTCATATATAATTTGTCAACCGACATCCACGCGGGCGAAGCCGCGGGCATCATCTAGTTTATTTTATTTTATTTATCATGGGACAATAAACAGCTATAATATATAATGTTTGCAAATAACAATAATATACAATGTAGTAATTGATGATTGATTAAAAACGATTGCATGTAGCGGAGATGAGAATGTATAAAGTAAGAAATGAGTATATTAGAGGAAGTTTGAAAGTGGCGCCTGTTACAGAAAAATTGAAACGAAGTCGTTTGTCTTGGTATGGACATGTAATGAGGAGGGATGAAACGCATGTGACTAAAAGAGTGATGAACATGAATGTTGATGGATGGAGAGGGAGAGGCAGGCCAAAGAAAAGATGGATGGATTGTGTGAAGACTGATATGAAAGAGAAAGGAGTCAACGATGCCGTGACGTCTGACAGGGGAGAATGGAAGAAGAAAACATGTTGCGCCGACCCCAAATAGAATGGGATAAGGTCAAGAAGATGATGATACAATGTAGTAATAACAATACCAGCCAATAGCAGCCCACTACATTATCCGCATGTTAACAAAATTAGGATAAGGTAAAAAGTGCCACTAGATTAGAATTAGGTACTCACATATTATATAAAATAGAAAAAAAGATAAAATTGATTATTAAAATACAATACAATTAATTAATCATTTAACAAAAAGCAGAATAAAAATTGGATGAAAGTAAAAATAGGATTGTTGCTTATTATCACAAATAAGAATTAAAATTATGTAAAGAATTTGACAGTACAATAAATTAATACAATTCATGAATAAAATAATTAAAACGGTTGAAATAAATTAAATAAAAAATAAAAAACTCCATTTAAATTTCATCTATATTTCCAAATATCATTGGATAAGATCTTAATTTATTATAAGTTTGCAAATATTTTTTAAATGTATACCTAATACAGGGTGTAAAAAGACTCTTAACGAAGTCGAAAAGCCGAACTTGTTCTCCCCGTCATATTGCGATATTTTTTTTTTGTTCTAGACTATACCCGGGAATCTTCTAGTTACGGAAATATTGGGGTCAAAGTTCCAACTTTTTCTAAAGTTTTTTTTAAATACATATTTTTAATGATTTTGTTTACTTAAGATACCTTCACGACCTCCTACTATTCAATCCATCCATCAGGACAATGTTTTGAATGCGTTACATTGAGTCCTAGCGTAAGACATGATTTTTGACCCCAAAAAAAATCGTTTCCCAGCAATATTTTTTACGTACAGTTACTTAGTTTGATGTACATAATGCTGGGTTGCCGGCTTCGTGAAAAGTCCGTTTACACCCTGTAGTTGAATACAGACAGAGAAAGTTGAACGGTAGAGGTTACCAGAAAGAATAAGGAAAATTATTCATAACGCAAACTCGTAATCAATATCTAAATGAATACCTAAGGAGCGATGAAGACGATAACCTCATCTTTAGATAGTTAATATCAGTTTGAATTTAACCGAATAAGGTTATATTCCTCGATCACTTATAAAGAAGTTAGTGATCGAAGGTTATGTTACAAAAAATGAGCATTGTGAAGACTACAAAGAGAATCTGAAGAGAGAAAATAATCTAAATGTGAACGTACCTACTGGAGTGGGGATCCCCATAGATATTGAGATTATTCGAGATAAAATACTTTGGGGGTGTTGGAATTTGTTTGAAAAAAGAATCTATGACAGAACGAAGGTAGACATTTATGATAATGTTTTTATCCGTGATCAAAGACTTCTGGCTTCCATAGACATGCCTATAAAATAAGCTTTAAATCCGTACAATATAGAACTAAAATACTTAAAATAAGAAAGTGGCAGGGAGAAATAAATGTTGGAATAATTATGAATTTATGACAGTCGTGACAATATTTCTCATCTTGGTTCGAATAATACCTATTATGTGCATCATGAATACACCATTTCACGTCTGTTAATTGACATGTTTAGATTAAAAAAGAAAAACTCAGTTATTAACGAGTTATGATTACTAGTTTTGATTGACTAACAATTCGTTTCAAAACATCATTGATTGAACACGCGGTTCCAAACAAATACTGTTACGTAGTTTTACACAAAAGAAGGTGACAAGACAATTGGTAATTATTTTGATTGATGGTGACTACCTGTGGGCGCTGATGATCGATCCTAACGGTGTTGATACGATTAGCGCAAATTACTCATTCAATTACCCCCTTTATGCAGATGATTCAAGTTTATAAGATGTTACAGTAGCGGCAATTGACACCCTATAACTGTTCTGCATATGACTAGGCCAAAATTATCTCTTGGCTTGAAAACAGACTGACTTTTGAGTTTGTTTCGGTGTTTTTTCTCTGTTAGAAAATACAGATAAAAACATTTGAGGGTTCACATCATTTTTATCATATTTTCATTAAATCTTTCATCTTTTTCCAAAGCATCATATGCTTCTGCCTTCTCTATTTGTGTTGCTTTATTATTATAATCAATGATTTCTTTTCCAAATGAAGTCTAATAATAATTAATTATCATATCAACATGGTTTGGCAAGAAGAAAAGTGTCGAATGACTTTCTCATTATTAATCGGTGTGGGTGCAATGCCATTGGCCTGATAGCCTCAATAATCATATTGACAAGCTAGACAAATTATGACTTCTAATATTGATATTACCCAGATAAAAAGTGAGCTTCGCTAGAAATATAGTCGTACTTGTGCTTCTTTATAGGATATAATTGGTAACCCACTTATAGCTTATTCATAAGAATTTGGGAGGATCTTAAGGATCGGTAATGTTCGTCTGGCTAAGAGAAATTATCTTTTTATATGTATACGAGTATTTATATACTCATATTATAAAGCTGAAGTGTTTGTTTGTTTGTTTGGTTGAGTGCTAAATTCTGGAATTTCTAGTTCAAATTGAATTTTAAAATTATTTTAATGTTGGATAGCCCATTTATCGAGGAGGGTTATAGGTTATATTATTATAACATCACGCTACGACCAATAGGAGCGGAACATCAATGAAAAATGTTACAAAAAACGAGGAGAATGTATACGGGTCAGTTAGTGTATTATATGTATAAATGTATTCAAACTCTATGGTATCTATAACTAAAATTCTTGAATTTAATAGAGCTAAACTTTAAGACACATATGGTCATGTAGAGGCCAATTTAGAATCTTTTCAAAGTTATTTCAATACCACACCTAAATAAGCCTTTCAAATGTAAACATATGACAGTTAGTAAATATTTGTTCAAATTGAGGTACGATATGGCGCCGGTTTAATTAGGTAGGCATTCTACGCCTTGTTGGTGTGGTACCGACTGTCGGAATACTAATAGATAGACACACCTGTGAAGGTGGTTCAGCCGGGCCCGGTGCCAACCCGCCCACGATAATTTCGATAAACAATAACGTGACCGTTAGACGGCATACATTTAATTTTATGTTCTGTAAACACAGACACGCCGTGTTCCACACGTTGATACACCTAGAGAGTATTAAATTGTCTACGAAATTTTAAATTGCGTTGTAGCTCATGATAGCAGACTGCTAAGATCAATGACCTAAGATATCAGAGAGCAAAAAATAAATTTGGGAATGTCGTAAAGCGTGCTAACAGTTCGCGCGTTGGTGTGAAGGCTCAAATGCTTACAGCTTACACTCACGTTTGCCATGACGTGTCATGTTGAATGTATCCTGATAACTGTCAGGTCCAGTTTAGTACCTGCAAAAAGGAAAAAGATAATGAGTGATGAGGAAACTTGTATTTTTAGAATACACATTGATTTTAAACCCATAAAATTCCTCATCGGATTATTATTTCTAAAATGTAAAATTGAAAGTGCTTTCGTCGTTTCAAAGTTGTCTGTACAGGTTCTCTGATTAAATATTGGAGATTTATAACACGAATTTATAAATTTACGTCCGAACAGTAATAAATAACAATCAATAGAAGCACGTAGAAATGTACACGTTTTTCTGCATCTTATAAATCAAGCGCAGCTAAAAGAAACATGGCGACGCGCGTGGAATTCGGTAAAGGCTAGTGATGACGAAAATAATACGTCGTTCGTAAAATAACACTGACGACTTGGTTGAAAAAGTTTAATATTATATCTGCCATGGGAACAGGCGGTAGATAGTATATTAGATAGGCAAGTATACGCGTAGGCGGCTCAATCCGGAGCCGAGTATTTTCATACACCGGAGGCTATTTGATAAAGAGAACATCTTCAGTCTGCTGGCAAAGTAGAAACAATGGATTTAACATTGAAAATGTTTCTGTTCAAACTTTATAGCCCGTATAATAAAATTTAAGAGGGCTTCTTTATAACAGATGCCATTGATATCAAACTTTGAAATGATGACTGTTATAATCACTTTGTGTCATCTGGGTTCATATTCTAGAAGCTATTAAAAGAGGACGTCATTTATATAATCAAACAAAGATTCATCAGATTGCTCAGCCACAGAATACTCAAAAAATGTACAAAGAATCTTATGAATCACCTATTGGCTTTCGACAGCATGATGTTAACCAAATAAATTGCACAAGCAAATTCGTGGACAATCGTTTGGGCGCAGCCACAGTTAACTCATAAATAACTGATTATAACGTAACTTGAGCTGAACAAACTGCTTTGTAACCTACAATGCTTTTTAAAAATACTCCTGCTATAAACCCACTTACTCATGCACCATGGTTTTGCTCTAAATAAAGATTTAGTTACATATGTTTCGCAATCTTACGCGCCTGTACTTCCTTGTGTAAATAATGATGTAAGAGTATCGTCAGTCAAAACATAAATTATCAAGTCTTTAGTAATTCTCAATCTGGTGACTGACGCATCGACACGCAAAATTAGCTTTTCCCATAAAAACTTGCTTCTATCTGAATCGATAGGATAGCCGTTTCCCTTAAGTTATGGCAAGTCATAGATTTTCCAGAGTAGTTGCTTTTTGAAGTGTAATCAAAATTCGAGTACCTACCCATAATGTTGTCTGCAAAGGAGTCTTTAAAATTGTAGTCTTGTCAATCGTGAAACCATAATCTAAAATTATCTTTGTAGCTAAACGCCAGTAGTCACGAGTACCGACACATGATTTCCGCTTAAGTTCCACATTGTTTCTTCAACGTAAGTGTAACGAATCTTGCGAAAATTCATCACGTCTGGTGTTACGTTCAGACGATCTCTTCCGTCCATAAAATAATATACAGCACACGTGTAGTTTATGGGGCTACTGGAAACGTTACCAGTTTACGACTAACTGGACCATGCAAGCGATATATCATCATTCGAACGCTGAAATATCCACTGGTCGACCCGGTTGCTCCACCAAACTGTGAACTTTCAGTTAAATATAGATCGCCAGAGTGACAGCCACTGTTACTTCCGCGATTTTTTTCGGCAGTCCAAAATTAAAGTCTTTGATGACTCAAACTGGCCAAGTGCGAGTCGGATTCGCGCACGAACGGTTCCGTACCATTATCTATACAACATTAGACAATAACGGCAAAAAAATCAGGTTTGTTGTATCGGAGGCCCCTTAAATATTTATTTTATTCTGTTTTTAGTATTTGTTGAGAAATAGCAATACTATGGTCTACCATTAGTAATTAGTACTGATCCATCATGTCTAACTTAATGTTTTTATAAAAATAATTTTTGGTTGGATTTGATACTCTTTGATGCGTTAATTACTTTAGCAACAATTTAACACGTTTAGCAACCAAATTGCAGGAGTGTTTGTCGCAATTAAAACTGGATGTAAAAAATACTATTGTGCTCTCGCTTTTATGTCGAGTTGCGTCGTGTGAAGAAGATGTGGAAAGCCAGTCCCGCTCATATTTCATTAAAACCACACGTTTCACTTTCGCCTCTCTAAATTGTTGATACCTGCAAAGCTGCCGCAGTGTGCTTTTACACAAAGTTACGTAGATAGACAACCTTCAGATGCCTGTTTTTGTTTAAAATACATCTGTTTTCGTTCTATTTTACAATAAATAACAGTCATTTATATAAACAGGAGCTGTGCGATGGAGAGGTCATTACAAAAGAAAAGTAAATTCCTCAGTAAACAGGCAGCAGATGCTCCAAGTCACGTTGAGTAATGACTGTTAACCTTTAAATCGTGTCAATTAAGTGTAATTCTACTATTCCTATCCATAGCAACTGGTGCGTACGATTGTGGTTAGTTTTTTGGATGATAGATTTGCTATCAAAGATTATTTTCGTATCATCGAGCGAGAAAACGGAGAGACAGGACAATGGTGCGTTCCGCACGAAGGATAACAATGACAAGCCGGTATCAATGCATGTTCCGGTTCCATTTCTCAGCGGTGTTGTGTTCGGGCTTAGTACTAACAGTGTAAGTAAAAAAGCGAACTCATTAGCACGGATTACTGATGTTCAGCTAAGATTAGAGACAGTTAGCCGGTGCGATGTGTACATATTGATTTTGAAATCTTTAGTCTCTTTCTCTGTCACCTTGAACAATTACTTAACGCAAGTAGGCACTCGGTATGTAGTTAGCTTATTGGTAACAGAGGCTGGGGCTAGTACTGGTAGTAACAGTAACATTTAAAGGTCACATTTAGCTACCTCAATTGCGACTTACGTTCCGTATGATTCAATTTGAATAGGCACCAGATATTTGTCCATTGTTTTGATGCCGTCGACCCTGGGGCTACGTTAAATGAACGCGTTTTAAGTCTATTGTTACATTTTCTCCAGCGTTCGTTCAATTTTTCGGTCGTCATAGCTACGAACGATGAGTCTGGCCGCAGCTCAGACTGACTGTATCGATCTTGTTCCGACAGTTTCTAAGGCAACGGCTGTCTAGCTATGAACGTTTTCCCAAGGGCTTGTTGATTTTCTGTTGGATCTTTGTGTAGTTTTGATAAACTAAGGTTTTATTAGCCATTGTTTTATACCTGTACAACATAAAATAGAAGGCTGTATTTGGTTAGGTTGGATCTCCGCTACCTTTTGTAGACAATGTGTTATTTTGAGCGAAACAAAAGAGAGCGGTCAGTTATTCACGCCGCGACAACAATGAGGTAGACTTGTATGTCGCACGCTTCGTCATACACTGTAATATAAGAGCTTAATATTCGAGTCGCATTTTGTTATCTCACAACGCTTGACATTGAAATTGGCTAAAGAGAAAGAAAAATCAATTGGCTGAAAACAGTTGAGCCAACCGTAGCTATTCTATGAATGAATTTGGTTTCGGTAGCTTGAAAGATTTATTGTTAAACAATGTTATGTGAATGACGTCTCCCAATCGACCTGATTTTAATAAAAAGTATTTTTTTTTAAGAAAGCAAACTATTCTTCATTTGTACAAATTGTTGTTGCATTTGCCAAAATTGTTCTGTTTTATAGGCATGACGTCCTTTCGTTCTCTCTCACCTTTAGTGTTATCAACGACATTGTTTCCATTCTTTTCGGTGTTAATTGCTGAGACCTCATTGAATAAAATTAGCCAAACGATTCCACCCACTAGTTCTAAATTGGAGTTTTTGGCACTAGCCACTACATTAATTAGTGATCTATTGTTATGCTCTGTTGTCACAAAGTAAACAAAGTGCAGATTATGTCATTGTGTGAAGATGTATAAAGCTTTTTATAAACTAGTTACGGACATTGTAGTATTACTTGTTTGCCTTCACAGCCTCAAGCACTGTTTTCTTGTTCGTGTTCTTTGCACATTTCATGTCTTGCTGCAAAAACACAATTGGTTTGACAATTGCAATCGTGAACTAATTAATGATGGCTTGTTGTCCTAACGTTTCCATTGTCACTGTGGCTATTGTCATTACGTATAGTTTTGTTTAGATTTTGCATCACTGCGTACCTGGTTTATTCAAATAACAGAGTTTGACAAAAGGATCGTAAAATCAAAATTCGCCAAAGTGTTTATAAAACTCACAGAATTAAAATTTATTAGCACCGATATGCTAACACGTAGATGGAAAAATTATAATATTTACACTTTTCATGTGCTTACTTCATTTAGAATTAGTGACTAGCCTAAAACTCCAGAATGATATCACTTGATTGTTAATTCTAAGGCGGTATTTAAAATTACGTAGGAATAGGTATAATAAGCCATGAATTACACGATATTCAAATTAAATATATGTGTTATCATATAAACATGTCCATCCACGCAATCCATTGTTATTGTTGATATCTCTAGATAAAAGATATGGCAGAGATAATCACGGCTTATCAAAGCCTGCACTCGATCTATCAACGTAGTTAAATAAAGAAAATGCACCATTACCAATTGGAAGCGAATGAACAACTTTATAGAGGAAGGGACTTGGTGATCCAGACATCCTGTGAGCGAAGCGTGTATTACTAATAAAAACAAATTCGCAACAACACGATCCATATATGAAACACAATGTGTTGAGTGTAAGAAGTGATCTATTAGATCTAGTTTTGGTGTGGACATCTGAGAGTGCCCTGTTTTAGAACGACGTGCTTGTTTCTCAGAACAGCTTGAACGATTGATGAAGTTATAAAAAATTCGATTACGTTACATGTGTGTAGGAATCTGAAGCAGAAATCAGAATCTTTATAGCCAATGTGATGATCCGAGTAACTGCTTATGCAATCACGGAACTATTTGAAAATTGGAATCATTAGGTTCACGTAATTAATGGGTTTGCAAACTTTTTCGCTCGTATATGGGGTTCTGCAGTAATTATCGAATGCTTTGGCTCCTCCACTCTTTAATTTGTTTCAAACATCTGATCCGTCGTCACATGGTATGATTTGTCATAAGATTATTTATGGTAAATGTTACGTCGCTTACCATAATTAATAATAGGACTAATTATATCTGTTTCTGACGCAACTACGAGGTAATTTGTGACTTTGTGTGTAATGTATATTTGGCGTACAGTTGTGTTGATGCGATGTGGTAGCGGAAACGTCCTACGCATAGGTATCTGTTTATTAACACTGTTTGGAATCTGACACTGGACACGTGAATGCGTCGACATTGACAGCACTGACGAACGTTTGAAATCCCGATACAAACGCATTTTGTGTTAGTCATTTTGTGCTTCGCTTGATTACGTCGACTGATTACGAGTATTGCGGAACTAAATGTTATGTCTGCGTTTGAAAGCTGAGAAGATTAACAATCGAACGGTCCAAATTTTTGGAACAGCTGTTGCATTGATTCTTCATCCAGCTGTCCATTCGGGCGTTTTTTGCTTGGCTGTCTACCCTCTCGTTTCTATTGTGTAGTACGGGAGGGGTCCGAATGAATAACAACCAAAAGACACAGTCCCCCTCGCTAACTCGCTATGACGGCTGCTGGATTTATCTAAACTGATAATCGGTGAAGATAGCTCAGTATAGCGACACGTGGTTAGTTGGTTACGTTCACGTCGTGCGATAAAGACAGCAACAGTAACTCTTTTTATTAGGAGTACTCTAGAATTTGATGCTTCCATACAGTAAAGAATTTGTAAGACGAGCAAAATATTATAAAGGTAAACATTTTAAAATTGAATAAAACCTGAATATATGTTATATGAGAATCCCCATGCAGAACATACCTTTTGACAAACATAAAACAGTGTTTACACGAATGGTTAATGTATCTTCAGAAGCTAATGCCTTACGCGTGTCGGAAATAATTTTAGTACCTACGATTTTCTAATTATAATAATAGTAGCAAGTGAGTGTAAGCATTTCGCGTGGGCGATTGGACGAAGTCAAAAAATAGACGATGTTGGCATCGGCTGGTTTGCACTCTGTTCGTATAGTCAGTCGTCGTACGATCCTGTCTGTCAGCCTCGATGAAAATGTCTGTTTTTCGCGAAAATATAAAGCACACGTGATTTTTAAAACGGGGCGTGTCAGCGTCACTCACACAACAATTCTTTTCTGAAATCCAACAGTTTGACTGATGGGTTTATTTGTGCTCCTAGTCAAATCATTCACTTCAACATAATGTATTTAGATACGTATAACGAAATATGTACTGAAAATGGAACTTGCATGAAATAATGTTTCACTTCTCGTGATATCTGAACTATGAATAAAGCAGTGGAATTAAGTGTGAGTTAAGAATCATAATATTGTAGTAGAATGCAACAACACAATTGTGTAACGATAAGACAAGGTTGACAGTGGTTGCGCGGGCGCAGCTCGGAACGCACCTGGGTGCAGTAAGTGGGCGGACACTGCGACGCCTACTTATCTGCTCTCCGCGTTTTGAAACACACGACGGCACCGAGGAATAATGAGACACGACTCGATAACGAACCGACACGACCGAGATGCAGCCACGAGTACCATCCGAAGACTTAACTTGATGCACGGTACTAACTATTGTTATGCTCATCTTATTTTAGTTAGGTTAGGTAGTTCGATGAAAAGTTGAAGATACCTTTGGTCTATCTATTGTTAACAACTAAATATCCTTACACCAAGGAGATACGCATCAAAAGGAAGGCTATATTCCAAATACCGAACATTAAAGAAGTACCTCAAGTACACCAAACGCTGATTAGAAATATGATGTCGGATATAAATAAGGTGAAAATGAAGATACAAGAATTACAGAGCATTGAACTGGAAATTTTATTGAACATAGAATTGCAAGAGATAGAGCAGTGAAAATGCCAACTGGTTTCTAAATTCGAAACAGCGCTGTGCATAAGCACAAATTGATCGGAAGAAGCGTTGAAAGCTTCTTAGCCGTGAAAGCTCTTGTACATCAATAGTCAAGACAGTGCAGAAAATTAACAAGAAAGTAAGAAATGACTTAGGAATTGGTAGCAGTTTTTGAAGGGCACTCATTAATATCAGGGCACACTGATACCTTGTATACAGTGCAATGCAAATAATATGAGACCATTTCAAAACATTGCACGACACGGAAGCAAAAAATGTAACTTATAAACATAAAAGAAGTTTAAAATACCAATACAATATCCTCATTACTGTCAGTACAATTTAGTAATATGTAGGGTCTATAATTTAATACGTCTACGTGCTTAGTGGGATTGTCCGCGCGAGAACCGGTCCACTTAAAATTATATTATTGACGTGGGCATGAGACCAAACATTGTGCTCCCTCTTGCCCCGAGGTCTGTACGATGCGGTTTTTACTAGAAACCCAATGAGTAATTCTGTTCTTTTGATTTGTAGATTTACTTTCACTTACTGATTCAGGTTTTTAAAGGATTTTCCCGTTAATATTTACAAATATTGACTCAAAGCATGCGTAAAATAAACCACCGTCTATATAAACAAGTTACTGAAGGTTCTAGTAATTTTATTCAAATAGGTCACTCTGTTTGAATTTCCAAGTACATTTGTTGCATGTTATAATCAATTAGTCGTAACTGGTACTTTATTAAATGTAATTACGAGTAAATATCCATCATTTCTAAAGAAAACTTTAAGTTTTGATGCTTTATTTGCCAGAATCCAGTAATGTATTTCAAAAATTTCTAAATCCATCAATAATATTATTTTAATCTTCTCATCTTAATCTTATTAACATTTTAATTGGAGCTTTCGGATACAAGTTTGATTGACGCTAAACATTCTCTTTAATCCACGGATTCATTTAATTATCTACTTATCGATTTGTGATGTTTCTTCGTTATTGATTTGTTTTCATTTCTAGAGTCATTTATTGTTTATGCTTATATTCTATGGAGTTGTATCATTTTAGGTGGAAAGCTGGTTCGGCATGGCTCGGTCGATGCAGGCGTATTGTGATAACGCTTAGAAAGTTTCGTTTCACCGTTAAGTTTATGTTAATTTGGAACCAACTTATCGTGTCGTAGTTCAATATTCAAGGTCGCCCGTATTTTGTTTCGTTGTTATTTACATACGAATTATATTAGACGTGGCTGACATTTCATCTAATTAATTATAAAAATCGTCTTTTTTAGAAAATATTTCCAATGTGTTACAAGAAATTAAGGCTGTATCAGCTGTATAGACATCTTCTAAAAACGTTGGTGCTACTTTATTAAGGTTGACATTTGTTTTTTTTTATTCTGAATTCCGAACAGTTTCAACTGTAATTAGTTGCCGTTTATCGAGCACATGACTTGTTTCTGGGACAGGAAACTACCGAAGGTGTTCTGCATTCTTTGAGGACATTAAAACGAAGTTACCGAGTCAATTTGCAGCCTTTTTGTGCATTTGATAATTCTTCACCTCGTCCTTATTCAACGTTGAATTTTAATTGCCTCCTAGAATTATGAATGGTTGTGTACTGATAAATACGAACAGAGCAAAGGAAGTCAAATTCTCAGCTATTGGTGTGTAGGCGGATGTAGACACCATAGTAAACATTTGATACCACGGATGTGGTTGTCGAACATGATACGACACTAACCCAAGAGCCAATATCGATGTACACCTCGTGCATTATTGTAACGAACAATTAATTTTCAGTTTTTTTTTTATGATTTATCCAACGTTGTGGAGAGTTGCAAGCCGACACTTCTGTTCCTCGATTTTTGATCGCGTGCCAAAAACGAGCTAACAACGACAAGGAAAAAATAGCCATGTCAAATGTTATGTAACTGATATTATACGTCTACGTCAACATATTTGTGATCAACTACAAGAACTGTGCTCTTCTTAGACTAGTTTTTTTTTTTACAAAAATAACTGTTACTCTTGTCAATTTCGATTTCAGTTGACTCTGGAGGCAAACAGTGCAAATAGAAAGTGTTATTGTGTGTTTGAAAATACGTGTTCGTCAGTCAACTAGGTGCTGTTCGATATTTGAATAATGTAAGAGTAGTAAAGGTAATAACACGTGTAACAAGGAAAACATCAAACCCTCATTTATCCATAGAGTGGTGTGTTTCTAGTTTATCAAGTGTCAATGACCCCGTAAGTAAAAGGTATGCCAAGGTGATAACACTTTGGCTAATGACAAGGTGAATGTGTCTGGTACACAAAGTTTTTATGATGCGATTTTTTTTATTATGTGAAAAGTGTGTGTAAAGTATTAAATCAAATAAATTCCAAATCCAAAGAGCTAACGACACTTCCTGATTTTATGCCGATGGTAGAATAAAATATGTCCTTAGATTGATTTAATAAGCCTGGCGTATATATGCTGAGTTTGGCATTATTCTATTCTGAATTAATAGGTTATTGTAGAATACCGTACATGGGCAGATATTGAATTATTTAATCCATCTGTGAACTCTGACAATATGAACATAGAATAAATGAGTTTTATGTAAATCACAGATTCTAGAACCAGTTTAGAGCTCGTCCTTACTACTTTCACACCCGATTTCTAGCGCAACTATATGCTAGTCGATTTTTTTTACACATTGATATTTTTAGTTCAAAAAACATCGTCTACACGTGAAACTTTTCTCAAAATTGTGGATTTATAGCAATGATGTAACACTTGTTTTGTCGAAGATTACTAACTAATGGAATTTAGAAAATGTATTATCAGTTTTGCGCACACATTTGAGGTCACTGCATCGCGTTTCCTTGTACATTTGACGAGGAAAGCATGTTTGGCATGAGTGCGCTACTGACCTCCTTGCGGAAGAGTGATTCCAGTCGTTGGGAGCGCGAGTGCGGCTCGTCGGGCGACTTTTCCGCTCAGACGCATCTCAAGTTGGTCGGCCGCGACATTGACCCGCCATACATGATCGGCCAATGCACCGAGTGTCGCAGGCTCTTTGTTTATATCCTGTAAGGCCTCGAGCCTCGGTCGTTCATTGTCCTCATCCTTGAGTAAATGATTTAGGCATTTAGCTAGCTAGCTACCAGCTATCTTAATACATTCTTGCGTGGGTTGCCTAATGACATTGTGTTGCGGAAAACGATCCGGGGTGCGAATGATTAGTTAAGGTTACTTCAAGAAGAGCCTTGAAGTTTCGCCAGCTGATATTGTTTTCATAGTCGACATGTTTTGTTTAGCAAAATCTTCTTTCCTATTTGTGTTGCTTTATATTATTTTTCAATGCTATTAGGACATGGAAAAACATAGTCTCATAATAGTCCAGAAAAAAAGAACAAGAAAATCTTGATTAAAAATAAGTTGCATTGCCGATGCAGTTTATTTTTGTGTACATAAGATCTGAATGGAAGGACTAAATAAAATTGAATTGAATCAGAAGTGTGAGCGGAGTGAGGCGTCGTAAGTCGTTAATGACATTCCACAGGTTGCGCTGCCGGGGTGCGTCAGAGCATTCGTCACGGACCACCAGCTCATCGCGTAAATAGCGAACGTTTAAAAATGCAGTTAGCGCAGACACAGCACCTCACCAATTTCCTGAAATATGGGTTTCATGGTGACGTAAAGTCGGACGCCCGCGCTTTCAGCGGCGCCTGCGCTGGACCCATTTTAGGACATGACTAACGGAAATTCGACTCCTCTCTTTCTGGCCCGCTCCCTCCCGTGGGAAGCGGCGTGCGCTCGTCTCGCTCGCGCGAAAAGCTTCAAGAAATCTTTTAATAGTGTCCACGGCCGAGATCTACTTTCAACTAGCGGCGGGAAATGTGCAAGACTGTGTTTAATTTTTTGAAAATGCGCGGGGGTTTTGAAATTAATTTCCATATTTCACTTTGGATAATTTTTTGCTATTTTTTTTACTAATTTATAAGTATAAACAAACTTTTATTCGCCGAATCTCTAATAGTTTTACTCTCTAAAAATAGATTCATAATCTGATAAATTATATCAGCGCTTGTAATTTATAGACCAGGTGCAATCAGATGTAGTAGTGTTGTACTGAGCTGGTCCAACAGTAGAAACTTCTGTTTTATCGATTTAAAGATAAAATAAGTATTTTTTTTGTAAATACACAAACATGAGTCACGTTCAAACGAGATAAGGTTTTCCTGACGGTATTATTTTTATTGCAAACTGGGTATGCCAGCGCTGAATACAGTTTACGTTTACCTACCTCACGTTACGTGTGTCAACATTGTGTGAGGTGTGTAAAACTGACCTTTTTTTGTTGTTTCTCCCAAGCCGGGTCTAGCAGACCCTCGCGCTCCCATTCCTCCTCCTGTTCCATATACCCATCCGCCCCGTACTGCCCGTCATAGTGATTTGACATCACTCCGTTGTCCATCATCATGGTCACCGCACTGACCGTCGATTTCGATGTTCGTTCGAGCCTATGACCGCGAACTCGCGTGTGTTAGTTCGTACCGCGCACTGCAACAAGCAGCCGGCCGCGCGCCCGCTGCAAGAAGACTGGCGCACGAGCGCTCCAAGCGGCGGCGTGACGAACTTTCCAATAACGTTTCGTTACACTTACACGACTGTCAAAGTTATCCGCAGTGAGAAACGGAACGCTCTGGAATATTATCGCGCAAAGATATTCGCCGCGCGTAGTGGCATAAACTTTGCCTAACGTTCTACTTTATTTTTACCCGACTTCTCATTTATATCGGAGGGTTACGTATTTAGCGATTCTGTAAATAGTTTGCAGGCGTTATAGTGCGTGGGCAGCCTTGTTATTATTTGGTGCTAAACTGTTTCGTCTACCAAAATTTTTTGGCGCGATTATGTGAAATCTGTTAGTTTATCCATCGAAATGGGCTCGATAGATGGATCGAAACAGGTACCATCATCGTTGAAGTTCTTTATCCACCAGTTTAACTTACACCAGCCCCCACCTACATAATAAGTATGTACAGACGCCAGCACATCAAGCTACTACAATCTGTCAAATAGATTTTCAACTTTAATATCAATGCTTTAGGTTAAAGGTTGATTGGGAAAATCTGACAGTTTCGGGTAGCTTGACCTGCTGGCATCTGTGCAAAGTCTACCTATAAGTATCGACAGGAGTTAAGTTGTGGGCTGAGACGAAAGGCTTTTTAAAAAGAAACAAGAGGTGTGTTTCGCTTGAAGAGCAGTGTAAGACTAACTTTAATTCGTATTAAATCTTATAAGCTAAGTATATAAAACAAAGGGTTATTATAATCTAAATGCTTCCTGTTATCGCAGTACCAGGAAGTTACTCGTAATGTAATCTTATTACCTAATTACAATGAAGGTTATTGTGTAATAACCTTGTTACGCTTATATAACTCCTCCCCCCTTAAGATGGAGGCGCGCCGAAGGCTGCGACTGAAGTTGGAGTGCATCAGCTTCAGGTTGTTGCAGGACTGAAGTGTGCGCCGACTTGGGTATCCACCAGAATTTGTATGCTGCCGCTCCTATTCCTGTTGCAAGTAGTAGGATGTACAGACATATTGATGACCAGCTAGGTGTGCTTGAGATGATTACTGGGTCTATTATTGAAGCTTCAACCTCTTCCGATTGCTGTAAGGCTTTCTTCAGGTTGTCTAGTTCTATGTTTTCTAGCTTTATCTTGATAGGTAAAACTTTCGGCGTCTGATGTGCACGCGGTAGTGGTATGGTTTCCCTGATGTTGATGTATCGCTGATGAGTTGTCAAGGTTCTGTCCATAACTTGTACTTTACAGTTATTATCCGTTGTTATCAGGAACACTCCCTTGCTACGTTGATATTGTACGTCATTACCGCAGATGGTTTTAATGACTTCTTCTTGCTTCATGATGACTATCCAGCTGTTATCCTTAATTTGCTGGATGATGTTGTTGTGGAAAGTTGCAGTTGCATATGTACAGTTGTGTGGTTCTTGGTGTTGGATGAGTTGAGCTATGCAGTCGCTTGAGTGCAACAGGGTGTTCCATTCTAGATGCTTGCAGATGACTTCATCTTCTGCTATCTTAGTGCATGGCTCGTGGGGATAGGCGAACTCATTATTTCCCAAGATAAGGAAGGGATTTTTAGGTATGAGGATCGTGTTATTAATATTAGGAATGGAATACAGGTGTAAAAGGTTATAGGGTTGTTCTGCAACTATTGGTATGTCTAGTATGAAGTTAATTGTTTCATTAGTGCTATATGCTTTTACTGTAATAGCTTTTTCCCATAATTGTATATTGTTTAAGTTTGGGGCAAAAGCTAAGTTTCCACTGATTTCATTCTGGATGCTATTTAACTCTTCGATTAAATATGACGGGTCGATTATGCTAGGATGCATTTTCTCAAGATGTGCGAATGTTAATGCATTTTCCAGTGTGTCTAATCTATCGTAAAGCTGTTGAAGCGAGTTTTCAATGCTATTAAAGATGCTCGTTGTTAGATAGTTAGTTTCGAATTCAGTTTCTTGAGTTGAATATCTATCTATTGCTTTATATATTTCTATCTGATTGTTTTTTATGTTCTTTAAATTGTTTTCATATTCTTTCATGAATTCTTGCATAATACTAATCGTCTTTTTCTGATTGGCTCTATTATTACTGAGTGATGATTGAATTGATTTGATTTCATTATCAAATTTTGTAGCGTCATTTTGATCTAGGTTACCTGTGATGGCTTTTACTACAGTGCCTAAGCCATCTATAAGGCCGCGTTTATTTCTATAACTTAGCCTAAAACCTATGGTTTCTAATCCTAAATACAGTAACTTACTTTCTATCGTATCTATACGGTAATCTATTTGTTTGGTAATGGATTTAGTGTTTACGGAGCAATTTTGCTTTAGTTTAAATGTGTAATAATTACTGCAAATTTCTATGAAAACTTCTCTTAATTTAGTTGTATTGTAAACTGCTGCTAGGTGGTATGTATCTACTTGATATTGGGCTTTAGCTTCTGTTAGTACCAAAATCCCATTGTGATTGTCTATTGGCTGTATGACTGCTGTGGCAGCGGCGAGCTGGAGCACTGCGACGCAGGCGATGGCGTTCCTGAAACATTTTCAGGACGCCTTAGTAAGCGGAAGTGAACTCTAATTGTTTTTGCGTTCACATGTTTGCCTACTATTTCCGCCGTTTGTTCCGGGTGTATGCGAACTATTGTGTATGGTCCTAGGTATTTGGGTTCTAGTTTGTTGCTCCTAGCTGTTTTTGCTACCTGTTTGTATACAGTGTCTCCTACTTTAAATTGTGCCGTTTCTTTATTTTTGTTAAATCTTTCGATTACTTGTAGTTTATCGTTTGCCAGTTTATTGTTTATTAATTTTTGTGTGTTTTCCATTATTTGTTTATGTTTGATTACGTATTCCTGGTAGAATTCTTTAGGACAGTGCAATTCTAGGGGGTTTCTACTATCTGTATGTCCATAGAGTAATTCAAAGGGTGTGAAGCCTGTTGATGAATGAATCGTGTTGTTATAAGCTATCATAGCGTATTTCATTAGATTTGTGGGATCTTCCTTGTCCGTTATTCTCTGTACTCTTATTATTTCTGCTAGAGTTGAATGTAATCTTTCTATTGGAGAGTTTGAATTTGGGTTATATGGTGTTGTGAAGTGTATGTGTATGTTATGCATTGCACATATTTCCGTAATTACTTCGTTATCGAATTTTGTATCGGAGTCTGTTGTGATTTTCTTAGGTACTCCTATTACTGAAAATAAGCTGAGTAGAGCTTCAGCTATGTGTATGCTATTTGAAGCGCTAAGTGGTGTTGCTTGAGCATATTTTGTGAAGTTATCTATTATTGTTAAGAATGTAATACCTCCACTGCTGTATAAATCCATGAACATGTGTTCCATTGGTCTGTGTGGTGTGTCAGTTAGGGAAAGGGGTAATTTTAGAGGGTTTCGTTCGTATTTGCTTTTAAGGCAGCTGTCGCATTTGTTGATGAATTTTTGTATTGAAGCTAGCATATTAGGCCAGTAGTAATTTCTGTGTATATGTTTGTAGGTTTCTTGGATACCTCTATGTATAGTTTTTCCTTCGTGATATTTCCTTATTAAATCTGTTTGTTCGGAAATATTTTCTATTAATGTGACCCTATTCATGCATCTAATTAGTTTTGGTCCACGATTGCTGAATATTGATTTGTATACCTCGCAAAATAGTGGGTAATATTCTTTGTGGTGAAAAAAACAATGAAAAACTCTATCCGGAATTGTATGTTCTTTTAGGAATTGTATTATTTGTTCCTTTGTGTTATTGATCGGGATCCACACGTCTTTGATTATTGTTTTGCCTTTGGATCTATCGTCTATTCTGTAAGTATTTCCGGGTGTTTTTCTAATATGGAATTGTTTTAGCTGTCTATCGATTGCATCATCTATCTCTGGAATCTTATTTGAAGTTGATTCCGCTAGATTACTATCTATGACTAAGTCTGTTTCTGTGTGAATATTGCCGGGGGCCTGTTGTATTATTATTGACTGGTCTTGGTTTTCCTGTGATCGGTTTATGATATCAGGAGTGATAGGCATATCTAATAACGTTCGGATGTCTATGTTTTCCAGGTCTATGTTGTCATTTGATGTGCTAGGTTGAGGGTTTTCGCTAACTTCGTTATGGTGTATAATTTGGACTCTTGAGAGTGCATCTGCATTAGTATTGGCTTTTCCTTTTTTATATTGAACCTCGTAATTGTATTCTGCTAATCTTAGGCGCCAGCGTGTGAGTTTAGAATTTGGGTCTTTGATAGACATTATCCACGTAAGCGGGCGATGGTCCGTATATATAGTAAATCTTTTACCATATAAGTAAGGGCGAAAATATTTAATAGCCCATACTATGCTTAACAATTCCTTTTCTATAGTGGAATATCTTTGTTCTGTATCTGAAAGTGTGCGTGAAGCGTACGCTACTGGTTTATCTGAACCTATTTGCCCTTGTGATAATACTGCGCCTATTGCTACGTCTGATGCATCCGTCGTGAGAATGAAAGGTTTCTCGAAGTCAGGATATTGAAGTATTGGTGCATTAATAAGTACTTCTTTGCATTTTTCGAATGCTTGTGTATACTCCTGTGTAAATGTTATTTTACTGCCCTTTTTCAGACATTTAGTTAATGGTTTTGTCAATTTTGCAAAGTCCTGAATGAATTTTCTATAGTAGCCTACTAATCCTAAGAAGGACTTAATTTCCTTTTGTGTTTTTGGTAGTGGAAACTTTTTCACGGCTGCAATTTTATCTTCGTTTGGCTGAAGGCCTTTGTCTGTTAGCGTATGGCCTAGGAACTTGACTTGTTTCTGTAAAAATTCTGATTTGTTCAATTGAATTTTGAGGTTGTGTGCCCTGAATCTGTCAAACACTTGTTTGCATTTTTCCAAGTGTTCCTGTAAGGATGTGGAATAAATAATTACGTCATCCAAATATGTTAGTACGTTATCTAGTCCTCGTAGTACTGAGTCCATTAATCTCTGGAATGTGCTTGGTGCGTTCTTTAAACCAAATGGCATTCTGAGGAATTCATAATGTCCTCGATCTATTGTGAATGCTGTTTTTTCGACGTCATCTGAATGCATCTCTACTTGGTGGTAGCCTGAGGCTAGGTCTAAGGTTGTAAAGTATTGAGCACGGCCTAATTTATCTAGGATATCGTCTATGTTGGGTAGGGGGTATTTGTCTTCTACGGTTTTGTCGTTCAATTTCCTATAGTCTATTACTAATCTATATTTTTGTTCTCCTGAAGCATCGGCTTTTTTCGGGACTATGTGTACTGGGCATGACCATGGGGAGTTACTTTCCTGTATTATATTATTTTCGAGGAGTTGGTTTATTTGTTTTTTAATTTCCTCTTTTTGTTTCGGTGCCTGTCTATAATTACGTACGAAAATAGGTTTATTGTCTGTTAACCTAAGTTGGTGTTTAATCTCGTGTGTAAACGTTAATGGGATTTCCTCGCAATGGAAAATATCTCTGTAATTATAACATAATTTTCTGATTTCACGATTTTCCTCCGGGTTCATGTGAGTGGTTCGTAATCTCTCTAGGTTCTGTTTTTGCAGTTTATCTAGGGTCGAATGAAACTCTTTGGTGTTGTTCATCTTTTCTTGTTGGTTTTTGTTTTTTATGTTTAGTCTTTGAAAGTTTAATGAACAACTATTTCTAAGGTTTATAGTATTATTGGATGTGTTTATTACTGTCATTAATGCGTTTCCGTTTTTTACAGTTACTAGTGCTGATGGGAAAATTAATCCATTTTGTGTAGTTTTTTTTTCTGAGAAGTATTCTCCTTCTTTATAGTTACATAGTAGGTTTATAACTTGCTCACATTTGGGTGCTATTTTGCTGTGAGATTTTATGTCGTCTCTAATTGGTATTATGGCTTTTTCTGTGCGAAGTACCATGTTTTTGATGTCTATTTTGCATTTAAGTGGGACTAGTAAATCTAATCCTAATAGTCCCACAAAGTCTGAGTCAAAGTTAAAAATTAAAAACTTGTGAGTTATATCTTCATTAAATAATTCTTCCGGAAGTTTAATATATGCTACCTGTTTATGTTTGGAGGTTGCATGAGCTGTTTTAATAAAATGTGTTTCATTTTTTATAGTTATGTTCATATGTTTTGAGTCTTGTAAAATTTGTGGGTTAATGAGGGATTGTGAGGCACCTGTATCTAAAAGAAATCTGCCACCTAATTCACTGATGTAAATATATGGAAGGCGGCTATAGTTTTGTATATTATTCATGAAAACTATATTGCGAGTTGATTTTCTAGATCCGTCAGAAAATTTTCATCTTCTACTTCCTCGGAGACGTCCTCCGTTTCCTGTTCTGGGTTATCGTTATTTTCTTCCCTATCTTCAACTTCGTTTTGGAAGTGAAGTTTCTTTGATTGTTCCGTGTTATTCGGAGTTTTATTTTGGAATTTCTTTTGGAAATTACCCGGTTTGTTTGGTTTGTTGTTTGAATTAAATGGTTTATAATTGTTCGGTTTAGTTTGTTCATTACGTCTAGCTCGTAGTTTGACTTCTTCTTGTTTAGCTACTGTAACGGCCTGATCTAAATTACGCACAAATTTAAGTTTAATTAAAATGGCTGTAATGGGGTTTAACTTATCTAAAAAGGTTTCAAGAGCCATTTGCTCATAATAGTCTCGTTTTTCAGGGTTAGCCGAAATCAGTGTACACATTAAGGATCTAATTTTGTCACCAAATGCATCTATAGTATTGTTATCTCTTTTAACTAGCACTAGTTCCTGAACTAACTGAATTTCTGTTCTGAATTCTCCAAATTTTTTTTGAAGAACACTTTTAATATCACCCCAAGATTTAGTACCTGGGTTCTCTGACAGCGCTTCAACAGCCTTACCTGTCAGCTTATTCCTAATAAGACACGCTATGCAATCGTCATCTTTATTAGCTATTAATTCTAGAGCATTTTCAACACCTTCGATGTAAAATGCTAAGGTTCTCTTGTTCCCATCGTAGCAGGGTAACAACTTCGAGAACGCTGAGTAGTCGGTGGGAATCGACTTCTCTTCAGTAATAGGTTTCTCATCTAGTGCTTTCTTATCACTAGCCATGTTTATCTTAGTGAGTCAGATAGCAACCAAGAATGAAAAACAAGCGATAGTTTTTGTATTAATTAAAATACTGATACCTAGACACTAGAAACACACAAAAAGTTGCTTATAGTTATTGTGTCAGGAATGAATATAAGGAGTCTCGGGAATAATCAAATTCAATGCTTACCCCACGAGCATAGCCGATGAGAGGCTGTTCGATGATAGATGAGTCTTCGCTGCCGATGTTGCTGCGCTGCTGCTGCTGCTTTTTCTGCTGCCTGACGCTCTGCTAGTTGCCCACGGTAGGTTCTTTATGCACGCCACGGAATCAAGATTTACGGAAATCTTCCACTGGACCCGATAAACGCGACGTACCGACTGCGCCAGTTAAGTTGTGGGCTGAGACGAAAGGCTTTTTAAAAAGAAACAAGAGGTGTGTTTCGCTTGAAGAGCAGTGTAAGACTAACTTTAATTCGTATTAAATCTTATAAGCTAAGTATATAAAACAAAGGGTTATTATAATCTAAATGCTTCCTGTTATCGCAGTACCAGGAAGTTACTCGTAATGTAATCTTATTACCTAATTACAATGAAGGTTATTGTGTAATAACCTTGTTACGCTTATATAACTCAGGCTGAGCACTTTTTATTCCTTGTTAACCTTTTTTTTTTTTACGGACGGGAAATCATCAAATGACTTCTCCCGCTCCGGGCAGAGCGGAAGGGAGTGTCAGACTTGTACTGACTTAAACCCATCCATGTTCCTTCCTTGCCCTTTGTGTTCCAGGGCCGGAGTATCTCTTTCGAACAGTCCCCCAGCCCTGGCAGGCATCGGCCCTTGCGGGCCCCTCCCTGTTTGCTGACATCTCATTGAGGCGCGCGTGGAACACGAACGCGCCGTTTACACGGCATTACTTGTTAACCTGACCCTACGCATAAATGTGTTTTATTATATTCAATTACAAAATACAGATAGTTTTCTTTGTCTTTTCGACTTTCAGATCCATCTTGGAAGACCGTGGTGTGTGGTAAAGAATGCTGATGCCTTACCTGTATCAGAAGAAGCCTTGGACCTGATGAGAGACTATAATAGGTTGTTATCATAGCTGTCTTGCTGTCTGACTTTCCTATATATTTCCACAGCTATTCTCAAGTGTTGATTCGCACTTACTGTGTGGCGATTCACGATCGATATACTTACTTTTATCAATTCTGATAATACACTTTAATCTATTTTGATAATGTACTTTACTCTGATAATATACTTTAATCTATTCTGATAATAGATACCAAATTAAATGCAACTTAAAATGGTTGAAATGTGCAATAAAATTGCAAAAAAACACATCTACATCATCATACAATTTTGTAAAATGTAGACCAAAGACCAGTTAAGGCTTTTAGTTAATTAAGAAAGCTACGGTTTACTTAAAATGGTAGTATAGATGATATGAAGAAGAGTGCTTTTAATGATTGATTAAGAAGGTTACGGACTACGTTTTGTGGATAGAATGTGAATTACAAGATATTGAGTTCATAGATCTATATTCATTACAGAATTGAAAAGAACAGAAGTGGGATAGGGATAAAAATAAGATTTAGCAGTGGAAGAGGAAATATGGAAGGATATTCTAAAATGAAAACCACAAATAAAATACACAAAAAAATTTATTCACCACATAAAATTTCATTGGATAATAATCTTGCTTTGCTCTTGCAAAATAACAGTTATAATTATAATTTTATATTCTTTGAAGATCCCACATATTAACATACTTATAGCAACATTCACGATCACAGGAAGGTTAAAATTTTGGAATAGAAAACTTATTTAACCATCGAAGAACTTGACACGTCAATATTTGGTGTTTCTACAAATTAAACCTATAGATACATACATGAGTATTATATAGATTATGTAAAACTCATAAGATATCGGGTAATCATGCATTACATATATTATAAGACATCCACTGAATATTATATATCGGCGAACGATCCATAGAAGCTTTGAGCAAAGTTACAACTAAACATTATAAAATTATTGACCATAGAAGACTTTACCATCATGTATAATTTTCATAAGTATAAAAATTTTACCGACAATTCAACGTGATTCACCGCCAGAACGTTAGAAACGTTTGAATTTAGGCTAAATATTTATTTATATATTAACACCTATTTTATTAGACGATTCATTAAGATTCAGAAGACCCATTTCATATATATTTTTTTTACATATATTATTATTTAGAATATAGACGACGAGTGTGCTCATGAATGGAACTTGGCACTAAGGCTGGGATTATGCGTAAGTACATTTGTAAGCATGTACAGACGGCCTAACAGAAACGAGGAAATAACAGGAATGAGTCTTTCATTCTTACTTTTTTATTCGTACCAACCACACAGAAAAACGTGAATGCGGAACGTAAAATAGAGCTAAATAATCAAAATGTGTAACACCTTTGGGTTATAAAAAGATTACTATATTTATTTATAAACGATTCGTTCCAACTCAATAGCATAGACATATGTTTCAGGAATGTGCTCACGAGATAGATATTACTCTTATAAACGCGCTAAATAAATTACCTCGACAGACTAAAGCGAAATGGGTCTCAAAGATTCCGTACAGTACAGAATAAAAAATACTATATAACACTTGGTTCAGAAAAGTCTTCACTTTAACAATTAACACAAAAAGTTACACTTACCTAGGTGAGATTGAGTAGAAGATAGGTATTTCTAGTCATATAAACTATATCTTTGCAGTCCGTATGTGTTATCATAAGTTAAACTTATCCTAAGCATAGACTGCCCAATTCAGTTTGTTCACAGAGCATCACGACCTGACATAGAAGTACATATTCGAGACAAACAATAGTTATGTGATGCGTCATTTACACTTGGTCGTTGGCCAAATTCAGCTATCAAACGCAAGCTAAACCTAGGATATACACCCTGCTATATTATCTACTACATACATTTACCGATTACAAGGCGTTACGTAACCGATGCAACTCATGACCATACTGACCATTACACTTAGTATATCGAATATTTTAGACCACTTAGGTACATATACACTCTAAACTTACTTTATTCCATCGAACACAGATAGGGGCGAATTACGATTTAAACGACCAAATGTAATGGAGACATTGTTTGGGGATACAGACTATTACATTAAATATACACTTGGATACACAAATAATAAAGTTTATATTATATTTGATTAACGGTATTCTATTATATGGACAATAAGGGTGTAGATTCACGACAATACACAATTAGAAACTGAACTAAACACAAAGTATAAGTTAGTGATAAAATTAAAGCTTTATTTGTGGAATAATATTGTGCAAAGAATAATATGTCACCAATTTTTATTAAAAGACGTTAAGCAAATATAATTAAGAATAATATGTTTTACCTCTATACAGGGGGTGGTTGGTAATTAGGTGCATTCCTTGAAATGGGTGATACTAGACCTAATTTGCAAAAAAATTGACCCACTTACTACAAGAAAATTTGTAACACTAAAGATGCACGTCATCTTCATAAAAAAAACTGTACTACCCAGTTTTATTAAAATACTACTTTGTCAGGAACAGCCATTGCTGTTTTTCTGGTTCTTCAGTTACTAAAAGTGGGTATTGCGGCATTTTAGAAAGTTAATAAGACAAGGAAGTCGTTTCTTTGTTTACAGGACAAAACGACTTTATTTTGAGAAAACTGCCTACACAAGGGAAGTTTCAAGAAAATTTCAAAACATGACCTTTATGGCGTTTCGTTTCCAAAGGTAGATGTACTTTTCCGACAGATTTTGTTTTGATTCAGTCATTCATGAGCTATCAGAAAAGTATCATATATAAGTAGGTAGTTTAACATCCTGGTAGCGTACCGTGACGGCTTAAAGCTGGAGTAATTCCAGTGTGAGAAAGAGATGGCGCTAGACGATCTGTATAGCTCTGTTTCTCTCTCATACTGGAATTACTCTTGCTTTAAGACGTAATGGTAACCTCCCTGAACGGCGGCGGCGTTAATTTCTCAAAATCAGCAGTTTATGGTGGGGAAGTGGAAAATTTCTAAAAAGTGGAAAATATCTAAAAAGTGGAAAATTTCTAAAAAGTGGAAAATTTCTAAAAAAAACTTTGAAAGTTCGATTTATTCAAAACGATCCCATTTCAACCACAAGTTGTCGGGTCAAAATTGTTGCAAACTAGGTCTAGTATCACCTATTTCAAGGAATGCACCCAATTACCAACCACCCTGTAAAGAGGTACATTATTTAACAACTTAATTAGAAAATAACTATGTTCTTTAAAAGATGAGCTGATTTAATAATCATAGCAAAATTGGTGACAATTTTTCATGAATTATTTGCATTTATCGTAAGTACAACATCTGTATACATATAGGTATGTATAACATTAAATACTCTTCAGAAGGCAATAAATAGCATTATCAATAAGAATATTCAGAAACGTCTCAAGAACGAGACTTAGGTACACAGTGGTTTATATATTGAATTTTATTCTACGGATAACTTTTTTATATATATGATCGGGATTGTACATGTACCTACATCTAGCACAAATCATTTAGTGTATTTTGTGAACATTCGTATAATATATGATATATTTATATCAAGTTTTATATACTGTATCTACAACTTTGAATAACAGGCTCTCGTAAAGGCTTCAGTCGTTTAATAGAATTTCAAATGATATTTGATTATGATGGTTATAACAAATAAAACTCTCTACAATATTTTAAATATAATATTTTTTATATAATATTGTTAATATAATAATATTGTTTCTTTTTAATACCAGGGTATTTTCGGTTATATATTGACACACTCTCATGATAGATCACAGAAGGGAAAACTTTAATATGTGCTATATAACATGGATATAAACAATATTTTAATGTATAATTTTCTTTGCCAGACGATGAGCGTTTATTCGCAATTTTTGGTACCAAAAATAGAGATGATTATGTTGAACACATCTAGCTAGATGTAAAAAATATAGGTATCAATGAACAACAACAAGGAGTAGGTATCCGAGAAGTGTACAAATATTTCTCGTACCTCTACAGTACTCGAGTACATCTATAACAATAATACTTTTAGAAGGCGTCAACATACCACATTATAAGAAAGACCCAGCCCAGTCACTCTTCAAAATCTATCTAATACACTGATATTTCTCACAGCTCCATGTTTTTTATATACCATAGTCGAAACTTTCGAATTCCGCAAACCTCGAGTCCTGTTTCTGCAGCCGCTGCTGGCAGGCCTGAATGTAGCTGTCGTGGATTCTGTACATGCCCGAATCGGCCTGGTACATGAGCGTCTCGAGGATCATCTCGTTCTTGATGGCCTTCGTCGGAAGCACTACTTTTATCAATTCCTGCGGTGAGATCCTATACAGCTTCAGGTCTCTAGCTAATCTTTCCATAGTGCATTTATATTCATTTTTGGCTTCAGTCTTATTAGCGTACTTGGATTTGATTTTGTTCCGGGCCCAGCTGAGCATCGCCTCGAACTTTCTCACCTCGGTCACCTCGAGGTTGCGGCACATGATCATCTGCACCATGGACTCTGACAAGTTCATGAACTCCGGAGTCTGGAACAGGGCGTACGCTCGCTGCTCGATGTAGGCCAGGATCATGTTTACCAATTCCGAGGCTGACGTATATCGCCAGTAGTAATTCTCTAATGCTATGAGCATCGTGCATACCACTTCTATTCTAAGAAACTGTTTAGCATGATGGAAACATGCTTGTAGTAATTCAGGCAAGTCGTAATGCTCTGCGGCGCAGATGAGCCCTGGTATGGAGGCGCAGGTCAGTGGACAGCTGCCGGTGTGCAAGTAGTCCAGGAGAATGCGGAACGTTTCGGGATCGAACTCGATTATTGAAAACTGAAAACAAAACAATATCGTCGTGTTAATTTATAGCAAAACAATAGGTCTGTGGTCATTTCTATTTTTGAATGAGGAAGGTAAAAAATAGAACTGAAGATTTTTTCTTGATATTTACCTCAGTTTGTGCTAGTTTAGCGCGATCAACTTTTTGTGCGTCGGCGCACACAGATAGCCTGGGTACTGCAAGTGCTGCATTTTTTTCTTTTTCTTTGTCTTTTGCTTCTTTATCTAAAAGAATAAATAATTTTGTGTTAGATTAAACCGTGTTTACTTATATTTTTCATCACAGTAGCGTTAAATGTTGCTCAAAGATTTATTTAAGGCGCTTTGTCATTGTTGTTGTGTGCTCTGGAATGCGACCACATTGTATTTTATTTTATACATTTCATTAAAACGCAATGTATTGGATAATTATGGACGAATATAGAACCAATACAGGAATAGGTGACTTAATAATACTATGTACTTATGTAAAGTTTTCTAGATGGAGGATACAAATTATGTCTGTTATAGAATGATTATTAATCAGGAAAAGCAAACAATTCAAAAGCAAAGAAAGTAGAAAATAATGGTCGAGCACTAGAGATCAATAATAAATATCAATTCAGATCAATAGTAATTAAAAAGCAAAAAAAGTAATTGAATGGCTTAGATAAAGAAGAGCGCAAAACTGAGTGGTGTTATATGTGTGGTTATAGGACTTATAGATGTGTTATAGGTGTGACGGAAAAATAAAGAGAGGTTGCTGGAACCCTTCATCCTCGGGAGAAGAGAGAGAAAGAAAGAGCGATATTTACTGGAACAGTCCTGGGAACTAGCCCATTTCTTCTTGTCTTCTACATTTAGCTGCGAATGCTGTTTGCGGATGGACCGGCCCCATCCGGCGGTTATAGTGCCCAGGCGAGAGAAAGCACGCTTCACCATCGGCGAACTGGGAACGCTTTTTGGCCTGAAATCATAAAAACGAAATTGTAAATCTCAAATTTCAGTTCGTTGATAATTGCTAATATGAATTTTAAACTCGATCCAGGTTGATTTGTTCACGTTCATCAATGATAACATTTACGATTATGCTTGCAAAAAAAAGAAAACCTTCACAGTGAATTTAAACCCTAAATGGTTCCGAATAGAGTTTGAAACAGTTTAGTCTAGTTGTACACAACTCAAATGTGCCAACAGCCTTCAGAATAGGATAAAAAGTGCCCATCTTACCTTGGTGACTCAATATCGGGCACTTGCAAGAAGTTGCTACTCTTCTGCCTGGAAGGAGTCGGAGACAGTAGTGTGGGCGCTGGACGGGCCAGGAGTTCAGCCACCGGGACTTGTGGCGATCCGAAGCCCGTCTGAATGCCGTATAGCATTTCTTGGAAAACCCTGGAAATATTACAACACAAAAGTTATTAGAGTTGTGAAGAAAAACGAGTAAAACGATGCACGTTTACGGAAATCTAAAACAGAAATACTGGTATGTTCATTTGTCAAACTATTTTAGAGCGAGAAAAAACTGTTCATTCAAATTAAGAATAGGCAGGATATATCTGTCAAAAGTCAAACCGAACGCAGGGCGAAAATAAAATGACAAAGTGGGCCACAAAAAACAATGCTATAGAGAGTAGGCTTATTTATACTAGAAAAAATAAAAAAGAAACTGGGAGAATGCCTAAAACTAGCAGTCTTTAAAAATTCAGTATCTGTTGTTGTACAAGGATCGCGCCGGATGGCGCCACCATTCTGTGTTGTCAATACAAATTCACAAAATAATTTTCAAATATTTACCAACAATGCTCGCCCTCCTGTCATTTTACAAGTTTATAAATTGAGAAATTGAAGAACTTATCAAACTCGAATTAAGTTTAATTTCGAGTGCTACATAACATTGAAGAAATCATCTTAGTCTGACTAGTTCTCAGTTCAAATACTCAAATCAGAAACTAGGAGATTTTCATTGAAGCGCTAAAATATCCTTGTAGCAATGTTTTTAAGAAATAAAGAATAATCAATCACCTGCTTCTAACACCAAGAATGGCCCTAACACCAATAAACTTGGTCTTCTGCTTGGACTGTCCCACGAGGAACACGACGTCGAACAGCTGGGCATTCTGCGCCATGTTCAGTTCGCTGTTGAGAAAGACTCGTGTGAAGTCCTTTGCGAGTTGATCGTAGTCCTCGAACTGGTCTCGCACTGAGTCCAGGAGAGGTGAGGACGGTCGCATGTGACCGATGGGGCGCCATGAACCTGATGGAAAGAAATATTAGAAGACGGTCCACGCAGTCAAACTCAAAAAGCAGTTGTTTTAATTAAACTATTTACAGGCACTTTTAATTGTCAAAGAGCCTGTTCTAAAAAAGTAAACTTTTATACGAGAATTTAGACGGAAGCTACGAAAGCATTTTTTGCAGTCTGTGAATATTGCCTAAAGACTGAGTTTTTTATCAATATTTGGTGTGGTAGTGCGCCCAAATAAGTCACACGCCTAGTGACACAAAAGGTGATCGAGTTTTAACCCGACAAAATTTTAAACAACTCACCGGGACGGCCCGCATCCTTCAAACTAGGACAAATCGGGGGAAACCCAGACGGATGACAACGCTATCTTTCAGTGAGAATATATTCGTTTGTCATGGTAGGTAACTAGGTACCTTCGGAAAGGTCTTGGTAGGCAAAAAAAACCATATTAGGAAATGTCAATACTGTTGGGTATTCATACCTCTTCGGTAAGGTTTCGGTATTTGTCCGGTTTCGGCATGGTTCTGCAAGTTAGCCACGATGTCTTCTAGCATTTGGCTGCGAGTCCTTTCTTGCATCCTCGCGAATTTGGGAGCGGAGTAAGAAGCTCTTTCTCCGTTCACTATCTTGGTCAGCAACCATTCCCTGAAAAAGAATGGTGAATCGGACCTGAGAAATGCGAAAAGTTATTTAAGTTGTACAATCACGCGTTATTTTTCATAAATCTTACTACTTATTTATATTTACTTTAACTAGAAATGCGAAAGTTTGTGAGGATGGATAGATGGATGTTTATTACTCTTTCACGCAAAAACTACTGAACGGATTCGGATGAAATTTGATACACATAAAGTTTATAACCTGGATTGACACATAGAACTCTCAATACCGGTGGTACGATCCCGTGGGTCAATTACCGAACATAAAGCGGGCGAAACCGCGGGCATGAGCAAGTACAATTTAAGAGAAAGGGGCTAAACACGTGTCGAGCACAAGGGGGGGTAGCATGTTGCATTATAATTATTGCACTTACTGCAGGTACATTTTTTTGCAGGCGGGAGGGTGGTGCTGAATTCTGCATCCAAGCCTGGATCTATTTTATTGAAAAGTTCTTTATTTACCTTAATCAAGTTTTCAAAATTACAGTTGCCGTAGTGTGGATAAGATTTAGTAGGTAGCCATAGAGTGCCCAGTTAGTGTAACTTCAACTTGGATACGCCCGAAATTGGGAGGCTGGATGAACTAGTTCCATCTTTCGTAAAGTGGACTTTACAACACAAATAGTAGTTATACCGATCCCATATCGTCTCATCAGAAACTTTCGTCTACAACTAGCATATCCGTTTACTGCGGTCAATTATAACTTTATTTAACCAAAGCAAATTCTCCGTAAAACTAATTGCAATAGTTGTGCTTCATTTGTAACTGATGGATTTAGATTTTAGTTAGCTAATGTCGATACAAACTCAATGTTTGCATGGTAGGTTTAGTTTTGGGATATACTTTAATGACTCATGGGATAACCACCAACAGTAATGACCTATATACATACACACGATGCAATGTCGTGTCGCGATGTGCTGTCGTGTCGCGATTTCTTGCATAAGACCTGTGCCGTGGAAATCTATGACACAGTGTCCTATGTACGATGCGCATCGCAGCGTAACGCGATGCGATGTTTCATCGTGTGAGTGAGTTTTGGGCCTTAAGGGCAAAACACATTGTGAGAACTTTGTTTAAATTGGGAAATTCTGCAATTTTTATATCTCGGGTTAGATTTTGCTTGGTTGACTGCGATTGATATGATGGATGCCGAAAGGCACTTGTTTTTCTCGTCATCATTGTGTTTACTTTTTCATTCTTTCTACTCTGCCCAGCAAAAAAATTGTACTTAGTTTGATGTACAGAATGCTGTTGTCGGCTTGGGATGGGTCCTTTTACACCCTGTATGATTTGACGTTATATCAGTCCAAATATCGTCTTTATCGAACTTTTC
Organism: Lycophotia porphyrea; assembly: GCA_950005105.1. NCBI lineage: Eukaryota > Metazoa > Arthropoda > Insecta > Lepidoptera > Noctuidae > Lycophotia > Lycophotia porphyrea. The sequence goes on from OX465398.1 coordinate 10,409,962, forward strand.
TTGCCTCTTCCTAATTATGTTCGTTTAAACTACAATTCTACTATACATCTATGTATATCTTACCTGAACATGGGCCCCTTGTCAAAAACGCTTTGCTCCCACAAGTAAGGCTTGTAAGCCCCCACTTCATCTCGAGTGACGACTGACACCTCGTATCTCGTTGGGCGACGCTTGATCTTAGCCGATACTCGGACTGTGAATGATTTAATTACTTGATTAGGGAGTGCTTGTGCTCAAGAGTGCGTATTAACAAATTTTAATAATCAGTAAACTGAAATTGTGAAACATAGCGAGTAAAAATTGCTAATCGTGATGGGTATCGAGTATTTATAACAAACAAGGCAAAACAAAATATTGATTTTAAGTTCATTTTATGGGGTTAATGACCGAGGGTAACTTAAAATATAAGTTGTATTGTGAAAACTTTAAAGACGACCCATACTATCGAGTATGGGTCGTATGTAATCACGGTAAAACCAAAACTGGCCATGTGCTACTCGGACTCGCGCACGAAGGGTTTCGTACCATTATCTATACAACATTAGACAAAAACGGCAAAAAAATGACGTTTGTTGTATGGAGCCCCCCTTAAATATCTATTTTATTTTAATTTGATTACTTATTTTTAAAGTGAATATATAAATAAATATTCTGTGAACAGCTACAGGTACAGCGGCATTTTATTCTTGCGGTACGAAACCCTAAAAAGAAATCGAATTTTCTAATTTTATATCTAAAGTAACTCCCTCGTCGGTCTAGTGATCGCAAGCGCGACTGCTTCAGTAGAGTTTCACTATCTTATTTAATGTAACCTTGTACAAGGTATCAAAAATTCATGAAGTTCAATTAATTCAACTTACCTAAAATGAACGTATGCAAGAAGTGGCTCTTGATGCAAGCCGGTGAGAACGCGGTGTTGTCGGCTTCCAAAAAAACGACGCAAACAATATCGTTGCCTATGTGACGTTTCCTCTGTAACTTCTGAGGGTCATGCCTTTCGTATGGCAGCAGGGTTGACACGTGGAACATGATTTCTATCCCCCTCCAGTTTGTGTACACGGAGTATAGCCCAGTCAGGTCGTGCACAGTGTCTAAACCACCCTTGTATTTGTCGAAACCTGCAAAGACACGGATTTAATTACAGTTAATTGCATATTGTTTCATTATAATGATTCTAAGCAACGTGAAGGAGGTTTTATTGCCGGTTCTCTCAGAAAGGCAAACCATAGTTGCGAGTTTGTTGCAATTTTATGGTTGTTTTATTAAGGACCCAAATTGTTGTTGTTGCCTTAACGACTTCTCGTTAAGAGGATTTGGGTAAATGGATAGGATGTTCTTTTAATAATGGCTTTGCAATAAAACCTTGGCTAGTACTCGTACCAATTATCTTACGAAAATAGGTATAATAAAACCTACCTCTGAGTCTGACTTTCTCTCCCAAAACTTGCAAGAACTCTTCGAACATCGGCGAGTTTTCGTTATTGTCTAGAATCTCTTCTTCAGTGTACTGGTTCTCTTTCACGTAGATCACCCCGACTTTCAACTCCGATTTTATAAATACCTGAAAAACCGAAAATTGCTCTCTGTTATTAAACATTTCATTTCCCACATAAGACCACTACTGACAGGTCTTCTATTCCAGTTTCCCCTAACATTGTCGAATATAAGGTATTCAACGGAGCTTTTATTCAACAAGACACCTGTATTGGTATCAAAAGAAAACGGAAGAAAAACCTCTTCGAGTACAAGTTTCGAAATAAAATATCAAAACTATAAAGGCTTGTATGTGAACTGTGTATTTCTGTTGGGTGTGTATCCTCAAATTGTAGTGTCTTAAATTTTTTTCAGCTGTAGAAAACTAGCATGGTCTTTTTTAGCTGTACATGATATTAATGTGTATAACTAACTCCTTTTATTTTTCTCAAAACTAAGCTCACATTAAAAATAATCTCACAAACTCAATCAAGCTAAGACACGATTTTCCCAGAAGCAGTGTTATTATTTAGGGATAGAAAAATATTCCTGCATGGATTCTTTGATCGAACAGTAGCGGTATTCTTACCGCTACTGTTCGATCGACAGGGGCCTCAGGGGCCCCTCTCATTACTTTCCTATCACAGCTTCATACAATGATCCCTGAAGTCCTGCTGTAATAAAAACACTTACTTTTTTTTAGAAAAGCTTGGAAGCTAAGCCAAGATTTGATAGCTACAGCTCTTTAACATCTTATTGGACGAAATTCCGAGAACAATGCAGAAGCCGTCAACAGTCAGACATAAGAAGGCATTACAAATAAAATATTTATCGTGAAGTGAAGAAAGAACTTTTCTCGCTCATAAAATAATATCTTAAATGTTTACCTCTTCTCAGTTACAAAGTGATCGGAGCGCACCGATTTAAGAAGAACCGTAATCCGGATTAATATGAATACTTTTTCGGTATCGAATCTAGTTTCTCTAGGGACACTTTTAATCTATTTCGATATGATCCAGGGGACGGATAATTTGAGTAGATTACCGGCATTATATTTGTTATGTATCTTACTGAAGAACAGAGCTGTATATTTCCGTTTCCGAGATTTTCTATATACATTGTATTCCAGCGTTTTCTTTTCAACAATATTATCCTCACCGGTAGTCCGTAGTCAAGATCATAAATATAATAAAATCAGAAATAGACTGTATTCGAATAGGTAATATTTATGCGAAAACCGGAACGAAGTGAACGTTACAACTAAAAGCTTTTTGGTACTCTTCGGTACTAATATGATTCCAAAGTTTACCGACGTGAGAAAAATATACCATAGGTATGTTTTGCTATTTAGTTTTTTACTTTGCTGACGAATAAGAATAGGTTCGTCACAATCTTAAAATTATGACGGTGAATATACTTTAGCCGTTTGGTTTATTTTCTCCCTATGTACCTTGTGTAATTTACTTTGTTCTTTCTTTATCGTGTGATTAGAATTTTTATGCCACCCAGTCCTCTGACTTGGCTTTCCATGCCGTCGAGAAATATCTCTCAGGCATGCTCGTTTCCTCACGATGTTTTTCTTCACCGAAGCAAGTTATAGTCATACAATACGCACACGAATCCGAAAAATTAGAGGCGTGCCGTGGGTTCGAACTTGAGACTAGAGGGGTGCCTGACCCTGACCTGGTGACTAGGCTATCCTTGCTTTTTACTTATTTTGTTAAAAATGGGCTCAGAATGTAAGTTCTTGTGTCTTATTTAATTAAGAACTTTAATTGAGGGGAACTGTCATTAGGCTTTAAAATGTTGCCAGAGACCAACCACCTAATTGCGCGCTTTAATATTTCAATAACGCTTTAAAGTGGGACTGTAGTTTCTGTCTATTGAATTGTTTAGTAGGTAGCTACTTGTAGTGGCTCGGAAAGCCTAATTAATATTTGAGTGGGTTCAATACGTATCTATTCCGATTGATTGACAGCAGGTCAAACGCAAGTTGTGGGTGACATGACGCTCCACTCAATGTTACTCAAAACGGAGTTATCTCAAGTGAGGATAAATAATTGTTTATTTGTATAGAGATCCTTGACTATTTCAAAAATGTTTTGGTGGACATTGGAATCATTCTAGAAACACTGAGATATCTTCTTTAAAAATAAATACTGAATTGATGGCGTGTTTTAGTGTTGACGTACTAACGATACTAAATTGCATTTTTAGACTATATTTCCGAAGTAAAGTTTAGTGGAATTGTAAATCTATTTACACAAACACCTCATAATATTTGTTCCATAAAACTCATCGGCGTAGGACCCGTGGAACAACTGCTTCACCGTGTGCCCGCATACATCAGGCGCGAACTCCGATATTTCACCGCGCAGTAACAAAACACAGACTAGACGAATATTTCGTTTGATGAGAACACATTTTACTGCCGTTCTACTACCTAATAAAGGAGACATAAAGTACTGTATGTACATACCTAGTTGCTACTCTCGGGCACATATATTCGGTGCGGGTCGCAACCCAGGAATACTTGTATGTATACTTTATTAGCACTTTTTGTATCACTGAAATGTTTATGTTAAAATAGTTGAGCAATATTGCATATAAAATGGAGATGAAAAGTGGATGGATACGGCCTGACGTCGGTTGTAAAGATGACGTCACTGCCTATGCATGTTACCATACAGCTGGGGAATATTACATGTTATGTAGAAGAACGCTCAAAGGCGATAATTATAAAGTACTTGGCAAAGTGCCAAAAGAGATTATGATGATAAAAATGACACATCTCCAAGAGGGAAAAGTTGACAAAAACCGATGAAAGCTTTATCGAATATTTTAATCTACCTAAACGGAAAAGTCGAGGTGTCAAAGAGATGATGTGCATATGAATTTTAAAACGAAAGTTGTTCCTGTCAACAAAAGCGATTTGAATATTCGTTAAAAGTTTTTGGAACATATACTTAGGTTTTATGATTTTAAGTAGTTAAATACTTTACGTTAAACGTAAACGTTACGTTAAACGTATTTCAAACATCGTTCTACGTCTGTCAATCGTTGGATAGTATTTTTGATATGTATACTTGTGTTGCCTTACGCATTCAGTGAGTTGTGACTTGTGGTACAGACGCCCGCACATAAGTTACCCGAAACTGTCAAATTTTCCCAATCAACCTTGAAACTAATGCTTTAACGATAAAGTTGAAAATTTATTAAAGAAATTTGACAGATTGTAGTAGCTTGATGTGCTGGCGTCTGTACAAGTGTACTTTAATATAATTTCTTAAACAGGTGACTGTAAAGGTTTTCTGGTGGGTTGATGTGTTTCACGATTGTAGGGAAAATTGTAAAAGAAACACTTTTTATGGCGTCGTTAACGTTTTAACGGAGAAAAAGCAGAGATAAGGTACGTAAGGGAGAACTAAGGGTAGCTTAATGATTCCGCGCGAAGCTTTTGAAAATTGATCGTGAATAGTGCCATACTGCTTACTGTAATTTCGTTGACTGGTTTTTAAATATCTGACGATATTCTAGAATATTGAAGATTTTCTTAATTGATTGTCTAGTATTGATAGGTAACATTTTTATTTTAGAACTGCCGTGTAAAGGCTTCTCTATTCAACTTCCTCTACTCTCTGATTGACTTGTCTTTATCAAAGGAGTCCAGCCCATTCCTATATATATGTATAAGAGTATGTACTACTTATTTTTAACCGACTTCATTCAAATAAATCTAATCTGTATGATACTAGCTTGAAAATAATTTGATAAAAAGATGTGAAAGGTGAAAGGGGGACACTGGAAGCATTAAATCAACATCCTAATAAATTGCAACCAAATCTCTAGATTTCATAAAAATCGAAATTAAAATATTTTATTCAGATAAGCCTATATACAACTGGGAACTTATAAAACGTCGTATAATCGAAATAGATTCAGAGGAATCTTACCTTCCAGATTTTTATATTCCGGAAAACATGTAAGAAAAACAACTAGTGCCAAAGATCATAAATCATTCAGGTGGAAGCGGCTGTCAACATCGATCTAAAACAATCTCTTCCAGAAAAATAGCAAAAAGACTCGTAACGTTTGACTGGACTTCTTGTCAAGCTATCCATGTCAGTTGGCGTTACTTTAATCCTTGTTTTCGGTCAGATTACATTATAGTCAAGGAAAAAGTTACAGACGTTTTTCTTATTTACAGGTTTCAATCAAGAAGAGTGTGTAGAAGAATGGGAGATTGAAACGCTGGTATTATTAATACTGGTCGGTCCGTTTTCTTTCGGGATAAATAGACGCCTATTAGTTAGAGCATTTGGTATTCGGTTTTGCTAGCCTTGAAATGTAAAACTGCCTCGACTCGACTGACTCGTTGGACGAATGAAGGGTCGCAAGTGCTACTGCTGAGCATAAAGTCCTGGGTTCGATTCCCGGTTCGGGCAAAGTGTTATTGAGATTTACCAATAGGAATTTCTCAGTAGCAGCCACAGAGTTTGGATTTGTGCCCGGTTCACCCGTATGAGATGGGTCTTAAAAAAGTTAAAACATAACTATCGAAACGTGGGTGTACTATTAGGTATACCTCTACCTAACTTCTCAGGGATTACAGGCGTGATATTATGTTATTTGAAATGTTAAAACAAACATAAGCCTCCTTTTGTGCTCAGTCACAGTTAGGTAATAGTACATTATGATATAAGTGCGGTAAGTTAGAAACAACAGCCGAGGCGAAATTGCTAGCCCGAGCCGTAGGCGAGGGCTACAAGAAAGCAGAGGCTGTAATTATCAAAGCGCACGTATGTCATACGACGTTTTATAACATATTTGCGAGGAAATAAAATAAAACTCGAACTTTCTTAAACGAAATTTTGATACGCTTGTAAGTATCTATCGGTCGATTTTTCAGACAAGAGGCTTAGAGTAGCAGGCGGTGTCGAATTAATAAATTCATCATTACTTGACGACATTTTTCAATAAAAACAATACAGCGAAAAGAAAAAGCGCGCGGTATAATTTTTACTTGTTCACAAATTAGTGAGGCGCGCGCATTAGCGCTTTTTTTAAGGCAAAGGCACAAAAACAGCCAGTATTACTAATACAGTAAATTAATGTTTTTGTGTTTTTGTTAAAAATAAATGGTAGTAATCTATTGTCAAAATTAATTAAATTAAAGAATTTAATGTTTATTTATTATATTTTATCTCCCAAAGTTAATTTTATTCATAAAATGTTGACCACTTTTCTGACATAAAAACTCTTTGCTAAGATTTAAAAAAGTACCGTTCGTTTTTGACGGAGCATCTTGAAGCCGTGCGTTTTACTTTACATTACCGCACAAGTACGTAATGAGGTACCATACGATATTGAAATTGGTGAAATAAGAGACCCTTTACGAGCAAATGTGTTATAAAAATGACATTACATAATTATGAGTGGCCTTTACTATCAGTAATAATGGACTCATGATACCTATTAAATTCTTCGCTTTAGTTTGTATTTTAATATGTACATTATTGAACTAATGCCCAAAACGTAATATCCAAAGTAAACGAACATCGTTTTATCTTAAGTGTAAAGCACTCATTTTGTGTACCGTATGTACAGAGGAATAAACATTTTTGCCATTTAAAATGTCGTCCTTCGAGTTAGATATACCGTAACTTTTTGTTTATTCGCCCTTTTAACACGGAAATGGTTGCGAGCTTTTCAGATTAAATTAGGTATTCCATTCAATACTTAACAGCCGCAGGTACGGTAAACAAATTAGAGCTTCGTTGTGGTGTAAGAAGACAATAGGTTCTGTGCATTGTACCGACTGTATTTACGGTAGTGAAAACAAAAGATCTCAGACAATGCATTATGCTGAAATCAGACGGTTTCATACACACAATATGTACTTCAAGGTATGTACGACAATCTGTCAAATTTCTTAAATAGACTTTCAACTTTATCGCTTTACTGTTCAAGTTTGATTGGGAAAATTTGACAGGTTCGGGATAATTTTTCAGTGATTTTTGTAGTGAAAAATTCTTTAGGCGCGTTAGGCATTTTTGAGGTGGGGAAAAACAAATTGAACTCACGACTCCGTTTAACGACCTCTTTTTCATTGCAGTGTTAGCCGTATTGATACATATTACACGCCAAAAATACAGTGTATAGTCAAATGTTTAAGTAAAAGGCTCATGTAAAAATATTTTCTAAAAATAATCCAGAATCTTGAAAAAAAAAAGTTTTCACTTCTGTCGGTACTCCCGGAGTGGTTGTTTTTTTTTTTAATTCAGAAATCTCCGTCATTACTAGTTAATTTGTCTATTTACATAGTTAATTAGTTGCCAGGGAATTTGATTGATTGGACAGTAAACGTATTATGGTGGCTGCTGGCAAATAAATATTTTTAGTAGCAACTTTTACCTCCCCAATATCGCCAGGTTTCAAAATAAATAGTCCGTGTTGGTCCAAAACATTTACATTTTCCGAATTTCCTTTTTATTTGTACGGATTAAGTCCCTACATGAAAGCCCCACTCACTACCATATTCAGAAAGCTGACATGAACAGTGAATTCAAAATGCAAAGGACGGACAGGGCCGGGCCGATCCAACAAACTTCCTACTTACGAGTATAAACGTACGTAACGCACCTAATGAAAATTGGCAGTTCACTGGATCGAACAAACTTTCTTAACAACATCTACACTCAAAATTGAATCTTTTGCTACAGATTTTTACGTTGCTTTTTCCTTTCATCAGTGGTAAAGGCGCTCGGTAAAAATACTGACGTTTGAAAAATACGTTTATTTGAAGGTTGACGTTTATTGTATCGCTTTATACTGGTAGTGATTGTTTGGAGTTTGTTTTCACTTTCCATCAGTCTATTATTTATAGGTAATGTTGTAGTTTGGCTCGCAGTAGGTATTTATTATTTTTTATGAAATCGCACCTATATATTCTTGACAATAGAAAATTGTAGTATTACCGCGAAAATCTGTGCCAAGTTTTAGTAGATATTTATTGAGTATTATCGAATGAAATGCCTTCTCTGTTTATCTCCACTTTTGGCATATTGCCATAGGGTCTGCCTTACCTAATGCATTCTCAATGCTTTTACGTTTACCTTACTATCCCCAAACCAATCCTCTCTCCTCAATTAAGAACGATTAAAACTGAATCATTCACACAAGTACCTTACTACATATTTACTTTCCAAGGTACGGGAAGCGTCTGAAGTTTATGTAAATGACTGGTTGTCTCGTTTAACGTTCTGAGTAATAAGCTACGTTCCACACTCTAACTCGCATTTCCAATCCAAAGTTACAACATTGTCGTGTAATATTTTAATGTGTCCCCCATCTCCCATCGCACAGGATTCCATGTGAGCATGAAGTTTGTGAGAGCAGAGAAGTAGTTGCGCCTAACTTGTCATTACTCCATTACTGTGATTAGCTCGAGCTGTGGAGAGGCACGTTCCCCCTTGGGCGAAAGAGGAGAACGTCGGTAGACGTAGCTACGTAGGGGGACGTTCTACACGTTCCTCGCGACTAAAGGGCCTCATCAATGTTTCACGGCAGTAAGCGGCGGCATCGTTTATTCGTAATTGCGAACTGAAAAAACAATCACACTGAGGGACAGGTTTTACTGCTAATTTACTTGCGATCCTGAGTTCGCTTCGGGCCGAATGCCAAATGAGATAAGACGGGTTTTGGTCGTGATTTTCTTGTTTGTTTTGTTGGTTGTGTATGCTCACCCTTACCTTTAAGTTCGAAAATAGATAAGGACTCTACACGTGTAATGCTGGTTACATAATCTACTTAAGTAAAGTGGGTTGGTAATTGTTGTGTACCTACCATGTTTGACTAGACGTAAAGTTCGTACTAAATACAGTGGTTAAGGCGATTGTTCAATATAACTTAGCAGGTCATTACATTTCACGTTTAAAACCAAATGTTTGTTTGAAATTCAAAAACGACTGAAAGCAAATGGCAGCTGTTTTATGTGACAAATAACGGGAAAGGACATTGCCCCATGTTGTGGTTATTAAGATTGAACTTTCAAATTTTATTTTGCATGTCAGACCGATTTTGGGGCTCACAAAAGTATTTTTAAATTGAATCACTGTAATTTTGTGGATAGACCTTTGCTCATTTCTTTTTTATGTAAATGACCATCGCCGGATGCTAATTGCTGTGTACCTACCTACTTATTCAAAGAAAACATTGCTAGGGGTAGCCTGTTCCATTTCCTTAATCCAAGAGAGCTTCCACCGTCAAAAATCAGCTATGTGGATCGCCCGATTCACATGCCCATGTTTCGAAAGTAATGTATTTGTGGTTTTTATGGGCTACCTTTTAGCCAGACAAATTGTATATGCTTAATAAATAAAAGGCTTCCGTTCCCTTAGGTACCCACTATTTGGTTACCTAAAAACAGTAGGTTATTTTCGGTCGTAGTTTGTGTTTCCACCTTCTTTTCATTAGGTACATATGTGTTTCATGACACAACAAAAAAAAAATCGAGTCTGCACTTCAAACCACATTAAAAACATTCGCCTGCCTGATCGTTGGTCTAGTGATCGCAATCGCGACTGCTCAGCATGAGGTCCTGGGTTTGACTCCCGGGTCGGGCAAATTGGTATTGGTTTTTCCGTCAGGAATTTCTCATAAGAAGCCACAGAGTCTGAATCTCTGCTCGTTTGATGGCAACATGTTCGCCCCCTATTATATGGGACTTAAACATATCAGGCCAAATGTGGGTGTACTATTAGGTACACCTCTGCCTAACCCATCGTGGATTACAGGCGTCATGTTATGTATTTAAAAACCTTTGCCAACTCACCTGGTCAAGCTTAAGCAGTTCCTCCGGGGTGTCGGGCAGCTGCCCCAGCATCAGCGGAGGATTGATGTTGACCTCCTTGCCCAGGGAGCGCACCACCTCCTCACGGTTGTACCGGTCCGCGAACACGCAGGATGCCGGGATGAGCCCGTGCACCGTGTAGCTTATTGCCCGGACTAGGATCCTGGGTGGAGACAAAAATGAGGTTAGTAGAGTTTTTTGATAAAAGAGGTGAAGAAGTGGAGGTCTACTGTGAGAGTTGGAATCTAGATTTATGGTATGCGGGTCTTAAAATGACCATGGACAAAACCAAGGTCATGTTGAATGCCCATGTAACACCCACTCCTATCAAGATCGGAGACTCTACAATCGAAGTTGTAGACGATTATGTCTACCCGGGACAAACGGTCCAGTTAGGTAGGTCTAACTTCGAGAAAGAGGTCAATCGTTGAATCTGACTTGGCTGGGCAGGGTTCGGGAAGTTGCGTGGTATCTTTTCGTCCAACTTACCGCAGTGTCTCAAGACGAAAATCTATGACCAGTGTGTGTTGCCAGTGATTACGAGTAAATACGGGACTGAAACGTGGTCGCTCACAATGGGCCTTATCAGAAGGCTTAAAGTCACCCAAAGGGCAATGGAGAGGGCTAAGCTCGGAGTTTCCTTGCGTAATCGAATCAGAAATTAGGACATCCGCAAGAGAACTAGGCTATTGCTCGCAGATCGGATGGCCGATGGGGCCGTAAAGGTCTGGAGTGGCAAACGCAAACCGGAACACGTTGCGTTGGAAGCCTCCCACTAGGTAGACCGATGACGAAGGTTACGGGGATCCGCTGGATGCGAGTGGCACGGGACCGGTCAATGTGGTGACACTTGGGGGAGGCCTATGTCCAGCAGTGGACGTCTTTCGGCTGAAATGATGATGATGAATGATGATACCCTATTCCCCTATATAAGAATTTTGCATTGCATTTATTGTATTTGTTTATACTGCATCAAACCACGAGTTTCAATAGACTAAGAAGCCAGCTTCAACTGGTTTGTTACCGTTGACATGCGGTCTACCTACCAAAGTAAGTACCTATGTCATTGAATGGGTAGACGTGTAGGTATAATACTGTATAACAGACGGGAAGGGAACTCTTGCTGTATTAAAACCTTAAAGCTCCTTATAGCTTCCGGCATCCTTTTGAAATTCAATAAATCTTGATAGATATCCACGCTGAAGCGGATATTTATGTAGAAAAAAAACATTATTTATCGGAAGTTTGTTCCGTCCCAATTTGTTTAGAGTGAAAAGGTTGTCGTAGTAAGTCGCTTCTAAAAAGTGTTACAAACTTGCTACTGAAAAGTAATGTGTTATCAACTTGCTTTTCAAAAGTAACATGTTACAAACTTGCTACTCAAAAGTAATGTGTTACCAACTCTCTGCTCAAAAGTAACGTGTTACAATCTTGCTACTAAAAAGTAACGTGTTACAATCTTGCTACTAAAAAGTAACGTGTTACAAACTTGCTACTCAAAAGTAATGTGTTACCAACTTGCTGCTCAAAAGTAACATGTTACAAACTTGCTACTCAAAAGTAATGTGTTACCAACTTGCTGCTCAAAAGTAACATGTTACAAACTTGCTACTCAAAAGTAATGTGTTACCAACTTGCTGCTCAAAAGTAACATGTTACAAACTTGCTACTCAAAAGTAATGTTTTACCAACTTGCTGCTCAAAAGTAACATGTTACAAACTTGCTACTGAAAAGTAACCTGTTACCAACTAGCTACCCAAAAGTAACGCGTTACACGCTTAGTCACCAATGAGTTACCGTATGTCACCAATCACAAATTAGTCAATAACGCGTTAGTAAAGCCATTGCAAGATTAGCGCCGTGAAATTTTGGCTACCCATTGGTTATATTTGAGTTTTCGACACGTTATTTTTAAGTTGCGTTGTGGGTGACGGGCCTGGCTGATAGATAGAGTCTACTGCTTAAAGTTCTCGGTCATTTATATTGTTACAATTTGAGCTATTATTGTAGAGCTCGAGCGGATGCCAGAACAAATGTTATGTCATAATAAATTAGTGATAGTGAGCATATTTGTCTTTTTGATAATTAAATACAGTTTTGACTTGGTATTCAGTGCCAAGAATTTGTCAATCACCATATCAATAGGTACTGTATCTAAAAGATGGGTAGTTTAAAGATACTGTTTAGGTTAGTACGTACCTTTCCTGCCAAATGTTATATTATCATGACAAGTTCTTTTTTTATATTTTCGAACTTTTAAAGTTTTGTCTGTTTGTCTGTTTCTTCCGGCTAATCTCCGAAACGACTGAACCGATTTAGAAGGGACTTTTACTGAAAGATAGCTGATGTTATAAGGAGTAACTTAGGTTTTATTTTAGAAAAAGGATTCATGAAATTTTTAAGAAAATTTGATTCAAATAGAAAAGTAATATTTTCATAAGCTAGTTTAAAATAAAAAAATGTAGGCAAGTCTGTAGCTCTATGTAGGTGGGCCACGTTCACAACACCTTTCATATAACTTAAAACAAAAACACACAGACGCAGTAAAGTCTGCACATTCTGGAACTAGTTCAATACCGACAAGGGCTGTGTCGATTCAGGGGAAACGGGTCACCGTTCTTGAGGGTTGGTTAATATTTGCACACTGTTGTAGTTCTGGTACATATGAGTATGTTTTTTATGACTTTGGTATTGTTTTAAGACTGGGTTGGTCTATAAAACTGAAATAAAAGACCTTTCATAGCATTTTTTTTTTATATTTCGCCAACCTGATGTAATAGATAAAAGCCGCGTGGCTTTTAAATTCACTGGGGTGACAGTGAATTTAAAAGCCACGCGGCTTTCGAACAGCCCGCAGCCCTGGTTATAAGGAGTAACTTAGGTTAGGGTATTTTAGAAAAAGGATTCATGAAATTTTTAAGAAAATTTGATTCAAATAGAAAAGTAATATTTTCATAAGCTAGTTTACACTGTTTTTTCACTGTCACCCCTTCTACTCTATACATCTATTCTATACATTCTATATTCTATACAGATAAATAAAATTAGAGTGTCTGTTTGTAATATTAAAATAACCGCTTTTTACGGTATGTACCGTGTATACATCCATTTGCACATAAAAAAGTGGTTATTTAAAAATGTTGTTTTGGTATATGTATACTGAAACAATTTTTTTTACAATTTTTGTCTTTCTGTTTGTTCCAGCTAATCTCTGAAGTGCCTGGACCGATTTTGACGGCACGTTCACTGGCAGTGCAAAAAAATATAAAACCCTTGAAATTGGTAACAAAATTCGATTCAAAAAGGGAAGTGCTTATAATAATGGGAATTTGTCTTCTACTGGATGGGTCGAGTATACAAATATTTTCGCAGATAGACGGGGACATGTTTCAGACCACTGTGACTGATATTCTATATGACAATTACGGTAGCATTTTCTAGATCATTACCATAATTAACACGGTCATATTGTCTACACCAATAAGTACAGGCCTGAAACTATAAAACAATTTACAAACGACTTACAAAAGCTAACCAATATTAAGCTAAGATAATCAGATTCGAACCTTAGCCAGAATTTGGTTTACACTCTCATTAAAACGACTCGAAGCTTACCGTTTTGCCTGAAAGGGTTTGTTAGAAACGTCGATAAATTGAAGGGTCCCTAACCTAACCTAACCTAAGAGGTTTATGAAGGTTCTTTCTATGGAGAAAGGACAACTACAATGGATGTAAAAAGACTCTTAACGAAGCTGACAGGCAGTTGTTCTCCCCTTCAACATTCACATTCTAGTTACGGAGATATTGGGGGACAAAGTTTCAATTTATTTACAAGTTTTTTTTTAAATACATGTTTTCAATGTGAGATTTTTACTTATAACACCTCCACGAACCCTGTACTATTCAATACATCCATCAGCACAATGTTTTGAGAGCATTACATTGAATCCTACCGTAAAACGTGATTTTTAACCCCAAAAACGTCGTTTCCCAGCAATATTTTTTGCATAAAGTTACTTAGTTTGATGTACAGAAAGCTTGATTGACGGCTTCGTGAAGAGTCTTTTTACACCGTGTTTACTGAATAGCTGCACAGATCGCAGGTGTTATGTTTAGAAATCAAGACTTCTTGGTTAAATAAGTCCTCAATTCTAATTCATTAGAATCATTTAACACAACGTTGACAGCCTCGTTGGTCGCAAGTGCGACTGCTGAGCATGAGGTCCTTGGTTCAATTCTCGGGTCGAGCAATCTGTTATTGGATTTTTCCATCAGGAATTTCTCAGTAGCAGTTACGGAGTCTGGATTTGTGCCCAGATGATATTAATAGGCTCGCCCCCACTTACATGGGACATATATATAACTGACTAAATGTGGGTGTACTATTAGGTACATCTCTGCCTAACCCTTCGGAGATTACCAGCGTGATGTTATAATGCAAGCAATTTGCAGGAACAGAAACTATATCCAACTCTACAGCAAGCCAACTGCTTAGTAGCCAGACTAGCGAAAATATGGTTTAGAACTCTTTATTGGACACATTTCATTTGATAAACAAAGTGATTCCTGTTCAACTTTGCAACAACTTAAGTTTAAGGCTGAAAGTGAATTATGTTTAAATAAAGCAAAAAACGATAAGTAAAACGATACAGTAACCCAAAACTATCACTACATCACGCCTGCATAATCGAAGGCTAAGGCAGGCTTGCACCTATTGTAGGTAGAGTCGCGGACTTTTCCGCCTGATAATTAAAAAAAATTTCGCTTGAATCATGCGGAGGCGCCCCGCCCGGATAGAGAGCGCTTCATGTTGTGAGTGCAAGCAAAAATGAGCTTAGAGGTGATCAGGCGGGAGTGTCTTCAATTGCACACCCACTTATACCCAATTAATTTTTAAGTCCCTTATAATACGGGGCGTGACTTGGATTTGGCATCAACACACAGATTTTGCCCTACTTGGGAATCGAACTTTATGTTTACAAAGGCAACAGCGACTGGTAAATACGTAAAACTACTATACATGCATTCACACTCTAGTTTAATCCTCAACCGCTCCAATGCACCGAAACGAGCCCCACCAGAGTAAGAGCAAACAGAATTATAATTATAATCAGCTCAGTAGCTCACTTGTTGACTCGAGATAATGGTCACGGCGAAATTAAACTAGTAATAGCTAGGGACTGTCATTTGTTCTGGCTTTGTTTGGTTGTAATTAGGTTAACTGCCTCGCTCCATTCATTTACTTTGTTTGGGCATTTTTCGTAATTTCCTTTGTAAGGCGTGTGTTTCCGGGTGGCTCATTTTCAGGGTTAGATTTGAGAGTGCGTTAGGTGCTGACTTTTGATGTTCTTGTTAAGATTTTGAAGGGCTACGTTACTCAAACTACTGTAAAACGGGGTGAATACAAAACGCAGGGGTGAATCGAGGCAAATCTTTGAAAGATATTTTACCGTTGATTTAATATAGCATGTTACCAAGAAGGTGTCTAAGTAATTCAGTTTAATGAAAATAGTTTGAAAAAACTGGGCAGGGTAAGAGGTGCAGCATAGTTTAATGCGACAGCCATGCCCGCTACTGTTTTATTGAACTGATTGAGCAAACTACCACCTCCTAACCTGCCCTCTGAACGCAAAAACAGCCGAAGTGACCTTTGCGTTGCCACCGTCGCGGTGGAAGTGGCGAAGTTCTGGGCTAACAAATATAAAAAAAATATCGAGCCAGCGATACGAAGAAGAGTTGAATTAAAGAAATACAAACAAGTACTCCATTTACTTGTTTGTAACATATCATATTAATTCATCCTCCTGCCTCTCTATTCACCCCTTTTTACCCGATACCTACTATAAGATAACCGTACATTTTCCAGACAGCGACTAGCCAAACTAATATTCGGGCGGCTAGGCTTCAAATTACTAGAAACCATTATTGACTGGGATAAAAAGTATCTTATGTGTTAATCCAATAAAGTTTATAAACTATTTGTGTGCTAAATTCCATAAAAATCCGTTCAGTAGTTTTTGCGTAGAAGAGTAACAGATCCATTCACCCATCCTCATAAACTTTTCGCATTTATAATATTAGTAGGAAGTGGGATTTTATTAAGGATTAAGTTCCGCGTCAGTCACAATAAAATTTTGAGGCAAATTTGTTCTATTTCGCCAACAATGCTTTATACATATTTACCAACTCAACCGTTACTGATGCTTGTTGTTCTCTAATTGCATGCAAGCTATTGCAGCTTATTAGTATTCAATGAACGAATGAACGACTATGAATGAATGACTAATGTCATGAAAAACATTCATCGGGGTTAATGGCTTCATAACGTCGAAGGTAAAAAGTTGTCAATTAACAACACTCGCTAATTACGACTGAGTAACCAAACACGCTTGTGTAACTCTATAGAATTGGTCGGAAAATGCCTACGAATTTCCATCTACATAGTTATTGCAGTGCCAGGTATTTAGGTCATAATTATGTGTATATTAACTACGGTCAGAGCGTAAATTTTCCTATGAATCATGGGTCTCATGAACATATAAATCTCGTTGATTGATCGCCAACTGCGGCACTCGGAGGCACATTAAGACTGCCAAATGATTTCAGCATTGTTCAAGAGGATGCTGATACCCGCGTCGTGGCTTATAACGAGACCCTCGGGAAGATGGGGCGTGACCTATTCCCAGCTGGGGACCTACGGCACGCCATAATAACAATAGGGAAGCACCTATTAATTATAAAATTAATTCGTCACTTACTATCGTTTTGGTCACATGCGTGGAGTAAGTTAAGTCAGTGTTTTACATTTCTTTCTTATTCGGTATTTCGATCAAATATATATATTTTTTAATTATAGGTATTTGTGACAAATCCAGTTAGATAGTGTTTTATATGAGTCAGTGCTATGTACGAAATATTTTCTTTCGATAATATTGGAACTCTAAGAAAAGCAATGATCCCACTAAAATTCTTCAGTGGGTTTTCAGATATTCCGTAACCGTCAACTATTAGGTTATCGTTATTAACATAAAGGTACGTAATTGATATTGGTAATATAAGTATAATTAATTCCGATTTTTATGCATTATTGCAAGCGCCGTGATCACGATCGGAAACTCAAAACTAATAATGAACATGGTAAATATACCGTTTCAAGTACTAATTATAGCGATATTGGTAATGTTAACAAGCATTATGTTAATTCTGAAATGAAATAAGTAGGCTATTAAATAAAAGTTAAACACACGTTAGTTAGCTAATACATCAAAGAGGGATTAAAATCCATACCAAAGGAAAACGTCGCAATTGAAGGAAATCTCTTAATGAAATTGAACCCAACAAATTGTATTTCTAATTTCGTAAGCTGAGTTAATTTTAGCAATAAACACGTAGGTATATTTAAATTCTGCGAAAAACCAGTCTTAAAATGTGAACAGCCAACATTTTTAATTAAATGCTCCCGTTGTCTCCCGTTTCAGTTTTCCTATGACAGAGAATAATGAAAATGCCGGAATTTACGGTGAGCAGCCGAGGAATCTCCCAGCGAGCAATTCCTATGTAAAAAGGAGACATTTTTGCGGCGTGTCTTGATTTTATATGATGTAGTGTTTTGCTCTTTGTAGGCTTAGGGCTCAGCTCAATTTATTTTGAAACAAATTTACCTGCCAACTAGTACATACTACGTTCTACACAAGAATGAAACAATAACCGCCAAACATGGTAAAACAATTTTTTTTTATCAAAAGGAAAGTAGTCGATCAACCTAACGAGGCAGTTGAAAATGTATTCGCATTACCACGTGCAAGAATGGGAATGCGCGAAAAATTAGGGAAAATATTACTCTTTTTCGACACCTCCGTTCCGTGGCAGCCCAAAATGAAATCAACTTGATTGACAATAAAATACGAGTTTCAGTTGATTAGTAAGAGGGATTCTGGAGAAAATGGAAATATTGTAAAATCATTTTAAGTAGGTAGGGAAACAAGTCATTCCTTTTGTTGTTTCTCTTAGTTCAGATGTAAGAGATTATTATAGTTCTTTATTAACAGAATATAGGAAGCTAGGTGGTAAACTAAGAAGGTAATATTGCTTGAGACAGTTCCATGCCCAGCTGCGGTTTGAGTCCGGCTGATAAAAAAATGGGAACACTGAAATATGGGAACACTGTCTTACAGCCATAAGGAGTCAAGAAGTAGCTGTCACTAATGAAAAATGTCAGTCACCACTTCACCTTCCAACTTCCAAGCCGCAGTCCAAAGTACGCTCTGGACTGGGGCTATGGTGGTATTGGTGAGCCTGTGATATAGTTAGTAAATTGTGCTATCAACCTATTAGCTCTTCTACAAGTGGATACGGATGCGGTCTACGGTTAGTATTGTTGACTCGCATAAAACTAAACGATGGAAAACAAAAGCATAAATTCAAACCATGCGCCACTTCTGGTTAACAAAACAATAATTTCAATTCTTTATTCGATGGACAAATGTTAATTTTTTTATGGATTTAGTTTTATAAATTGCTGATGAGATCACGTAGCTTCACCACAAGAACGTACTAATTATAATAGACTCGTTGTAGCTATTATTATCCTTTACGGTATATTTTAAGATATCTTGACAGCTGTCGTATTCTATACTATAAAATGTGCAATATTTGTGTATTTGTAATCACATCCTCGAAAACGGCTAAAACGATTTCGATGAAACTGCGTATGGGGGTTTATTTATGGAGGCGAAAAATCGATCTAGCTAGGTCTCGTATCTGGGAAAAATCTTTTTCTCTATTTTCACCTGAGCAGAGCTCGGTCTCCCAGGTACTGAAAATGAATACGACATCACGATGAGCTAAAATATTGTTGACGGAGAATAATTTCTGGAGGCTTTTAATGTATTTAATATCGTTCGCGAAGTGGTGCCTGTCAAGAGTGACTTTTGAGAACTGACCTTTCGTTTTTTTTTGGTGATTTGAATCACTTAGTCTTTATGATGCAGACTTAAAGACGTAGAAAGATTTATGAGGAAGATTTATGTGGAAATGCGTTCCTTGCGAAGCAGGTGTAACTCTGAATGATAAATTGAGGTTATACGAGAAGGGCTGCGGGACTGTTTGAAAGAGATACCGCGGCCCTGGAACACAAAGGGCAAGGAATGGGCTTTAGTCAGTAGAAGTCTGACACTCCCTTCCGCTCTGCCCAGAGCGAGGGAAGTCATTTGACGATTGTCCATCCGAAAAAGAAAAAAATCATATACGACAAAGTTGCGGTTTAAAGAAGATGTAGTGACAAAAATTGTAAGGGATATGCTTAAATAGTTTGATCATGTGGAGAGGATCCGTAAAAGGCGGCTAACAAAAGTTATTTTCCAAGGCAGATCTGTGTGACAACGCCGGTAGGGGACGCCCTAGAAGGACAAACACTGACCTAATTGGTGAGGTTCTTCAGAAAGGTCAGGTGTGTGCCGCAGCCGGCGTGCGTGTATGACCAGATGTATGAACGTGGACGATGGACGAGGCAAAAGGAGTGTAAGGATTGCAACAGGTAACGTTCTGTGGTTCCTGCCTACCCTCATGGGACAAATGCGTGAGTTTATGCATCTACTTTTTTTTTATAATTTGCGCAACGGATTGCCCACTGTATACCAGTAATAGTTTTCAGTCAAAAATACAAGAATAAAACCTGTAAAGATTTTTCACGAATTTTAGTGGAGAGTAGTGTTAGAGGTCGTATTGTACAATTATCACTTACTTCGGTGAAGGAAAACATCGTGAGGAAACCAGCATGCCTGAGAGATATTTTTGCGACATAAAAACTCTGACACGAGGTTAGACACTTACCACACGATAAAAAAGAAAGTGGAGAGTAACGAATAACGATTTTAAGAAAATATTTTAACTATCTTTTATCGCTGAAAATAAAACCCTTGTGAACACCAATTTAATAGTCCTGGTTTATTTACGCAGCTCTTCAGTAACTAAAAATGAGATTTTTTTTTTAGTTGGTAAGTACTAAATATTCACGGACCCGGAGGATTCTCGGGTGATCTCGTGGCTAATAATAGCCGCTCGGGTTGATCTTCAGGTTAAGCCGCGCTTGCCTAGGTTTTTCTGTGGATGGGTGACCACCTATTACATACCGAGTTTCCTCCATATGTCAGGCAGCACATTAAGCCAACATATTTAGGAAAAGGCCAGGTAGATGATGACGTACTAAATATTCATGGAATGAAAACAATAACGATTCCAGGTCTAGTTGTGAAAAGCTCTTAAATCACTCTTTACATAGGGTGTGTGAAATACTGATAGCTAATTTGAATAGTCCAATACGCCCCTTCAAACAAACCCTTGCCTATCCAATTGCATGTAAATCAGGCATCAGGGTCAATATTAGCTAATGCTAAATAATATAGGCTTGTAGGAAAACATCAAAGTCGATCATGTGGTCACAGTGTAACTACTTACAGTGGTTCATTAAGAGTGATTTCGCAGACACATAAGCGTTACTGCGATTCTGGACATAAGTATGTATAATGTAGTGATGATGATGATGCCATCTAGCCAATTTCGACCATAACTAATGAATTTGATGACTATGAAAGACGGTTGAGTTTCGTTGTGTTGTTCTTTCATGTGCTCTAATGTGACTGTATAAACTCAACTTTAATCCGCAAATTTTAAGTACAAAATGGACTCAATGAATGCTAAAATTTGACGTTTCTGACGACCTGTCAAAGTCTTTGCGCGTTGAACTACTGTAACCAGTTACGCTACGGTATGATGTTGTACAGCGGGTGGCCTTTGGAAGCAGTGACCACGCGCGGGTTAACGAGGCCTGACACGCGATAGTCTCGTTGAAGATTACTGCCAATCTGGATGGCGGCCTTATGGAGGGTAAGTATGCCTATATTTAGCATTTTAAAGGTTACGGATTCAGTGCTTGTGAAAATAAGGGAAGGAACATGCAAAGCAATATTTGGTTGCAACAGAGAATTTCATTGAGTGTAAGTCAAATTAATCCAATTATAACTTGCTATGGCATAATCGAAAATCTATTAAATAAATAAAGAATGTTCAGTTTAAAATGCGAACTATAAAGGGTGTAAACAGACTCTTAACGAAGCCGAAAGGCACTTGTTCTACCCGTCATTGGGATCATTTTTTTTGTTCTAGACCATACCTGGGAACCTTCTAGTTATGGATATATTGGGGGTCAAAGCTCCAACTTTTCACCAGTTTTTTTTTTAAATAAATGTATTTAATGTAAGATTTTTACTTTAAACACCTCCAAGGCCCCCCTTACTATTCAATTCATCGATCAGCACAATGTGTTGAGTGCGTTACATTGAGTCCTACTGTAAAACGTGACTTTTCAGCCCATAAAAAAGTCGTTTCCCAGCACTAATTTTTGCGTAAAGTTACTTAGTTTTATGTACAGTCAACAAAATAGATAAGTATCCAGGGTCGAAAGATATAATTGACTTTTTCTTAAAAAACGATCGATTTTTTCGAATGAAATTAAAATTAAATGAAGAAAAATAAACAATTGATTATATTAATTCAATTTCATTTGAAGATGTGCAACAGTTTCTAAAAAAACTGCAACTCTAGCGACCATGGATACTTATCTATTTTGTTGATTTGTACATAATGCTTCGGCTTCGTGAAGAGTCTGTTTACACCTTGTATGCAAAGTATAACTGGATGATAAATAGCTGTTGCTTCGTTCTTCCAATTTTTCATAATTTGTTGGTAGGTGTAATCATTTCTAAAGGCCTTTAATAAAAATGCCAAAGTTTACGGAACCGAGGCCTTCACGATTTTCACGATCAAATTGAATTCCATTTCTCAGAGGAAATATGACTTCAAAGGTAGAGTCGCATGGGACTTCGAAAATGTTGTTAAATAAATAATTGACATCTACCTCTAGAACCGTAAGTAATTGAAATAAAGTTTTACGGTATTTGACACATCCTATTCTAAGAGGTAATTTCACTAGGCAATACAAAATAACTTGTCACATGAAAAGAACCTAATTAAATCTGAAGATATTTAATTAATGTTTAATACAACCATAAACGGACGATCGCCGAAAATTCCATAGATATTTTATAACTAAAAACCGGCCAAATGCGAGTTGGATTCGCGCACCGAGGGTTCCGTATAAACATGTAGGTATTTTGTTATTAAACTACATATTTACGGTGTACAGATTTTTCTTTTGCATGTGCTGTAAGGCATTGCTTCTTGCCAAAATTCATGATTCTAGGTCAACGGGAAGTACCCTATAAATTTTGATTCCCTTGAGTTTCGAAATATACGTTTTTTGCGGCATAAACGACCGTATATTTTTTTACGTTAACTTAGAAGTTTGATTTTTTCACAGCTTCAAAGGACTGTAGACCAGAGTATACGGTTTTAATTTCAACTCGATACCTCCATCTTGACAGGACAACAAAGTGATCCTATAAGGGTTCCGTTTTTTCCTTTCCAGGTACGGAATCCTAATTATGGCACTGCTCGCTTATATTTGAGACAGGAATGTGATTACATGAAGATTCCTTGTTTAAAACATTGTACCGAAATATCTGCTTGGTTATGAAAATTTCACCGACATTTCTTAAGTGCTGCCAATGTAACGAACTTTGTGAAACGAATTCGGTTTAATGAAATACCTTAAGGTATAATTAAAATTCGGTAATAACACCTTTTACGTGTGTAAGGGTGAGGCCACATTCGAATCGCATACTCCCCTTTACAACTGCGCTCGCTGCCATTAAAGGCCGTTTGTGACATTTATTGCTTTTTGAGACTTACGAACGACTTGGGCGTAGGTAGGATTGTCTTTGCGATACGAGGAATAAAAGTCTAATGAAAATTACCTTAATTAAGGAAATGGCAGTGTGAAAGGGACAAGTGATACGGATGACTCTAAACTCTAAACATTTTCGTTCATGGGTTCTGTACTCACACTGCCGATCTAAACATTATTAAGTGGCTTTAGGGAGTTTAACACCTTGCTTCTACATTATGCTAATTGAATTCTTGGTTTACGAGAGGGTCGTGGAGGTAAACCCGAGTGAGGTCATCGTTACAGGCCAGTTAATTATAGCTCCTACAAACACTATACAAAACCCATTACGTTTTACAATACCTTGCCATTTTTAATTAAAATGCACCCCACGGCGGCCGATAGCGCTCCTATTTATATTGAGTGAAATACGCGAAAGTTTATTTGGTTTTCAAAATAGAATAAAGAGAATTCTTCTTTTTTGTTTGAAATCTTAAAAAAAAAAATTGAGATAAAACAAGTTGTTTTAATTAAAGTTCAATGTAAACAAGGCGAGTTCAAACAAAAACTTGTAAAACAATATTTTTAATTGGTGTTATGAAAACACCTTTCGCCAACTGAAATCTAGAATCAAAGCAGCCATTGAATAATTCTATTCAGCCATTACAATAATAAAACAGTAATTAACTTCAAAATGGTGCCGTCAAAGATGGCCGTCTTTCCCGCGATAGGAATTTCATATTTTGCTAATCACTCGTCGCTCACAGTGGAATATCGGTTTAATATAATTATATTTAATTAAATTCCATTTCTGGCTGTATCCGTGTGAAATGATAGGATTCTGAACATTCCGAGAGTTCAGTACATTTCGGTAGATACAAATATGTTCCGAGTACCTCATCGATTCGCTGTGAACCTTATAATATTAGATCATTGTTAGCGTCGCTGGAATATTCGACGCCTCTCCGGAGACCGGCGTGTATGTTTTGAGTATTTGAGGTATTTTATCCGCGCTCTCTATAACGATCGTCTGGAGTGTTGTGGCGAGATAGATATTTTGAAATTGAAAAACAGTGTTGTACCTATCAAACACCTCATTATACCTATGTTCATTTTTGGTGTAAAATCAAATCCCTTCAGATTGATGAACTGTATTGTTAATACGCAAATCCAAATTTAAAAGTATCAATCCAACATCTACTTTTTTCGTCAAATAGCATATCATCAAACTGAACTGAACTGAACTGTATTGTTAATACGCAAATCCAAATTTAAAAGTATCAATCCAACACATCTACTTTTTTCGTCAAATAGCATATCATCATCATCATCCACGCCCGAGTTCACCCACTGCTGGGTATAGGCCTCTCTTTGCTTGTGCGAAGCTTCACGCTTGCCACGTCAAATATTAAAACCCCTTTCCCCAAAATTTTAACGATTTCGTGAACCCGTTTGGGAGTTGCAGGAGGTTTTAGCAGGAAATTGTTTATCGGGTGGATTATGTATAACAAAAAGGTACCAAAAAAATCATACCTGAACTGATCCCTGCCATTGAGCGTCTCCTGCTTAATGGACAGTATAACTGGTCCAAGGTCTTCATCATTCGTGAAGTAGTTCCAGTGCTCGGTGCCGTAGAAGTATTTCTCATACGTCTCCTGTTCCACGGAGGTGAGCTCGAAGCCTCCGGACCTCTCCCATTGTTCCTCAATGACTGTTTTCTTCTTTGGTGTGCTCCCCCCGTTGTCACTACTGTCTTCGGCTGCTTCATCGAGGGACCCTGATCTTCTGTGGCGATCTGTAGGGAATGGAGAACGATTTTGTTAGCATTTGTCCTGCGTTATTATGTCCGAGCAGTATCAGAGCAGCAGGTTTTATAATTATGGTTACTCTCCTTGAACAAATGGATTTTCAGCCGTAATCTAGAATACTGTACCTGAACCCAGTAAATGAAAAAAGTCATCTATTATTATGAGGCATATGAAATCACTTCATCTTACATCAGAATAAAAAAATTATGGGTGGTGATGTAAGTTTCTTAAATACAGGCTTAGGGCCGCGGCTTCACCCGCATGGACTGCGGTAATTGTCACACGGGATCGTACTGCCGGGATAAAAGTATCCTATGTGTTAATCCTATTATAAACTACATATCTGTGTAATTTAATCCAAATCGCGGTCAGCATTTGGTTTAAAAGAAAGTCCTACAATCTAAATTCTTACTATGAAGGATAAATACATGCTATATATATTGTAGGACTGGGGCACCACAGATATAGGCCGATGACGTCGCCGACCCTAGCTTGTCGCAGATTAATGATGCCGATAAAGTTGTGTTGTCACGCTTCGATATGTCACGAGCGATTTTTTTGGAAGCATTTCAGTCACGCAACGCGGATATAATGTGACTCACCCTTCAAAATATATGTACTTGGTACTTCCTCAATTTTTGGAGATGTATTGACGTTTACGAAGTAAACGGAGTACGTAATGATTGTAGGACGCCACTTGCCACAATCTGCCTATCCACATGGAAAAAGGTGACAGATCTTGGCGATAAGCGTAAGTCCATCGATGTGTGGCCGACTTTGTGTTTCAGCTCAGTGAGTCTCTTGGACGCAAAGAATGTCGCAGTGAGTTTTGCGGTAGACATCGGAAAGAATTTCTGATTTGTCTTGTGAGAACCCATCGATGTTGACCGAGACTACGCACAAAGAAAGGTGTGACCTTATGTATGTAACATGATGAAAAGTATGTAGAACTTTTGAAATTATATCTTGTAATGAAGACCACAGCGACTAAAAAAATTACTACTTCAGTAATGACTGTTGAAGTGTGTTAATAATGGGCCATTGTATACAGAAGTCATAACAATGTTAAGTACGCCAGCACGCGCTCCAGACAGTCATATAAAATGTAGGCAATGATAACAGGATTCTGCCATTAGATCTTAAAATAAATAAACAATGAAATTGGGTGTGTGCATTCGTAAGTAGATGAGTAAGTTCACAGGTAAGGCTGTTGGAAAAGTGCTCTTTTTCTCATTTGATAAAAAGTCCAAATATGTTTTGTCCAAAATACAGCAATAATCCAGTCACAGTTTATTTACGGCTAGTTCTTAAGATGGCTAAAGTTTGCCTGAACTTAGAATGATTCCCCTTTTCTACACAAAACAGTTTGGTCAGCTTAACATTATTCATCATTCTCTTGCCCTTATCCCAATTTATTTGGGTCGGCATTGCATGTCTTCTACTTCTTTACTTCTCTATTACTCGTCATCTCACCAGTCACCTCCTTTGTAGCCACATCATCCTTCACACAGTTCATCCATCGTTTCTTTGGTCTTCCTCTACTATAATAGCCATCCACATTTATACTCAAAATTTCCTCATTATATTATCCCTATTCCCCCGCATCACATGTCCATCCATACCACGATAACCAATTACCACACAACATTTTAGTCACCGGCGCTACTTTCAGACTTCCTCATGTACTGGTCGACACTGTTTAGCCGACTTAATAGCTAGTGTTGAATAAACTGATAGGACAGTAGGCGTACTCAGTTCACTGCCGCAGTCATAAGATCATCAAGTACACAGGTGACAGGACTTGCGAACATTTTTCTCTTAGGCTTAACATTAATTTATCCTGAGGTTCCTAATCTCGTATTTAATTCAGTCTCAGTCGAGATATAATCGGATTATTTGGATGAGACACGTGGTGCTGCCATAAAATTACGAACGACAGACGCCTACGGTTTTATAATTGCTTTTGAAGTTATTGTATGCGTAAAGTGGGATAATTGAAATTAATTTTATAATCGTGCTTATAAAGATCCTTTGAACATCACTTAAAAAGGTGAATTCGATGGTATTTTGTGAAATTCCATGGCGTTCGTGGCTTAAATTATATGTGTTCTGCGACGGTTAACAATTAATCACAATCACAACAATTAATTAATTTCGTTAGCAATTATCACTTGCTTCGGTGAAGGAAAACATCCTAAGGAAGCCAGCATAACTGAGAGATATTTCTCGACGGCATATAAAACCAAGTCAGAGGCCCATGGGCGGCATAAAAACTCTGACACCAGGGGGGTTACTACGACGTCTTAAAGCAGGAGTAATTCCAGTTCGGGAAAGAGACAGAGCTATATTTATTTATTTATTTAACACTTCAAGCACAAAGTACAGGGACGGACTTAACGTGGCGGCGGGGCTCTATACAACGTGTAACGGAAAGGGTCTAGTAAGCCAAAAGGGGGTCACACAACTCGTCATTCTGAACAACTTTTGTTCTACGACTGGAAAATTCGCGTTTTTCAGGATGACAAGTTGTGTGACCTTTCCCTTTCGGCTTACACGTCCGTTTCCGTTACACGTTGTATAGGTAGTTTAGCGCCATCATGAGATCAAATCAATGAATGATTTCACACTGGAATTACTCCTGCTTTAAGACGTAATGGTAGGCCACCAGGTAAGGCACTAACCATGCGATAAAGAAAGAAGATATATGATGGTTCCGAATAAATTACTCAAATTACAAACATTAAGAACAACAGTTAGTAACTAGTACTGTACAAATAAAAAGCTGACTAGTCCCAATTTAATTTCCAGGACTAGTTTCCAATAATAAAATAATACAATTAAAAAAAAAACTAAAATACACGCTTTAGAGTGACGTCATTTTATTTCTCGTATTTATCTCAGCAAACCCTTTCATTTGAGACCCATATCATGGGAATACATAAAAAAGTAACAAGTCCGCCATTTTGGGAGTCCGCCATATTGGATTTAGAATGACGTCACTTAGCTAAGTATGCATTGTCATCCAAACCAAACATGTACAAAATTTCATTATTTTACATAGTTACAGGTGCAACCTAATAAAAGCGTGTTAAAATAGTCAAAATCAATTTTTTTTAACTTTATTTCGCATAGGCTTCGGCTTCCGTTCTGCCTAAAAAAAAAAAAAATGGGGTCGGCTTCCAGTCTAACCGGATGAAGCTGAATATTACCAGTATTTTACATGGAGCGACTGCCTATCTGACCTCCACAACCTAGTACTAGATAATACGATACCCCTTGGTAAGACTGGTTGTCAGACTTTTTTGGGCCACTGACTACCTACTTCAAATGACAGCCGTGACTAACGGCTTATCGTGCTTTCCGAGGCACAGAAAGCACGTTTCACATAGGCCCAGATGGCCACTTATAAAACGTCGACAAAAAGGTGCACAGTTCGGGTTGGTCTTTTCCTTTGGAGAAGAACCGGCAAGAAACTCCATGGTTACTCTTTTCAAATCATTTGGTATTACAATATTATCATGTTACAGCATTAGTACTTAAGAAGTGTCAGTCTCCATTGAATATTCACTTAATATTCACACCGTAGACAGGTAGGTACTTTGTATGAGATGTACTTACCTCCAGCTATCGGGCAAACTCGCAACGTGTCGGTCCAAAGCCGACGCTTACCATGTCATAGCTGCCTGAGTTCACATATTTGAGCAGCTCAAATTAAATTTCACAGAAGATATTTCGTTGCCACTACAATTTACTATTGAATTGGGCTTGATTGCGTCTACGCTGATGAAGTATGTATGACGTACGAGTATGTATCATTTACATGATAAGACGTTCTAATTGGGTTTGGATTTATAATAGACTAAAGCATTAAGCTAATACAATGCTTTTATAAGTTTTATGAGTAAACCTTAATCTAGGTTTACTCATAAAACTTATAAAAAAATAGAAAATCCTGATTTCTTATTATGTTGAGTTATAATTAACTCAACATAATTAGAAATCAGGATTTTCTCAGTAGCAGCCACGGATTCTGGATTTGTGCCCGGTTGATGGCAATAGGCTCTCCCTCTATTACAATAACTGGCGAAATGTGGGTGTACCTCTGTGGTACTGAGGTACATACTTGTACTCTGGTTAAATTAGGTACACCTCTCTGCCTCTGCCTAATCCTTCGGGGATTACAGGTGTCATCATCATCATCATCAGCCTATAATGTTCCCACTGGTGGGACAAAGCCTCCTCTCTAAGAGAGGTGTGATGTGATTATGATAAGAAATCATGCCAGGTTAATGATATTATTTTAAATTACAATTACACAAATCTTAAATTACATAATTCAGTTTCTACCATTTCCCTACACTTATAAACATTCTGTCTTTTTGTGTAGCTTTCAGTACATTAATTTTCATGTTTGTAAGGGTTCTGTTAGCTTTACCTTATACTTCTACAGAAAAGCCTCCGTCACTATTATTTACGCAAACCTAACCTCGAATATGTTTGCAAAATAGAAATGTGTTGGCATAAGCTTTTACATGTACAATATTGTAATGTACATCCCTTTCGCCGTCCCTATTTTTATCATATCAAAAGACCGTATGTTTGTTTAAGCATAGCTGCGCTATCAAACGGGCAAATTGCTATGAAACACAATCCCTTGCAAACATAGTATATGTGTTGACGAGTCTACTGTAGGTACGTATTCATACCTCACCTCTATCGGGAACAACTACCAATGGGCAATAGATATCTCTATCCACATTTCGTGGTTAGGAATTGATAATTCGAGGTGATTTGACCCAGTAGCATCCATTTCAATTCTTGGTATTTATATCAAGACACTGTCTTTGCATATCTAAATGTTATTTTTAAAAATACCATGTTGTAATCATTGCACTCTTCTACAAAATATAAAATTAGAGTGAACATAAATTATTTCTTATGAACCTTAAAAACTTGAACTTTGTGTCAGCCAGCAATACTAAGACACGCTAAAAGTAGCTAAGAATTTAAATGTAAATCTTTATTCCAGTTTCATTTTTAAACTCACAATCAGCAAGTTGCACGCTTTTAGACTAATCCTCCGACATAAGCTTCTGTCTTTGCACCAGTTGAACAGATATACCAAAATAATCTCGTTTGAGAGCTGCTGTTTGCACCTGACTGAACTTGAAACACACTACTCTTTGAAGATAAAATTAGACATAGAAGATCATCCTCTTTTGAGAAAGTGGTTTTTGAATTATGAAAGCATTTTCATATGTTATGTAATAGTTTTTTTAGAGACTCTTCGTAATAAAATCTCTCACAAATGGTTGATGAAGTTGTAATGAGATTCGAGAAACTAATTAGAAACGTTGTTACCGACAGAAAACAGAAATAATTGGAAAAATCTCCAATAGAAGAATAAGGGTTCCGAAGGGTTAAAACGGAATTGGAAATCGGAATAGGAAAGAACAAGGACTCGAACATTCTTCGAAGATTGATGAAAAAAAATTGAATGCAAAGTTATTTTTTTCATTCGGGCGGAATTTGGCTGTGCCAAAATACAAAATGTCACTAACGTTTTCGAGTTTCCTAAGTGTGGACTCGCTACGAAGGAATGACAGGATGTCGGAATAAATTATAAAGAAAAATGTTTGTAGAGCACTTTTCTTTATGACATTTTGTTACTGCTTTAGAAGTTTATGCATGAGTCATCAATTTACTCGTAGTTATTAACATGGAATTAAAGTAACTTTTTTATATGAATGCATTTGTTATTCTAGCTGTATTGAAGCATTAGTGTTTGCTTATCCACCACGATCTCTATTTTGTCTCATCTAGTGTTATGCTTTCTGATATGAACTTTTTTCTATGAATATAACATAACATAACATTACGCCTGTAATCACTGAAGAGTTAGGCAGAGGTGATCCTAACAGTACATCCACATTTCGCTAGTTATGTTTCAGTCCCATGTAATAGGAAGCGAGCCTATTGCCAACAACCGGGCACAAATCCAACAACGCTGGGGCAGTTACTGAATTCCTGATGGAAAGATCCAATAACACTTTGCCCGACCTGAGAATCGAACCCAGGACCTCATGCTCAGCAGTCGCGCTTGCTACCACTAGACCAGCGAGGAAGTCTTTAAAAATATAAAGGATCAAATGAAGACTAAAACATCTAACAGGAATGTTCACTTACTACATTAGGGCCATAAAACGCAGCTTCTTGGGGCGCCATACATTTTTATTGGCGATATTTTTTCGTCATTTCATGCTTGTTATTCGACCTTACAGAGATCCGGTTCCAAGGATGATGTGACAATTTTATAATAATATCATCTAAGTAGATCAGATCACGTTCTTCTTCAATTCATCGTATGACAAATTATATTACGTAGTATAAATTTGATTAACGGTAAGAAGAAACTCTCTCTTTTATTCTGGCAATGTGTGTGTGTGTTTTTAATATGACTTGCTAACTTTTATTTACCTACTGCGTTATACTAATTTAGTAATAAATCCAAACTGAAACTAAACTACTAATACCTATTGACGGCACGGTTGCGCAGCGGCTGAGCGATTGATTGCTGCGCTGCGTGTTGCGGGTTCGTTCCCAGCAAATATTTGTGTGGCCTACATGTAATGGTTCCAGGTCTGGCTGTTTCTTTGTGCGAGTTTAAATATTTGTAAACGCACTCACGATACACGAGAAATTCCTAGTAAGGTACAGTGATTAAAAAAAAAATGAAATTCTCTATAAGTCATAAACCATGAAAGATTCTTTACATAGCAACAGAATCTTCATCCTAGCAAATCTAATACATTATACTCAAGGAAAGGCATGTAGCAAGTATTCAGTGATTGATTACCTCTCACGGGCACAAAGTAAAACAAATAAACAGCTAGTGGAGCGGATTCGATACCTATCTAATTTGGAAATGGATTCGCCATTGAAAGGAATGTTTGTGGCCACTATTGATTTTAACTTCTAGTTTGGGTTACGTGTTTGGTCCTCCAATGTGGGTAAATAAAATAATAAAAACTTGTTTCCAGGGAATAATCATTTATTTCAAGATTGGGGTATAGACCAAGAGAGAAATTAATCAGGTTGTATCTGGTTTAAAGTCATAGACTAGTACTATTTACATTTGGGGGTCAGGATTGTTTACTGAATACGTGGTCACCGTTTGTACTTCGGTGGTTGTCCTTTCCGCTGTTCATGCTTACATATTACATACAGGGTGTAAACAGACTCTTCACGAAGCCGTCAACCAAGCATTATGTACATCAAACTAAGTAACTTTACGCAAAAATTAGTGCTGGGAAACGACTTTTTTTTTGGGCTGAAAAATCACGTTTTTCAGTAGTACTCAATGTAACGCACTGAAAACTTTGTGTAAAAATCTTACATTAAAAACATGTATTTAAAAAAAAAACTTGTGAAAAAGTTGGAACCTTGACCCCCAATATCTCCGTAACTAAAAGCTTCCCATGTATGGTCTAGAACAAAAAAATGATCGCAATGACGGGGAGAACAAGTGCCTTTCGGCTTCGTTAAGAGTCTGCTTACACCCTATATGTCCATTTTTACAAGCTTCGTGTATGATGTTCAGTAGATCAAATTTTGAAATCCTTTTCGGCATTATACATATATCTCGCAGCACTAACCTAGAACTTAGAAGTAATATTACTGGTCAATATTGTCGTCACGTACGCTATGTCGTTGTGTAGCGCATTTTTTTATATTATTTCGTAGTTAACCCGCGTGTCATGGATACATTGGAATAAGTGTATTCGGTTTGCGAAAAACTTATCCCACCAAAAACATTTTCATGTAAAATGTTGCCAAGACGAGACCATATGGCTCGCACTGTCAAAAAGTTATCAGATGTCATGTACAGCCAAACTTCTAACTCTACACGCCCTAACTCAGTAGCAGCTACGAAATCTGAATTTTTGCTCGGTTGATGGCAATAGGGTCGCCTCCTATTTCACTGGGTTTAAACATAACTGGCGAAAATTAACCGAACGAAATCGAAATTGAATGAAACTACAAAGCATAAGGGTTGTCTAACTTATAACCTCAAGGTTGTAATGTAGAAGAGTTGATACTATTTATACACTCTACTATTTTCTTATTAAATTATGTATGTATTTAGTCCTTATTTACAATTGTGGACATACCACAGAGTGAAGAGGAGTTATATCCGTAAAAGTAACTGTTTAACTCGGCACGTCTTTAACGTTTAAATGAGACTGCACTTGCAAGTGAACTTCGGAACAAAATATTAATAATAGTCAAAATAAATATGGTAAATAGACGAGGGCTTGCTTCGACAGTATTTGTTACATCGGTCTGTGTCAACGCATCAATTTTGCGATTCGGCCACTTCCTGGCTGGGAGCCGCGTATCGTATGCACATTAAGCTGCTACAACCATGGAAGTACATGCCTATTATGTACCACAATGGTTTGTATATTACAGACTTACGACTACAAATATTTTCAATACTTTTGAGTAACATAAATAAGACGAAGTGCGACCAAAGTAGAAAGAGCCTTCACAAGTGTGTAATTAATGCACTACAATGCGATTGAAAAATCAAACTTAGAAGCTTTTCATCTGTGGGGATCACACTGCGGCTGACGTTCGTGTTAATTCGGAAACATGAAGATTACCAAAACGCATACACTTTATAGTTTCTTCCATTACTAACTACTACATTAAATTCCACCGTTTACAATATTTTTCACTACCGAGGCTTTTGCATTTTCTCACTTTTGATTTCCGTCGGCTGATTAAGCTCTTAAAGTTGAAAGATTTTTTAATTTCGGGACCTATGAAAGATCATGAATTTCATCAATTTGCTTTGTTCATAAACTTCTTTTTAGCATGTCGAAATTGACTATGAGTTCGTTTAGTACTTAAACAAAGATATACCAACAGGTTTTAGTTTTAATTAACAGGAAGTCAGTTTATTAGTATATTATTTTGTAGAATAAGTTAGGAATATACTACGAATTCACGTTCCCATGTAATATTCCCTGATAATGGCAAAAGAATACGCGCTCACGGGAGCGAAGCCGCGAACACAGCAAGTTTATCATAAAAAAAAAAAACAATTCTGATATGATCTTAATAACTGGCATTGAGGTTACTTTGACTACTTTTCCCACTCACATTTTCCGCTTCATTATTTTTTATTGCTTCGGAATTCCAAGTTGGTGTAAAACCTAGGCCTCATTTGTGAATCAAATGTAAGACAGATTTTACAAACTACAATTGTTAATGTTTCTTTCCTAAAAATAGTTTCTATGACCGCGAGTGTTATGAAAGGGGCGTTTGTTATGAAAAAAGCATTTTAATAATAAATTTGGAATTGGGGTAGTATTATTCTAAAATATTTTTGTGCTTTTTTTTTTAAAAACGTTGCCCCACACTAGGAATTTACCCTGTTTCGTGGGTGCGTTCACAAACATTTAAACTCACATACACAAACAGCCAGTCAGCCTGATTCAGTGTTCTGAGAAGTTAAAGAATAATTTTAAACCTTCTTTTGTATTTTAGCCAAGAAAACCTATATTAAAAAGGTGTAAATTTTATACAGGGTCACCAATGATAAAACAGTTATCAAGTATTCTGAACATCATTCTAAAAAAAAAACAGGTCTGCCATACATTTTGACCGCGTACGTATTGCAGTTATGTAGGAAATAGCTGTTTTTTTTAATAACGGGCGTAAAATTCCTTTGGGTTCAGGATGATGTACTTAATACGTGGTAACAGTTTTGGTTGCCCCTTCGAACGCGTGCCTATGGGGTTCGCTAAGGGTGTTTTTGCCCGTTATACTTCATAGTCACGAAGAAATAAATATAGCAAAAGAATCGAAATAAGACACACTGCTAATACTGAACAATTTCTAATTAAATTCCAAGAGAACAGTCTAGACTAGATCATGCGCTATAGCAGTAGCTTTTGTTTTTTCCAATAGTGATTCAAACGCCTATTCCTCGAGCCTTAATGGAAACTGATGGTTTTCCATTAACTGTGCTCATCCATCAAGTATCTATTTATATTACTGAATATACAGAGCTGTTGTATTCTATACATTTGCATCTTCATGGTTATATGGAGAAAACGATGTTACTGCCCATCAAGTTCTAAGTCATCATTTAAAATACTTTCAGTAAGAGAGGGTGAAAGGTTACCGACGTAGCCCAAAGAATTGCCAAACGTAAGTAGCAGTGGGCAGGGCACATTGCTCGCAGAACGGATGTCCGATGGGGCCGAAAAGTTCTGGAGTGGTGAACGCACGGAAGACGTTGCGTTGGAAGGCCTTCCACTAGGTGGACCGATGACCTGGTGAAGGTTGCGGTAATCTACTGAATGCGAGACTCACGGGACCGGTCAATGTGGCGACATTTGGGGGAGGCCTATGCCCAGCAGTCGACGTATCGTGTGACGTGACTATGTCGAGGACGTCTTTCGACTGAAATGATGATGATGATGAAAAAAAAAGATGACATTTTACTTCCCGAAAACACAAGGGACCATTAGAACCCCCAAAGCCCTAAGGTTTTACGTCTTTTAGGAAAATTTGTTCCTAATGATTCAAATTTTCGTTTCAGTTACTAACGAGTCGAGTATCCTGTTCCGTATTTCAAAAGCCGTTCCATATTTTCCAAAGCCAAGACAAAATAATAACGACAAAATCATAGGGTTCGAGCTACAAATTTAATTTATTGATGCCATAATGGATGCCATAAATTAAAAGGACTATCATTACAAGCTAAATTATAATTTCATATATGCGTTATGGAGCCTTTCAAGATTGTTATTGGAAGCCCATTACCATGCTTGAAGATACCGGGTCAACCCACTTCTTCAGACCCATTTAACTTCATGTCTTTGTAATCAATTCCATGTATACGTTAAATGAGAGCGCAGCACGCGAACATAAGACTGGCGTAGAAAATATTTCCTTTCATAATGCTTTGTGAAACAATAATGCGAAATGTGTGGTTTACGTTAATAAATGTCGTGTGATAAACCAGAACACATGTGCTTTGTGTTTATAAGATTGAGTTGCTGTACGGTTTATGTGGTTGTACTAGTTGTAAAAACTGTAATGGTTTAGCAGTTGGTAGTGACAGTCAATATTAAATTCACAATTTAAAAGAAGAAACAAAGGAAGTTGAAAAAATAGCTTATACTTGGGCGCTTATAGAACGTCAGAAGATATGCGCACGGTTATTCTTTTTAAATACCTATTTGATTTATACAACATGAGCAGGAGAAAAATGATGATTACAATGCTACGGTGTTCATACTTAATTAAATATGAGTGGACAGTAAAACAGTTTAGGGCTTACAGTACATTCATAATCATAGGGAACTAAATTAATAAACCCACCTTACACCAATCATAATGAACGTGAGAAAAACCCCAAGCATCACATCCCAAATGTAAACAAATGGGACCAGTCACGTACAGATTGTGATGAAGAACACACTGTCGAGCAAAATGACCGGGTCACTGTGCCATTACAGTATCGCGGTACATTTACACATGACGTGACTTTTGAATAGGGACGCCGATAAGGGAGGAGACGCGATGGCGGGCGCCAAAGATCTCTCACTATTCCAGACAATGAGGGGAACGCCGATAAATTGAAAACGTGTGTCGAATGAGACATCGCCGATGGACAAGGGCGTCCGTTTACACAGTCCGGGTGTCCAACAATTTTAGTTAGAATTTTTTCTAACGTAGGAAGTTGTTTGTATACTTATACAAACAACTTCCTACGTCTTATCTGAAATTTGACAACCCATATGTTTGCGATATTCATGAAATTGAAACCGGAACTTCCAGTTGAAACAGAAACGTCATGATTCATATCCAAAAAGGCTATTTGTTTGGAAAAATCTCTCTCTGTTTGAGGACGCAGCAGCAAAAAGTTATTAAATGCGCGAATATTTCAAGTTCAACATTATTCAAACGTTGTTGCTATCTTAGTAAGCGTATACGTGGTACGCCAAATCAGAAACAGTTTTAAAACGATTTGCACCCAGGATCGCAGAAACTGGATCTATAGCTTAGTAATAAGTTAAACGAAGATAATGTAATTTCATACTTTACGTTTTGTCTAAAATGTCACGTCAAACTTTTCGAATAAGCGTGACATTTCGGGATCACTCATATTAATAACTTCTAGTAACTTTTCTGTAGCCGAAGATACCAAGCATTCTGTACATCAAACTAAGATTCTACGCAAAAATGATTGCTGGGAAAACACTTTTTTGTGGTGATTATATTTTACGGTAAGACTCAATGTAACGCACTTAAAACATTGTGCTGATGGATGCATTGAGCGGTGCAGGGGGAAGTATTTAAAGTAAAGTTATAACATTAAAAAAAAGGATGAAAATGTTGAAACTTTGACCTTCAATGCTCCGCAACTAAAAGGTTGCCAGGTTTGGTCCAGAACAAGCAAAATATCGCAATGACCGAAAGAGCAAATACCGTTCGGTTTCGATAACGGTATTTTTACATCCATTATGTATACACTCAGCATTTTTCTTTTGAGCGTGACGATGGCAATAATGAGTCGGCCCATAACTTAGATACGAGTTTGGCGTTATCACTAGCTTCCATCAATTCCTGTAGTGAGCAGGCATTGGGCCATGATATTATTGTCCCAAAGGCTGCGGGCTGTTCGAAAGAGATACCGCGGCCCTGGAACACAAAGGGCAAGGAAGGAACATGGATAGGTTTTAGTCAGTACAAGTCTGACACTCCCTTCCGCTCTGCCCAGAGCGGGAGAAGTCATTTGATGATTTCCCATTCGTAAAAAAAAAAAAAAATTGTGTCGGGTTTTGCTAACAGAGTTCCAGGTTCGCCAAGGCAACTCATGTCTAGGTGGGACCTATTCAGTAGATGTAACGTAGAATAGATAAGGAAGCACTATCTCGCCACAGTTTTAGTCTTTTTCAGACCGTTTGGCAGTGTCTCGTATGACACATATCATGAAGGTTTTGCGGCTTTTTAGCTATCAGGGTGCGGGAAAGGAGCTTCCTCCAGTGACGTATTAACTGAGCCAGTACATCCGGCGCACCCATAGTATTGAGTCACTTTTCACCATCATGGCAATCGAAAGTCCGCTTAGCATTATTTAAAAGTGATACTATACCTATTGTATTTTCGTTACAGGAACAGTGGCCCGAAAGTCTGACAACCTATCTTATTAAATGTTAATACCCAGTATTAATTGGGTTGTGGAGGTCAGTTGTAAAATACTGGTTAGACTGGAAGCCGCCCTCAACATAAAGGGTGTAAACAGACTCTTCACGAAGCCGTCAACCAAGCATTATGTACATCAAACGTAGTAACTTTACGCAAAAATTTGTGCTGGGAAATGACTTTTTTTTAGGTCGAAAAATCACGTTTTACGGTAAGACTCAATGACGCGCACTCAAAACATGGTACTGATGGATGGATTGAATAGTAAGGGGGTCATGAACACAAAGGGCAAGGAAGGAACATGGATAGGTTTTAGTCAGTACAAGTCTGACACTCCCTTCCGCTCTGCCCAGTGCAGGAGAAGTCATTCGATGATTTCCCATCCGAAAAAAAGGGGGTCATGGGGGTGTTTAAAGTAAAAATCATACATTAAAACACGTATTTAAAAAAAAAAATGTGAAAATGTTGAATCTTTGACCCCTAATATTTGCGTAACTAGGTGGTTCCCAGGTATTATGGTCTAGAACAAAAAAATGATCGCAATTTCCGCCCTTTCGGCTTCGTTAAGAGTCTGTTTACACGCTGTATGTAGTTGGGTAAAGGCTAGGCAGATAAATCATTATCTCCAGTAGGTAGTCATCATCAGATGACTACCTACTGGATTCATATTGATAGTAAGTTTCTGTTGTTACTGAGAACATAGTATTTTAGAACCCACACTGTTAAAAGGTCTTATCATGGAAAATTTAATGGTTATTCCATGAGTAAATTGCTTCTGAATTTTGCCAAGAGTATACATAGTGCTCAAGACTGTACATAATACAAGTCAACCAGTAAAATATCATCT
The DNA here is from genome assembly GCA_950005105.1 of Lycophotia porphyrea. Lineage (NCBI taxonomy): Eukaryota > Metazoa > Arthropoda > Insecta > Lepidoptera > Noctuidae > Lycophotia > Lycophotia porphyrea. Next base: position 10,448,950 of record OX465398.1, read on the forward strand.
CGCTCGGTGGCTGTGACGTGTACACTAAATAATCCGCTTTGCATAACCAATGCGCAGCCAAGTTCGGCGTCTTGCAATACACCATTTGCGCTCTTCGTCATACTAGCACTCATTATGGACAGAATACATACTAAAAGCTGCATAGAATTTTTGAAATGTAACAACGTCGACACCGAGTAAATAACGCAAAATTAAATACTTGGTCGCAAATACTCCGGGTCCCCACTGTAAGTTAATGTAACATTTTGAATGGCTACCATATTTACAAAGTACACATTTTAATTAGCTCTCAAACACCGTTTTTCGAGGACTCATTTCGCATTATTTACGGTTGATAAATTTAAATTCTCTGTTCAGGTTATTTTTATTGAGCTGCGTTGTGGAGTTTGCGGCATTAACTTTGTAAAACCAACAAAGGCAATAATCATACGTCAACTGAGGTATATGTTCCACGTGAGCAGTTGAAACTTTTGAAAATGCTGGGAATTTTATGGCGCTCCATACAAACGACAATCGGCTTTACGACCTATTTTGTGAGGCGTCTAGTTCTGATTGGGCTTCTGTTCGATTCTGGTTGTAATACGAACTATTTTCTCCTGAAGGCGTGTTATCTAGTTGATTTGATGTCTACATTTCCGTTTATATCGGTAATAGGTTTGTTATTCTTTTTGGGGTATTGTTATTTACGAAGTTTAGGTTTACCTTGCAAAAGTTTGTTACAGGAATGAGATAAAGTCGCTGGAATAACGAATGAGAGGTCTGCTTCTCTTTTTCTCGATCATTATAATCTATACCTCTTCAAAGTTCGAGTGAATCGATTTCTTCTAGGCAAGCGTGTTAGGCGAATTGCGACCAAACACCAACCTCTTTAGAATAAAAACATAAAAAAAAACGTCATGGTGCAGTTTTCGTTACTTGCATTCTTCTGTAAATTGATTATTCAATAATCGTAAAAGAATCGGAGTAGGTATATTTGGAGAGTAGCTACACCAGCTATATGTCTAATAGCATTTTTTTTTCGCATTCGTCTTGAATGATGGCTTCTTTGGGCGTCATATTCATCATCCTATTTGACAGTATCAATATTCAGCTAAAATAATGCTCTTTTAAGAATACCTGAGTACATTTTCGGCCAAAATAATCCTGATGCTCGGTGGAAAAAGATGTAAGTGTAATCCTAAGAAATAGCAACAGAAATGTATGTGTTGTTTGTACATTTTCTCTTTCTTGTATTTCTCTGGGTTGTGTGGAGCAAAATATCATAATAGTTGATGGTATGTGTCTGGAGCTTAGGTGAAGACGCTATTTCATATGAAACTACTTATATCATATTGGATATATTCTTATCTTTAATATTACATACCTATAGCTATGATGCAAGTACTGAATCAGGTTCATTGCCCTCGAAGCATACACAATACTTTGGCAATCATCATCATTCATCATGGGACTGTAAGGCTCACACATTGAAAATTGATTGTTGAATACATTCCTGATTACTTCAATGGTTAGCTTTCATTAATAAATGAAGCGACCGCTATGAGCGAAGGTCACAAAAATCTGTCTGCTTTAAAATTCCAAGATTTTTTTTATCCAAATTATGGTAAAGGCATACCTAAAGTGAAATTCAAAACAAACTTTGTGACAACAAGAGCATTTCAAAACCCTCTCGAGTTCTGAATCACATTCCACATTACGCTTCTATTCAAAATTGAACTGCGAATGTTCACGTCAAGATTTATAAAGGCCGCTACATATTGTATGAGGTTTTTCTTCGATGCGCCGGAAAAAGGAGGGAAATTTAATTTCGTTTCGACTTCGCTAATGTGACGGCAGAAGAATTATCTCGTAACTCTTACGCTCAGTAGGTACTTGGTCAGGGGAGGGTTAACTTTGTTTCAGTGTGGCAGTGCCGTTTGCTTTCGCATTTGCTTGTTTTTTTAATCAGTTTACGTGGGAAGTGTTTTGTGTAGGTTTATAGCTATAATTGGAGGAGCTCGTGGCTAAATAATAAGTGCTGTTCGGGTCGACCATAACGTTAAGCCGAGCTGGCCTAGGTTGGTCTGTGGATTGGTGACCACCCATTACATACCGAGTTTCCTCTGTGCCTCGGAAAGCACGTTAAGCCGTTGGTCCCGGTTGTCATTTGTACATGTTTGACATTTGTTACAAGTAGTCAGTGGCCCAAAAATTCTGTCAACCAGTCTTACCAACGGGTATTGTATTACCGAGTACTAACTGGGTTGTGGAGATCAGATAGGCAGTCGCTTCTTGCAAAACACTGGTATTCAGCTTTCGGTTAAACTGGAAGCCGTCCCCAAAATAGTTGGTAAATAGCTAGGCAGATGGTGATATATCTATGATTGTTTAAGAAGTTACTAGACATTTTGGCTGAGCGTATCTAGAACCTAAGCTACAGTTTGTGGGTTGAGTAAATATATTTATATTATATTTTTAATTATTGTTAATTTCTTTAGAACTAATTTAATGACACCTACTTTGACGGTTGTGAGATGGTGTTCACGATTTTATTTTTATATGGAATAATAAATCCAGCTCCTCCAAAATGCACACAAATAAAAATCATGTTAAACTTTCCTCGCATATTACTCTCTTCATGGTTCAAACTTCCCGTCATAACATTTCTGCATCGAAGTTTCTTTAGGTGCCATAAAAAACGAAAACAGAAATGTATCGTGGTGTTACACACCGACTAATGTTAATAATTTCCCTCTAAGGTTGAGTTCAACCACCGTAACGAAATGGAATATGAACCTACAGACGAAAGTATAAAATTTCATTTTCTTCACAGCGTTAATATGACAGGGGAGGAATCACCGCTGCTGGTGCGATCCCGTATATTTAATAAACGTTGAACCCTATATATTCGCATTTGTGTATATTATGTTCTAGTCTAACTTGGTGGATGGGTTGAGGAGCGAATTTGTATCTGCACGTATTTAATTTATGCTCTATTGTCAGTAAAAGTTATCGTGAAAATGTAGTAAAAAATCTCATAGATAAAAAGAGTTAAATACATATAAAAACACGCCTGTAATCCCCGAATGGTTTGGCAGATTTGCACCTAATAGTACCTACACTCCCATTCGCCAGTTATGTTTAATTCCCATGTAATAGGGGCGAGCATATTGTCATCAACTAGGCACAAATTCAGACTTCACGGCTGCTACTGAGAAATTCCTGATGAAGAAACTCAATAACACTTGGGAATCGAACTTAGGACCTCATGCTCAGCAGTTGCGCTAGCGACTACTGGACCAACGAGGCAGTACAAGAGAATCTTATTGGAAAATAAAATCTATTTAGATCCAATAACAGAAACTTGTGTCTACACCTAAATAGGTAAGACTCATCTGCCTAGCCTTTTCCCAACTATGTTGGGGTCGGCTTCCAGTCTAACCGGATGCAGCTGAATACCAGTATTTTACATGGAGCGACTGCCTATCTGACCTCCACAACCCAGTTAGTACTGGGTAATACGATACCTCTTGGTAAGACTGGTTGTCAGACTTTTTTGGCCACTGACTACCTGTAACGACTGTCAAAGATGTGCAAATGACAGCCGGGACCAACGGCTTAACGTGCTTTCCGAGGCACGGAGGAAACTCGGTATGTATTGGGTGGTCACCCATCCATAGACCAACCTAGGCAAGCACGGCTTAACAAAAAGATCGACCCGAGCGATTATTTTGCCACGAGCTCCTCCTAAACAGGTAAGACTATGATCATAAAACACTAAAACATTGTTAATGTCCAATACTAATAAAATTTTGTTTTAAATTTGATGTAATTTTGATTTAATTGTAAATGAATTATTAAAGTTTATGTAATGACATATTGTATGTATTTTAATTTAATTTTATGTAATGGTAGTTTAAATGTGCAAATTGATTTTAATTTAATGTATTTTATGGATTCTAATGATCTGAAATAAATGAATTAATAATAATAAAAATATTCTTTTTATTTTAAGGTTAAAACTGTATTAAATTTGTATAGAGATAAATAAAGGAAATAAAAAAAAAATAAAGGAAAAATATGATTACAATTTCCCAAGAAACAGCAGAATAAAGATAACATATAACCCATTACCTAGATAGCAAATCTGATTTAAGATAACTCTCTCTCTCCATCTTAGCTAATTATTCTACAAAGAAATGCTATCTAGAAAACTTTTATACAAACTTTCTATCTGAGTTAGAAATAAAAATACTGCTTCACAAAAGTGTCGGAGTGGCGGTAAAGTAAAGTAAAATAATTGCAAGGTCCACTTTACCGATGGACTGCAGACTTCCTTGTTGAAGGCCAACGTTACTCAGTGGCTCATTGAATGTGCTGGGAAAACTTTCTAATAGGTGCTTAAATATTTTAAGACGTGTTTCAATTGCTGTTGTTTTTCTTATTTCGTTGCAGGTTTTTCCACATTTTTCCATGCTTTAACCCATTCAGTGCCCAGCACCCGGCGGTCGGACAATAATTCGTTCGTTCGCACAACCCGTATCCGTAGTTAGGGACTCGCTAGTCAGGTTCTGGGCATGAATACAAGTCATCTATAGCTAATTATAACGACGACTCGGATACGGGTTGTGGGTACGCGAACTTCAGTTCGCGAAGTACTGGGCAGGGAATGGGTTAATGTGAAAGATACTTAGTATGTCTGTCATTCTTTTGAAGTTGGTGGACTATCATCAGAGTTAGGATTCACCGATGACTACTCAACATCATTCTCCTGCCCTTTTTTTTACGGATAGGAAATCATCAAATGAGTTCTCCCGTTCCGGGCAGAGCGAAAGGGAGTGTCAGACTTGTACTGACTAAAACCCATCCATGTTCCTTCCTTGCCCTTTGTGTTCCAGGGCCGCGGTATCTCTTTCGAACAGCCCGCAGCCCTGGCAAGCATCGGGCCTTGCGGGCCCCTCCCTGTTTGATGACATCTCTTTGAGGCGCGCGTGGAACACGAACACGCCGTCTACACGGCCTGTCGTCAACAGACGGACGGACGGCGAGCTAGCCCATTACTCACCGTCCACAGATCCGCGTCTACGGTGGCCGGAAGCCACCACGTGACCCCCGACGCCCTGGGCGTCTCATTCTCTTGCCCTCATTGTTGTCTGAAATTTCTGTTCTGAAAGCTGTTATCTGAAATTGAGATTTTATTATCTCTAGATTTTTTGATGAAATGTATTTTTGATTTATACGTTTGCATTGGCGTTTCTAATTTTAACTGCATTTTCTTGTTAATCTCTCTAAAAGTCCATACATACCTATACAACATTTATAAGAAAATGTTCTGCGATTTCAATAATGGTCCTCTAAAGAAAGATATTCAGTGTGATGGTCCTTGAATATGACCACACCTTTGTCTTACGTCATCATTATTTTCGTGTCCTTATCCCAATTCATGGTGTCGGCGCAGCATGTCTTGTTCTTCAATACTTCTCTATTACTCGTCATCTCATCAGACACCTCCTTTCTTGCCATTTCATCCTTTACAGTCCATCCATCGTTTCTTTGGTGTTTCGCTACTCATACACCCATCCACATTCATACTCAAAATATTCATCTCGATATTTTCCTCATTCCTCCGCATCGCATGTCCATACTAAGCCAACTGATTACCATACGACTTTTCAGTCACCGGCGCCACTTTCAGACTTTCTCTTATGTATTCATTTCTTATTTTATGACGTCCACTCGTGGGTTGTGTTAAATGTTTTAAAACGAAGAGCTAAATAATAAATATTTCTTTTTGACCAACAGACGCTTAAGTCCTCCTTGTTTTGAGCAACACTTTTAATAGGCTTATTTAATGTATATTGACGAAACTTTTTTTGCGAATACGATCACTTTGATATTTGTTAAAATAAATTTTGAATATAAAATAATTTGCTTCAACAGAAAAGTTTTTATCTATCGTTGGAATATGACAGTTAAAAAGTTTATAGCTTAGTTACTTTTGACCTCCATAACAATACCTTACTCTAAAATAAATACTTAAAACGTAAACGGCGCTTCAGACGCTTTAGTAAGGAATAATATCTAGGTATTTCGAGACCTAGTTGGTCTAGAGGTCGCAAGCGCGACTGCTGAGCATGAGGTCCTGGGTTAAATTCCCAGGTCGGGCAAAGTGGTCATTGAGTTTTTCCGTCAGGTCCAAAGGTTCCGTCAAATCCAGACTCCGTGGCTGCTACTGAGAAATTTCTCAGTAGCAGCCACGGAGTCTGGATTTGCGCCCGGTTGATGTAGATTACATGGGACTTAAACATAACTGGCGAAATGTAGGTGTACTATTAGGTACACCTCTGATTAACTCTTCGGGGAATACAGACGTTATGTTATGTTATGTTATGTTATCTAGGTCGGTAAATATACTGAACTTGGAAATAATTATCATAGGTTGAAGACCGGGATCCAGTTTTCATGTTTCTTTGGGGACAAGCTAATGTCTTACCCAGATAATGAGAATATTGACACCTCAGCGATCCAGCATGGATCTATGATCTACGCCCGGTTGATGCTTATGAATAACCTGCGAAATGTGGGCTTTCGTGCTCTGCCTATCTCATCGAAGATGTTAAAATAAGTTATATTTTTGAAGTTATACTTCTTTTGGCGCGTTAGGGAAAAATTATGAGAGTAAATTATTACGTTGCGCGCACACACCGTCACGAAAAACCGACACCCTGAAGTTAGCTAGTCAACATTTTTGTTTTATACGCCAAAGAAGTATAATTTCTTACGTGCCTAATAAGTACACACACACTTTTTCTCTTTATCGTGGGGTTACTGCCGCACCAGGTGTCAGTTTTATGCCGCCCATGGGCCTCTGACTTGGCTTTACATGCCGTCGAGTAATATCTCTCAGGAATGCTGGTTTCCTCACGATGTTTTCCTTCACCAAAGCAAGTGAGAATTATAGATACGCACATGAATCCGCAAAATCAGAGGTCTTGGGTTCGAACTTGGCAGTCCGAAGGCTATCACTGCTTAATGTTATATTGACTTACCATTATCAGCATCCCTGTCAGGCCCACTGTCATGCTCGGATTCCGATTCGTCCCAGATGGTGTCTGTGGCGATCTTCTGGCGCGAGCACTCGATCCAGTATCCCGGAGTCGGGATCAGGCTGTGTGGGTACTCCTCGCAGAATTCATCTGCGTAAGGAAAAAATTTGTTAGTATAAAATTGTCTTTGGATTTCTGGCTGGAGGCCTTACTCTAAAGGCATCTACGGATAGTCCTGTTAAGCTGAAGCAAGCCTTATAGGTTGACCTGCGAAATGACATAACGGAAAAAAAACCAGCCAAGTGCGACTCGGACTCGCGCACGAAGAGTTCCGTACCATTAACTATAATAACAGCAAAAAAATCATGTCTCTTGTATGGGAGAACCCCTGTATTATTTTTTTTCGGATGGGATATAATGACTTCTCCCGCTCTGGGCAGAGCGGAAGGGAGTGTCAGACTTGTACTGACTAAAACCCATCCATGTTCCTTCCTTGCCCGCTGTGTTCCAGGGCCGCGGTATCTCTTTCGAACAGTCCCGCAGCTCTGATGGGAGACCCCCTTAAATATTCATTTTATTAAAATTTAACTATTTATTTTTAAAGTGAATATATGTACAACTAAATATTCTGTGAATATTTCAAGCGTCTAAATACCTGTCGCAGTTATTAATATCGAGCAAAAAAACGTCAAAAAATTACATTTATTGTATGGGGCTCCCTTAAATATTTAGTTTATTCTGTTTTTAGTATTTATTGTTATAGCGGCAACAGAAATACATCATCTGTGAAAATTCCAACTGTCTAGCTATCACGGTTCATGAGATACAATACAGACTGTTGACAGACGGACAGACAGACAGACAGACAGACGGATGGACAGCGGAGTCTTAGTAATAGGATCCCGTTTTACCCTTTGGGTACAAAACCCTAATAAAATGATTTTTAGAATGTTTTTTTTTTTGCAAAGGGAATGTAAATACATGTTTGGGATCGTTCTGAAGAATATTTTTCGAAAGATTAATCCGATAACTGTAGTTTATTTATAATTACTTATAAGTAAATAACATCTAAAATATAGAAAAACACTCACAACTTGTGGCGCCGTAAGTAACTAAAACAACTTTTCGTAACGAAATGGTAAATATTTTCTAAATAAGTATTTCTACTTATTAAAACAACCTCAAACGATCTCTTTGAGTTTTTCTGTGAAATTAATTTCGTTATCGTTGTTAGAAGGCTCCGATCCAAGCCCTTTTATTGACTATTAATTTATTTAGCTTCGTTAAGTGCCCATTTGAGCGTAACTCAGACTGAGTTTTGATCATTACAGAAGTTGGTCTTGTGTACTGATTTTACCTTCAACAGACACAGAAAATATTAATGTTTAAAGATGAAATGAAAATAATTATGAATCAAAATCAAATCCCGGAATTTAATGCACGAGAAGATGGCTGCAAAGTGAAACAAAATATCAAACGGAAGCGATTAGTTACTTAATTCCGTGAAGCAATATAATCCTTTCAGTCGTTTTAAATTTTGCTTTGAAACTCAATCCAGTTGTCAAAATCAAGCGGAATTTACGGACACTGAAACGAACACTTTATTAGCTAAATATTTTACGTGAATTTCAATCACAGGCGAACGTGAAAGTGAAAGCTTAGAAATTCATGTGCGATGAATATTGAACGAACATGGGAGTCGTAACATTTTTATTAATATTTTTGCACTTATCCTTGGGTTCTTATCTGAGGAAAATCTGGTGCTGATGCCATTACCGGGGCCGGTTGTGAGATGTGAATAAAATATTTACATAGAAAAGCGAATAAGGAAACGTCCGTCGTGGTCGGCGGGTCCACGGGCCATGTTTGCTGCCACTACGATGTTACATATTCCACTATGTCCGGGACTCCATATTGAATATTTTATGAAAATAGTAAGAGATTTTTAAAGTTGAGGTAAGTGTATTAAACCGACACAAAGTTCATGCCTAAAATAAATGAAGCGAGGTTGTTTTATTTTTGGTCAAAAGGTCTTCCCTCGTAAAGATATGTTTAGATATACTTTTATGATCGTTTATCTACAAGATAAATATAGGCTTATTCCTAGGAGCTCCAAATCTCCAAAGCTCCATAATTTTATTAGTTAAATAAAAAATAGTATAATTTTTTTTTTAATTTGGGGCCTCCGGGAATAAAATTATGGAGCGCCTGGGAATAAGCCTAAATACATAAGTATGTCTCAATGGTAACAAACATAACCCTTCTTTATAAATACTTAAAAGAGTGCATTCTCAAGGATGGCAACGTCGCAAAAAAGCTGTCAAATATTTTGCCGTTTTAAATGATTTACAATATTACTGAATGTTAATTGTGAAATATCGCTTCGCGTTGCATTAAATATAGAAGTAAGCAATACTAAGTATTGCACTAATAACACTGGATAAGGTTTTAAAAATGTTTTAGATGTAAAAAAGCATTTTGGAGATATCCAAGTACTTTTTTGCTAAGTATTCAGTATAGCTATATTACTTATTGCAACTTATAATCAATATGTTAGTGCAACACAGAGCGTTATTCCATTTTCATTTAGAATTTCATAACAACGACATATTTGAAAGCTCAATGCGCCCTCTTAAGATCTAAAGTGTAAAAAAAACAAACAATTGATTTTCTTCATGTTCTTCTGTCTTCTTCCCTCCGAAGCTCCGTTGACTGTTCAGTACTCAGTTCACTGTAAGGTAGAACACCAAACTCTAATCAATATGCTTGGCGTTCATACTTAGAGTGAACCGAAATACTGCCATGAGTTTCTTCCAAGGCTGCACTCAAAGTTTTTTGTAGTCTCCAAATTCCTAGATTTTACAAAACAATTGAACAACAAAAACCCTATAAGACCCTCTAAGTTCATTTAACCAAATTTAATGATTTTTTATGAAATATTCATTGAATAGGGTTACATGAACTTAGAGGGTTGTATTCATGATTTTCATAATTGTAATGAATAATACACTATAACTACATAATTATGTGTTACTGGCGCGAGTATTTTTCATCAACCTACAACCTGACACTGGACTACATAAAGGGTGTAAACCGACACTTAGCGAAGCCCAAAGGCACTTGCTTTCCCCGTCATTGCGATCATTTTTTTGTTCTAGACCATACTTGGGAACCTTCTAGTTACGGAGATATTGGGGGGTCAAAGTTCCAACTTTTCCAAAGTTTTTTTTTTAATACATGTTTTTAATGTAAGACTTTAAACACTTCCAGGACCCCCTTACTATTCAATCCACCCCTCAGCACAATGTTTTGAGTGCGTTACATTGAGTCCTACTGTAAAACGTGATTTTTCAGCCCAAAAAAAAAGTTGTTTCCCAGGACTAATTTTTGCGTAAAGTTACTTAGTTTGATGTACATAATGCTTGGTTTACGTCTTCGTCAAGTTTCTGTTTACACCCTGTATAGCAAAAAACGTAAGAAAATTTGAATTTCGCGGGTTACCCGTACGCTTCCACCTTAAGTTATTCCTCTATAGCTTTAATAGGATGACCTTAGACCCAGGGTTAAAATTATATTCAGAAAGTTCATTTCTCGAGGAATTAAGACCGAGAAACATTCCATTTATATTAACTAAGTAAGATTTTTCATGAACTCTGGTATTTTACGGACGATTCGGGCTCATGAATATTTCTGTTTATTATTATTTCAAGCCTTCGAACAAACCGTTATATTGCACCCGTAAAATAAAGTGCCTTGGATTTTGAGATCTGTTGTATGAGGCTTTAAGGATTTTATTTGCAAAGAAAGCTTAGCTTTATACGATGGTAGTAAAAGATTCGAGTTATTTGGCTTCTTTTATTAAATATTGAATCAATCTATACCAATATTATAAAGAAGAAAGCTTTTTTTGTTTGTTTGTACTGAATAGGCTCCGAAACTACTGGACGGATTTGGATGAAATTTGGAACCAGATAATTTATAACCTGGATTAAAACATAGGATACTTTTTATCCCGATACTATGTTTCCGTGGGACATTTCTCGAAATCCACGCAGGCGACGCCGCGGGCATTGATCTAGTTTTATATAACTTTGAAACACTGTTAATATAATTATAGGCAGACACGCTGGTTGAACGCAAAACGAAAGTAATTTTCGTTTTTTTATGATTCCGTAAACAAGCTATATTTAAAAATTAAATTGAACTTTATGTTCAGACTACAGGCCATAGTTTTGTTAGTATTTTAGTGTCAGTAACAATTGTGCTTAAGTAATTAGGTTAGTATTATTACTGTTTACAACTTAATTATTTATTTAGACCTATGACTGTACCCACCCAGAGTCTCTGGAAGGGGCAGTCTGGTCAGGTCTGCGGGACTGTTCGAAAGAGATACCGCGGCCCTGGAACACAAAGGACAAGGAAGGAACATGGATGGGTTTTAGTCAGTATAAGTCTGACTCTCCCTTCCACTCCGCCCAGAGCGGGAGGAGTTATTTGATGATTTCCCATCCGAAAAAAAAGGGACAGTCCGGTCTGGCAGCAATCATCTTCAAAATGCTGTTAACCCTGCAGGCGCTGTAGTATGGATATTCAGGATTACCTATAATATATAAGGTCCCATTAAATTATAGATGGACCAACTTTTAGAAATCATTCAGACCACCAAAATAAGGACAATGGTAAAAAAAGAATAACGCATTAGATAACTTACAATAAAAAAACAGCTAACGAAAATACATTAAAAATGCCAGCAATTTATTATTTAACGTCAAAATAAAATCATATATATGTTTGGTAAGACATATTGAACGCTGTGTTAAAATTTGTCCATCTATTTTAATGGGACCTTATATACAGAAGCTGTAGGTAATCATTTTAAAATGAGTATAAGATATATCCTTCGTTTAGCCAGTGAAATTGTTAACAATCCTTTTTGGCAAGCCGTCAGTCGGGCGTTACACCGCCATAACATAACATATTCCGCGCGTATAATATAATACACTTACAAGGTTTATCGTCACAACTTACGTAGTAAATGTAAAATGGCGGCCGTTCAGCCATTAACTATACACGTGGGAAGTAAGCCAGTTGATACATTTACATTTTACTTACATCTACCAGTAGGAACTTACTGGATAAAGTAAATATCTAATAATATACTTGAATATCTTAAGATTTTAGCGGGTACTGGTAAACTGTATAAGGGATATAGTATTCCAAAGTTCAGCATACTTTTTTTTTTTGCATTTCTTGTCGAAGCGTAGTCAAATTGATTATTTACTGCGACAAAACCTACTGAAAATCATTAAAATGCCGTTCCATAGTTTATTCTCGAAACAGCACAATCTTCCTTGATTAAAAATACCGTCTAAACAATAATTATTTTATCCGCAAGACAGTCCATTGGCTCTTCTAGAAGCCGACCCCAACATAGTTGGGAAAAGGCTAGGCAGATGATGATGACAGTCCATTGGCTCTTCATTAAATGAAACAAACGTATTCAAAATTATTTAGACGACAGTACCTACGCTGTTGGAACTCAAAGATAATTAGGTAATATAAGTATTATCTTAATTACCGTACAAAGATAGCCGCATTCAGACCGCCCGGGTATTTAACACGCAGATAAATTATTATAGAACAACGAATTAGCAAGAACAATATGTTTTCATTACAAAAATCTCTGCGACCCACATATTCGTATCTCTTGATCAAAAGCACAAAGGAATATTAATTTCCGTTTCCGTAAAGGGTTCCTTTTTGGACTAGACTAGGCTGGTACGACAACGGTGTCATAATTTTTTTCTTAAATATCTTTTAAAATAAGTTTTTTATAGAGAGTTATTTTATGAAGGTACATTGTGGTTACACTGGCTATCTCTTTCTTTTTTTTCTTGACATTGGAATTTTATTAATCTTTCTCCCTATTTTTATATTTCTTAAAAAACTTAAAAAAAAAACATTTAATAATATAAAAAATAGGTTTCGCCGGTATCGGCAGCAGGGTCCAAGCTACCGGTGGCTACGGCTCCAGAGACAGGAACCTCCTCACAATGCGAGCCGTATCGAGGAATACTGCCTTCAGAAACAAGCCCTTGATCCAACCGCCTAGGAAATTAGAATCATTGTTACCGTCACAAAATTTGCATGCCGAATTTAGTAGGCGGAATATGAAGAACTATTATGTATGTGTTATAAAATCTGTAAAATACCATATTTCAGGCAAATGAATGAATCTATCTATCTACAATGAGAAAAGAATCTAAGAAATGTGTTTTTTAAGGTTCAAGACTTTTTTCGTAGACTTTCGTGAAACGTATTTTCTGTCCTGTCGCTGGGATGGAAAAGTTCTTGGGAAAATAGAACTAAACAACAAATTATAAAAATGCTACTAAGTTTAAAAATGCAGGTGGATACTGCCATTTTCTTTCAGAAAACCTTGACAAAACCGACGAAGGTCCCAAGTATCGGATAAACTTTGAAGTCGACCTCACGTATTTAAAGTTTTCAGTAATACTATACTGTGAAGCCATATCAATTGTTAGAATTTTCCTCTTTGTAATAAAACGTAAATATCACATTTTATACGCGTCGTTCATTATTTTTTAATCTTGTTCCCATGTAATGCTATCTGTCAGCCGTACTTTATGGAGGTCGCTTATAATAAAGGAAGGGTGTTTGTTTCGGCAAACATGGCAACTTTGCCCGACACCCGACTCGGCTCGCCGTTTAATTTTATTGCTTACACCCTGAGTTTTTGCTTAATTTGCATCTTAGGATTATGTGAACAATGACAAAGTAGACTGCCTCGTTGGTCTAGTGTTCGCAATCGAGACTATTGAGCATGAGGTTCTAAGTTCGATTCCCGGGTCAGGCATATTGTTATTTGTTTTTCCATAGTGAATTTCTCAATAGCAGCCATGGAGTCTGGATTTGCGCCGGTGGATGGCAATAGGTGTGTACAAGTACACCTCTGCCCAACCCTTCGGGGATTACAGGCGTGATGTTATGTTATATGACATCGTAGATAGCTTTTTGCACGACTAGAACCAAAGGAGTTATATATTCAGAGTTTCTGTATTGTGTGAGTCTACTTTTAAACTTAGACTGAGAACCTCGTGACTGCTACTGAGAAATTCCTGAAGGAAAAACCCAAAACTTTGCCCAACCTGGGAATCGAAACTAAGACTTCATCCTCAGCAGTCGAGCTTGCGACCACTTGACCAACGAGGCAGATTACTGCTTATATAATATGATTGTTAAGGATATCTAGAATTCTAAATGGAAGATCAATTATCTGATACTTGATATGTCTGTATCAGGTAACTAATACAGAATATTATGTCTAATGTGGGTTTTAATTAGGGCCTTGGAATTAATCCACACAATCCGTTCGAAATCACGAAGTGTATAGCATCGAGCGGGTATTGGTTTATGATATAAGATTATGTAAGCTCTCCATTACAAGGTGATTTTACAAATATAAAAGGATATATTTTAATTTCCTTTTTTTATATCGTATAGAATCTCTTTCTACTTCAAAAAATAAATACGAAATGTTGCTATTTTGGGACAATATTTCGATACTAGTTTTAGAGTTTTTTAATAAAGGGTGTAAACAGACTCTTAACGAAGCCGAAAGGCATTTGTTCTCCTCGTCATTGCGATCATTTTTTTGTTCTAGACCATACCTGGAAACCTTCTAGTTACGGAGATATTTGGGGTCAAAGTTTCAACTTTTTCAGAAGTTTTTTTTGAAAAACATGTTTTTAATGTAAGATTTTTACTTTAAACACATCCAGGACCCCCGTACTATTCAATCCATCCATCAGCACAATGTTTTGAGTGCGTTACATTGAGTCCTACCGTAAAACGTGATTTTTCAACCCAAAAAAAAAAGTCGTTTCCCAGCACTAATTTTTGCGTAAAGTTACTTAGTTTGATGTGCATAATGCTTGGTTGACGGCTTCGTGAAGAGTCGGTTTACACCCTGTATAGTATTAAAATATTCTTGATTGTAACTAGTTTAGTCCCTATTATTATAAACATAAATCTCCTATGAAGCTGCACCGTGAATATAAAATGTTACTATCGCATTTTAAGCAAAGAGGTTTTAAAGTGATCATCGTTTCTCTTTGGTATCAGTTCGATTGCCCAGGAATTGGTATCGGATACGGCTCGCTTGTCGAAATACTGGAAACAAATATAACGCAGTCAGATCATTTGATTTAGAAAACTTAGTTTGATCGGCCGGGCGTAATCAACTTCAGATATTAGTTTAGAATTCTGACACAATTTTTTGTGATGTAAAATGTGTTGTGTTTAGTCAAACTGGCTTTGCGTGCAATGTCAGTATATGGCAGTAATAGATACCAAATTAGGTCCTTTCAAGATTGATGTTTCTTTCATCATCATCATCATCTTCCTGCCCTTATCCCATTCTATTTGGGGTCGGCGCAACATGTTTTCTTCTTCCATTCTCCCCTGTCAGACGTCACGGCATCGTTGACTCCTTTCTCTTTCATATCAGTCTTCACACAATCCATCCATCTTTTCCTAAAAAAGGAGTTTTATTAAACTAAATTATTATAGGTTTTATTTAAAAACACAATATCAGATATGTTATGGAAGTTTCTTTTTTGTTTTTTACTTTCATTTTGCGATCTGTCTTTCAGACTATGATCAGATGAGATAACCATCTAGCGCGCGTAGCGCCCAACACGCCCTCCAAACCCGGATGGCGTGTTGGGCGCTACTCACAGTAGAGTCTGCCTTAACTTTTCTAAGTCATTCTTCGCACGGACTGTTCTGGTCAAAAAGGTCCGTCGCTTTTTTAATCAACGGAATGCTTTCGGAGACAGTAAGCTGCTGATGGTATGGAACTTAGTTATTTAATATTGACATCCCCGTAGCCTATTCCAAGACAATTCAGTACCATATTAACTTGACGACCGTGACAAATATTGAATTGACAGAAATATAGTCGTAAGAGCGACTGCTGAGCATGCGGAGTGTTATTGAGTTTTTCCGTCAGGAATTTCTCAATAGTAGCCACGGAGTCTGAGATTGTGCCCGGTTGATGGCAATAGGCACGCCCCTTTTTACATGGGACTTTAAAATAACCGGCAAAATGTGGTGTACTATCAGTCACACCAAGCCTAACAGGGATTACAGGCGTGTGTAACATCTCTGAGAGTTATATTATTGGTGCAAATTGCACTTAAAAACCCGTAACAAAATTAGAATTTTACAGACTACCTTTTTTTTTGTTGAAACTCTTCCTTCATTGATTCAATTGCTCCAAGGTTAATTCAGCTTCTTCAAGCACAAACATAAATGCGTACAGGAAAAAGAAATTCCTTTCCTCAAACCATCGTCTGTATTAAGGCCCATACATAAGATATGCATCCGCGTTGCATATTTGATACCTCCTTTAAAAAAGTTACGAGGGAAGACATAAATTATGACGTAGAAGCTTTGTGACGTATGACTGACTGTTCCAAACTATGTCACAGTCTCCGTGCCAAGGGAATAAAAGTGGATGATATTGTTTTTTTTCTCTGGGTAATTTTTTTGACTAGCTTTTAGGCGGAGGAAAAAAGGGTATTTTGAAACACGATAAAAATGAATTGATTCGAAATGTATCTTAATTTATTTATTTTAAAATAAGGCACTTTCTAAACTTTTTTTAGACTTCTCGATTTGATCTTGGAGTCTGATATTCCGTGAAGGAAAAAGTCTAGATTTGTAAAAAACGATGTCTAGAAACGGGTCGATGCATTCTTTGCGATCAAACCAATCAAACCTGACTGACAGATAATTTACAGACGCCAGCATATCAAGCTACCCGAAACTGTCAAATTTACCAATAAACCTTGAACCTAGTGCTTTAGCGATAAAGTTGAAAATCTATTCAAGAAATTTGACAGATTGTAATAGTTTGATGTGCTGGCCTGTATTGAAATATCATTTAAAGCCCAGTGTCCACAGCCAGTTCGGAGTCAGGTCTAGTCGGTTTGCATTTGACCCTGCAATGGATTAAAAGGTGTTGTCTTACTTTATTTATTTTTGCACTTGAGTTTAATTTTAATATAAATAGTATCCTTAATATCCTACAGCTGTTGGTTTTAGCTTCAGCAAACA
This sequence comes from Lycophotia porphyrea, assembly GCA_950005105.1. Classification (NCBI taxonomy): domain Eukaryota; kingdom Metazoa; phylum Arthropoda; class Insecta; order Lepidoptera; family Noctuidae; genus Lycophotia; species Lycophotia porphyrea. The sequence goes on from OX465398.1 coordinate 10,466,118, forward strand.
TATTATTACAATTTTGCTATTTGGATCTCACCTGATGAAATTGCTTGCCTTTTATTCAAATGTGATTTGTTTAAAATATCGGAGCCGGTCATTAGTATGAACTTGAAAATGAATCGAAGTACGCCTGGGGCTCACCCCAGGCGTACTTCGATTCATTTTCACACGGCCTACTTACCCCACCACGGCGTGCTTTACAGAGCCTTGATGTTTTCAGCTCGACACTTGGACGATAGTCAATGTCTGATCGCGGCCGAGATGAAACCTCTCTGAACTGTACCCGATTTATTGTGTCCCGTGTTATTGTGCTAAGTTATAATCTGAAGTAATTCGTTAGTTTTGCTAGAAACAGTGTTTCGCACCCAGTGTGTTTTCATAGCACGAAACCCATCGTCTGCCCACATAATGCTCGAGCCTAACGGAATAAATCCTGACATTCCCGACACATACATAAGCAACTATTATCATGAATAAAAGAATTGTTATATGTACTTACAAATTCGTAAAATTGAACCTTAATTTTACCTTCTACTGTTACGTAAATAAATAAAAAAAACATTTACGAAAATACGTAAATCTTTTTATCCCATACTTAAATGCTACCCACATCCCTTACACTCGCCAAACATTACTTGTATAACACGAAAGAAAAATTACTCCCGTTCACTATTTTTCACATTACCGAATCCAGGTTAAGCCGTTTCGGATACAGGGAAAGTTGGTGGAAGCGTCAGGGAGGGGTGGAACTTCGCAAATATATTAGGTCCACAAAATGGGCCGGCACAAACACAATTTGGGGCTGTCGCGGTCGCAGATCTCTTTAGGGCTGCAATCGACACGCTTTTGTCCGTCTTAACATCTCGTTAACTACTGATCGAAACGAGTTCCTGAGAAAATAGGGGATTAAGAAAACAGAGCTTTTTATTGTGAGGTGTTTGCCATGACTGTGGTATTTAGTTCGTTCAGTTTGTAGATATACCTACTTGTTTGTAAATATTTTTAAAGGGATACTAATCGGCAATAATAATTTACTTATCGCGTGCAATATGGCCGACTTCCTCTCAAATGAGCAAGCCTGTATCTAAACAGTGAGAACATTATTATTTATTTATTTAAAACATTATGTACAAATAGTGGTACGGTCAGCTCCAGAGAAACCTCACCCCTTAGAAATGCGCTTTTATATATTTACGTGGTGAAATTTCTCTGCAACCGTATGTACTTAGGCAGATTTAATGTCACAAGGCATTCTCTACCAGTAAATCTTAAGGTTCAATAGGAAAACATTAAATTAGGCTTAAATTATGTAGATCATGCTTTTGGAACATCGCTTAAAGATTTATCTCTAGGTACCTGATTATTTTTGTGCAAATGATAAAATAATTTTCCTTTATTATACAGTTTGTACGAACCCTACCCCACAATGTAACTAAAACCTGTCAAACGAAGGGAATTGATTGTATACCGACACAGCCATCCCCCCTAACAAGAAATTGGTTCCCAATATCTGGCGTGTAATCGATCCTTTTTTATTAGAAAGTTACATCTAATTTTGCTAATTGATTAAAAGCTCCCTGAGTAATTCACGTTAGAAGCGAACTAAGTTATTAACACAAGTTTAGTAATGGCTCGTCGAGTAAGAAATACTAGTGGGATTGAATCCGTATTCCACGTAGTTATCTATCATTATCATCATTTCATTGCCCAATTCATTTGGGATCGGCGCAGCATGGCGTTCTTCTTCAATACTTCTCTATTACTCGTTATGTCAGAGCAGTGGTGGCCCAGGGGTAGTAGCGTGGGTTCGAACCCAGACAGGCGCATTACTTTGAGTAATTTATTTCATCACCATTGCTCTCAAAAACTGTGAAGGAAAACATCGTGAGGAAACCGGCATGTCCTAGAACCAAAAATTCGAAGACATGTGACATCTACCAATCCGCACTGGGCCCGCGTGATGGATTATAGCCCATTCCCTCTTATAGAGAGGAGGCCTGAGTCCCAGCAGTGGGAACATTATAGGTCGATGATGATGATGATGACTCTTTATCTCATCAGACACCTTCTTTCTTGCCATATCATCCTTCACACAATCCATCCATCGTTTCTTTGGTCTTCCTCTGCTCTTATAACCATCCATTCATACTCAAAACTTTCCTCGCGTTTTTTTTCACACAACGTAGTTACCCGTCAATGAATGGTAATAAACATTGTACTGCCCACAGTGGTATTATTAAGTAACAAAGGGAATACAGATTTGACTAGTTGCTGAAGTAATTTTTTGACAAATTCTTATAGAGGTTTTTTTTCTTAATTTTCTTCATTCAAGGTTAAGTATACAAGAATAACATAACATAGTATCACGCTTGCAATTCCCGACGATTTAGGCAGAGGTAACCTAATAGTACACCCACATTTCGCCAGTTATGTTTAAATCCCATGTAATAGGGAGTGAGCCTATTGCCATCAATCTAGACTCCGTGGCTGCTACTGAGAAATTATTGATATAAAACCTAATATCACTTTACCCGACCTGAGAATTGAACCCTCATGCTCAGCTGCCGCGCTTGTGACCGCTAGACCAAAGAGATAGTCACTGTGTGTGCACAGTGGGTACAAGAATAGGATATATCAATATGACCAGAAAGGATTGAAGGAATTATTTGCCAATATTTCCATTAAATAACCTTCATACATACATGGTGCTTGCATATTCGCATACTAAAATATTCCCAAGAGATATCAAATTATACGTATTGGATTCCTCGAATGGAATCTAAATATAGGCTACGACATGACCTGAATATGTCTCTCTGTCTGCACTGACTGGGCTGGACAGACGGACAAACGTTTCATTAGCATGCATCATACAAGCAACATCAAATGAGAACTGCAATTTTGTAATAAGAGATTATATTTCAGTGGTGGAAGTTTTCATAATAGAAGCATACAAACTTTCATAGGGTTGACATGTTTACTTTCGAGAATTTGAAAAATATTTCGTACTACGTGATGCCCGCGCATCGTGGATGTCGGTTATCGCGACCAAAAGTAATCATGAAATTTTGATCCCGTTCCCGCAACCCATGGGAACCTATTCCAGGAATAAAAAGTAGCTTATGTCTTATTCCAGGCTATAATCTATCCCTGTACCAAATTTCAGGCAGATCCGTTCATCCATTAGAGCTTGATTGAATAACAAACATCCAAATATCCAAACATCTTTACAAACTTTCACATTTATAATATTATTATTAATAATTAATTTATTTAAAATGATAAAGATTTATACCGTATTTGTGTAAATAGCTTTCCAATTACCGCTTTATAATTGCCCATTTGTTAAGGTATTAAAATGGATATAGTATGTTATCCTTAAGAGATAGACATATGCAATTGCGGACTTTTCTGTACACCTATATAAGCTCAAAGGGTTTAGGCAGCGTTTTCGTTAAAAGCTCCCAAACGGCTTTTTTTCCGACCCCTCCAACAAATATCATTATATTTTAGCCAATGTATACATAAACTTGAAAAATTAAATACTAAAACCTTCCGAGAACCACTCTATCCATTGGTGAAAACAGCATGAAAATTAGTGCAGTAGTTTTAGAGTTTATCGGACTTTGTTTTTTTATAATATGAAGTGATAATGGAATATGTCGCTAGTTTTTCGCGCCATTATGTGTCGCTATTTCAATTGGCTTCAGATCTTTCACTATTGCTAATCACTACGAATCACATATTTATGACGTAGACAATATACGGATTTCTACGGGTCAGTCATAGTTCAAATCTGGATGAAGTTCCCTTCCGAACGGGAGATGACGTTATGTTAATCCTGAAAACTAATTCAGTATTATGACGATGCATACTAAACAATCTCAAGTCCCAACCAAGTTTCAATTTGCTCCCAAACAGTGTCCTTCTGTTCAGTACACATACAATATAAATGCAAGACACATCCAACACAGTCCCGTATCCCGGGATCCCGGACTTCAAAACAACTCCTCAGCGAGTTCCACTTGCCAAAAAGTGTTGACAATGCATTACCGTATATACACAGTCCCAACAAAGGCCTATGTGCAAAAATAACGAAGCCTAAATATTGTACGAGTATATACTAGGTATATGCCTACTTGTTTACTGATGCCTCTCTGTAATATGTGGGCGATTCAGACCGGCCACCGGGTTTATTATTAGAAAAGTTTTACCTTTTCGCGGTTACAGGATTTTGATCTGCTTAAATAGGTACGATGAGACGGAAATTGAGTTTCCTTGCATTTCGTTTCGTGATCGCTAAAAGGATGGGGGGAGGGGCGGGGGTATTGTGAAATTGTGGACAGACCCTTCAGCGGTGTTTGTCGTCGTAGACCGGTATTGGAAGTTTTGCACGCAAACGGACGCGCGTCGTGAAGATATTTGATGACCGCATTACTGTGCTTGTATGTCAGCAGTATGACTGTGTTTGTATGTCTATTGAGGATATTTCTGGTATGTGCATTTCAAAATATTGTGATGAGCAAAATTTCAATTAAGCTCTAAATATTTTTTTATAAATTCGTCCTGTCCGTCTGTCTGTCCGGCCGTATGTCACAGCAATTTTTGGACAGCAGGTGTCTTCTATGAACCGCTTCACAAAAATGATGTGAAATTACGATTAAAAATAGGGACGGTCCTTCATTCATAAAACTAAGGTCTTGCGTCTCTTGGTCTGCGTGCGGTTTTCGACTTTTATTTTCTTGTTTCCTATATTTCAGAATTATTTCACTAGTCAAGATTTTATCTTTGAGAACGTTATAATTATCAACATCACCTTTATTTACCTCCTGTATGTGTCTTGATTCGTTTACTTCAGAATATAAGCTTCCTACAAACATATGATGCCTAAGGGATTGTGAAGAGAATTAAGATCAAGAATTCCCAGACTAATAGAAACTAGTCGATCGAATTCCAATTGAAATCAATTTAGCATCAATCAGAAACCAGGATTTCAATTATTATATAACTACTCGTAGTTAGTGAACTTGGTGGTTATGATTATGTTACAATTAGTACAGGAGGATCAAATATCTGCGGTTGATCTGTGTGCTTAGTAATTACCGATTAAGTCTAATTATGGGTGTTTAATCGTCTCAAAGGCAAGAGATGTCGATGTAAAACATACCATGTAACAGACAGCAGAAAACTTCAAAACGTTACTATACATATCCACTGATTATTATCTTTTTTTTCTGTAAAGATAGTCAATAACGAATACTTCAATGAATGAACGAGAAAAGAAAGGCGGTGAAGAATTAATTAAAATATGTTATACAGGGTGTAAACAGACTCTTCACGAAGCCGTCAACCAAGTATCATGTACATCAAACTGAATAACTTAAGCAAAAATTAGTGCTGGGAAACGACTTTTTTTTTGGGCTGAAAAATCACGTTTTACAGTAGGAATCAATGTAACGCACTCAAAACATTGTGCTGATGGATGGATTGAAAAATCTTACATTAAAAACATGTTTTTTTTTAAAAAAACTTGTGAAAAAGTTGGAACTTTAACCCCCAATATCTCCGTAACTAGAAGGTTCCAAGGTATGGTCTAGAACAAAAAAATGATCGCAATGACAGGAAAAACAAGTGCCTTTCGGCTTCGTTAAGAGTCTGTCTACACCCTTTATGTTACTGACTGTACTAGTGGTCACTGGACTGTACACTGGTCTAGTGGTCGCAAGAGCGACTGCTCAGCATGAGGTCCTGAGTTCGATTCCCAGGTCGGGCAAAGTGTTATTCCATTAAGAATTTCTCAGTAACAGCCACGGAGTCTTGCGCCCGGTTGAAGGCAATAGGCTCACCCCCTATAACATGGGACTTAAACGTAGCTGGCGAAATGGATTTATTATACATGGACCTATTAGGTACACCTCTGCCCTCTCCTTTCGGGGATTACAGACGTGATGTTATGTGTTATGTTATATAATATGTTACGTTATTTAACAGCATTTTAAAAGGACCTAAGTTATGTAACAAACTGAAATATTTATTCTGAATCCTAAATCATATGTTTGTCGTGCAGTTGATATAGTCGACAGAAGGAAATTGGATTTCAAATACAACTTTTAAGAGTTCCATCCAGCAACGAAAATATGACATCTGTCATAGCTGGTTTTAACTGGTATGCTACGTGTACAAAGTGGATTGGCTTATGTATTCGAATAAGTATAGGTTTTTCCACATGCTATCATCATGTCATGTCTCATTCGATTAATTAACCCTTTCAGACCTGGCGTACACAAATGTACACATTAAATATAAAAATATATTTAGGTATTAATTTCGAATCAAGTGCAATTAAGAACGGTGGTTTTCATAAGTTCACATTATAAACTACAAAAAACGATTCTTCTAACACCACCTCTTAGCATATTTTGTCATTTTATTGACAAATTGCGACCAGTGGCTGACCAAAGTTGGAGCTGTGTAGGTAAGCTTATTATTTTATTTAAAAAAAATAGTAAATAGCGATATATACGCACTGCAAAAATACGAATTGATATGGTATATTACTGGAGTCATCGATAACATACATATTGTTTTTTTTTTCTATTTTTTCACCAACTAACTAAATTTTTATATTTGTACACAAATGTACACATCAGGCGTGATACGATGTTTTCACGATTTGTTCAAGTGTTTCAATATCATTTATAAATGTTATTTGAAGATATTATTTTGATGTTGTTGATGCTATAAATAAGGGGTAAGACATTAGTTTACATTTATAGACAAAAAAAAACGCCGGTATGTTTTCACCGGCTGCCTTGAAAGCACTAAATGACGAAGAAGAAAAGTATTGGATTTGCGTCTAAAAGGGAATTGCGGTCTGTCCAAGTTGGTGCAGATGTTATAAACCACAATCAACGAGAAGTATTCCCACCTGACTCGGACGATGATGAAAGACCTAGCTCATCCTGGATCAGAATGACACCAATGAAGTAGTACTCGAAGTATCACCGGCCACAGAAGTAGACACCTCTAATGAAAATATTCTACGGAATGTTACGCATCTAGCTTTTAATTTTGTTGGTATTGGAGAAAAATATTTAATTAGGAGGTGGTGTAAAAAAGAAAACATATTTATCGAAGTCGAACACCCCGAAGTTGTCAGGAAGTATAATCTTATTAGATCAACTCATGAGCTACTACAGAACTTTCCAAAAACTAAAAAATGGACTCTTCGTATGATATTTCATGCATTATTAAACTTAGCAGTGGTTCAGGCATACCTAGAGTACCAAATTGACACTGATTTGCTAGGCGTACCAACTCACGCTGCTTCACTTTCGTCGTCGACTGGCTGAAAGTCTGGTGTTGCAAAATAACATTTCCATTGGTAAGAGAGGACGGTTCAGTGGCAGTGGAGACCTAGAAGACCAGGAGAGGTTCGCCCTGTAGCTGAAATAGCTCGAGACTGACGTGTTGGGCATTTTCCTGCACATGATGAGGTACTTGGAACACGGTGCAAAATGGTGAGATGTAAGGGAAGAACCCGGTTCAAATGTATAAAATGCAAAGTCCACATAAGCCTAACTAAAGTTAAGAATTGTTTCTTAGCATTTCATATGTAATCTTATGAAACACGCACTTTGATTTTATATTATATGAATGACGCATTTATGTTCCAAGTATTCACCCATCCCAAAGAAGAAATCTATTTTTTTTTTAATTTTCTTAGTGATAATATTATGGTTTTGTTATTTTTATAAATACAATTAAAATTTCCTGATAAATAAATGCTAAATAAAACGTTTCATGATTTCAGAGAAACATCCTTATTCACTAGTTTTGTAGTACATAGGACGGATGTGCACATTTGTACACAAAAAGGAAAACTATATTTTCTTGAAAAGTTGACAGGCAGGATTTTTTTCTTTATTTTTTCCATAGTTCTTCTACACTAGTCTAGTTACAGAGATTTTTTTAGATTGATTGGAGAAAAAAAAAATTCAGGTCTGAAAGGGTTAAGAATACCACAAATATGATAACCTACAAAAAACCAGTTCACTTTTAAACATAACATTTTTGAAGTGAAAACTTCTTTATGCGTGTTAGGCATTTTTGAGATGGGGAAAAACAATTGAACTCGCGACACCATTAAAAGACCTCTTTTTTGTTGCAGAGTTAGCCGTATTGCTACATATTACAAGCCCAAAAATATACAGTGCATAGTCAAATGTATACTCGTAAGTAAAAGGCTTATGCAAAAATGTTTTCTAAAAATAATTCAGAATCGTGAAAAAAAAGTTTTCACTTCTGTCGGCACTCCTGGAGTGGTTGGGTTTTTTTTGCTAGCCTATTTGATTGTTCCACTACTGGGCAAAGGCCCCCCTGTCTCCTTCCAAACCTCTCTATTCTGTGCAATGCCTGGCCATGTTTGCCCCACTAACATAGCATAAACATAGAATATAAAATCACGTCTGTATGTCCCTGAAGGAATTATAATTTTTAAACCGCCGTTTTATCCTGTAGTTTTTATTTAACATCTCAAAACAACAACAAGCCTCGTTTAAAAGGTGAAAGCACTAAAACATTACTCAAATATTTATCACCAGCAAACTGTGGGTGTACCAAAGCATACCTGTGTCTAATCTCCCGGGATTTACCCGCGTGGGTCAAAGAGCAAAGTACATAAACTCTTGACAGACAACCCTGTATCATTTACAACAGTACAACTAAAAGTTTAACACGTACCCTTTGAACATTACAACAAATTCTCAAACCCGACCTGTACAATTTAAGTAGCATTAAGACGAAATAAACTCTTTACTTTACACCAATTTCGCACGAACTTCCCAAAATCTTCATTTGAATGAAAGTAAAACGGAACGTTATTATTCAGATCTGTGAATTTAGGAACGTTTAAAAAGAGAAGCGAATGGTTGGCGCGTTTAATGTTTCCAATTATCCGGAAAATTGGCACCGGCACCGGCACGACCGGAGTCTATGGTGCGGTCTTACAGAGGTTATCAACACTAACAGATTGTGTTGCCAGACTAATTGCGGTAACTGACCGATTAACGAAATATCTTTACGTGATCACATTTTAGGGTTCAGTTAACTCAGTAAAATGTTCACGAACACTGGATACTTGAGAAGATATTTTGATAAGGTCTCGGTTGAAATCAGCTAGATTGAATAGTATCTGTAGATGGGAATTTTGAACTTGGAAACCGTTAAGAGAATGAAAACGATTTCAGTTTATATTCGCTCTTTTTATTTCCAATCGCATCTGCTGTTTGAAAACGATGTATATTGGCTTGGTGAACACGTATTGGCAGTAAATTTTGGTTTGCGCGTGAGAAGAGTATCAAGACAATCTAGTCTATGTGCACTAAGTACCAATTGTTGGGACGATCAAGATCATAAATTCGATTCCTAGGTTACTTAGCAGTTTATTGCGTCACTCCTTCTTAGCATAACAACAAGAAAGAGGTGTAAAGTGACACTTATTCTGGTCTGGCTATAGTAATTTTATTTATTTCGTGTCTAGCTTCGTCAGTTTCGGCAGATACATTTTGGGAGCATTAGCATGCCAGTGTGGCTATCGTTAGGTTCGCGTACCTCCAAACCAGAACATTACCTGACTGCAGAAATATTGATGTTGATGGGGCTACAGGGTTAAAACACGTCCAGTAGACAAAAGCAAATATAAATTATTTAGCAAAACTACCCAGATGTTTAGACATCGATACGTATTTCATCTGCTGTGTAATACAATTTGATATTGTATAAGGAATCACAATTTTGATAAAATAGGCAGTCGCTCTATGTAAAATACTAGAATTCAGCTATATCCGGTTAGTCGGGAAGCCGACGCCAACAAAGTTAGGGAAAGGCTATGGAATAACATAGAAAGGAAATGGAATCACATAGAGCTTTAGGTATTATTTCCAAACGTAATGTACCTGTGTCTTTTCATTTTTGCTTCAAGTTCTACATACATTATTTAAATTCCTTGAATCTTACAGCGAAAGACAGCGGTCGTTGACTTCTAAACGTTCATTACGTTATGTATAAGCCAATCTTGTGCAGAAATAGTTGGGACTTACAAGTTGCTTGGCGACGATAGACAAGAGTCGCGTCGTTTTCTTTTTATTTTAGAATCACGTACACAAGGGATGCTTGTGGTATGTGTTTGTAAATAAGGGATGTTCACTTCATGAACGTGATATAGAAGGTTTTTTAAGTTTGACAAAGGTGATATAAATATGTGCCACACTTTCTTGTCATTTTACATAACATTACATCACGCCTGTAACCCTCGAAGGGTTTAGCAGAAGTGTACCTACATTTCGCCAGTTACGTTTAAGTCCCAGGTAATAGGGGGCGACCTTATTGCCATCAACCGGGCATAAATCCAGAATCTGGGGCTGCTACTGAGAAATTCCTGATGGAAAAATCCAATAACACTTTGCCCGACCCAGGAATGGCACCCAGGACCTGATAGCAGACCTCAACGGTCGCGCTTGCGACCATTCGACCAACGAGACTGTCTTGTAAATCTTAGTATGTGGTAAAGCTTAGTGAGTAGATTCCCTTAACAACGACCTTAAAACGTGGCTTGGTCAAACTGGATACGGGGGCCAGGGTCTTCTGGCAAAGTTTGGAAGAGGCCTATGCCCAGCAGTGAACTGCGATAGGCTGAGTAGACTTTGACTGGCGAACAGGGCACTTGTCGTTGAGAGCCAAAATCATGCCGAAATAATCGAATCGCTAGCTTGCATAGATCGCGAGAAAAACCTTTGCAGGCGGTCAAGAAAATGGGATTATGAGGATAATTATTAGTTCGGAACCTTAAAAACTGTAATAAAAGGTCCCTATTTAAATAGTAATTTCAATGAAGTTAGGGGTGTTACGTTTCCCTGGAGAGGGTAATATATGGACCTGTCTCATGGTATGAATTAAATAGTACATTACGTACAAATTGCACGCAAACGTTGTCAAACGCTCAGTTCAAAATGATTTAAGAGTATGTAGAATGGGGTGTGAAGTTCCTCAATACTCCATCGAAAAGGGAGGATCCTTTGACCAGACGGGGGTTGTGTCTGGTGGCCAGTTAGACGTAATTGTAGGGTTGTTTCCAGAACATTATGAAGTTTATAAACTTGCGTAGAAGTCGTAAGGGAGAAAATTGAGTTAGAAAAAACAGCGCCTGTTTCTTTCGAGTCAAAGTTTTGAAAGAAGCAGGGAACAAGGAAGTTTGAGATTAAAAACTGTTTTATTTGTCTTCTAAAGATCTGTTTGCTGAGCTGATGCTGTAATACGAAGTGTATTTTATAATTTAGGTTTATTTCAGAAATGTAATTAATTATTTTAAGCAGCTCAACAAGAGCCGAGTATTACGGGTAAATTGCGTGCGATTTTAAACCCTATGTTAAGTAGTGGACTTCAATGGACGGATGACCTTCAAAGGTTAAAAATGTGCTACACTGCTACCTCTTCAGAAGTGATTCTATCAAAATAGTTTACACATTTTTATTAAACTTAGCGGTTTACTTAAAATAACTGTCCGTCGGAAACACCTGTCTAGTTAGGAATAAGCTCCAGCGCGCGTCCTGGATATGCCAAGAGCCCTGAACTGCGTTGAATGACACTTCATTAAATTATTATAAGTATGTATTCCACAGAAGAATTACGTTTCAACGTTTTTATTTTCTGCTGGCATTTAGATATGAGAACTAATAACTGTCTAATGAAGATGGTTTCCCCACGCGGGATGTTCTTCAGTTTCAAAAGCTCTGAATCCGAAATAACTTATTTCTAACTTCTGGACATATATCACCTGGTAATTTTTTTTGCTAGCAAAATCTGTCCTTCTTACAAAATTGAAACTAGGTGTCATGTAACGATAACGCATTGAGAAATTAGCAGAAGCTTAAACATTACAGCAAGAAGCTGCTCCAGAAAAATACCTTAGCAAAGCTGTGAAAGATGCAGCTGAGGGACTGCGGTTTGAAGCTGCCGAGCTACTGCATGAAGAAGACGCAACAATCACGTACCTGAGCAAGCCTGCGGTGGCAGCGGGAATATGAGCGTGGTGGATGACTTGCGCCTGGCGACTGCGCAGCCCAGGGACTGAGGTTTGAAGCTGCGTAGCTGCTGCATGAAGTCGCTGCACTCCATGAGCGCCACGTCTGCAAAGTGCAGGTCGCACAGGATCTGGTTCTTGAAGCGGCGTGCACGTTTCTGTGGAAACATACTTAGGTTAGAACTTTTTTCATCGAAAGTGGTTGGATGATAAATTATGGTCTAAGTTCAAGTCCCTTTGCTAGAAGTGTGTATAAAAAACCGTGTTAAAATTTAGTAAAAGGGAACCATATACATATATTGTTCCTATTACGTAGTGATAGCCCATTGTATTTTAAAACTGTATCGCTTGCCTAGTTGAAAGACTTACTTCAGAGAGGAATTCGGACAAAATATTCCTTCTCCAATATAAAAGCCCAGGCCAAACCGCCAGCTAGCGAGAGAGCGAGCGAGCCGGGCTGGAATCGTTTCTCCGCTTTTCATACTTCGGTTCGGCACTTTCGGTGAAATGATGCTCGCCCAGCTCACTCGCTCGCTCGCTAGCTGGTGCTGTGGCCTACTCTTTAACGTAAACGGTCAGCTAATGTAAACGGTTCAAAAAAACAACGAACCGCTTCGAAAAAAGGTAGTTAGAGCCCTTGCGCTTCTCTTGGCTCGTCTTGGCGAAGGCACTACTGTACCCCCAGATACAGCTTGTTGCTTAACTTTCCGTGAAAGTTACCGCATTGATATCCGTCAATTTAATCCACAGGGGTATTTTGTAGAAAAGAAATATTGAAATACAGAAGGTTTCTAACTCCTACGCTGCAAATGATATCGGTCTATCTAAAGTATTTTGTGTAACATTGTATACACAATCTATCTCTTTTGCCGAACGTCACAATGTGTGATGTGTGATGGTGTGATGTATGGTGTGTGATGAAAAACTAATTGGATTCATAATAAATTCAACGGTGAACAAACATTACACCTTGAATACAGCACACGTTTATTATTGAAGTGAAGGTAATCCTTTTGGGATACCTTTAAACAATAACAGCTGGACGAAATTACAAATTAATATGTTCGCAGTATTTCATTTTGTATTGAGACCCATTTAGCCTTTATCTGTTTTTGAATATTGCCAATTTATTTCAGAGTTTCGGTTTTTGTACCGTAAACCCTTATTTACATATATTTGGGGTTTTAAACGCTGGCAGTCTTGGACATATTGGTTGTAAGTATCGACCTATTCATTTCGCATTTAAGGGTTTGGCATCACCAGCTCATAATCATCCTACTGCTTCATCTGAGTGAGACGGAATGGGCTGTAATCTACCACAGGCCAGTTGCGGCAAATGTCACGTCTTGGGATTTATGGTTCTAGACCAGGCCAGTTTTTCACGATGTTTTTCATCACAGTGTTTGATATATTATTTAATTATCACCAATGGTCAACGTATTGTGAGAGTAGTGTGGCGCCATCTAAATATTTAAAAAATGTGAGCACGTTCCCGGATGACAGCGATGCGGAGGAGTAGTTTGACGTCAAAGTGTCCTTTTATCGTCGTTGTATATAAATCTTAATTTAGTCTTTTTTTTTTTGTAAATATTTAGTTTATATTCATTATTTAAGGTTGCTTATAGTTTGTTAATCATGTAGATACTAAATACATCATTTAAACGTACTTTATATGGCTTCGGTTTTAGATTAAAAATGTGGAACTAAACTTTGCCTGAACAACTAACAGTTTATTACCATCCACCGTCCACCAATCCAGACTACGTGGCTGCTACTGAGAAATTCCTGTCGGAAACACACAATAACATTTTGCCCGACCGGGAATCGAATCCACTGACCTCATGCTCAGCAGTCGCGCTTGCGACCACAAAACCAACGAGGCACCTCTATTTAAAAAACTGACGAAACCTGAGTGTACACGTCTGTCTAAGGCTTCGGGACTTAAAGGTGTGATGTTATCAACTGACAGCTCAACAAAAAACTTTCATAAACGCCAGGAATATAACTGATTGGTTTTTCATTGTCTATCTATTCATTCTGAAAGCTGATGAAACAATAACTTCGCTCAGTGCTATATATATATACAAAAAAGGTGTCTTATTAATTTTACTTTGCAGCTTCAAACATATTAGGTTTAGTTATCTCTTGTTTGATTTATAAGAACAAAGACGTTTTTATATTAAATTGTTTATTACATTTATTAAATTCGTTGTTTGTGAGCGACTTCTTTTTCAGTTTATTTTCAGCATGTCAACATTGGTATATTCTGTACTAATTTAGCTGAATAGCTTTTTCCTTGTCGCTCGAGCTTTTTGTCTAATTTGTTTTTTACTCGTATCATGTTTTTGGGTTTACAATTTAATAATGAATGTCGTTCGAATTTCAAAAGTGTTTTCAAACAGCTTTTTCTATGTTTAAATAAGAAACTGACTGCCTCGGTCTAGTGGCAACAAGCGTGACTGCTGAGCATGAGGTCCTGGGTTCGATTCCCAGGTCTGGCATAGTATTTTTGGGGTTTTCCATCAAGAAATTCTCAGTAGCAGCTATGAAGCATGGATTTGTGCCCGGTTGATGTCAATAGGCTCGCCTTCTATTACATGGGACTTACACATAACTGGCGCACCTCTGCTTAACCCTTCGGGGATTACAGGCGTGATGTTATGTTATGTAAGTAAGAAAACATCGGCCATTTAATAAGGCTGAATTATCTTCACCGTATTTGCATCCTATCTTCCATTTCTATCACAAAATATCAACTCTTGACCTAACAATGTATTCAGGCACCAATTTTCCTCCATTGTTAATTAATAAATAGCTAAATAAATAACTTAAGAACAAAACACTCATTATAGTAACAAAGGTTTCCCTAATAACGGGTTCAAAGATGATCACAAATTCTCCCAGCTATCGACGATCAGTGATTGTGCCCAGAAACAATTTCCTAAAGGCATAATAGGTAGGTGCCGTAATAATTTCTACTTATTACCTGCCTAGCACATTAACAGCTACCACCCAAAATAACTCCATCGACTTCTCTAGACCTTTAAAGCTGGCATCGTACGCTTGTTAGGCGAATTCTTAGGATATTCTTATGTAATAAAAAGGGTTCTTTCTTTGTGTACTTTTGAATAGAAAATTGTTCATTGTTACCTGTATTCCAAGAGGACATGTTCTGTAGGTTACCAGGATGACATGAATTAAAGCGCTCAATAGGTTTCGTACCTAAGAAGGCCAATTTTTTTTTTTAGGTTGGGCCTCTTGCTTTTCAACTCTATATGGTTGCAATACGGCTCAACCGGGCTATAAAGAAGGCCTAATGCAAAATACGGGGTTAAAAAGCTTTCCGAGACTCAATCTAAATGCTGTACTCCCGACCAGACCATTCTCTTTTCTATAATTTAGTTACTGTAATTGATTATTACAACGGTTTTAATTAAATAAATGAATGACCCACTTGCTGGAGTATAATAAGTATCCTTACACCTGAACTTTAGAGGACTTTCAAACGTAGCGATTGACGTGGCCACTACTTTAATGTGTTGAGACGTATTATCTATAAGAAAGAATAAGAAGAACAATAATAAAACCTTTTAAAACTCTTGAATTGACAATCTTTTGAAGACCGAGGCAGATGGTAAACACTGCAACACTACACTGCACTGCACTGCATTTCATGATTTGTGGTGCAAGAGAGATGAAAGACATTGCTAATAGTTGAACCTATCTAATACTCACGATCGAACTACCTACAGAACTATGAATGGTCGCTACAATACTATTCCCCCATAGATACACCTAAAATTCTTTTTATTAGCCTTTCAAGTGTCCCACTGCTGGGCCTTCCCTTTCTCCTTCGAAACTTCTCTATCTTCTGCAATATCTGGCCATAATTTATTTATTGGCATAAACAATTAAGTTTATGGTTGTGAATCTCTGGTACCTGTGGTAGGTAGTGAAACAGTAATTACAGGCCACCAGTTTTCCACTCTCAGAAACCGTTTAAAACTATAATTGTTGTGTACCAAAATTAATTAATATTAGAAGCTCACAGTTCACATATCCATTACAAACAAACACAGAATAAAATGGGAAAAGTGAGAATAAAGTCACTACGTAACAATGGTAACAGAGGTAGTAAAACGATCTTACAGCTGCGCCACTGGCGATAGGTTCGCATGCCAGTGCTGTCATGCTATACTAGCCATAGTTGCAAGCTGTAGTAGCAGAAAGGCGTTTGTTTTTGTTTTTCTTTTTTTAAAAACATAGATACTTCGAGGGGAAATTAAAATAGCTAGCAATACTCAGTAGATGTGATCGGTGGTGATATCTAAATAATACAAAAAAAAATGTAAAAATGTTTTTTGAGGTCAACGACCGCTGGAGGCGCCTGTAGTATGGATTCAGTAAATCAATTGTTTTTCTTTCTATTAATTGTGTTACTACGATGATACACACCATGTCTGAAGTCAAATTATTTAAAAAAAAAACACGTTTTAGGTATGGTTTTTGGAAATAATTTTTGCATAGAGTTGCTGTAGTACTTTTTGTAGTGCCGCTCCATACCTATAGATTGCATTACAATGATTTTGCTAAGGTAGCAGGTGTTTCAATCACCTTAAAATTGTTACTAAGCTGCTGAAATTAAATAAAAGCAAAGGATATCAGGAGAAATTCGCAGTTTCTATTCTTGACACTCAAACCAACTCTTTATTAAAAACATAATAAAAACTTAATGGTAAACCGCACCTTCGTTGCAGACCGCATCTTCTTTCTTTGGGACTATACGCACCGATACTGTAAGGTATTTCATAACCTAAAAGCGAAATCAGACATCATGAGTCCACGTGACTCCACCAATATTGGCTCCAATCGGACCTAACATACAGGTTCCAAGAAAAATTATTGGCCATCCCATACCTTATTACATTGGCCAACTGCTGGCAAATATTGGACCCGAAATGGAGTTCATTTGACTAAATTGTTCATGGCTTACAGAGGCCAATAAGAATCAGATTTTATTGATGACCGTGTGGAAGAAAGCGTGCTTGGAAAGCATTTTCTATTCCTCACGATTTGCTTAGTCCTGCATTTTTAAACAGCAAATAAGGTTTAGCTTATTTATAGAAAGCAATGGTTTTGTAAGGTAAATAATATTCAAGTATTTTTGGAAATGGTTGTAAATTACATGTTTTCGTTTTTTTTTGGCTTAGGACATGTCGCTTTCCTCGCGATGTATTCTTTACCGTTTTGAGAGCAGTGATGATGATATAATTTACACAAAGTAAAGTGCTTATCTGGGTTCGAGCTTACAGACACAGTACACAGACTAGCGTCTTTTGTAGTGCATGAAAGGTCGTATTGGCTTACGCGCATAAACTCGCGCCACATTATGCACTTTCTAAAAACTGGACGCGCGTACTCGCGCTTATACGCGTGGAGTGAGCGGGCGCGAAGGAAGACTTCTCTTGAGGCTCACGTGTATGCGAGCTCATTAGCAAGAGACTAAAGGCGCGAATATAGGCTCGTACACGTTGACAATGACAACAAATATAATTTATACAAAACATCTAAATATTTCTTTTATTCCATACATTCATAGCAGTATTCTCGATGACTCTCCAACGATCAAACTCGATTATTTCCAATTGACTCAACAAGGTCTCTTTAGCTCGAGAATCAAACTTGGTCGTTACGTTGAGAACCACTCAAAACACACTGTAGGAGCGACGAGTTTAACAACCTGTTAATGATGATTAAAAAACTTTATTTTATGCCAAACACATCCCCAGTTAACGTTCATTGTTATTTATGACATGACGTTGTAAAAGTAAAGTTGGGGACTTTTTTGTATCAAATTCTTTGTCAATTAAATTGTTAAACAACTCAATTCCTTTGTCATTCTTTGATACAACTGTCAAAGAATGACAAAGGAATTGAGTTGTTTAACAATTTCCTATGGCTATCCGTGTTATCTATAGGCAAGTTAAAGTAATTACTTCAGCTCAAGTAATTATTTATTACATTACATTTACTTTTTACATTTTTATGCAATATGAACCATTAAAGAAAGCTAAGAATTCTAAATTTTTACAGTTCTTACTTCAAGCAATTACTAAACTACAAGATCAAAATCGTATGTTATTTAATTTTAGACTTTTACTCATATAACTTTTTTTTTTTTGGATGGGAAGTCATCGAATGATTTCTCCCGCTCTGGGCATAGCGGAAGGGAGTGTCAGACTTGTACTGACTAAAACCGATCCATGTTCCTTCCTTGCCCTTTGCGTTCCAGAAGGCTAATTCACGTAATTTTATGACGCGCCGATGAAGTTGTAGTGCAGTTGCAGTTAAGTTCAAGTTTTAGTGTTATACGGTATTCATGTAATCTTTGAACTGCGCGTAGGTTGCGTGTGAATTGCACGTCAACTGTACGACAACCTAAAAATATTACTCACTAAACAATCGAATAGAATCGATTACATTTCAATGAATATGACGTTATAATAGTATTAAAATAATACCGAAACTGCACGTTGATCGAATTGAAACTTATAAGCTGTCATTTTGAGACTTCAAACGAATAGTAGAATACCGATCATGTTGCGTTCCGAAGCACGCACCAAAGACGCGCAACAGTAGAATACCGTTACTGCGCTCGCGTGACGCGAACATGACGCGAGCGTGTCTGAGAGAGCGGCAGAGAATACGAAAAGCGTTGTTTTGATCGAAACTTAACTGTAACTGCACTGCAACATCACTTCTTTAGTTACGTGAATTAGCCCACTGGGCCGCAGTATCTCTTTCGAACAGTCCCGTAGCCCTGGCAGGCATCGACCCTTGCGGGCCCCTCCAAGTTTGCTGACATATCTTTGAGATGCGCGTGGAACACGAACGCACCGTCAACACGGGATACTCATATAACTTGACTTGTTTCTAAATACGGATGTTAGTCTCTAACATGGCAAATTGACGGTATGTGTCAATTAAATACACAATTAATTTTCTTAACTGTTCTCAAACATAATATTCCACACTGACTGACATACATTCATAACATTACGCCTGTAACCCCCGGGGCGTAGACAGAGGTGTACTCTATAGTAGCTACACCCACAATGACATGTTTTTATTTTCCGAATTACAAAAGGAATAAAAATGGTTCGTTTCCTCTGAAGGGCTTGCTTTCGTGACCACGACTACGAACCGTAAAATTGGGTTTTATTTCAATATTCTTTGTGTTTATTTCAAACTGATCGAGTTCGATCTAGTGAGACAGATTGGAGATACTCAAGTCTCTGTTATCTCCGCTAGGTTTTTGGTTAGAACATAACATAACATCTTGCCTGTAATCTCCAAAGGGTTAGGCAGAGGCGCACCTAATAGTACATCTACATTTCGCTATTTATGTTTAAGTCTCATGTAATAGGGGGCGAGCCTACTGTCATCCACCCGGTGCAAATTCGACTCCGACTCCGTGGTTGCTACTGAGAAATTTTTGATGGTAAAACCCAATGACACTTTACCCGACCCTTGAATTGAACCCCGGACCTCATACTCAGCAGTCTTGCTTGCGACTGCTAGACCAACGAGGTACTCAACAATCAGTTTAATAAGTTATAAGAAACAAAATATATGCTTTGTTTGTTCCAAAGTGCAATCTAAAAATCTAAAGAGAAACTCATCAAATATTAAATAGGATTTATTAAATATTTGATACTTGATCTTTTAGATTTTATAAATTCCTGTTTAAAGCTATCCCGCAAAACACGATTTAGCATAAAAGTGAACATTTTGTAGGTAATCTACATAAATATCATCACACGTCAGCGAACATCATGACAAAGGGTAACTTTGTCTTAAACCTAATTCACTACAAAAGCCGTTGAGTACGAACAAAATAAGGCAGACTTCACTCGTCCTTTGTTTACAAGCGCTGGGAATTTTATGCACTCTTTTGAACCCTGTCTCCGCGCCTCAAATTTATTTTTCTTCTACCGTTGTAGTTTCGGAGCCAGGTTTATTTTCTCGTACATTTTATTATGCTCTGGAATTTTGTTCAAGCTTTATTTAAGACTTGTTTGACGGTAATTTCGTAATTTGTTTTTCGGATTTTTATCTTACAGATTCTTAGTCCTTTTATACGTAGAATATTGTTTGTTCAAGTTCATCATTTCTTTATCTGCTATTCAAACATTTTCAATTATTATATCAGCTTTGTAACAATAGAGGAACAACAAATATAACTGTTATAATTGAGAATCCCAAACAAAACAAAAATTTAATTAAAACCAGAGCCCCACTCAGGACGAAGTTATAAGTTTGATGGATTTATTTGATACCTGCCAGGCTTTGTAAGCAGGCCTCGATCAAAGATGTCCAATACCGCTAACTTGGGCCGTTAATACTGAACGTTAGCAATTTCAAGGAGACAAATTTTCATTTAGATCATTAAGGTGATAAGTCAGGCGTTCCAGACAATATTATTGGCGATATTTTTATCAAGATCGATTTTTCGGAGACGAGTACGGTACAGTTGAGAGGTTTTCGTTTTTTTTTGCGATATTCCATATTTGAAGTCTTTGAATAAATCAACTATTGACTTACTCATCGTAAAGGACAAAAACGCTCTAAGTCAAGAGTGTCTTTGTCATTCAGAAGAACGGACATTAAGATCATTAATATTTATCATTATTAATAAGTAATCTTTATTACACAAGAAAGTGGTTACAAATTGTGTGAAGTCTCTGACTCCTGTGCTTGGTGATAGACCTGTGTTCCAACAGCCAGTGCCTAATATAATATAAGATTAAAAAATAATTCAAAGAAAAAAAAATGTTCAACCCCTTCACAACAAATTCAACTGGGAAATACTCAACACAACCTAAAAATAATTAAATATCCCCATGTAAGCATGTTTAATTAAAAACCATTCAACGATTTTGTAAACCAATCCCAATAAATGGAATATCTATTTAAAAAAACCTAACATTGGTCCCCGCGCCGCTTGGCTGGCAAACCCACCAAAATTTCCTTTAATTTATTGTGCAAATATGTTTGGGTACTGGTGTGGAAACCTGCCTGTTTATACAAGGACAACATGGGCCGAGGCTTGGAATAAAATTCCAATTGGCTTTCGCAGAGGTAAATAAATATTGATGCCATGGACTGTAAGAGACAAACGAAATATGAAACGCTTTCAGAAATAATATACTGTACGCACGACATATTGGCTTGCGTTCAGTAGCAAATTATTGCAAAGTGAATCATAATTTACATATAATACTTGCTGTTGAGTCTATTTTTGCGTAACACTTTGCGGTAAAGCAAATGTTCACGTAACTTGTTTCACTATAAGTAAACAATTTCATTAAAAAGTCTTTGATCCACTCATTCGCACATTTGAAAATGTTCTACATTTACTTTTGCGCTTCTAAAGAATGAAAACACCGAATCGAAGGAACAATAGAATTACAATGGTGTTCTTAATTAGCCAAACTCATTCATCTAAGCTGAATAGGCGTGTGAATGACAAAGGAATAGCGTTTCAATGAAAAAATCGCTCGGGAATTCTATATTTTCGAACGTATTGGCTTAAAAATGTGACGAAAAGCGAATAAAAGTGAGTTTATTTGATATGTCGGTATCTGTTGCCTTAATATGGGTCTCATATGCAAACAAAATAAACGTCTGCTACAGATTTATTAAGTTGACTAGCCGGCCTTTGTGTTTAGGAATTTGGTACGGTATGCTTTGTATATATACAGGAAGACTTTGCTGAGCCCATGAGTGCGTATTTATACAAGATGGAGGGACACCGAAGCGAAAGCAGTTACCAAGTATTCCGTACATTATTCTGAGCCACATATATATATATATATTTTTTTTGTTATTAAAAAAAAACAGCGGTTCCATACATTTTTACCGTGCATAATGTAAACTACTTATAATAATTTACGTTAATCTCCATTGAAATCGGTCGTCATGCCCGAAAACGGTCACAAAGGTTATATTATTTATTTATTTCTTTATTAAAACTTTATGAACAAGAGAAAACTGTACAAAGGCGGACTTAATGCCTTAGGCATTTTCTACCAGTCTACCTTAGGGTAATGCAGAGACCATACCCATATCATAATTACAAGTACAGATCTAGTAATATTCATTTCTATTTCATTTAATTATTTCGTTTGAAATAAATGTTGAGATCTGTTTCAAAACCGCCGGATATTAAGTACTTCAATCATAATGAAAATTTTCTTTGTTTCCGGAGAGGAGATGTTATAAGTAATTATCATTTTGTATGTCCACTTTTGTTGAAAAATTCTAACTTTCTTTACTTTCTGATTTTTCTCAAGGTGATGAGTAGGCACGCATGGCGACCAATCAAGCTATAAGAAACCAGTTTAAGCCGATCTCTCATTGAAAAGGAAATCTATACAAAGCGAGGTCAAGTTATACCGGAAAACTTCATGTGCCGCCGTGTGTACCAATAATTTCTGTTTCATTACAGCTTACCTAATTATTTTGTTGAAAGTTAAAAGAAGGAAAATTTAACTTAAGGTAATTTATGTACCTTTTTATTAATACACGTGAAGGAAAAACACCAAAAAAACCGAACCACTCCGGGACCGCCGACATAAGTGAAAACTTTTTTTTTTATGATTCTGAATTATATTTAGAAAATATTTTTGCATAAGCCTTTTTCTTATACATTTGTCTACACACTGTTTTTTTGGGCTTGTAATAAAGGGTGTAAACAGACTCTTAACGAAGCCGAAAGGCACTTGTTCTCCCCGTCCGTCATTGCGATCATTTTTTTGTTCTAGACCACACCTGGGAACCTTCTAGTTACGGAGATATTGGGGGTCAAAGTTTTTTTTTAAGTACATGTTTTTAATGTTTTTTTTTTACTTAAGACACCTTCACGACCCCCGTACTATTCAATCCATCCATCAGCACAATGTTTTGAATGCGTTACATGGAGTCATGACATAAAACGTGATTTTTCACCATAAAAAAAATGTCGTTTCACAACAATAATTTTTGCGTAAAGTTACTTATTTTGATGTACATAACGCTTGGTTAACGGCTTCTTGAAGAGTCTGTTTACACCCTGTATGTAGCAATACGGCTAACTCTGCAGCGAAAAAGAGTTCATTTAACGGTGTCGCGAGTTCTATTGTTTTTCCCCATCTCAAAAATGCCCAACGCGCCTATAGAAGTTTTCACTTCAAAAATAATATGACATAGAGACGAGTGACAGTTCACAAGGTTGTTTACCAGAATAACATCATACTACCATAAAATAATAAGGATCAAATCATCTTTGAAGAATCTAATTATGTACTCCAATTATTATCTAAACCACGTGTTAATAGTATAATGGCTATTATGTCATCAAAGGAGTCTGTCTCTCGAAATATGTCTCCGTTTATGTTACCCTCTATTGTAGGAAACTATGATGTGGGATGAAAAGATTATTCTAGGAATAAATATAAAAACACTGTTTTTCTTTTTTTTTTCTTTTTGGGAAAAAATATTCAAAAGTGATTGTAGGACTATACATAGAGAAAATGAGGACAGTGTAGTTGTTGAAGTGGAAAAAAAATGTTTTCATTAAAAGTTTATTTTAAATTATTCTAAAAAAAAGAGTTTCTTGTCAATATGAGAAGAAAGAAACTTTATAAAGTAAGGTTCAAAGGTTCAATTGTGCATATTAAATAAATCTAGTTTTTCAGGTTTCCCTTCCTTTTAGAAGATAGCCTAACTTTTAACTTTCATTTAAATAAGTTTTTGTTTGGTTACCGACCAGTGTTTCAGTTTCAACCTCACAACATTTATACAAATACGCTGTAGTACTTATAACAAAAAAAAAAAACTTTTTGTTTGCCTGTTTGTTTGCTTCGGCTAATCTCCGAAACGGCTAGACTGATTTTGACGAAACTTTCTGGCAGATAGCTGATGTTGTAAGGAGTAACTTAGGCTACATTTTTTTTAAAAAAGGGTTCATTACAAAAAGATCAAAACCCTTGAAATTTTTCACAAAATCTGGTGCAAGCAGGGAAGTAATATTTTTGTAATAATATTATGCGGACCAAAGAAGGACAGTTAGTTCTAGCTAGCTGTCTATCTAAACCTGAGTGACCCACTTATATTAATTGCAATATTACGAAAACAAGGAAAAGTTGCCTTTTTAATGTTACCTTCTTTTCATAATACTTAATATTCCTTGTCATTAAGAGGTCTTAAAATGATGGGACACGGCTTTACTCCTTGAAAGGTCATTACGAAAACAAAAAAAGCTTTTTTGTTAATAGATGGCCACTAGAGCCTGGGGGGGATTTTTCCATAGCATTTGTATCTTTTCCCTAAGAAATACTTCCAGTCTAACTAGAGTCAGATGACTCCAAGCATTTTACGTGGAGGCTGACCACCTGCCTATTTACTTTCAGATTTTTGGCTTCTGTCTAACTGCAACTTGAGGAACTCGTGGCCTTAAAAATTAACAGCCGCTCGAGTCAATTTTTAGGTAAAGCCGTGCTTGCCTAGGTTGGCCTGTGGATGGGTGACCGCCCATTACATACCGAGTTTACTCCGTGCCTCGGAAAGCACGTTAAGCCGTTGGTTCCGGCTGTCATTTGTAGATCTTTGACAGTCGTTAGGTAGTCAGTGGCCCACAAAGTCTGACAACCTGTCTTGTCAAGTGGTATCGTATTACCCAGTACTAACTGGGTTGTGGAGGTCAGATAAGCAGTCGCTCCATGTAAAATATTGGTATTCAGCTGCTTAGAATGGAAGCCGATCCCAACATAGTTGAGAAAAGGCTAGGCAGATGATGATGTCCAACTGCAACGACTGTCAAAGACTTACCAACGACTGCCGCGACTGACTGCCCAAACTCATTTTCGGGGAACGGAGGGGCCTTGGTAATACAGGGTGGAACGGACACCGACGCGAAAACGATTACTACATTACTACATTACGACTTCTGAAAAAAAAAAGGTGTTCTATACATTTTGACCGTGTAGGTATTGCACTTTGACGAACTCATGACACGCGGGGTTGCGATAGTCGTGGAGAGGATCCGGCAATTGGGTCTCGAGGTGGCTTTGCACAAGTCCGAGGCCATGTGCTGTCACGGGCCTTGGAGTGCGCCACCGTCGGGACCCACAGTAACGGCGCGGGGGATTCCCATCGGCGTCGAGTTGACGCTGAAATACCTAGGGCTCGTCCTCGACAGCCGGTGGAACTTCGTGGAGCACTTCCGACGTTTGGCCCCCAAATTGGAACGGACCGGAGCTGCCTTCAGGCGGCTCCTGCCCAACCTGGGGGTCCAAACGCCTCCTGCCGGAGGCTCTACGCGGGGGTCGTGCGGTCCATGGCCCTTTACGGGGCTCCGGTGTGGGCGCGTTCCTTGAGGCGGCGAGCCGCCCACTACCTGAACGCGCCCCAGAAGGTGGTAGCCGTAAGGCTAGTCCGGGGGTACCGCACGATCTCCGGCGAGGCGGCGAGCCTCCTTGCTGGATTGCCACCATGGGATCTGGAGGCGATAGTCCTCGCGCGCCTACACGAGTGGCGCGTAGAGGCACTACGCCGGGGGGAAACTCCGCTGCCGCGGCAAATTGTCGCGCTGCGGACAGACTTTCGGCGGGATCTCATGGCGACATGGAGAGAGCCACAATAGTGGCAATAAGTCCCCTCTTTGAGGAGTGGCTGGAGAGGCGCCACGGCACCCTCACCTTCCGCCTGACGCAGGTCCTCACCGGACACGGTTGTTTCGGGAGGTTCCTGCACCGAATCGGGCGGGAGGTGTTACCACTGTGAATGTCGCCCAGAGGACACGGTGGGGGTCTGCCCCGCTTGGGCGGAGCACCGCCGTGTCCTCGTAGCGGCGATCGGCGGCGGTGACCTATCGCGTCCGGCCCTGGTCCAGTCCATGGTCCGGAGCGAGAGGAGAATGGGACGCCGTCACCTCCTTCTGCGAAGCAGTCATGCTAGCGAAGGAGATGGCGGAGCGTACGAAGGACAAGGAAGGAACATGGATGGGTTTTAGTCAGTACAAGTCTGACACTCGCTTCCGCTCTGCCCAGAGCGGAAGAAGTCATTTGATGATTTCCAATCCGTAAAAAAAAAAGGTATTGCACTTATGTAGGAAATAACTGTTTTTTTTTAAAATAACCGATGAAAAAATTCTATGTGCTTAGAATGATGAACTGAATACGAGGTAACCGTTTTCGCGTCGGTGTCCTTTCCACACCGTATATTTATTATAGCCACGAGCTCCTTTCCCTAAACATACCCTTTATTTTAACCAAACTTGACAAAAATACGCAATCAATCTATATCCAAATTGTGGCCAAAATAAATCAAATAAAACCTCATTAATCTTGAGAGGAACTTTCAGCCAAGGACTACTATTAACTCAATTAGGGATGACCCGAACCCTCTCGAACCCTCCTTGATTTATTACTCTCATTATTTTCTGGATATTAAGACAATTTAGCTGTTATCATGAAAATGTTTTTTAAATAACTTGAACTGACAAATATTGGAGTTTTGTTAACATTGAATATTGAGTTCAAAAATACGGCGGGGTCAATGGGAACAGTTTTTAATTATTTTAATCAATTCCCGCTGACCCTACCAGTGGGGTCACGGGCGGTGGGGTCAACGGGAATATACCTTGAGAACATCTCTAGATGTTAAAGTGGTCACAGAATATTGTTGCTTTTTTACTTCAGTACGTAATATCTGATACTGATGATGATAGCTTAGAACCAGGCTGGTCATTTTTGTCGCAGATTAAAAAAGCAACGGGAAGAAATAACCACTCAGTAGATCCCAAAGTAGAAAAAGATATCGGCCCAGGACTAGATGAGTGAGCTAGAGTATTAAAAAAAAATTGACTTACAATTGCATGAAATCAAAGTGAATAGATGGAAAGCAGGCCTTTGGCTCTGAAGCAGCCTGTGCTGTCCACATAGGCACTTGTTCTCCCTATCATTGCGGTATTTTTTTTGTTATAGAGTAAACCTAGTTACGCAGATATTGAGGGTCAAAGCTCCAACTTATTTTTTTTATATTTTTACTTTAAAATGCCTTCATGACCCCTTAACTATCAATGCATCCATCAGCGTGCCCTTGAGTGCCCGTTACATTGAACCCTACCGCAAGTTTTACTGTACAACGTGATGTTTCATCTAAAAACACATTGTATCCCAAAGTAATGATTTTTGCGTATAGTTACTTAGTTTAGATTTACAGAATGCTTGGTTAACAGCTTCGTGAAGAGCCCGTTTACACCTTGTATGATAATAAAGCTTCAGTACCTACTTGGTT
Source organism: Lycophotia porphyrea (assembly GCA_950005105.1). Taxonomy (NCBI): domain Eukaryota; kingdom Metazoa; phylum Arthropoda; class Insecta; order Lepidoptera; family Noctuidae; genus Lycophotia; species Lycophotia porphyrea. The sequence continues at coordinate 10,493,530 of OX465398.1, forward strand.
GTCCGAACCATCACACTTGGGCTAAATCTCAAAACAGTTTAAACGTAATCGCTTAAACTGTTAACGTCAATATTATGTTAGATGAACACATCAATGACTTGCACTATATTCAAAAGATCAACAAAGGAGGAAATTCAGACCAATTAAATAATGATTGAGCCGGAAGGTCACGATAGTGTCCAATAATAATCACGTGAAACTGTAGCCAGCCACAGAGGAAATTCACATCTGCACCTGCAATATTACTAGAGGTATAGTATAGATTCTGTTTATGCATTGAATCAGCTTTATCATCGGTGAAATTAAACTGGATAGTAATGTTCTCGACATTGATTAAGATTGGCATAACTTGTTTAACCGGTTTTGTATTAGGAAACTGTTAGTTTGATTAAACTGAAGCCCTAGCACGAGTTTTAACGTTTTTCAGTACAAAAATACGTCGATTTCAAAATTATAAATACTCGCGTCACATATGATATTTTCATAATTTTAAGAATTTATTCATAAGTATGAATGATAATTATTGTGCTTATTGCAAACAATTTCACTAAAATACTGTGAGATAATATTATTTTCTATTGAAAAATCTCCTAATTTATGCTATGAAAAAAGTGAGAGCTCTTTTCTCAAATTGAAATCACGGCGTTCCGTAAAGTGGTATTTTCTTAGTCTTACGGCCTATACGTTCTGTGAAAATATGAGATTTGGTCAGATTATTATTAATGGGTTATCACTACACCAAACACCCCACATCACACCCCTCATCATTCTCCCATAAATCACAAACATGGCCAATTTCCATGAAAATCTTGGCTCGTAGCCCTCAATCACCATTGTCCATCCAAAAAGAGATTTCAGCATTTGTTTCGTCGTCATTCTCCAAGTGATTGATTCGCCCTCACTCGGTAATAACTCTCGAGAGGGCTTCCCACGTAATTCGTCTTTGATTAATTTAGATGAAAGTATCCACGTCCTTGACGTATAAGTGCTTGGCTTTATTTTATATGGTACATAAAGTTCGCCGTATTCATTGAGATAATAATAAGGTTCTGATAATATGAAGCTTACGGTTTTGATGGGTTGATTTGGAACTGTAATATGAAACAGCCCAGAAGTATGAAGTAGTTGTTATTTATTAGCCCGTGAACTTCGTCTGCGTGAAATGATTACTATTAAGATATTACTTCCCTATTTGAATTGGATTTTGTTAACAATTTTTTTTGCACGGAACCCTAATCCTTTTTCTAAAATAAAAGTAGCCTAAGTTACTTTTTATAGCATCAGCTATATGCCAGTAAATTATATCCCGTCAAAATCCGTCAAGGTCCCGACGTTTCGGTGCTTAGCTAAATAATCAAAGGATTAAACAGACAGACAGAGAAAAATTATAAGAAACAAAATGTTACCGTATATACCTTCTTATGCATTCAATAAAAAGCTATATCATTTTGAAATTAGTACAAATTAATTTTATTTATTTGTATAGATTTTGTACAGTATGACATTTTATGAGTAATTGAAATAACTGAAAATCTCCCAAGGGTCATTGTGCTTATTACTAACTATTTCACGAAATTCGAAACGAAAAAGAAAAGAGCTTTACCCTTAATATATGCAGAGAACAGATTGCTTTACGTTAGTTGTTCATTATAATGAGATTTCAGCTTTTTTTAATCAATATCTAACTTTGTGTGCTAAATGGTGTTACCAAATTGCAAAAAAAATGTTACTGGCAGTTTACTAAAAGTTTCAAAACATTTGCGAATTTGGCTTCCATTCGTCTAAAATAACTTAACTTTGCCATTTAAAAGCTCTCAAACCTCTATCATCACGAAACCAAAATAATCCAACAAATTCGCGAACTGTCAACGAACATACAATTTTTATGAGCACAATCTCAACATTAAATGCCAAGCATCAAAAAACCTCATGACGCAGGAAGGTGAAATTCAGACAGTCTAATAATTATTTTATCAGGCCTGTGGGCTAACCCTACTCAATATTTCAGTACAAAAGAACGGCAGTTTCGTGATTGACAACTCGATAATGTAGGGCACATTCACCACATTCTGGGACTAAGAGGGCACGAGAATTTTCTGGGAGCCTCAGTATAGAGAACAAACCAGAAGGTTCAAACGTTTAGAACTAAGACAATATCTAAGTCAAAAAATATTTTTCATAAAGTAGTTTGAGATTTCGGTCGATTGAGAAGAAAACAAATACATTTTTTTGCAAATATTAAAGTAAAATGTACCCATGCTAGCCTTATTATATAATACGAAGAGAAGCAGGTGTGGGCTATTTGCTCTAATTTCGCACTGTTTGACTAAACTTCTACTTTCTTAAACAAACCGTTTTAAAGAGTAAAAAAAAAAACTGAAAAAAGAACCTTATACTTCGCCGTTATACTTTTTAGCAAATATCCGGCTTTAATAAAACCTTCTTATTTTGAAATGTTTACCCTAATTACAGGTGTTTTCTGGTTGGTTATGTATTCTGAGGTGCAGGCACCAACGTCTGGCGGCCAACACCGTGGACGGGACTCGTGAAATGATTGATGACTATTTGTGGGAGCAGGTAAAATGGACTAGGACCTCAGAATGGAGGGGACTATTTATAGGGAGTCGCTTAAGTGGAATATAATATGAATGGGTTTCCGGATGCTAGGCATCAACAAATGGTATGGAAAAAGATGGCGCTTTCTGCACTTACGACATAGCATAAGCATGAAGCATAATCAGTCTATAATGTTCCCACTGCTGGGACAAAGGCCTCATCTCGAAGAGAGGGAATGGGCTATAATCCACCACGCGGGCCCAGTGCGGGTTGGTAGATGACACATGTCTTCTAATTTTCGGTTCTAGGACAGGCCGGTTTTCTCACTATGTTTTCCTTCACCGTTTTGGGAGCAGTAATAATGAAATAAATTACACAAGTAATGCGTTTGCCTGGGTTCGAACCCACGATTTACTGCTCGTAAGTCGGGGCCGATACCACAAGGCCACCTCTGCTTACGACATGGAAATGTAATATTTTTTGTGAATGAACGTTTACTTAAAGAACAAGGGCCGTTTCTAAATCCATATTTAGACTTTAAGAAGAAAAGAAGGTTACTATTTTTATGTTATTCATCGTGACAAATTAACTATGAATATCTTACGATTAATAATAAAAAAAGGAAATGGTTCGGAAAGACACTAAACATCCAAGGTAACAAATAACTGGAATCGCTTCGTTTATTCATAGTGAGCGTATTTCAAACCTAAATCGGTCGTGCTTCGGATAGGTGTTAACCAAAATGCTCCCAAAGTTTGCTTAGTTCAGGCAATCTATAAAGGTTAGTTAGCTTTTGAAAGTTAGAGTGTATACCGACCTAAGTCTTTACGTAATAACGTAGTAATATCTAGATTGTAAGCACTACCATGCTCACTGACGGTCGACCACTTTTCAACCTAATCAACCAGGGGCATAAGGAGCAAAGTTGGTCTACCGTCAGTGAGCGCAGTAGTATCTTATATCATTTCATATTTACAGTGCTACATGGATGTTTTGGCGTTCGAATAACGTTGACAGGGGCAATGTAAGTAAACATTTGTTAAGAAAAAATGTTTAGTAAAATAAATAATAAAAAAATCTATAAAGGTCCCGGCTTTTGTCATTTAGCTACAAAACCTAAATCAACCGAGAAAAAGTTTCGATCCAGAAGCTTGTATCTACATAAGTGACTACAGTTATTTAAATCAAATTAAACGGTCAAACTAACGAAGCAAAGACAATTTAACAATTACAAACAATTGTTAGGGTGCTATTACTACCTATTCGTAATAATATCATTGTGATTTTCACTAATTTGTTTACATAGTTTAACGCAACAAAAGTAAGTTTTAAGCCGATGAAATTATCGTTTTAATTTGGAACATCGGTGCTCTTAAATTGCTATGAAAGTGTTTATAGAGTACTAACTTTTGCATTTAAATAGACTTGCTATAGCCCACGACTTCGCTCGCGTGGATAGCCGAAAATTGATTTTACGGCAGCATACTAAAAAGTATCCTATCAAAACATTGTGCTGATTAATGGATTTAATAGTAAGGGGGTCGTGAAGGAGTTTTAAGTAAAAAAAATATATTAAAAATATGTATAAAAAAAAAAACTTGTGTAAAAGTTGAAATTTTGACCCCCAATATCTCCGTAACTAGCAGGTTCCCAGGGAAGAACAACTGCCTGTCTACACCTTTTATGTGCCAATAAATCAAAACAGACAGCAGATTCAATCATACAACAGATAGTTTATTTCACATTAATTCTAATATTACCTAGTAGATAACATGGTAAACAGATAGGTAGGTTAAAACATTGTCTATGGCTCAAGTCCCCAAATAATAAAGGGACAAAACCTATTTAGTTAATTTGTATATCTTTGGCCAACACATTACAATGAAAATAGGCTATTAGCACATTGGTTGAGCCGGTGTCGCCTACATCCTCATATTGGTTATCGTCCAATAAGGGTGGGTCTGGTCGCCATTAGGCTCTCTCCAAATGTATTTGTTTCCGCGAACCCGTAATAAAAGGGTAAATTGAATGGAACACTTGTTCTAAATATAACTGAAAATCCAATTTACGAAAACAATCGTTTTGAAAATGGTAGAAGTTTAAAATTAAAGGTCTAGTTGTAATTATACAGGCCTTTTCTTTTGAGATGGGAAAGTAAGGCCAGAGTAATCATTGTAGCTACAGGACAACGTTCTAAGGAGACTGTCATTAACTTTTTAGTAATCGCTACAACTACGTAATCTACTTCAAAGGTTTTGCTGTATTATGCTTGCTATTTTTCTGTAGCCACACCATCTAAGGACTTGACTGCCTCGTCTCGAAAATTCACTCTGTAGTGGATATTTCATTGTAAAGTTTGTGTTACCGGGTGTTTATTGCTAAAAAATCGGCCAATGAACCTAAAAAATGAACAAGTCACTACTTTTTGTCAGCTCAATCATCGTTGCTGTAGTAACTGTTTAAATAAGTTTAACTGTTAAATATCTAAGTGGTATATAATTACCGCAAAAGTACCGACGAGATTATATCATTTCGATTTAAGAGGTTTTCATGGCCGAGTGCGCAATCTATATTGTTTACAAACTTCTTACTTAATTCCTTATTATGGTGAAATACTTCAAACTTCCTCGACCTCAAACCTTTCAAAAGCCTTTGCTTCAGTCCACAAAAGCGTAGAAAATCCTTTGGTTTACATTCAAATACTTTGCCACAATATTGGAGAGACGGGGACAGAAAAACCTGATCTGCATATTTTTGAAAGTCGAGTCTTGTCAATTCGATATTTTGAATCGTGTTCTTTTGTTTTTTGATGATTAATCGGGACAGTAACGAACCGGGCATAAGACCTTCTTATTTTCCTCCTCATAATAGCTAGATATGTTTTTTTTTATTTCTGGGTGGTTAGTTATAATGCCTATATCTAGCAGTGGATGTATTTTGGTTGAAATTATGGTGATACTGATAACTATTTTATTTATTGATCATTTCAGATGGCAATAATTTCATGTTATACCAAATATTTTAATTGAAAAGAGTGTCCATGGAGTTTCTTACCCATTCTTCTCTATAGAGAGAGTCTACGCTTTGGATTGGGTAACTACAGTATATTCACAAGTTATTATGCTTTGTGACTGGGACTGCAGCTTTATCCTTTTGTTTCTGACTTTCACAAGTAACGGTCTAATTGAAATAAATATATAATATTGTAGTTTCAGTTCATGGCATATCCATGAAAATCTTACAACCAATCCAGTTTAAGTGTAATGAATAGATATGATCGAATTGAATTTGCAACTACGAGAGCAAAAGATAACCTAGTAAATACTAATGAAAAGAAACAGCATGAATTCCAAACATTTTAAATTTAAATCAAGGAACTAGAGAAATTTAATTGAATTAAAGAATTCGAGTATTTTACTAGATCTAAAAGGATTGATCGAAATGGAGGAAACAGATCGGTGGAATTTCAGTTTACAAACGTTACACAAGAGAAAACGTGAAAAAGTTTAATCGGGAAAATCGCTAAAAAGGTTTATTGAAGAGAATTTAGTTTGAAGAATAAACGCTAAAACCGTTTTTGCTTTTCGTATTTTAAATCTATTTCTTTCTCTGTTCGAAGCAATTTAATGTTTCGACGTATACCTCGATATCTACCTACATATGTACAGGTTTATATAGGATACGAAATAATGATAAAGGTTCGTATGTTTTAATGATGTAACCAGGGATTTTATTGGAATATACCTAAAACAGGTAAAACATTTTCTTTCGAGGACATTCGACATTTGATTTGTTTCTTAATAATGTTATTTTTTTGTAGGGAATGTTATTGGGTCTCTCGATTGATACTCTGCGATATTTTTCGTAGATAGGTACAATTTGAACTAGAAAACTTAGGTTCATCTTTCCCTGTAGGATGCCAGTAGAGACAGCAGAATACAGGGTGTAAACAGACTCTTCACGAAGCCGTCAACCAAGCATTATGTACATGAAACTAAGTAACTTTACGCAAAAATTAGTGCTGGGAAACTTTTTTTTTGAGTGAAAAATCACGTTTTGCAGTAGGACTCAATGTAACGCACTCAAAACATTGTGCTGATGGATGGATTGAATAGTAAGGGGGTATTTAATAGTAGAGGTGTTTAAAGTAAAAAACTTACATTTAAAACACGTATTTAAAAAAAAAACTTGTGAAAAAATTGGAACTTTGACCCCCAATATCTCCGTAACTAGAAGGTTCCCAGGTATGGTCTAGAACAAAACAATTATCGCAATGGCGGAGAGAACAGTCAAGTGCCTTTCGGCTTCGTTAAGAGTCTGTTTACAGCCTTTATACTACAAGTCCTCAAGTAACCTCCTCTTATTTACCTCCGATTGAATTTCGGTCACAGCGGCCAATCTCAAAGGAGACGACCCAAGTACGGGAGGTATTAAAGTGCACAAGTGGGTGTGCAAACACGGTGCACACTCCATTCCTTTACTCTCACTGTTCCATGGGACTTTCCGAGGTACAAGGGTATCACACCACCAATTTCTAAACCACGGTCTGTTGTTGCAAAATTCTAAATGGAAAAACCCAGTAATGCTTTGCTGAGCTCGGAATTGAATCCAAAATCCTTCGCTTCAAATCACGGGGTTGAGCCCTGTAGAAATCTCAACGCTTGGCTCAATGTTGAGATTTGAATATCGAGAGTTCGAAAAAACGCCGCGCTAAAAAAGAGCCCGTGCGTTCTTACGCGAAGAGTGATACACGCTCATAAACACTAAGATTTTTGAGTTTGCAAAGTTTTCAATATTTTGTCTTAATTTTTTTTTTTTTGTTAAAGTGGCACTGTTTTTCCTCAGAAAGGTCTTCTGTATAAGTTTCTGTCTACTCTTATGGGAAAAAGACTAGAGTTTATGTATGTAATATGGTACTGACCTGGTTGGGGCCGGTGAGGTTCAGCCCGCAGGAGTTGCAGCGGAGACATTCCTCGTGGTAGTGGTTGTTGTCGTACAACGGGGAGGGTTCTGTAATGTTCGAAGTAGATGTAATACACAAATAATTTACTATATCAGTTTGGTTAACTTATGAAGTTGGACCTTCGAATAAAAAATAACCAGTACAACAGCTTAAAGACTGACAACACGCACTGGTAGCCTATTAAGTATAATACAACACACGCAGCGCACTTTATGCAACGCAATTAATTGGCTCTTTCATAACAACACATTGCTCATGAAAAAATAAAGGCTTAAATATCACAATGCATAACTAAAATACTGCAAAGGCATTTGATTTAATGTCACTCCAGTAAGGGGAAAGAAACGGAGCTATAGAGAACGTCTAACGCCATCCGTTTCCCCACTCTGAAATAAGATTAGATAAAACGGTTAGACAATATTGCTTTAAGACCGAGGGCCTGACTTATGTAATTTTGACGTTAAAAAAGCGTTGATTCTCAGCTTAATTTGAATATATGGCATTAAATTTTTTGATAACACTTATAATCCAACGCTATGATAACCGATTCACTGGTTAAACGTTACTATCGCGTAAATAATACGCAAGTTATACTGCTCGATAAGTCCTGCCTATTTATTTAGCTCAAGATGAATTCTAGTGTGTGTTGTGTAATTCAAATATGTGCTCTTATGTAGGAAGTAGTAGCGGAGGGTCAATTTTTGTAAGAGGTAAGTTGGAGTACATTTTTTTCATGTGATTATATTATTTGCCTATTGAATATTGACTGAGCCATTTTTCAAAGAGAAGCGGGTAGGAATCAAGTTGTATGGAACCTTCGCCACTGATAGGAAGTTACTTAAAATACCTCTAAATAAGCTCAACAACTTCCTATGACATCACAGACATAAAGTTCACATACTTAATGCTTTCAAGTTACCCATCTTCAAACGGGTCACTAAGTTGGTGATCAAAGTCATCGAATGAAACTGATGCCGATGCCTGCAACTTACGAACTTGGTATGCCATAAGTTTCGAGGTAGAGCTCGATAGGCTTACTTAATAAGCGATTTCTAGAAACATTTTAAGGGTATTTAAGTTCAATCGTGTTTTAATTTTTACTTTCTTTTGTATCTTCAAAGATAGGTATGTGTCGAGGTCAAGCGTAAACTTTTTAAAACTGATGTCATTTGCTTCGCGAATCGACAGGGAATGACTAATATTATCATGTGCCTAGCCTTTTCCCAACCATGTCAGGGTCAGCTTCCTATCTTACCGGATGGAGCTGAATATCAGTATTTTACACAGAGTAATTGTCTACCTGGTCTCCACAACCCAGGTTCTGGGTGACGCAACACCCGTGGCTACGACTAGGTGGTCTGAACCAGTAAGTTTTAGGTTATCAGTACACCAGTATTGCATAATTATCACTCGCTTCGGTGAAGGAAAACATCGTGAGCTACTGCATGCCTGAGACATATTTCTCGACGGTATGTAAAGCCAAGTCAAAGGCCCAAGTGCGGCATAAAAACTCTTGACACCAGGTTAGGCACTAACCACACGGTAAAGAAAGAAAAAGTATACCAGATTTAGTATTCGTAACTTTTTTTACTGAATATGAATTTCGGGTAATGTTGTTTCTAATGCTTTATCTATTTTTGTTAATAAAAATACAAGGTGAATCCACTTTATGGTACCTACCCATGTACTTACATTTGACCCAATTTTTCTAAAGGATTTTAGGAATGTGATTAAATTTTATCAGACCGACACAAAGTGCGCTTATAAATCATAATAAAGGACCCTTAAGAAAACAGATGGGTCTTCAATTTGCTCTCAGAAGGAACTTTTACCTCATAATAATTGACGAATAAAAATATTATGGGCTACCTTAAATGACTATGAAGGAAAATGAATTTGAATACATAATAGGCCGAATCGAAGCTGGCAAAATGATTGGCTATATCTAGTTCAACACCGACTCTAAGAAGCCCAAGAGTGGAATTTCCCTTCAAAGGATTTTCCTACAAATACCATCCGTTTCAGTTGATCGTTATTTTTTTACTGAGGATCTACGTATCGTAACTGCAATACATAGTTATTAGTTAAGTAATCTCACAGAAAGAAGAACGGTCAATTTTGAATAGCGAATCAATTTAATTTTGATAAACGATAAAAAGAAAGCCGGAGAGTACCTATTTTCTTTTGTTTCTAATAGCAGTACGTTTTTGAACATAGGCTTTACAGACTAAAAAAAATCCTATCCTAGTAGGCAGAACCTTCTTGCGGCATAAAAGAGTCAAATATAGCCTGCTACCCTTTCGTGGTGAAACGCAAAGAGAGTGGGTTGGTTTCAATTAATTATTAGCCAGACCAAAATCACTAATTAAATTATCGTGAACACGGGTATTTTCATCTTAAATTCTTCTTTACATCGTGATTCGTGCTGCGGTTGTAACATGATAACACTTGAACTTAAGTTTATGTAAGAACCTTGGCAGAAACTGCACATTTTCACTGCCATAACTTTCCAGCTTGTTGCCTTAGCGCCATTAAGTAAGTTGTACTTGAAAACTTTTTATTATCTTAAACCAGCGCAGCTTCGCGAAATTACAAACCCATTTATTAAAAAGTGAAAGTAGAATTTTCCCCGCTGGCTCCGCGCCAAAGGGCATAGTGATGTGTCTCGGAAACTTGCCAAGAATCCAGACTTAACATTTTAAGACCAAGTTATTGACGATCCCTGTCGAAACGTGTGACAACCACTTAGGTATTCTTTGCGGACTTGCGACACTTCCCAACATAATGCATTATTGATCAACCGTATTTCGTCTACAAAAAATAAGGTAGACAATCTTGACATGAGTACCTTCGTTGATGAAAAGGGTCTCATCTTTTTAAAAGCGACTCAGACAGCAAACTGACAGCTCTTTATTTGGATGAATGAGATTTTTCTTTGCGTTTTACGAAAACCATTTTTTCTGCGACAAAGTTTTGATTGATCATAGATTAAACTATATGACACTTTAATACCACACGAATCAGGTTTGGAGTTCAAGCCTGGGTGTTAGATAGTCATCTGTTCATTGTGTTTCTTCGAACAAATTTTGATAAATGGCTCCCGCCTAAGCTATGAAAGTTATAAAACTTTGGCAGTGTGCTTAGAGTCAGTATTGATATAGTATTTTTTAATAATCATTCATTTGGAAGAGGCTCAAAGTTTCATCATAATAAATTCACGTCGAAAATTCGATGAACTTCTCCGGAAAGCGAATACTATATCGTTGGCATAACATCATGTTCCGGGAATTGAATCACTTTATAAGTTAATAAAATTTTAGGGCCATTATGCCTGTGTCTTATAAGGACATGAGACAGCAGTAAAACAAAGTTCCTTCGATTTCTATATTGAAATATTAAACGATCACCATAGAGAACGGAGCGCGTAATTAATGTGATCAAAGTAGACGTAATAAAGTAGGCAGTAAATAAGTATTTTCATCTTTTTATAGCCGAGGAAGTAATAGCGGCTATAATATTGATGTTACGATAGTCTATAACAATGTTGTTTCAATATTCTATGCGTTTATATCGTTTGCGCCAGTTCTGTAATGTATTTTGTTATTAAAATAAGCCAGGCGTCGTGTATTGGTTATTGCGAACATTTTATGTTTAGCGTATTTTGTACGTAGGCTCTTTATGCTAAACTAAGTAAGTACCTAAGTAATATCATAGGTTTTTGGCTGTTCCATTTATTTACTAAAAGATAAAGCGCGTTTGGCAACTCATGAAGTGACTTACCTAAGCTACCAAACGCTCTTAAGCATCACTCAAAAAAGTACTTTGACTGCACATAATATTTTGTGTTAACTTTGTTTTGAAAATATTTAGCGTGGGGTGGGCTCAGAAAAATAACTATTATTCGTGGTTGGAGTGTGGATACGCAGGAAGAAAAGACCGGACAGAATAATCCATCATATAAAAATACGGGACCTGTGGGTACGTTATGCCCCAACTTGTTCCATACAAAGTTGAAATGTTTTTATGAACCTTGTTACGCTGTGTAATAAAATGAAAATATCAAAAATAAACTTTTGGCTACTCATTGAAAAATAACTAAGTATATTGTTGAAGTTCTACAAGGACCTCATTACAGAACTCTTTTTTGTACAAAAAAGCATTTCAATACTAGTTTTAAGAAAGTTTTTAGACGAACTAGATAAATATATTTTTGAAATATTTCGCTGTCTGGCGATAAAAAATGGCCTTTGTAAGGTAAATCGTGCGATGGAAATAGGCATCTGGAGGTACACCTGGGACTTTGGCTAGTTATAAACCTAGTTTTTATTGTACTGGAGGCACTTAAGGCTTTCTTTAATGGACTTCAAAGATAAGATCCTAAATAAGAAGTAGATTATGGTTAAGTTAGCAGAAAAGCTAACGTTTAACGGGATAAAGAAATGCGTGCACCTATATCTTTTTGATTAAAACGTTATGGGTAGGTCCTATTGGAAATTGAAAAACTGCCCGACCCGACAGCCCGAGATAAATTATCCTGGCGCCAGAAAATTATGAGAGCAGACCCCACCTCAGTGGAATAGAGCTAGAAAAAAGAAGATGAGTTATGGACTTCAAAGAAAGATCCTCAATAACAAGTAGATTATGGATAAGTTATCAGAAAGGCTAACGTTGGCTCTCGGGCCCCGACTGGAGGGACTCCTAAGCGCATGCTTGGAAAGAGGCCAGTTCCCGCTTCGTTGGAAGACGGGCAAACTGGTCCTCATTCGGAAGCCGGGGCGCCCTGCGGACTCTCCGTCCGCATACCGGCCCATTGTGTTGCTCGACGAGGTGGGCAAGCTCTTTGAAAGAGTAATTGCAAACCGCCTCGCCGGGCACCTTGCGGGGATTGGGCCGGATCTTGCGGAACACCAGTTTGGTTTCCGCAAGAGGCGCTCGACGGTGGACGCCATCATGCGCGTGAGAGCCCTCACGACGGGGGATGCGGTGTCCCGGGGTGGGGTGGTTTTGGCGGTGTCTCTTGACATCGCCAATGCCTTCAACTCCATACCCTGGAGCTGCATTAGGGAGGCACTCCGGTATCACCAGGTGCCGACCTACCTCCGTCGTATTGTCGGGGACTACCTAACGGATAGGGCCGTCATCTACCCTGGTCGCGACGGCCAGTGGAACCGGCGAGAGATGTCGTGCGGTGTTCCACAGGGATCGGTCCTAGGGCCGCCCTTGTGGAACATCGGTTACGACTGGGTGCTGCGCGCCGACCTCCCTGGTGGCGTCAGCGTAGTTTGTTACGCTGACGACACGCTGGTGCTGGCGCAGGGGAGGTCGTACGAGGCGGCGGCCGAACTTATGACACGCGGGGTTGCGATAGTCGTGGAGAGGATCCGGCAATTGGGTCTCGAGGTGGCTTTGCACAAGTCCGAGGCCATGTGCTTTCATGGGCCTCGGAATACGCCACCGTCGGGATCCATAGTAACGGCGGGAGGGGTTCCCATCGGCGTCGAGTCGACGTTGAAATACCTAGGGCTCGTCCTCGATAGCCGGTGGAACTTCGTGGAGCATTTCCGACGTTTGGCCCCCAAATTGGAACGGACCGGGGCTGCCTTCAGGCGGCTCCTGCCCAACCTGGGGGGTCCAAGCGCCTCCTGCCGGAGGCTCTACGCGGGGGTCGTGCGGTCCATGGCCCTTTACGGGGCCCCGGTGTGGGCGCGTTCCTTGAGGCGGCGAGCCGCCCACTACCTGAACGCGCCCCAGAAGGTGGTAGCCGTAAGGCTAGTCCGGGGGTACCGCACGATCTCCGGCGAGGCGGCGAGCCTCCTTGCTGGATTGCCGCCATGGGATCTGGAGGCGATAGTCCTCGCGCGCCTACATGAGTGGCGCGTAGAGGCACTACGCCGGGGGGAAACTCCGCTGCCGCGGCAAATTGTCGCACTGCGGACAGACTTCCGGCGCGATCTCATGGCGACATGGAGAGAGCGACTATCGCAACCCCGTGCAGGGCACGCCACAATAGTGGCGATAAGTCCCCTCTTTGAGGAGTGGCTGGAGAGGGGCCACGGCACCCTCACCTTCCGCCTGACGCAGGTCCTCACCGGACACGGTTGTTTCGGGAGGTTCCTGCACCGAATCGGGCGGGAGGAAACGCCCGGGTGTTACCACTGTGAGGGCCGCCCAGAGGATACGGTGGAGCACACAGTAGAGGTCTGCCCCGCTTGGGCGGAGCACCGCCGTGTCCTCGTAGCGGCGATCGGCGGCGGCGACCTATCGCGTCCGGCCCTGGTCCAGTCCATGGTCCGGAGCGAAAGGGAATGGGACGCCGTCACCTCCTTCTGCGAAGCAGTCATGCTAGCGAAGGAGGTGGCGGAGCGTGAGAGGGAGAGAACCTCTCGTCCCAGCCGCCGCGGGAGACGCCTCGGGCGTCGGGGGTCACGTGGTGGCTTCCGGCCACCGTAGACGCGGACCTGTGGACGGAGAGTAATGGGCTAGCTCGCCGTCCGTCCGTCTTTTGACGACAGGCCGTGTTGACGGCGCGTTCGTGTTCCACGCGCGCCTCAAAGAGATGTCAGCAAATAGGGAGGGGCCCGCAAGGGCCGATGCCTGCCAGGGCTGCGGGCTGTTCGAAAGAGATACCGCGGCCCTGGAACACAAAGGGCAAGGAAGGAACATGGATGGGTTTTAGTCAGTACAAGTCTGACACTCCCTTCCGCTCTGCCCAGAGCGGGAGAAGTCATTTGATGATTTCCCATCCGTAAAAAAAAAAAAAAAAAAAAAAAAAAAAAAAAAAAAAAAAAAAAAAAAAGGCTAACGTTTAATGGGACAAAGAAATGCGTGCACCTATTATATCTTTTTGATTAAAACGTTATGGGTGGGCCTATTGGAAATTGAAAAACTGCTCGCACCCGGCAACCCGAGACGGATTATCCTGGCGCCAGAAAATTAGGAGAGCAGACCCCACCTCAGTGGTATAAAGCTAGAAATAAGAAGATGAGTTATGAGTAGGTTAACTTACTCATTTCTGGTGTCACAAACCTTTGTAACTATCGCAATGAACATGTTTTGAACTGGGTAAACTAACTGAAACAACATAAACATGTTTCAAACAGTGATTTTGTCTTTACAAGCAAACTGGTTACGGTTGTAAGAAGTACCGAAATGGTAAAATAGATTGAACTTGACTGCCTTCGCTTAGTTTCGCTGGTTTGATTCCCGTTTAGAGTTCATAAGTGTCACGTATTCCAAAGGGCAAGTTGCTTAATCTATTATAAAGCTGAAGAGTTTGTTTGGTTGAACACTCAGAAACTACTGGTTCGAATTGAAAAAATAAATTTGTGTTGGATAACCCATTTATAGAGGAAGGCTATATATTACGCTATGAGCGGAACATCAATGAAAAAATTTGCAAAAACAGTTAAATCAGTACTTTTACAATAATAGCACGCGGACGAAGGTCGCAACAACAGCTAGTTAAACATAAAGCCGTATTTTCTTCTTCTTACATCTATCGAAAAGAAAGACTTCGTGTTACCAAACTGACTAGTTTTCGTTCCAGCAACTTTATAAAGGGTGTAAAAAAACCCTTAACGAAGCCTAAAGGCACTTATTCTCCCCGTCATTACCATCATTCTTTTTGTTCCAGATCCTACTTGGGAAACTTCTAGTTACGGAGATATTAGGGGTCAAAGTTCCAACTTTTTCACAAGTCATTTTTTTTTAATACATGTTTTTAATGTATTTTTATACTTAAGACACTTGCACGACCCCCGTACTATTCAATCCGTCCATCAGCACAATGTTTTGAATGCGTTACATTGAGTCCTACGGTAAAATGTGATTTTTCACCCTAAAACAATCGTTTCGCAGCAATATTTTTTGCGTAAAGTAACTTAGTTTGATGTACATATATAATGCTTGGTTGACGGCTTCGTGAAGAGTTCGTTTACACCCTGTATGAGAATAGTAAACTCGCTCTCAAAGTCGTATTGAGTAATGAGGCAAGACTCAAATCACTGAACTATTGAATAAACGGTAGAACACCGTTGACAAGAGACCATCACAATATCTACTTCATCTCGAGTTTCAAAGGGGTTTTGTCCCTTTGTCGTTTTTCATTGGGGTGGACAATTATATCAAAGGTATATCTGAATGTGATTGGTAAAAGAAAGCCGGGATGTCACCGGCTGCTTTAGATTTATTAGAAAAAGAATTTTGGGAAATTATGTATGACATAAAGGGATTTAGAGTAGCCCGCAAAATTCATTACAATTTAAAAAAAAACATAACATAATATCACGCTTGTAATCCCCGAAGGGTTGGGCACATCTCTCCAGTCGCCAGTTATGTTTAAGTCCCATTTAATAGGGGGCGAGTCTAATTAAAATGTAACATTAAATTCGATTTTTTAAGCCGTCAAATGTGACAAATGAACTGACAGAGATTTATTAATGATTTTAAGTCTGTTTATAGACTTAAAATCATTAATATTTTTTAGGGTCCCAAATCGTATTGTGTTCAAAACACAACCTGCAAATTAAAAAAGGTAACAAAAAAGAAATCCAAATCAAATTTCAAATTCCGCGCTTTTAACTAAGGCTTGTTGTCTTCCCTGTTAGAATTAAAACGGCGTAAAGTTTTGAAAGAAAGTAAATAAAATACTGAAAAAAGTTGGTAAATAATAATAATATAGCCGGTGCGCTTTACGATTCTAGTTTTATGGTTTACGATCACGGTGTTCACATTATTGTTTTTTTTGGAACAACGAATCAACATTTTTTTTTTTAATTTTTAATTATTAAATAACATTTTATCTACTCACCATTTCGTTTGGACTCAATTTTGACGAACTTGTTTTAACTTGTGGAAAAGTATATTATTTATGTATTTTAATATAAAATATTAGCTACACCAGAAAATAGTTTAACATTTATTTATACGCTAAAATTTATTTACGACACGACTACTACTTGGTGTTTTGTTATTTTACAGTACACTTATTTACAGGTTATATTTAGTTCTAAGTAAATATTGTTTCCCACCAATGACACTGGCTCCTGATAAGAAACTTTTCCTTATCACGTAAACGTCTCCACGACACGGGAACAAAATATATTATTACGAAAATATTTTTATCCGAGCTTAAAAACTGTGAATCGTCAAAAATATTTAATAACACAAACCGAGGTTCTAGCACGTCTATTAATGTATTTTATAGAAAAACAAGATTCGTTGTAACGTCTACGTTGAAAAAATTCTCACGAAAATTTTCTCGCGACTTTAGGCTGTCAAAGTTATGTTTTTTGAGGTTATTCGTTGTGTACCGCACGTCACTTTCGTTCTAGTAAACATGGCAGCATTTGGCAACAGATGACAGGGCGCGGGCGGGCGAGCCTGCGCCGATCGCTCGCGTTCATCTCATCTCGTGGTCCGCGCGACCGCGCTGCCAGTTCAAAGTGGCCGCCCGAAACCAGCCGGGCCGACGGTGGCGCCACCTGCCCCACTCCCTCGGCAAAGAGGGATTTTCACCCGTCAACCCTCTTCTTCCCGTCGGTAAAGCAGTACGGTAAGACAAAGACAAGCGAGAAGCGCGCGAATCGATTGGCTGATGAAAAGGGGCGGGGGCCGAGCACGTGGCAATGGCTGTTGTCAGTGAGTAGTGTAGTGCTCCACTACTCGTATGGCGATTGAGTTTGCTGTTGTAATGCGTTTCACTTCCCGCAAAAGGTCTTTAGCGCGTGTAGGGGAAAGTTGTCAGTCGCGCGACAGCTGTAACTATAACCAACTTCGAATAGGTACCAATTTTAAAAAATAACCATACAAGTATTATATATATTATTATAGCTAAGAGCATAAATAACTTTATTTTAAAGTTTTACTGTAGATGTTAAGTTTATTTTTACTATGATTTTACCAAGTTTTAATAAAATATTGAATATTTATTTATTAGCCATGGATGTCCTCTATAAAAAACCAAAATAAAAGGTAAAATACATTTTTGAACTTACCAGTTTGCGTACTGGAATCGAAGAATGTGCTGGTGGTCTCAACAGTCATGGTCCCAATAGTTCCATCTAGTATTTGTGTCGAGGAGTCACGGCGGCCGCGAGCTCGCATGCAAGCGTCGTCACTCTGCGAACTTTGCCGTCGGAAATTGCGGCACCTGATCATTTCTTCAGTAGTTGACTGACGTCGAAAGCCACGGGCTATTAGTATTTCTTCAGTAGTAGATTGCCTTCGAATCATAGTTCGTTCTGTGGGAGGCCGAGCGCAAGGACTAGGATCCCGGCTTGAGCAAGAACTCGATTCTGGACTCCGAGCTCGGCCCATTCTGACACATGAAGCTTGTCTTCGCAGTCGACTTCGTCGCCTTGCAGCTGATGGACTCAAGTCACCACCACCAGCCCGATCCGGGCTCAGTTGCGACCGCTCCCGCCTCGGTCTCACCGCAGAATCAGGGCTCAGAGAATCTCTCCTGGCCCTTCCTTCGTCATCAGGCCCTAATGATGGCCCTGAATCCCTACGCCTAGTACCAGGTGGTCCTATTGGATCATCAAAAGCAGTACCTTGGCGTTGTAATCTACCAAGTCTTCGTTCAGGACTGGCTGCGGCTCTAGAATCCCTTCGAGCTCGACCGCATTGCGTAGTGGAGTCCCGACGGCCACCCAAGTTCGGTGGAGAGCGGCCTCCGGGAGTAACTTGAGTGCCTTGAGCTGTTTGCGACGTTTGGCAAGTCTGTGCCGTTTGGGAGGCACTACTGTGGGGTGGAGTAGGTGAAGTAGGTGAGGGTGTCACAGCAGATGTAATAATGGTTGGCATTGGCATCATTGGTTGGCATTCACCGTCAGAGCGGCTCGGTTCATGGATAGAGACTACAGTCACGCATGGCACATGTGTGGATGGTCCAGGATCAGAAGATGCATCAACAAACGACGGTGGTGCAGGAGTTGGGGGTGATGATCGCCTTTTTCTGTGGGTCGCCACAATGCGCGGAGGTGCTGCGACAGAGTCACGACGATGTCGGTGTCCGTCAACTGAGTCCCTGCGTTCTTTGGTTTCCTCAGAACCGCGTCGTTTGATTCGTCGTTCGCGCGTTGGCATGGTGGTTATTGAGTCTTTGCGGTCCCAGTTCGGAAAATCGGCGCGAAAATCTTGAGGTGCCGCTTTTGAGTCGCGGCGCTTGGAGGTCAGGGACTTGATGCCGGAGTCGGCGGAGGAGTCGCGTCGGCGGCGCGGCGGCGGCTCGTGGCGCGCCCAGGGCAGCGACCGAGCGAGGTCCGCCAGGGTCTCGCGCCGGGAAAGCGGGGCCCGCTGGCGCCGGGGCGCGCTGCCTCCGCCTCCCCACTCGCGAAGAATATCGGTTAATTGAGCCAAAGAGGACCGGCGGCGACGTGGTCCTAGCAACAAACAATTTAAAATTACATTTTTAAAAAACTAAGACAGACTTTATTTGTTAATTAAAAATGGAAAGTTGCTTTGTATAACATTATTTTACACACATAACATTTTTTATTTTTTTTTCCAACACTGTATTTTACATACCTCTGGGTTGATTGTCGACGTCTGGCTCCGGTGGCGAGAGGCAAGAGACTTGTGCTGCCGAGTCCCTTCGATTGCCCAGTCGTTGCCTCAGAGTGGATTCCTCTAAGGTGGATCGTGTAAGCTCGTCCCAGCCGTTGCCTCCCGCCCAGACCAGCCCAACTTGGTGCGACAGTATCGGTAGATTGCAAACGAAACATATTGCTGTCATAGTCCTGTACAAAAACGAAAACACTGTTAGTACACTTGTCTAAAAAATATACAGAAAGTTTGAAGATATTGTTGAACTAACGATTTATTATTCCGAAAATTTATACCGCGATACATCGTGGTTCGTGCACCCGGTAGTCGGTGCGAATAAGCGTGAAGCGTCATATCGCGCCCTTGTGCTCGCATCACCGGCCTGATAACCGAACTACCGATATTAAGTAATAACCACTCCCCTAGCCGTCGACGAATATTACATTATCAATAAACAATTGATGCGATACTATAATATTCTTGTCGGATTATAATTGTATTGATTATCACCGACAGGCGCGAACTTCTCTATCATCATGTTCCATTCAGGGATCAGTCAGCTGGGAAAAGCTTCGTCTGTTTGATTGGAAACGCTTTCCCCTTCCATGTTTATCGTCAGCCTTGGAGACATGTGTTTATGATAAAGGTATACAAAGCACGTATCGCTAGATAAACGCGTGTGATTGTTATTGTTGCGGCATAGTGAGTCGACGCATGATGTTTTGATAATGCCTATCTGCCGGCTATTCGGATGAGCGAGTTCTCCTCGTTGTGACGATTGAGAAGCGGTGTTTAATATTATTGAAGTGGAAACAGGGAATGTGCTCAGTCGCTTCGAAATCTCTTGACAATGGGATCCAATTTACTCGTAAACTTAGAGTACCTTGTAATAGATAAGTCAGTACATGGGAATGAACACTTGAAGCTTCGAGTTTCATCTTCGCTATTGGGTGTTGAATGCTATTCTGTTTATTCCTATGTAACAACTTTGCATGTAATTAATTTTTCTATATGCTATAAATATGAACTAAGTATTAGCTATTTACGGACAACCTACCAGAATGAGAACTTTTACAAGAAAACAGCATTGTTTTTGAAACATGGATTAAAATCAAAACAGACTTCTAATTTGTCAGAAATTTTCAGAAATGAATTAAACATTTTCTGGTCAAAGTTCTAAAATTATCAAAGTGGGTTAATTAATATTATAATATAATCTTGAATTTAATGGAATACTAAGTTTATTTTAAATAGTTTTCTATAATTTTAAACTACAATTTATAATTTTTGACTGTTTAGGTACTACAAAATGTTTGCCAATTGATCCTACCTACCTACTTTCTATAGCTACAGTGCTATTACTTATGAACTACTTATTGTTATGATTATGTTATCTATTTATAATAATGATATTGTGTTATGTTTATGAGTGTTCGTTATGAAATTGTGTTTCAAGAAAAGTGCAGATTGATTTAAAAAGTTGAAAAATCGTGGAGACAGATTTTTAGGGCAGAGATTTTAATCGATGTTTTTTTTGACGGCTCATATGGATTTCATAATTAAGGTTTCCAATTTAGTTCTTAAAATAGATAATGCTTTGAAAAACAGAAACTCCTAAAAAGCAAAGCTTTTGGTAGGCTCAGTAGCTCGGCTCGGTTTTTAGGGTGTTACCTAGAACTGAATTAATCTTTTGAATAAAATCTTTTTAGAAGTGAGCCTCTAAGTCATATAACCGTGACTTGTCGAACATTATAACCTGTCTAAACAAAAAAAAAGAAACAAATTAAAATGCAAAAGATTGTATGGCAAAGCTTTGTGCGTTCAGAATGCGTATCACTTTTAATTTGTATTTTTTAGTCATTGCTTTTTGAATTAAAACTTCTTTACGCACGCTTGACTTGGGGAGTAAGCTGGTGAATGCGTTACGAAAGCGTTACGACGCGTTCGGGCGAGACGAACGGAATATATCGATGGAGCTAAAGAAGTTTTACTTCAGTCGTGTGGTCTAAAGCACACTCGTTTTTTTATCGTATACCTTTTCCGTTTAGCAATATTATTAAATATTGGGGTTTTATTAAAAACTTAAGATTACAAAGCGAAGCATGCTTGGATACCATGCAATTAAAAACTCTTTGCTTTGAGCTTAAGGCAGATTTTTCATAACTTTACATGCAAGGTTTCATACATGTATTTTGCGGGTGATGTTCGATGCTCATGATTTCATGCTTGGTTCAATTTTTCATGCTTGGTTTACATAACCATGCTTGGTTTCCAGGGACCTGTAATGGCGTAGACGAGGTGAAGGGGACTGAGGCATGTCGAAAGCCGGGTCATTGGGTCAGGGCGCTACTTGAGGGTAATTCCCATACACAATTATCACATCAAACACTTTGTACATCTGAAACAATAGGTAAAATAAATTAATCGTATAGTTGCTGAATGAGGCCGTCTTTAGTATCGCTGAAAATTAAAATTTTGTGGAAGATTAAAAAAATGTTGTATTTATTTTTTTATTATATTTTTAAGTGAAATAAATAGTGTAAAAGTAAAGCAAACAAGTAAACTGTAAGTTATATAGTGTATAGTGTGTTGTCTGTGTACTTAATTACTAAAAATTCAAACATATTTTCTATCTTTTAACATACTTACGAGTACCTACCCTAAGCGAAAATTTAAATCCAAGCTAACTTTTAGCATCAGTTTTAATTTATCGACCTGTACCTAAAATATAACCTAATTTACCTACATCATCCCTAAATATTCCTAATACCAACAAAGGAAATAAACAGCATTATTTCTTCCTTAATTATGTAAAGTATAAATGGAGGATCCGTGTTCGGTGTCATAAGGTACAAACGCCAGTACATTAAGCTACCCGAAACTGTCAAATTTTCCCAATCATTCTTGAACCTAATGCTTTAACGATAAAGTTGAAAATGTAGTAAAGACATTTTGTGGATTGTAGTAGCTTGATGTGTTGGCGTCAGTACCAAATAAAGGTTGTTTTTATGAGGTGATAACTTGCGAAATTGTCCTGGATACGTGAAATATTTGACAGCAGTCGGTAATATTTATCAAACGTTAATAAATTACGCAGTTTCCATATTGAGAACAAAGTCAATAGGCGTGCTACACACTTATTTGGGTCAGCCCATTCGATTAAGTGGTATTTGTTGATAACAAAACATCGCGCCCGTAATCCCCTTAGGGTAAGGCAGAGATGTACTTAATAGTACACCCACATTTAGCCAGTTATGTTTAAGTCCCACGTCATAGGGGTCGAGCCTATTGCCATCAACCGGGCCCGAATCGAGACTCCGTGGGTACTACTGAGGAATTCCTAAAGGAAAAATCCAATACCACTTTATTCGACCCGGGAATCGAACATAGGATCTCATGTTCAGCAGTCGCGCTTGAGACCACTCGACCAACCTATTTCGGAAAACCTTACCGAAGGTTAATAAAAGAAAAAGAACCTTATAAAAAATGCCGACATCAAGCAGTTACTATGTATATTCGGTTTCTAACTGACCGATCGGCAAACTCATTTCGGCATCTACTATCGCTGAATAATGTCCGGGTTTGCTCGATATAATTCTAGCTTAGCTGAGCGGCTTTTCTTCAAACTACATAATAATAATTTATTTTCGATGTTTCCCTACCTGTGCCGAATTATACCGTCGGAACATGAGCGAAGCCCCAATATAATACTATTGCAAACTATTCGATATTTAAATTAAGAACCTGTCAAATTATTAACTGAAAACAGCGCCACACGGTGAAAGTTTCCCGCACCATTAGCTGAAAGTTTGTCGGCATTTCAGCATAGTTTTCGCTGAAAGCTGTAGATGGCGGTGCAGTGTCCGGCGCGAAATAAAGCTTGCAACGGCAGTACGAAGTTACACCGTCGATACAGAGATGGCGCTGGTAGTAAAATCGGTACCGACTACTTCAACACCTGGAATTTTCAGTAACTTATTTAACTGAAACCTAAATTCATTTTAAATGAAAATGCATTACGAGATACTGTTTTAGTATTTTGCAGTTTACATGTAGTAAGTACTAAGTGCGAATCCGTTTCTAAAAGTCAATGTTTACCGCCAACGGCAACATTTAATTGTTTCGTTTTATTTCAAATTTTTTTAACGAATATTTCTTACTACTTGCAATATAACAGTATGTTAATGGACTTTCCATTCTACTATAGGGCATATCTTAATATATATAAATTACACGTCACGATGTTTGTCCGCGATGGACTCTTAAACTACTTAACCGATTTTAATCAAATTTGCGCACCGTGTGTAGTTTGATCCAACTTGAAAGATAGGATAGCTTACATCTCAATTTATAGTCGCAATATTATTTAATTGCATTATGTGACGCAGACGAAGTTGCGCGGGTCAGCTAGTATATTATAATTTCGGTGAAGTGCGTTCTTTCACTTAATTGATGAAAAGTAGCTTTTCCTTTTATTAAGAGGTTTTACTGAATGGAAATAAACTTGTGCTTATGAGACGCAATGTTCTAGTAAAGATGTAAGATAGCATGCAGGTTACTTATTTTAAATAATAATTACCTAACTTACCAACGTCTCCACGAATAATTCGATGATATAATAAATATTCTAGAGAAATGTAATCATCATTCTGCTAATACTGGAAATAATATTTCTATTCAACTCCGTTTATTATGCTCCCATTTTCGGAACCTAGAAATTCGAAACGGGAGACTTAACCAAAAGCAACCTGTTCCATGCAACACAACCAATTAGACGTTTCAAGAGACGAATTTACTTCTTAGGTATTCTCTCAAATAATTTTCATGTCTGCCTTTCATCTTTTGTGCACG
Organism: Lycophotia porphyrea; assembly: GCA_950005105.1. Taxonomy (NCBI): domain Eukaryota; kingdom Metazoa; phylum Arthropoda; class Insecta; order Lepidoptera; family Noctuidae; genus Lycophotia; species Lycophotia porphyrea. The sequence goes on from OX465398.1 coordinate 10,517,447, forward strand.
CCAGCAATCATAAAGGCGGTTCAGTCCTCGTTCGTAATAGCGGAATAATATCATTTATTTCAGTGTTTGCTTTTAAATCTTTCACATTTTTAGAGAATAGTCCATGAGCAAACGGGAATGTTGTTCAATTTAGATTGGGTTTTGATTGATGGGGACGGGTAAAGTTTTAAATGAATTTTGTTGGGTGCGTCCCGGCGCCTGCGGGTGGCTCCTGTCGGCCCGGCCCGCTTTATTCAATTAGGCCTCAACAAATAATACGCTCTCTGTGACGACATATTTCGGCGTGAAAGACTCCATTACGAGTTTTCGTACGTTACAAAATTAATCGCAGCTAACATCATTGTCTAATGTGTTATAGTGTGTACATACCCATTTCCACGTACACGCAGCGAATTCTAAATTAGAGTTTCGAACAACACTGAATTTTGGACGCACAAACAACTTTCGAATTACGAAATGTTCTGTCAAGCGCAAATAAACTTACATACGGTTACAAAGTGGAACAGTTTAATTGGAGTACATCGGAAATGTTTCGTTAGTTCTTGAGTTTAAACAGAAATTTGGAGAAAGGGGAGCATCATGTGAATGCAATTTATAAGAAAAATATTCGTTGATAAATTCTTGCGTCGTTGATCTAGTGGTTGCAAACGTGGGTAGGTACTGACCATGAGCGATTCCCAGGTTGTGCAAAGTGTTATTGGGGTTATCCATCAGGAACTACTTAGTATTAGCCAGGTTTTTCTTTAAAAAAATCTCAGTAGAGCTCAGATTTGTGCCCGATTGATGGTAATAGGCTCGCCTGCATAAGCATAATCAGCATATATTGTTCCCACTGCTGGGATACAGGCCTCCTCTCTATGAGAGGGAATGGGCTATAATTCACCACGCGGGCCCAGTGCGGCTTGGTAGATGTCACATGTCTTCGAACATGCCTACATGGGACTTAAACATAATAATATGTGTGTAAATATGGCTGTACTATTAAGTACATCTCTGCTGAAGCGTTCGGGAATTACAAGCGTGATGTTATGTTATTAAATTCGTGGCTTAAAAATGTATCGAATTGGGGAGGTAATTATTGTATCGCGTTAAGCTACGCTGGGCTTAACTCAGGTATTTAATGTTATCGTGTTACATACACGTTTGGTTCACAATATTGGACAAGCTTTGTTGCGGTGTGCCAGGCTGTCTAATTATTGTGTTATTGTGACCTGTTAGTGTCTGGTTTCCATTACTGGATATTTGGTGCTGAAGGTAATGTTGATGAATTGAATTAAACGGTGAGTAATTAAGAATTTCTGTGTGCGGGAATGCATGTTTGGGAAGAAAGAACATTTTTATGGAGTTTTTTATGTTGGTGTAAATGCTTTCTTTTTGTTGCAGAATGGGCCTGCTATTGACCTCGATCACGCGAGGAAAGCGATGGATGAGGTCTATGTTAGAAAGAGCATGCCCAGAGGATGCCTGTTCACTCTTGCTTTTTTTTACCTACGTTTTAAATGTTTATTATTCTACTTTCAAGAAACGATGGATGGACTGTGTAGACAATGATATGGCAAGAAAGGAGGTGTCTGATGAGATGACGAGTAATAGAGAAGGAAGAAGAAGGAGAAGAAGGCTGCGGCGACCCCAAATGAATGGGATAAGGGCAAGAGAAGGATGATTCTATTTTCATTAAAAAAACTTCATATAATGTTATTTTGTCCTATCTATTTTACATTGCATCCGTTCTTAGTCTATGATGCGTTTGTCCATAATTAGAACCTAGTATTCAGTGGGTAACTAATGTATTCCGAGTATGGTCGAACAAGCTATTTGTTATACACGCAGGAATTTTCAAAATCCTTGTACACTGACAATATTGTTTGCAATTTTATTTTATAAAGCTTTTGTCATTAAGAGTCCATCTCCTGTATAACAAATAGCGTGTTCGACCGTACATTAACCACTCTCATGCAAGAATGGAGGGCTAGAGGTGCTAAGGCAGTCAATGTCGCACGCAGTGATAGGCATAATAATCTGCTTGAGCTAAGAACATTCGTGCGATATCGTGTAAAATACGTTAATTGCAATATGTCTATCGGGCTATAAAAACCATTTTATGCGGATCTCTCATTGTACAGAAAATATATACTAAGCGAGGCCACTTTAAACTTAAAATGTAAAGTTTGATGTGCTCCCGTGTGTACTACCGAGTTCACTGAGGGTCTGCCACTTTTCACCCTTAGGGATGCCTTATGTAATAAGGTTGATATGAATAATACTTCAGCAATAAAATTGAAAATCTGTTATAATATCTATTTGGCAGATTATAGAAGCTTGATGTGCTGGCGTCTGATATATTGCATACAAGTCGGTCGATAATGTTGGTAAGTGTATCAGTTCAGATGCCAATGACATAATATAATCGGTTTAAAAAAAAATCGAACAGGGCATAGTTCAACATAACAAAAATACCTTGAAGAGGATGCTTTAAGGTAGCCCGCTAAATTCAAATTTTCTTACGTTTTTGCAGGTCAGTGTCAGGTTGTATGTTGATTAAAATAATTGAGATTTGCGACTGTAAAAAATTGGCAATACCCTGGCGCTTCCCTCTTAAGTTACAAACATAGTTGTCGTTCCATCTATCGAGTATACATAATTATGTACAGTGGTAATGATTTAATATTGTTGGTTAGCCAAATACAACTTTATTTAAGATCTTAACCATTAGGTATAAGGCTTGCAAGCCCGATTTAAGGATTTCCAAATGACGAATTTCCTTACAAACTTTAATTATTAACCTCTGTGGGGGTTTCAAAACTCCGGCCTGACTGCTTCATTTAAGATATTATGCTGATGTGCAAAATTTCATGCTTCTAGATCCAGGGGTTTATGTTCCAGGGTTTAATTGTTTATAACCCAACGGCTTGCGTTTGTGAGTGAGTGAATTCAAGATTTTATTAAGTACTTAGTTATATTATTAAGTACTTAGTGATATCTTTGGCGTCGTACAAACAGGGTCGAAAATCTAAGCAGTCGTGAATAAATCAAATGTAGACAAAATTCGTGTTTTAAGGGTACACTTAATAGACCATGCAGTGCACCCATATTAAAAACTTATGTACTCAAATTACTTTCTATGTTATTCCAAAAACATTTCTAGATAATTCTATGCTGACGTAAGTAGAAAATATGCGGAAAAGAATGAAAAATTACCGGTAGAATTTATTGTTGGGATTCGCCAGTCATCATAAGAGAATAATTCTGGCTAATACGGAATGAATGTGATGTGAATATAATGAGAGTGTCTTTTCTGCCTGTTCCACCTTGCAGTTTATTTTTAAATTCACCTAATGGGGTTGCTTGTCCCACTGGCTTAAATGATATCTCACAGCAAAGTATTTAATTGTGTTTTGCTCATGGTAAAGATGTATTCGGTTGTGTACCGATGTGGTACCCAACCACGCGGTGGGTTTAAAGCAGTCATAGCCTAGTGATGTGACCGTTGGACTTCCAAGTCATAGGTCTCCCGTCCCAACCCATGGCTTGCACGCCTGAAATTTCGGATTCATGTGCGTATTGTATAATTATCACTTGCTTTGGTGAAGGAAAACATCGTGAGGAAACCAGCATGCCTGAGAGTTATTTCTTGACGGCATGTAAAGCCAAGTCAGAGGCCCATGGGCGGCATAAAAACTCTGACACCTGGTTAAACACTAACCCCACGGTAACGAACGACCGACCAATGTGGTTTCATTATCTGTAAAATCAACGAACAACACCAAGCCTATAAGTACTAAACTTAAACCCTAAACCCAGTTTTAACCCTAGCGTCAATAACTATGGAAATAGCGACAGGAATTATTCCGACACTTTATAGTTAATTAACTCCATAACTGCACTAATCAGCTATTATAACAACTTTTAATTAATCTAATGAAACTTCGCGCAGTTCCGATATTATGGTTTAACTAACTATATTTATTCGATGCTCAGTTATGAACGATAGAGTTGCCTCGGCAGTTAATCCTTGTTAAAACTTAATACCTGGAATATTCCCGGTAACCTGCCAATTTGAATACCGTCTGATAGTAAAAGTAGTACTAGGTAAATCCTAGATTTGTACCCGTAAAATGTACTTCAACTGGCTTTGAAACCAGTTATCTGTTTTGCGGTTATACTAAGAATTTCACTAATGATGGAAGGGAACAGGAAAATTGACCGAGAATTATTATTATGGAGATTGAAATTGATGGCTGTCCAATATTGTTCGAAGAGAAAATATCGTTTTTTATTGAAACGTGACTTAAAGGCGTAATTCGCGTGGGCGTTTGATGTTCTCTGGTGATAAAGCTATAGTTACCAATAAGGCTAAGTGGTTTGGTTTGTCTAAATTATTATTATATTTTCTTTTTTAATTTGCTTTACCATCTCTTTGTGATTCCATATTTGTGGAGAAATCAAACTAACACTAGTTTGATTTCTCCACAAATATGGAATATCTATAGTTCATTATAAATGCGAAATTAACTCTCTGTGTCTACTTATTAGCTTTCAATCCTTTATGGCTGAATGGATTACAATTGGGTGATTTAGAAAACGGGTAGGCCTGGGTTAGCACATGGTAGGGTAATTTTGTTCAAGTGATTGGGTACGTTTCCATGATATAATTCTCGACGTACACTCAAAAGCTACTCAATTTATAATTGGCATTATTTTTATTCTTTTGTGTGGACACAGTATCTTTATCCTTAGTATTCTAGGCCTAAGATTCATTTACATCTTCCAATATGATGAGAACCAAGAGCCGTGTTCACTCAGAGGACGTTAATCATTATTAGACGAGACTAATGTGATTACTCTGGCTTCCCAGCGGCCAGTCTGCATCACTTACAACACGGTGAGTAATGACGCCATATCTCATACGTCAACATAATTTCTTTGGAGTTTTCTTATAAAATGTAATGAAAAACTACAGGTAATCTAAAATGCTAATTTTAGATTATCTGTAGTTTTTCATTACATTTTACGTCATAAGACTTTCCCTGTATAGATCAGCTAGTTATCAAGTTAAAATTAAGATTGAGTGGCTGTAGGAAAGTATAAGATATTGTTGTTATTTGTTTGATATTGATTGAAACAACACCGAAAACCTACTCAGCCTATGAAACGCTACCTACCTATGTAATTATTATAAAAAAATAACACTTCTCTATTTTTTAATTGGATTTTTTAACAATTTTATGAGTTTTCATTTATTTTTGGACGGAACTCTAATCCGCCTACCTGCCGTACCTACCTGCCTGCCCTGCCTACCTACCCTATACCTAGCGAAATGTGGATGTATTATTAAGTACACCTCTGCTTAACCCTACGGCGATTACAGGCGTGAGGTTATGTTATTTGAAACCATACTGCGTAGGTAGTTATTAGTTACACTATGAAAAGTTTTCAGCATTCATATTGTTATCCAAGTGGTTTGCAGAGGTTACTTATTCATTTTATTCACAAAAAGTTACAGGCTGCGTCGAACCTTAATATATTTGAAAAATGGCATGCGGATGAGGAGGTCTAACATTGAATGTACACACGGCGGCACATCAAGCTTAAAATTTCCAGTATAACGTGGCCTCGCTTTGTATACATTTTCTGAACAATAGAGACACACCACATAAACTGGTTTTGTATAGCTTGATCAGCCGTCGTGCTTACGTCAATTATGTTTAACTGCTAGCTTCTTATGTAGATAAGTCGAACAGGACTAGTGCCTCGACAAGTCGACAGCTAATAACGGTTTCCTAGGTTCAGTAATTCTGAAGTGGAATTTACAAGGTTTAAAAAAAACTCTTAACGAAGCCGTCAACCAAGTATTTTGTACATCAAAGTAAGTAACTTTACGCAAAAATTTTTGCTGTGAAACGACTTTATTTTTTGGGGTGAAAAATCACGTTTTACGGTAGTACTCAATGTAACGCTCACTGACAAAACAATGCGCTGAAGGATGTATTGAATAGTACGAGGGTCGTGGAGTTGTTTCATGTAAAAATTTTACATTTAGAATATGTAATATAAAAAATGAAAAATCTTGGGAAAACGTTGGAACTTTGACCCCTAATATCTCCATAACTAGAAGGTTCCCAGGTATGGGTTAGAACAAAAAAAAATATCGCAATGACGAGGAGAACAAGTGCTTTTCGGTTTCGTTAAGAGTCTTTTTACACCCTTTTAGTATTGTGGAACCCTTATGCTCTGAGTGAGGTTGGAAAGTGGTCAAAAGTCTAAAGTAACAAACAATAGCTTACACTTGGAAGTCCTTAAATATCACCTTGTCAACCCTAAAAATCGCTGACCAAACATGTTTTTATTGTGAACCCGTAATTGCGTGTCCCTGCTAAAACAAAACAATACGAATGCGTGTCAGTAACTTTACACATAAATGTATCTGGAACCAGTTTTCCGTTCGTCCGCAAATAAAATGGGCTCTAAACCCGCGGGACGATTCCCCTTTATGACGCGGTGATCATAAACAGGTATATACAGATTAAAATAAATGTAGAATGTGTATTTTCATTGTGCCAGCTGTCTATGTTCCAAAATAAAAACATTTTACTTTTTTAAATTTTAATGTAGGTCAGTAGCAATGCAATAATTAAATGGCTGGTATCAAAAGGTAGAAAATGAACACAGTTACATTGATCAAGAAACTACGTTGCAGTGGAAGAAAACCACGACTGACATGAAGTGATTAAAAATGGTGAATCAAAATACCGTGGGGAAACCGGCATGTCCTGGAAACAAAAGTTTCAAGACATGTGGCATATACCAACTCACACTGGGCCCGCATGGTAAAGCAGCTACCCATTCCCTTACATAGAGAGGAGACTAAGTAACTATAGAAATATACAGTCTCTAATTTGAAAAAGCTAAGAAACTAGAATTATGTTGTTTCAAGCCTACTTAGGGCTGCGGGACTGTTCGAAACAAATACCTCGACCCTGGAACATAAAGGGCAAGGAAGAAACATGGATGGGTTTTAGTCAGTATAAGTCTGACACTCTCTTCCGCGGAGGGCGGGGGGGGGGGGGGGGTTATGATGCGAGTGTGGAGTCCCAACATAGTTACTTTACACGTTACATACTTACCCGTCGTGCACAATTAATGTGTCGATTCGAAAAAATAAAAAAAAATCTCAAGATGTTCAAAGTTAACTTTACGTGCAGCTGAGCTTCACTTTTCCGTCAATGTTCCGGTTTACATGATGCGTTGTCGTTTAAAGCATCCTCCGTCCTATAAGACAGTCATCTGACATATTATAACAAACTTCGTGAACGCTCACAAGATACAGAGGTAGTTTGTAAGATGTTTACACGAGTTTACAAACTTAGTACATGCACTAAGTGTGAAGCGATCGATGCTCACCTAGAATTAAGTAACCTTACTATAAGATGACCCTTTATGATTATTTCAACATACACATCGGGAATAGCTTTTCCCTCAAAATGTTGGGGTCAGCGTCAGTGTAAGCAGATCAACCTTAAAATGATGACGAGTTATGGCAAGCCAAGTTTTTGGGTTTGTATGAGGGTACCGCCACAGCTTAATACCAGTATTTTACATGGAGCGATTGCTCATCCACAATTCAGTCACTGGGTAACGCGTTAACTGGTTAAGCGACTTTCGGGCTTTAGACTACTTGTACCGACTGTCAAAGATTTACTATTGACAGCCGGGACCTATGGCTGAACATGTTTTTTGAGGCTTAGAGGGGTCTCAATATTAAGTATGGTCACCCATCCCAGGAAAGACCTCGCCAAGCGTAGAATTGACCCGTGAGGCAATTATTAGGCATGAGCTGCTCATATTAAAAGTACAATGGTTATTTAAACTTATTTTATCTTAAAAAAAAAATACTATTCTACTAATAAAAACCATCCCTTTTTTTTCGGATGGGAAATCATCAAATGACTTCTCCCGCTCTGGGCGGAGCGGAAGGGAGTGTCAGACTTGTACGGACTAAAAACAATCCATGTTTTTTTCTTGCCCTTTGTGTTCCAGGGTCACGGTATCTCTTTCGAACAGTCGCGCAGCCCATAAACACTACCCCTGACATCAAGATGGGTGCAGGTTATTTAATATTTTGAATCCCAGTCCATTAATTAACACATACATTCAATTACATTATGATATTTCACTTTGTGAATTAACAGAGCGTGAAGGATGATATGCCCCGCCAAAGCATTTCACGGGCGATTCGGACACTACATTATTATCTTCGTGATTCCAATTCGAACCGGAATAATTATTGAAGATTTTCACCGCTTTCAATATTCCGATATTCAATACTTTGATATTCAATATTTTAATATCCATTTGTTTGGTGTGTTGGATTTTAATAGCCCTTCGGTGAAGCTATGAAATGCTGGTTTTGTTTTAACTTTTCCGTGGAAAACCCACGTATATCCCCTGCATTTTTTTTATTGAAGTAATGTCTATGATTTCGGATAAGATTTCAATTCGTTTTAAATGATGAATTTGGTGTATCTCATTATTTGGAATTTCGGAATTTCACTTTTCAAGTGCCTCCCTGCTGCCTACATACATAAACTCACGCCCTTTTCCCATGGGGGTAGGCAGAAACCACAGAACGCCACCTGCTACGATCCTTACATACTCCTTTTGCCTCGTCCACGTTCATACATCCAGTCATATATATATATATTTTTTTTTAAAACGATATTTATTAAACAGATAATTATTATTTGGAGTATGGATGGGGGTTATAGTGCGGAGCAAAATTATTTTTGCACAAATGGCCCTTTGACTGTATTTCTATACCCCAGTTTTAGAGTGAATACAAACAGAAACGAAGACTTAGCTCATGGGCGGTAACTTTACGTGAACGTCAAACTTATATTGTTGGTATGAAATATTCATAAGCGACCAAGAATATGAGCCACTCATGAGATTATTTCATGATCACATTAAAAGATAAATAAATTCAACATACTGTCATTATTCCGCATAAAAGCAGCAGTTCCCAGTGCTGGGAGACAGACCGCGTCTCTGCATTGGGCATAACCCGCCACACGGGTCTAGCCCGGATGGTGATTTTCATTGTATTTGTTCTAAGTCATTCACTACTTTCATTCGTATTAAAAATGTTCTTCGCAACCCTCATCACCTGTTTAGCCTGTTCTCAGTTATATAGTATCATTACACTTGTAATCCCCGTAAGGTTAGCCAGATGTACACCTCTGCCTAACCCTTAATAGTACACCCACATTTCGCCAGATATAATAGATAGCAAGCCTATTGCCATCCAGAGTACAAATCCAGACTCTGTGGCTGCTACTGAGAAATTCCTAATAGAAAAACCCAAGAACAGTTTTCCCAACCAGAAAATCAAACCCTGGACCCCAGGATGCTCATCAGTCATGCTTGCGACCACTAGATAAACGAGGGAGTCTCCTCATCGTTTCCCTAGCTTTATTAGGGTCGAAATTCAGTGTAATGGGTTGCAGATGAACACCATTGTTTTACGAAGAACGACTTCCTATCTAACCTTCATAACCCGCGTTACTTCGTTCTGTATAAAATGAAAGGGTACAAGAAACTATTGGTTACGACCAAACAGTCGTCATTGCGCATTTAACCAAACAAATATTGTCCTATGTAAATCTTTTCTTTAACTTGTATCCCTAGCAAGGTCACCCCAGTTTACATTAAAAGGTTCATGTAGCAAAAAAATCAATGGTAAAAAAAAGATTTAAACATCTAATTTGAATAAGAAAACTCGGAGGTAACGAGGTCTAATGAATCATAAATGAAAGCAAACCGTTGTGTAAGGTTTGTAAAGGTCCTTGGGTTTTTAAAGAAGTTAGATCCCGGTCTGTCGGGTTTATTTGATAACTAAATTCTTTAATTTATTTTAGAGCCGTTTGGGGTCGAATCGCTCGGGTCATGGGCCCAAGTGCGCGTCTCCTTTTTAAGGAAATATCTCGCTGACTGGTTGACACTTCGCGTGACCAGAGGGCTAGCTCTTTCCTTGGTCAAATAATTAAAACTGCCATTAAACGAGGCAATGCTGACAGTCTTCTGGGCACGTTTCCGAATGACAGCGATGTGGAAGGGTACTTACTATATACGTGTACTGCCATTCACTCCTCGCCTCAATCTGCATTTGATTTCTCGTTTTTGCGTCGCGCTATTACTTAGCTTGCATTATTGTATTCGCATAATTATTTAATTTAGTAACTGCTTCATAATATTCTCTATTCTTCGTTTTTCGTTATTATTACCTATTTATATTCCTGACGGGGTTCGATTCCCATTTAGTTGTTGATATAGGTGACCATACCTATCAGTACTATCATCACACTACTTTGGCCAAATCTTAAAGCGGTTAAATACGGGATTAAAGTTTGTATGGAAGTTCGCAATTTTTGCCAATGCCTTGTTTTATTATAATTGAAGTGTCATCGCGATTTTATTTTGTATCGTTAGTAGAATGATTATGGTAGAAGCACGTTCGGTTCGACACATTTGTGGTTATAGAAAGTTGGCAGTATTTTTCACTTACGTATGCGTATTTTTTAGCAGCATTCAATAAGTTATGAAGTCATCCACAGGCAAAACGTTCAAATAATGGAAGATGTTTATACCGATAATTATATACTGCCGGTTTTAGACAACACGTCAAAATTTAATTTGGGATATCATAAAATGACCCCTCCCACTCTGGGTGGAGCAGAAGGAAGTGTCAGACTTGTACTGACTAAAACCCATCCATGTTCCTTCTTAGCCCTTTGTGTTCCAGGGCCGCAGTATCTCTTTCGAACAGTCCCGCAGCCCCAGCAGGCTTCGGCCCTTGCCCCCCAGTGGCTGACATCTCTTTGAGACGCCCGTGGAACACGAACGCGCCGTAGACACGGCTTGTCATCATAAGACGGACGGACGACGGTGCGCTAGCCCATTACTCACCGCCCACAGGCCCGCGAGTAGTAGTTACCTAAATGATGTGTCTGGTGATAGTAGATGACTTCAGATCAACTATTTTACTAATTATTTATTGTATAAGTAAGAGTAGTATACAGGGTGTAAACGGACTCTTCACGAAGCCGTCAACCAAGCATTATGTAGATCAAACTAAGTAACTTTACCCAAAAATTATTGCTAGGAAACGACTTTTTATTTGGGGTGAAAAATCATGTTTTACGGTAAGACTCAATGTAACGCATACAAAACATTGTGCTGATGGATGGATTGAATAGTACCGGGGTCGTGAAGGTGTCTTAAGTAAAAAAAAAGCATTAAAAACTTGTATCTAAAAAAAAACTTGTGAAAAAGTTGTAACTTTGACCCCCAATATCTCCGTAACTAGAAGGTTCCCAGGTATGGCTTAGAACGAAAAAATAATCGCAATGACGGGGAGAACAAGTGCCTTTCAGCTTAGTTAAGAGTCTTTTTATACCCTTTAGATGAATGGGATGTTTGTTATCTTTCTAAAGAGAATGTCTTTTTCTTCTTATTGTATTGCTGCTCCTAGCAAAGGTCCCACTGTTAGGTAAACTATACCTAAAAGAAAACCCATTTCACACACTTTACGTAAGTCGTAAAATTCGTCTAGAAGAGAAAAGGGTTCGGTGCCTACACCCGTGCCCACCCGGTATCATTAATTTCAATATAAAACACCCTACTTTGACAGGAACATTTTGTAGGACAGGCGAACAACCTTGACATTTGACGTCACTGCGTAAATCGCTTTGTGAGTATACATTATATAATACAAGGCGAGCACTAGGTTTTCCATAGGCAAAAATTACGAATAGTCTTACCTACAAACATATTTCCCCTATTTAAATCCTATTAGGGGCTGAATTTTCTGAAATCATTATTTATTTATTTATTTATTTATTTATTTAACACTTCAAGCACAAAGTACAGAGGCGGACTTAATGCCATAGGCATTTTCTACCAGTCAACCTTTGGGTGATGGAGAGACAAACAGTGGTAGGTGTATAAATTAGAAAATATTTTTAAATTTTAAATTAGTATTTATTTTTAAATTAGTTAGTGCCCACAATCGTAAGTAAGGATCTCTTGTGCAAGCTTTCAAACTTCTAGACTCAGTGGTTTAAACGTTTAGTGAATTTTGAGATTTTCGAGACATTTTTAACTAAAGGACAAACAAGGACAACTTGACATAAACTTACACTGTCACATACGGGATATTTTCCGTGATTTTTAATTATTGTGAGCTCTCGATATTTTGACGCAGTTGCAAGCGCCATGATCGCCCAACAGTGCAAGTTTAGTCATAATCCGTGAAAGTTTAAAAAAGTCTTGACATAAATGTACATAAGTAAAATTGAAAATGACGAAAATATGTTGTTGGAGAATTTAAGAATAATCTTAAAAATACCTATGCCTCTGTACTTCTGACTTCAAGCGCTCCTTTTATAACTACCTCATATAGGAGAAGTAATGCGAACATAACAGCTACTTGCAACTAGACTAGTAGCTTGATCCGTGTCATAAAAGACAGTAGAAAGAGTAAAACCAAAGATATACAATGACACATCATGTTGTTGAGACGATAAAAGTTGAAAACAACATTTTTATGGGTTAAGGGCATAGCTTTTATTGTTTATTGCACCGTTTATTGGTTTCAGGACATCGTTGCGAAAAGATAACGTGTTTTTCTCGTGAATAAGTGGCTAAATGGCTGAAACTGACGATTGGAAATCAAAACCGATGTTGGGGGCTTTATTGCTGTCTATTTAAGATTGGGTATTATTGATATTTGGTTTGGGTGATTTGATTGGGTTGGGCTGGTATTGGATAGTTCGTTGGGTTTTTCCGTCAGGAATTTCTCAGTAGCAACCACGGAGTCTGGATTTGTGCCTCGTTGATGGCAATAGGCTCGCCCCATATTTCATGGGACTTAAACATAACGGGCGACATGTGCGTGTACTATTAGGTACACCTCTGCCTAAGCCTTCGGAACTTACAGTCGTGATGTTATGTATGTATTTATTAAGATAGGTTATATAGGATACATAGTTTATGTATATATAGGATACATAGTTTATGTGGGAGTTGCAATTGTGTGTTGACTATGTGTCGCATTGTATGTACATGTACGTAACAGGTTGCTTTCTCTATACAATGTGTCAGAATTAACGAGGGAAATACTTTAAGGGAGTGTAGTACACATGAAAATGAACAACTTTTACTAACAGACCAACACTGAAATCAAGAAAATAAAACCAGCCGCTCTATACATTTATGTTCGCATAACTGGACAAAATGTAGGGAACAGCAGTTTTTTTTTGTTTCATATTTTTGCATCCGCGCCTTAAAAGTTGTTTCATGAGTACTAAACTCCCTTAAAGTATGTCCCTCGTTTAACCTGACACACTGTATACAATTTTAGAGGACGAGTTGACACCAATTATTTTCTACTTGATTTTTCTTATCTTGTTACGCTTAACATGGATATGTTTGGTTAAAATACGTTTCTTATACATTTAATTGTCTACCAATCTACAAGAGTCGTTTACAATAAAAACGAGAAAATGTTATATTTAAATTCGTCATTAGATTATACTGAAACGATATGAAAACCTAACTACCTCATTATCATCATAATCTCGCCCTTATCCCAATTAATTTGGGGTCGGCGCAGCATGTCTTCTTCTTCCATACTTCTCTATTGCTATGTTAGTGCTGTGGACACCTGTGACAAATTCACCCTAGATTTTAGGTGTAATTGTTATATTACCCTAAGAATTTATTAGTGAATAATTCATTGGAGTTCCATAATTAAATAAATAAATTACTCTTAAAAACCTAACTGCCTATATTCTAGAATTAGAAATAAGAAATTAACTAAAAACTCCGTGGTCCAAAACAAGAACTAAACAGAGATATGCAATCGTTTGTTACAAAAACGCTGTTTCCAATTTATTCAGACTAGTTTCAGCTCCAAACTCAGGTGTAACAAACCTTTTAATCACTAACTCAAATAGTACTTTTCCAATTACCTTTTAGTACGTAGTTTTTGTTTGTGCTCAAGTACGAAGCGTCGGGGAAGCGACCGAGAGTTGCTTAAACGATTTTGCACTAAGTAGTGAGTTAATTGAATTTTATGCTAATATATTCTTCCTAATGACTCCTGTGTGGGATTACTTCGTAGAAAGGGAGTTTTTGCTTTAGTAAGTTAATTTTGCTAAGGAAAAGGCGTTTCCAAGTTTTGTGCTATTTATATACCGTTATTGCAAGAAATAAAAGTACATTTTCTTAATTTTCTGAAAATAATAGAGCCTATTATAATTATTAGGTACTAGCTCTTGCACACGACTTCGTCCGCGTGGTTATGAAGATATATGAAGATAGACAACTTTTTTTAAGACAAATAACACAATTTCACTGGAAATTGGAGGCGCTTAAATTGAATTTGGTAATTCGATGGTTTTAAAGGTCCTATTTAAAAGATGGTGATCATGATAGAGTGGTAATTATAAAGATTTTATATGGGGGCTTTCGAAATTCAATCTATAGTTTTACAGAAAACGATGGTGAATGTGGGATAAACAAACATGTTTATACATTGTCTGGAATTTGGTATTTAATATGTTGATATGTGAATACCAGGTTAAACGTATTATAGGATACTTTTTACCACGGAAAAGTGTCACGGAGGTAACCACGGGAAAATACAAAAAAATATTCGGGCAATAACTTGATGAAACCACTTACCTATGTAAATGTTATTGTAAAAAAAAACTATAAATACCTATCTTCGTTTGAATTTAATTTAGTTGTAATTTTTCTTTGTTGTATATATAAGTCATCACTAATTGTTTGTGGAACACATAGGGTTGCGATATTCCCTTAAACCGGATCTGCCGTAAAATCTGTTTAACCATTTTCTATCTCTCTACCAATTTTCAGGTACAAAAAGCCAAGGATTTCATATTAACTGGCAAGAGCCCTTAGTCCAGGCGGTCACAAAATTTAGATAATGTCTCCTACTCATAACCTCTAGACTTGCTAAATTTCAGGTCGGTAGTGCCAAAAAAAAACAGAACTTTCATACAAACTTGCGAGAGTGCTTAGACCTCTTTAATCCGGCCCTGTCACAAAATCCGTTCTTAACGGGGCCGTCTACTAACTATAGCTACCTCCCTGCCTCAAGTTTGTAGCACAAAAAATGACGGATCTTCATGCAAATTTTCGAGAGCCCATACACCTCCTTGATTCGACCCTGTCACAAAATCCGTTCTTAACGAAAGTCTGCTAACTATTAAGTACCTCCCAGCCAAGTTACAAGTTTGTAGCACAAAAAAATGAAGGACTTTCATACAAACTTGCGAGAGCCCTTAGATCGTTCTAATCCGGCCCTGTCACTAAATCCGTTCTTAGCAGACATCTACTAACTATAAACTACCTCCCTGCCAAATTTTTCGTGATTATTGAGTGAGTGTGTGACCTTTCGCTTTTATACATTTATACAGTAGCTGTTGCAGTGTGACCTGTGTGACGAGCAAGCGACGGGAGCAGTGCTCATGTGTTCCGTTTCAAAGGGGAAAATACAACTGAAGAGTTGCCCATCACCATAGAGGATAGCAGGAGTCGTATGAATTCGTTTTAAGTTATATAATGTCTAGATTAGAAGATAGTAGATTAAATTATTAGGTGTAGAAAGGCAGTACCTAAGTGTAACTATACAAAAATGCTGTTTATTTCCTTCTTTTTTGGTATTGTGTATCAATTTCCCAGATACATTTTGCAAAGTATTGCTGTGCTGTATAAGCAGACACCTACTTAAAAATACAGAAAACCCAACATAATATACATTTGTTACTACATTCAGATTCGGCTACGGCTTAGTATACAATGTTTGACTTTAACTGAATTCCTGTAAAAACCTATTGTGAAAAAGAATTTAATTTTTTTCCGAGTCCCTTGGACAGCTGAAAACCTTACCCCCACATGATTCTATTGTTATAGAAACTTTAGTTTTCGAACATATTAACACTCACTGTGCGAAAAAAATAATAGCAACTTGTTGTGGTCTCTTAAATCTACGGCACTTGTCAAAACAGCCACAATGCGTTGTGACCAACTTAGAAAGACCACAGCGTTGCGGTTAAACTATTCTCTTAACCACGAACCACACACTCGAGCGACACGCGTCTTGTGACAGCGACCGAAGAACAAACAATGGTAAAGTTGCTTAGGGCTTGTCACGAGTCATCAGAGACGCGATTTGTGAAGCAATGGTTTTCACGGAAAGAAAAGATGCACACTCAAATCGTATCTGCTGATGCCATTAAGAGGGAACAGGCACTGCGAATTAGGTATTTGAAGAAACTATTCACGTCGCGCTGCGTCAAGCCTGCCCCCGTTAAAAGTGGTATAGGGACAGCAGATTATATTAAAAAAAATGTGACGAGACCGACGTTTCGTATTCCCCTTTTTCTCCTCGAAAACTGAGCCGATATCATGGCCGAAAAATGGGCCATTTTTATCAATTTTAGAGGGTTATATTTTCTTTACTTATAAGTTGCTGAAAAAAACGAAATGACAGGGACGTGTCTACAGTAAGTAGACACTGATTTTACGAAAAAAAAAAATGGTCTAGATTCGACGATTCAGGAAGAAAAAAAGGAGACTAAGAAACATCGATTTCATCGAAATCTGTGTGGAGCATCGCAGCCCCTGTACCCTCTTAAGGACCTGTCACGATCCACCAGAGACGCGATAAGGAAATCAAAAGGTGGTGCGCACGTGTCTCAAGTCGCAAGTCGTATCGACATCCCAACAGCGACGCCGTTAACGTCTTTAGCGACGAACTAAGATCGTGTGAGGGTCCAGTTTATATCTGACAAGATATACTAGTATATATACTAAAGTATATTTAACTAAATCCTAATAAATGCTACAATTGGTTAAACCTATTTACCCTTAACTAAAGTCGAGAAAATTAAACTACAATTCTTACCTCGAACGATAACATACCCTAAAATGACAATAACAGTACCTATTTGTAAATGTATTTTTTGTTGACCAATTTACTTTAAACAGGAAAACCACACGACATCACGTACTGTAAAATTAAATCATTGTTAATTGGAAGCACACACTAATTTGCGTAATTACTGGCCGTGGATTCGCTGAAAACAAACATTATTGTGGCTGAACAGTTTAATATATTTGTGTACTTACATTTTGCTTAATATATATCACCAATTTCCCCTTCAGTATTGTCTGTTGCAGCATCTGTAACAATTGAGAAAAAGAATTAATGGATTGCTTTTTGTTTCAAGAACTTTTGAGATTTATCTCTCTGTTTTTTAAATATGTAATGTATGTATTGTTTGTATGATTGACTAGAGGTGGTTTACAGTCTGGGTTTCGAAAACCAGGGGGAAGTTGTGTTCTTTTGTGCTTTCCCACTCATCAAATCTACTCAGGCCTGAGTGGAATGTCATCACTGCTATGGAATATTTAGCTTCAACTCTTAAACGCGGTTTAGATGTCACGTTCATTTCCTTTAGTTAAGTTCGTCGTCAACTTTGCCTAACAATTTGGCTATACCGGATAATTTCAAGCTCAAACTGCTGCAGAGTATTAATTTGTAACCTGAACCTAAATGCTTGCCTGGCTGGGGAATTAAGCCCAGATTTTGCCAACAAGCTTGTAGTACGATGTATAGCGAACTAGTAAAGTATTACCTTATTCTATCTTGTAAAAGAAGTTCAGACTAAAAATCCTATACTGTTGTTGCTTCTTAGTGGAAACTTAGGTCAGATTACAACTACTGGGAGGAAAATGGAATCGGTAGAATACAATGGGAAACAAAAGTTAGCTCTCTCAGGGAAGCAAGAAATAGAAACTCGATTTCAGTATTTTGTTCAGCTTTTTTCCAGCAAAAATTGTTTTAATAACAAAGTTAAGATAAATAGATATTTATTAATAAAATTGTAACAGGCCGATGTATGTACATTGAGATATTGAAAAACAAAAGCCAAAAGCAACAGTTTTTAGAATTTTTGTCTGTATGTCATGTCAAAAAGTACTGCATGGATTTGAACACAGTTTTCACCGTTCTAATGGTAGATGCTAACTTAAAATATAGGCTACATTTTAACACAAAGAAAAAAAAGTGCAAAAATAAAATATAGATACTAGATACCACGCGTACGAAGCCGCAGGCAAAAACTAGTATCTAATAAATAAAAATGCGTTTTCTTTTTTGAAAGAGATACCGCGGCCCTGGAACACAAAAGGCAAGGAAGGAACATGGATGGTTTTAGTCAGTACAAGTTTGACACTCCTTTCCGCTCCGCCCAGAGCGGGAGAAGTCATTCGACGATATCCAAACCGAAAAAAAAAACGGCTTTCACAACTGAAATGCAGTTTCTTAACTTTTAAACGACAACTTACGAAGGTATTCAATTTTATATCAATATCATAGGATCATTTCTTTTGTTGCTTTGTGATCTGTCGACTTTTTATAATAAATGACTAAAGGAGTCTGCCCGGTACTATACCATGACCGTGCCATTGTATATATCCATCGGTACCCCAAGTAGGTGTTGTTTAACAAAGTAAAATCCGAAGCTTCTAATTGTAGGGCCTGAGGCCTGAGGCCAAATTACAAGTCCCAAGATCACGCCCTTCGTCTTTGTAGTCCGTTCGGAAATACACGAAGACAAAATATTTTATAGGCGGCTACGTACATTTTTTTTTCCGTTAATTGGTTTGTTACTGGCGAGTTTCTGAACGAAGTCCCCGCTCGCGTAAACTTTGTGTCAACTTTTTTGTTGACGGCGTTGATAAAATTATAATTACAATGGTTCATGTGGCGAGACAAGATGAGCGTGATTGTTTTGATTAAATAGTTAATTTGTCATATATCGCAACATTCATAGATAGGTTTGTGAAACATTTTATAGGTCATTTAATCGATAAACAACATAACATCACGCCTGTAATCCCCAAAGGGTTAGGCAGAAGTGTATCTTATAGTACATTCACCTTCGCCAGTTATATTTAAGTCCCATGTAATGGGGGACGAGCCTATTGCCATCAACCGGGCGCAAATCCAGACTCCGTGGCTGCTACTGAGAAATTCCTGATGTAAAAACCCAATAACACTTTGACTGACCCGGGAATCGAACCCAGGACCTCATGCTCAGCAGTCGTGTTTACGACCACTAGACCAACGGGGCTATCGTAATTCTGCAGTTAATCGATAAATATTCATGTTATTCTGCTTTCAGTTTTTTTTTTAAAACGTTGCCCACTAGGAAATTCTCCTGTGACGTGGGTGCGTTCACAAACATTTAAACTCACATACACAAACAGCCAGACCTGGAACAACTATCTGTAGGCCATACAAATATTTGTTCCGTGCGTTTCAACTTGAGTGAATAACTGACAGAGATCAATGGTGAAACAATCGCCTATCTCAATTTACCTCTACCTACAATTTGCTTATCTCCAATAATCCTCAACACCTTGGTGTATTAATTAGTTATTAATTGGGCTGACGTGACACATCTATGCCACTATTAATTAGGTGCGTAGGTATGCGAAATTAATGTAAGAGCTCCCGTAGACAGTTAATTCTATATCGTGCTGATCTATTTGATGGACTGGTTTTCAGCGTATAGTAGAGGACCAGGTTGGAGAGTTCTACATCCATAATAAATGCATGATACTCTGTCGAGTCGCTTGTGGTGCCTGGTGGGCTACTGTTGTTCATGTTTTTTTTTTTATTTATTAGGGAAAACAAATAATTACACACTATAAATGGTTAAGAGCTGCGGTGGCCCAGCGGTAGCGACTCCGACTTACGAACAGTAAGTCGTGGGTTCGAACCCAGGCAGGCGCATTACTTTGTGTAATTTATTTCATCACCACTGCTCTCAAAAACGGTGAAGGAAAACATCGTGAGGAAACCGGCATGTCCTAGAACCAAAAATTCGAACACATGTGACATCTACCAATCCGCACTGGGCCCGCGTAGTGGATTATAGCCCATTCCCTCTCATAGAGAGGAGGCCTGTGTCCCAGCTGTGGGAACATTAAAAGGCTGATGATGAAGATGATGATAAATGGTTAACAAAGAATTGTAAGAGACTGTATCAGTGTGCAACTATCTACGTTATCCACATCTTATATAATTAGAATTGGAAGATACACGAGTACAATAAGCCTTAACTTTATTAAATTAAATACTATATGTATAAATTGAAAAAGAAAAGCCAAGAAACAACAAAATCTACAGATACAGAAATAACTAAGCTAATTCTTAAGTTCTTTTATAGCTTTAAGGATATAAGGATTAAAGGATATAACTTTAAGGGTTATTTCAAAATCTATTAGCTGACAAAGAAAATAAATCTAAACTTGAGAATAGTGTGTTATAATTTTTCGTTAAACTATTCTCAAATTTAGATTTATTTTCTTTGTTACCGGCCAGACCCGATTTCTAGCTAAATTAGTTTATCCTAGGCCAAACTAGGGCTCATCACAAAAACACAATTATAGAGCAACCCGTCTAAATGGGTTAGGTTAGGTTAGAACTGTGACCAACCGCGTGCGAACCGAATTATCGTAGTGAGCGTTACCACGGGATTGCGGCAGCGGCCGGTAAGCACCACATCCATGTTGGGCGCATTGTAATTGCTTTGTTTGGGTTAGTGTATCCTGACATGATAATGCAATAAACCGGTTTGGTCTGAAAACGGGTTTGGTCTGATAACAATATATATATGTTGTATGTGGCGTTGTAGATGCTGCCACAAGCGCTCGTCTATTGAAACTTAATCGCGCAGTTGATGATATGCGCTGACACGAAGTTAACAAACTAACGGCAGTAGAAATGGTTAGGGTAACAAAAAACTCAAACTCATCATCAGGCATCAGCATCAGATTCGTGGAGTAGTGTTTAGGCAAATGCCACGACTATTTTGTTGGCGTTAACCACAATTGTTTGCTGATGGATTGTGTCCGTAACAGTCGCGAGACGGAATCACTTTTGAGAGAATTAGGCTTAAATAGACTTCATCAACATCATCATGATCTCAGCCAAAAGACTTAAATAGACTTAACGTAGGATTAATACAATCAATTCTATCTCAACCAACTTCAGAAGGTGCCAAAAGGTTATGTCATTTAATAACCGTCCTTCATCGCCAAACTAGTAGCTCAGTTCTGGGCCGACACAATATAGATTGCCATCGACACGCTAAGAAGAAGATCGGTGAATTCGGTGACCTTTATATTTCCAAGTGTTTCATATAATTGTTTAACTGGTTAGTAGATTATGTGTTAATTATAAGGTTTATTTAATGTAACAATGGTAAAAGGCACAATAGGGTTGACATGTCTGTTTAGATAAATCCCCAAATCAAATAAAGATCGAAAATCGTTTCCATGGGAGAATTGAGTCGTTATCACAGAACATTTTCATGAGCAATAAACAAAACTTTTTTTTGTGATTACTCGACTATCTGTAGTTTCCCTGTCACATAAAAGAATGAAAAATTTATTGTCAGTCACAAAAATACCAATCCGTTTACCTCTATATTAACAAACGGGGAATTTAGATCTCCACATTTATTTAGGGTCAATATTATAGATCGTTCACGTCTCGTAACTATACACCACAGTCACAACAAAAAAAAAAGCGATAAAATCTGTTTGTAAATTTGTCTGTAATCTCCGGAACTAATGATCTAATTCTAAAAAAAAACACTGATAAAAAGATACATTACTCGTAGGTTCTGTAGGCTATAAATGATATTTCATCATAATTTCAGCCCGTTGCTGTCCACTGCTGAACATAGGCCTCCCCAATCGATTTCCAACATATCCGGTCCAATGCCACCTGCATCCAGTGACTCCCTGCAGTCGTCGGTCGTCAAGCAACAAAGTCGTCGGTTCATCTGGCAGGTGGCCGTCCCACGCTGCGCTTTCCAATGCGTGGTCTCCACTCCAGTATCTATTTGCCACATCGGCCGTCAAATCAAATTATATTTATATCATGCATAATAGCCGAGCTATCACAATTTCGGGCGAAGTGCTAGTATCAATACATGTATTTGAAACGTAAAATTCGGAACATCATCTAGTTATTACGGTAGAGCTGGCTCAAGTAACGAGAACGCAATACACAACTTGCGACGTATGTGCACGTTAGTTTGAAGTTTCAGGAATTTATATTCATATCATGTCTTCTACCTATTTTAGTATATTTTATGTATATTATACGGTACCAAAAGAAATAACCAGATTTTTTTTCTCTGTCTGTGTTTTTGCATTATATAAACCAACTTTGCCGTGGAATGGCGATTATAACTTTGAAATGAGGCCTGTTACTTAATAGTATAGGTTACAAAATACTATATCCGTAGAAACATAACGTTTTTATCAATACAATAGGAGCAAATCACTTTTAAAAGTACATGTTAATGATCGTGACTGTACCTGACGGTATAAAACATCCTAACTTCCTAACAAATATTATAAATGCGAAAGTAAGTTTGTTTGTGCCACGCCTAAACCACTGAACTGATCATCCTGAAATTTTGCATATACGTTGTTAGATGTACAGAAACGGACATAGGCTAACTTTCATCCTGAAAAAAAAAGCACTGTTCCCGAGGAAAACCACAAAACATTCCTATGATAATAGATGGCGCCTTGTGTCTTTCGAATAATGATTGAATTATATTATTACAAGCAGAGTACGACCCAAATTGATTGTCAAATTCTAAATTAATGCAAGCTAAGCCATGGGCAATAGCTAGTAGTTAATATATCTCGCATTCAAAGCCACCGTCAAAGGCTAGTTTTACACAAAGCAGGAATGCACAATACTCGTACCTACACATGAATTTCAGCTCAGCTCTCAATACACTCTAAATTGGATTTTTAAACAAAGGATACGTGGGAACGGGATAAAGCAAAGCTTGACTCCTTTTAACGGAATTGGCAGAAATATTCAGGCTAGTGCAGTATGTCGGCGAGGAAATTACACAAAGTAAATAGTGGTGACATTTCTCGGATGGACTGACCACGGTAAATGGATGGGTAACCATGGTTTATAGCCAAAGATGATATGAAATATTTGTCAGTTACACCAGCTGTCTTTTTAGCCGAGTATTGTGGAACCCAAAAGATGGGTAATGTTCCTAAATTAAACTGTACACTGCTGCGAAAAAAAATATGAAAGAGAAAGGTGTAAATGATGCCGTGACGTCAACCAGAGGAGAATGGAAGAAGAAAACGTGTTGCGCCGACGCCAAGCAGAATGGGAGAAGAGCAGAAAGATGATGACTGTTGCAAAAAATATTCGTATAAAAACAAGACTGCCTTCCTTAGACTGACCTTTTCAGGCTTAATCTGAAGCTAGCAAAGGCCTTTCAAAGCTTTCATGAAAAGAGCACTGCCAATATCTAGTTTTATAGCTCTGAACATTTGGAGTACGTCGCTCAGAGCTTTGTGTACCTATGAAAGAGTACAAAGAACAAAGGGTGTTCCAATTCCATTCAGTTTTTTTTCAATCGCACGGAATAAAGTTGATGGTTTGGTGAAAAATTGGAAATCAATCAAATTACGAGAATTTGGACCACGATTTACGAAGCTTTGGGAAGATGGACTTTGATGATTTATTTGCGAAAGTAATCAAAAGTCAAAGACATGCTGCGTCGACCCTGAATGAATGTTGGATAATGGTAGAAGAATGATGAATCAAAAGGTACATTACATTATTCACAAAACAACGGATTACAACCAAATATTTATTTTATCTACAAACTCTAAAAGCTAACAGCAGCAAGCTCCATAAAATTCAAAACTAATGTTTTTGATGCGCAAGTTTGGGTATTTCCTAACTCAATCATGCCGAAACAGCTGAATGGATTTTGATGTTCACACACAGAGGAAGTTCGACTTGGTATGTTTACACAATACCTATAATATGATACATTTATATCCAGTTAAAGCCACTTCAGGATACAAAAGTCAACGCTAACAAAGACTCAGGAAAAACCGGTGAGTAATGAGAATGTAAGGCCGGATTTTTCATATTTGCTTTTCAAAAGATTTATAAGATATGTTGTTTTGAGAAAATCCGAAAATTAGTGTGTTCAGGTTTGTCTCTTTTTTAGAGAGACTTACAAGAAAAGCGTATCAAATAATATAATTCTCAAGACTATAATTTTACTTCTTAGTTTTGCCATTACATTCGCATTATTTAGTCTGGATATTACAATAATAAACCTCGATGACGAACAGAAATTCGACTCGACTCGAGTTTATTTGAAAATTGTCCCCACCACAAGAGCGGGTCTATAGAATAATAATTAAAACGTTATTAGTAAATCAGTGAGCCAGTGTCGGAATCGGCAGCTTAGGAGCGGAGTCTTGTGGCACCTATCACTACTGAAACAACAACTATCTCAAACAAAATGACTGAAGTTCACTCTCTAACTAAGCCCAGGGGGACTAAAATGGGCTGCGGCACTGTTCGAGGGCTGCGGGACTGTTCGAAAGAGACCGCGGCCCTGGAACACAAAGGGCAAGGAAGGAACATGGATGGGTTTTAGTCAGTACAAGTCTGACACTCCCTTTCGCTCCGCCCAGAGCGGGAGGAGTCATTTGAGGATTTCCGATCCGAAAAAAAAAGGGTTACACACGGCTAAAATGGCCGCTTTAACAGGATACTCATCATCTGCCTAGCCTTTTCCCAACTTTGTTGGGGTCGGCTTCCAGTCCAACCGGATGCAGCTGAATACCAGTATTTTGGGATTTTTCGTTAACCTTGCGATGTTTTGATAAACTTATTGGGGTATATTTGTGGTGAGGTAATATGTGTAATCCGGTTATCAGTAACTGATAAGCGCAGCTTTTTATAGAGGATGAAATGGATGCTTCATCATTTGCCTAGCTTTTGCTTAATTAGGTTGGGGTCGACTTCCAGTCAAACCGGATGCGGCTGAATAATTTACATGGAGCGACTGCCTGTCTGACCTCCACAACCCAGTTAGTGCTGGGTAATACGATACCCCTTGGTAAGACTGGTTGTCGGACTTTTTGTGCCACTGACTACGTAACTACTGTCATAGATCTACAAATGACAGCCGGGACCAACGGCTTAACGTGCTTTCCGAGGCACGGAGGAAACTCGGTATGTAATGGGTAATCCACAGACCAACCTAAAGATCGATCCGAGCGGCTGTTATTATTTAGCCACGAGCTCCTCCTGATAGTAATATACATAAAGCACGTTAAAATTCTTTAAATCGCCACAGTTAATATCATGAATTGTTACTTTCTGAACATTTTACGAATTTTATACTAATTCATATTTTTATCCCATTATTATTCAGTCCCCTGATTAAGTTTCAAGTTTTCTCGTTTTCAACAATTTAAACGTCGGTAAATCAGTGATTCAGTGTCGGAATTAGCACAGTCTAGAAGCGGAATCTGGTGACACCGCTCACAAGCGTCACAATTGAAAGAGGCAGTCCAATTTCCGCATGCTGTCTGTTCTCGGAAATAGAAACGTTTTTAAACGTTAGTTTTGAGTTGCCTGCGCTTTTCATAGAACAGTTTAGTTCAATGAGAGTTGTTTTGCGCGCATGGGTTTTGACGTAGTTTGATAGATTTGTTTTGGTTTTAGCTGCACGATTGGTATGCTATTGTTTGAATGTATTTAAAAAAAAAACTTTTCACTAGTTGGTTTTTTGACAAATGGTATTCAGGATATTTCACACTCTTCAAATGAATAAAAAATCAAAACAAATACCCATTTAGCGCTAAAGCTCCACTTTCTCTTTCAATAAACGAAGAAAAACTAGTCTTAGCCAGTGGGTAAGTAAAATCCTTATTAGTTGTTCGTCGTGTTACGTGGACAATTACTTCGGGAACAGTTTGTCCTCCGAAAATAATTACTTCCCAACTTGTTTCTTCGAAGAAGGCTTTAGCTTTTTTATGTTTTCCGACAATCTGGGGTCTTTTGTAGGCTGCTGTTACAATAATTATGTTCCTCATATAAGGGGACAGTTTCATAATTGAATACATGGAAACACTAGGAATATCATTGCAAACCAGAGTAAACTGGACTTTAAAATTCCTGGTCCTTTGTTACTTGGGGTCGGCGCAACACGTTTTTTTCTTCCATTCTGCTCTGTCATCCGTCACGCTATCATTTGCTCCTTTTTCTTTCATATCATTCCTCACACAATCCGTCCATCGTTTCCTTAGTCTTCCTCTCCTTCTCCACATTTATGATATGGGTTTTTTTTTAATGTTGCTCACTATGAAGAACCAAAAATACTAGGTTTTTGGCTTAGACATTTGTTGCTAAAGTAATTTTGCTGTGTAGAAAACAAACGCGGCGGCACGGTTGGCGCAGTGGCTGAGTGATCGATCCCCGCACGGAACAAATATTTGTATGGTCTACAGATACTCGTAGTTGTTCCGGGTCTGGCAGTTTGTGTATGTGAGTTTAAATGTTTGTGTCTGCACCCACTAAACAGGAGAAATGCGTAGGGTAGGGCAACGTTTTTTTTAAAAAAAAAAAACAATAGTGCCACCAAAATAGCATTGTGATTGTAAAGTTGAACCTCATCTGGCATCTCAGAACCGGTATTTGTTAGAGAGAGACTCTTAAGTGTCATTAATTCTCCTGTAGTCTTCAATAAAATTATTGTGCCTATTAGCTGTATATATTTCAGCTAGTGTTTCATTTAAGCTCGCGAATAAACCAGGCAATAAAATACAGGAATTAAAGGTGTCCAGTATTTTAAAGTGCATTCAATTCATTTTTATGACTGTGTACTCAAAAACGCTCTGTTGATGCTTTGTCGATAGGTTAAACTATACCTAATTAGTTATTATGTTAAATCGTCAAACGATTTACGGATATACGAAACATTCTTGCTTTAGAATGTTTTTAATACATATTCGTGGAAAAACAAAAGTAAACACGCTAAGCTAAAAGCCCATCCAAAACATCAGCACTTTAAAAATATCCGTAAAAAAGCGTGAGGTAAATAAAAACAACGTTAAAAGGGTGGTCCGTTTTCCCGGTCATTTGGACCTCCATAAATAAGATGCATTTTTAATCAAGCGAAAAATATACAAACAAAAACACCTCTAGTTTCGTGCTATCATTTCGCGCCAATAAGGTTTATTAACGCTTATAGCGTTAATAAACCTTTTTGGCGTTTTGGCGTTTCATTTTAGGCAAAGTCGGCAAGTCCGTTGGAAACTTCTGGAATATTCAGGGGAACGAACTTGATATATTGACGGCTTTCAGAAGGAAAAGTGCAAGCGGGGCTCCTTACAAATATTGAGCACATCTCGGAAATAATTGATACGTAAGTTCGTAAGTGTGTTGTCCATGTCGCTACTAATGCAGTGGTTTATGGCTAATGAGTTGGCTTATTTCGAATTCATGAGCACGCAAAATTCAGATTATGGCTTACATTGACTAGTAGTTTAATTGTCAAAGCAATTATAGTACTTATTTGCTTGCAAAATTATTTTATAGAAACGGTGTATGATTTTGAAAATTATTATTGCCCAAATGGCCAAAAAGAGAGATAAATGGAAAGATGGAAGAGAAGCCTTTACCCTGCAGTGAGACACATCAAGCTCATAATAAAAAGAAAAATAATGTAATACACCGTGACTATTTAGTCGTCTGACAACGGCAGCCCACTTCATGTATCCAATAATCTCTACATTCATAACAAAAAAAATGGTACATAAGAGATAAAAAAAAAAAAAAATTTTTCATTATTATGATGCATAACGTAGTTGAAACATTCGGTTGCGAGCGAAGATCTATCTAATCGACTCGTGCGATGGTTAGGTATGTTCTACTGTTTAATACGTAAACATTATTAACAGAGTGTTTCACAATTCTAATGTATTATTTATTTTCTCTTTGTACCTATTATCTTAATTAAAGGTAAAAAAAACACGTCTAGAGGTATTTTATGTCCGATACATTCAGTGGACCACCTTTTTCAGACGACTAAAAAATCACGGTGTATATCATCGAATGAAGTCAGATCAAACTGCTTGAGCTCAAAGATATCTGATGGCCTAGACCCGATGCTTTCAATTGATTAGTTTTTTTTACAACAACTTTCAATACAACTGATATAATGTTCTTTTTTCAATTCCCAGTACTCCTTTCTTTATGCCTTCAAGATTCCTTAAACATCTCCTTTCCTATATTTTCACGAAAAACTTCAAACGAAACCATAAAACAATGAATCTGAAGACACAATCCAGTAATTAAGGTCCTTTCTTTCATCTAACAGTAGTATTGTTAGAGAAACCAAATAAACAATGAAATTAACCTTGGGCAACTAACGTTTACAAGAAAAACTTTTCCCGCTGTCGTGAAAGAGGGAAGATGGAAGGAAATGCAATAATAACGCAATTAGTGTAGTTAACAGTTGGGGAAATTCTTTCATTAATTGTGTTGCTGTATAGCTGGCAGATGATCGATTAAGGCTTTGATTTTGTCTCGTTACATCTCTATTTTTGTTATTTGATATCAGTTTCAGGGATCTAGATTTTTTAGCGATTATTGATATAACTTTGTTTTTTAAATAAAATTCTTCTTATTCTTTATTTCAATACAGTGACAACATTGCTGCAGCCAACAGACTCTTCACGAAGCCGTCAACCAAGCCTTCTGTACGTCAAACGAAGTAAATTTACGCAAAAATTATTGCTGGGAAACGACTTTTTTTTGGGGTGAAAAATCACGTTTTACGGTAGGACTCCATGTAACACATTCAAAACATTGTGCTGATGGATGGATTGAATAGTACAGAGGTCATGAAGGTGTCTTAAGTAAAGAAAAAACTTTAAAACATGTATTTAAAAAAAAAACTTGTGAAAAAGTTGGCACTTCGACCCCCAATATCTCCGTAACTAGAAGGTTCCCAGGTATGGGTCTAACAAAAAAATATCGCAATTACGGGGAGAACAAGTGCCTTTCGGCTTCGTTAAGAGTCTTTTTACACTCTTTATAAGATACAACATACAAGCACACCCACAGATAGGTCCTCTGGCTCCCTAACTAGGTCTTCCAGTAACTTGGGAGCCAGTGGGGATAACTGGCATATAATGAAACTGCTGGGACATATGCCTCTTGTCTATTAGAGAGAGTAGGCATTACACTACGCGAGTGGTAGATGTTGCAAGCATAAATGTCTTCGAAGTTTTGTTTATTGGTTTGTGCCCAAATCCAGGTGAACATTTCTCCTCAATAAATTCGGACGTTATCAGAACGCAAGCAATTTTGAGACGTCTAAAATCTTTTAAAGGAAAACAGGTATATTCACAAGGGACCCGTCAATATTACGACAGTTAAACTTAACGATTTTAGCAAAAAGATTTTATGTTATAACCTCATTTTAAATTAAATTACAACATCAAAGAATTTTCGCCACTAGTTGCTACAAAATAATTATAGCGCATGTATTTTTAGCGTCACCTGGTCACACCACTTTAGTCGATTGAGAATTACAGACGCCAGCACATCTAATTGTTATTTTCAGCATTTTCACCGCTAATCATAACTCATCCCTACAACAGATTAATCGATCCAGTAAAGTACATTAATTTCGATTTATATTGAAGACAATAAAGAATACTAATTATTATTGTTGGAAGTATTTATTGTTTTATCAATTTTGCTGTTTCTAATTGTTTGCATTGTTTTGATAGTAACATTGTTTTTTTTTTTGTTTTTAGTACCTATTCTGTTTTTTGTTTTGGCGGAAATAAACACAGTACTCCTACTTCTAAAAATAAGAAATTTTGAACTTGTGCATATTCTTCATGTTTTTTAATTAGTAACAATAATACGAATACGGACTGTTATTCTGTCGAAATAAACTTAGTCCATTGAAAAATATAATGTGCTAGGCTTATTCGAAGATTGACAATAGGTCCAAAGCTGTGCAAATTAAACCGACCAATTTGCATGTTGATAGAAACAGTTTTGTTGGTGATTGTATGTTGTATTCATGAATTTATTGTTGAATGAATTTATCACAGAGTAAGTACAATTGCGCTCAACAAGCATTTTATTTGTGAGCTATGTAATTTAAAAACGTAACCATATTTTGCTCCTAAATTAAATCAACTTTTGGAAAAAAGCTCATAACCATCATCATCAAACGCTATTGATTTCATTATGTCTTACCTACTTTTTAATGGAAGAAAACTGCAAATTGTTTTCCACGAACAATACACAAATTTATTGTCCATTCAGCACACAAGGTGTAGTATCAAGGACTAGCTGTGCCCCACAGTTTTACCCACCACAACCTCCTCAAATTGGGCTACCGAATACAAAAAGAATTTTCCAAATCCAACTAAGACGTGAGAGGCTCATGGGCGGCATACAAACTCTGACACCAGGTTAGACACGAAAAAGAAGAACTCTGCCGTACTAAAATATACATAAAACTAAACTAAACTCTTTATCACCTATATATTAGTAACTAGCGACCCGCCCCGGCATCGCACGGGTGCAATTTAGATCATATAAACCTTCCTCTTGAATCACTCTATCTAATAAAAAACCCGCATCAAAATCCGTTACGTAGTTTTAAAGATCTAAGCATACATAGGGACAGACAGCGGGAACCGACTTGGTTTTATACTATGTAGTGATAGTGTAGATTAAAATCCGATACTCTAGAGGTACCCACCTTAGACACGTGTAAATGTGACAAAATTTCACCTTAACCCACAGCACAAGTGGACAAATTACAGGAATTGAATTTCCTACTGACATTTCCACAACTAAATCCAGCAGCGATGAAAATTTGGTGTGGTGCGGTGCGTTTTAAACCGATTATTGGACGGTCCGAAACACGATTGGATTTTCTCCATACGTTGGCACTACGCCTCGCCGAGTAAATCTTGTTAAACACACTGATGAAACCAGGGCGGATATTTAGGGATTTTTCGTTAACCTTGCGATGTTTTGATAAACTGATTGGGGTATATTTGTGGTGAGGTAATATGTGTAATCCGGTTATCAGTAACTGATAAGCGCAGCTTTTTATAGAGGATGAAATGGATGCTTCATCATTTGTCTAGCCTTTGCTTAATTAGGTTGGGGTCGACTTCCAGTCAAACCGGATGCGGCTGAATACCAGTATTTTACATGGAGCGACTGCCTATCTGACTTTCACAGCCCAGTTAGTACTGGGTAATACGATACCCCTTGGTAGGACTTGTTGTAATACTTTCGGCCCACTGACTACCTGTAACGACTGTCAAAGATCTACAATATGACAACTCTTTCGATGAAATGTATGTATATATTATAAATTCAAAAGTAACCCTGTCCGTCTGTTATCTTTTACACCTAAACAGCTGAACGGATTCTGCAAATATTTGATAGTCAGGTAGACCATAACTTATGCTTTGTACAGGATGTTTCAACAGGAAAATTTACGACGTACACATGGACGCGCGTGGGTTCCACTAGAGTAGTATAAATTCTAAAAACTATTTAAAAAAAATTAAGACTGTTATAACAGTAAATGTTTTTATCAAGCCACTATTAGAACCCCACCACTGAGTAAAAATGTATGTTTTGTATCAGAAATACGTCGATACGTCTAGCTGCAATACAAGTATAAGAAGCAAGCAACGCGCAATGCATTAGCGTTACTAATGCGATTCCCATGTCCTCTAATAAAATACATGGGCAATGCTTTCATGATACAGCGCAAAATATGCCTGAAGTTAATTAGATTTACATTTAGATATGTCGAGAAAATAGGAGAGAAAAGCTTTGATCAGTGCTAATTAAAAGATTTTATTTGCGTTTCATATACACCGTGACTTTTTAGTCTTCTTACAAAGGTGGTCCATTCAATGTATTCGACATAAAATACCTTTAGGCGTGTTTTTTTTTAACCATTAATTAAGATAATAGGTACAAAGAAAAATATGTAATTATATTAGAATTATGAAACATTCTGTTAATAACGTTTACGTTTCAAATGGTAGGACAAACTTAATAATGGAGAAGCCTGGTAATAGAGAAGTATGGAAAAAAAACATGCTGCGCCGACCCCAAATAAATTGAGATAATGGCATGAGAATGATATGTTTTAATCTTTATTTATCATCCCACAGGAAAATACTATCGGGATAAAAATCCTATGTGTTAATCAAGGTTATAAACTATCTGTGTTCGAAATTTCATCCAAATCCGTTTAGTAGTTTTTGCGCGACAACGTTTCAAACATACAAACTTTCGCGTTTATAATATTAGTAAGGTTTGGATATATGGAGTTTTTATGTAATAGCAATAGTTTCAGTAGACTAGATTTAGAAATAATGTTGCACTAACAAAGATACTTAATTACCGCTCTTTTAATTCTAGGCATGTTTAATTTCACAGTCTCATTGAATTAATTACTCGTTTAGTTTGTAATTAGCAAGAAGCAAGAAAACTGAAGAGTTTCAGATTCCCAAAGAATCCTTTTCACAATGTAATTGGATCTACTTGTTTTACTTGTGATTTTAGGTAATCAGTGTTTTCGTTATAAGGATAAAACCGTGATATTGATAAATTAATGTAAATAATTTAATGACATAACTTAACATCACGCCTGTAATCCCCGAAGTGTTGGGAAGAGGCGTACCAAATAGTACACCCACATTTCGCCAATTATGTTTAAGTCCCATGTAATAGGGGGCAGCTTATTGCCATCAACCGGGCGAAATCTAGACTCCGTGGCTGCTACTGCAAAATTCCTGATGGAAGAAACCCAATAACACTTACAAATGTATACACTTGCATCATATAATTATTAAAGTTTATATATATTTTTTTTTGTGGAACCAGTGATTTTCTTTTAGAAAACTAGTAATTGCTCGCTAGAAGATCACCTTTATGGCTATTTTTTTTGTCGCCGGCCGTAAGTAGAGAGAGAGTAGATGATTACGTCTACCTTTTTATGCAAAAACCAAGCTGCTGTAGAGCGGCGTAATAACACTAGTATTTTCCGGTAACGGTTAACGGTTTCACACAGTGCGTGCGCGTAGGTGGATTCTCAAACAATAGAGCCACCGTAGGCGCAGACTTGTGAACGGTGAGTAATGGGCTAGCTCGCCGTCCGTCCTCCTTATGGCAACAGGCCGTGTCAACGGCGCGTTCGTGTTCCACGCGCGCCTCAAAGAGATGTCAGCAAACATGGAGGGGTCCGCAAGGGCTGATGCCTGCCAGGGCTGCGGGACTGTTCGAAAGAGATACCGCGGCCCTGGAACACAAAGGGCAAGGAAGGAACATGGATGGGTTTTAGTCAGTACAAGTCTGACACTCCCTTCTGCTCCGCCCAGAGCCGGAGGAGTCATTTGATGATTATACCCATCCTAAAAAAAGGGTTAAATACGGCTAAATAAATAAACACTAACGGATAATTTAACCAATGAAAATTTACGTTCACATCTAAATCGTGTTCAAGACCTGTGAGACTCAAACATTCCGTACAATGATTTGTACTGATTAGAAGAATGCAGTTTAGAAGTGGCCATCATTTTCAGTTTCAATGGGTATTAAAGCTCATGTGCGTCATGTATTATTGAACTAGGAACTAAATCATCAGCTAAACGCAGACTGCCTAAGATACACTAATGTATTTCTCATATCTCAGATATCTGACTAAGAGCCATTATTTTTATCACATAAGCAGTTCTAAGTAACACGACTCCGAACTTCAGAGAGATAAGTAGCACTTTGAGTTAAGTAAGTACTTGAAATATTTATGCCAACGCTTGCTGCAAAGATGTCATACTTTTATTTAAATGGAGTAATTGAACAAGATGGCGGTCAGGTATGAAGGAGGATAGTTCTTGTAATCCTTCAATGTATGGTTATTATTTAACACACAGTTTAGGCATTTCAGTGTTGTTTGCGGGCGTGCAATATGTTTTAGTATTGAACAGTAAGGTATTCTAAAAATGAATTCGATTCTAGATCTTCAGTTCAAAATAATATATTAAAACATTACTCCTGTAATCCCCGAGCGGTTAGGCAGAAGTGTACCTAAAAGTACTCCAACATTTTGCCAGTTACGTTAAAGTCCTATTGTAATAGGGGGTGAGCCTATTGCTATCAACCGGGCAAAGATCTAGATTCCGTGGCTGCTACTGAGAAATTCCTGATAGAAAAACCCAATACCGCTGTACCCGACATCTAACCCAGGACGTCTTGGTCAGCCAGACTAGACCAACGCGGCTGTCAAAATGTACTCTTAAAAGTACATTACGGTATTGCTTCACTACATTTTTACTACTTAATCCTGATCCAAAGCGATTTCGTTACGCTGCTCCTAAGTGTCCGTTGCAGTACAAGTTTGGAGATGGGAGTATGGAGTTTGGAGATCTGTAGTTTTTACACGTGTATGTTATCCTTAACCCACCTGACACGTGTTCGTTTCGAGTTATGTAAACTTTTTTGCTGCTGGAAAGTGAGCTCGGATAAATGTCTAAATGACTCTCATTCGCGTCAGCATTTCTAATCAAATCATTCATTACAACAACCACATTGTGTACATGATCCACCTAATAATACCTGACATAACTAACAAACTATTATTGATACGAGTATCTCGTTCAAACACGAGTCTTTATGATATTTGTGTAGGGTGACGGCCTCCCGAAGTTGAGCAAACTCATTTATCTGTGGTTTGCCGCTGCTGGTAGGGCTGCCATCCATCCTGATTACGCAAAAAATACAAAAAAAAGATTGTATGTATGTTTATTTCTAACCGATACATTGTTTTAACAAACTGATATGCAATTTAGCTCTAACTTAATTTTATTATATTGTGTAATGTTATGATTTAGAATAGTGTCAATTGGCACTTTTACCTCACACTCTTGTCGCTGGTTTGCAGGTCTGCTGAAAGATTTTTTTAATGAAATATGCAGCAATTGAGTGCTCTGCTATCTTTATATATTATTTGTTCTTATTAAGTGTTTTGTGTGTACGTAAATAAATAAATAATAAATCATGTCCGGACTTTTTGCGAATGTGTGGCTTTTAATCAGGATTTTCCCAATCTAGAAATGGTAGCCCTAGTGGCTAGGAGCCGTGGTCTCCCAACCGATGTGTTTTATTTACCTATTTTCCTTGCAAAGTCAACGGAGGGTGTATTTTGTTGGCCAATTTTCTGCTAATATACGTCGCTCTCTAAAAGTTGTGTGGTTGAAACAAATAGGTGGAAAATCGCGTGTTTTTTCGAGTAATCCAAGCATTAAACTTTGTAACAACTTTCTGCACATTTTAGGGCCTTTTATTTGACCATGAAATTGAAGGCGATTACCGCATGTGAACTCTATTATTACTAATTAAGAACCATCAGTGTTATCAGTGTGCGGCCGCTCAGCGCCCTCGCCACCATTGCAAATTTTTATACTGCACCGTTAACACTATTTACTTAATTTCTGAACTTGCTAACTTCGATTACACAAGTTTTATTTACCTACTATTACCTATTTTTATTGTGCCTCAAACATCCTGCACAAAACAGTGATTTCACCCAAATTGTGCTAATCGCGGTTAGTTTCATTGAAGTCACTACACATATCTATGAGTCATTATTCGTAAAACCGACAGTACGATTTAATTACCTTTCTACCTCTCAAACACAAAAGGAAACTCACGAAAAAGATAAAAGTAATTTTGCTAAAAAGATAATAAAGCACATATTGTCATGCTCCCGATAAAATCATAAAGTGGTTTATGTTTATTTTTGACGTATCTTGTATGATAATATGGCGTTTTCATAACTCTTTGTGAAGTTACTTTTGTTTGAAACAAAGAAGTATACAACAATAGTATTTTACAACTGAATAGAGAGCTTTTTCAAGACGTCAGAGACCGGAGGCCCTAGCATGAGTGTGCGATGTAAACGTAACGTAAATCCGTCATTATATTTGAATCAAAAATACAATTGTCCTATAATATTTTCTTAAATTACAACAAGCACAATCAGTATCATCCAAAAATATGTGTCGGATCCGGTCATTGGTATGGACTTAAAATGAATCGCAGTACACCTGTGGTGACGTCAGAAGACCTACTTACCCCACAGCGTGCTTTACAGAGCCCTGATGTATACAGCTCGACGCTTGGACGACAGTCAGTGTCTGATCGCGGCCGAGTTGAGACGTCTTGTAACTGTAGCCGATTCATTGTGTCCCGTGTTATTGTGTTAAGATGTAATCTCAAGTAATTCGTTAGTTTTGATAGAAACAGTGTATCGCACCTAGTGTGTTTTCATAGCACGAAACCCATCGTCTGCCCACATAATGCTGGAGCCTAACGGAATAAATCCTACATCCGACATTCCCGACATATGAATAAATTCTTAAAATTATGATAATACAAGCTCTTGCCCGCGGCTTCGCTCGCTTTAATTCAGAATTTGACAATCAATTCGGGTTGTACTCAGCTTGTAATTAAATCATGACACGTGGCGCCATCTATAAGCTTAATAACGTTATTGTTGTTTTCCTCGGGAACAGTACTTTTTGTCGGGATGAAAGGTACCCCTATGGCGGTTTCTGTACACCTGACAACATACATATATGCAAAATTTCAGGATGATCGGTTCAGTGCTTTAAGCGTAAAAAGGTGACAAACAGACTTACTTTCGCATTTATAATGTAAAGTAAGTAAGCATAGTAAGTATGAATATTAGTATGGATATGGATGGATTAATTGTGAAACGAGTTTTACGTAACGTTTGTTATGATTTTCTTAGGATAACACTCAAACGTGTACGCAGTTTTAGTCGGGAACTTCGTCAATCTACATGTTTACAACAGAAAAATAACAGTTTGCTATCTCAGTTTTTCTCCAAGTCATTTTAGCTTATCAGAACCATTACATACGCCTAGCTAGTTGCAAATAGTTTCAAAGTATATCCCCTGCCAGACGTAATGTATTGAGTGTCAAAGCCAAAGAAATATGGCAGTAGTTTCCCTGTGACCGTGTGTATAAGCCCAGAGCTAGGAGATGATGTGATTTATAACCTACTATGAATTATTCATAATACTTATGATAAAGCCGATGGAATGTTTTGTTTGGATGTTGAGTATTTGATTGTAGTAATAATTTGTACATGTCTGTACTGAACCTTTAAAACTGTTCTAAAAATTTGGTTTGTAAATGTGTATAATCTATGCAAATAAATTAAATTCATAATAATAACTAATTAATATAGTCTCTGTTTGTAATTTCAAAGTTTAAGAAAGTATATATGGTAGTTAATTATTAGATTTTTTTATGTTTTTTGTGGCTGTCTGTCTGTATGTCGCTCTGTCTGTTTGTTCAGGCTAATCTCCGAAACGGCTGGCCCGATTATAACGAGAATTTTACTGGCAGATGGCTGAAGTTATAAGGAGTAACTTAGTAATATATTATTTTGCAAACAGGGCTAGGGATCGGTATAAAAAAATTAAAACCCTTGTCATTGTTAACAAAATTCAATTCAAATATCCCGAAGTAATATTTTTATGATAATTTCACGCGGACGTAGTTTGCGGGGCACACAATATCCGTTGGTCTTAGCTGAAGCTTGATTAAAAAAACCTTAATGGTAATCACTCAACCAACAACAAACCGAATTAGAAATCTTGTCACGTTTCTTTTCCCTTGAGGTGTGAGCAAAGCTTTGCGTCAATGGAATGCTTGATGCATTTACTCTTAGCCACAGGTAGCCCCAGAATTAGATTGGAAAACCTTAATGGGTTTAACTTAAGTACCTAAGTAGTGATTGCGAGAAACGTTTATTTGTTAAAGTTCGGTAGGACTTAAGTGTTGAATTTTAGATTTATCTATCGTTGATTGACTGCCTCGTTGGTTTAGTGGTCGCAAGCGCCACTGCTGAGCATGAGGTCCTGGGTTCGATTCCCAGATCAGGCAAAGTGTTATTGGGTTTTTCCATCATAACTTTCTGAGTAGCAACCACGGAGTCTGGATTTGTGCCCGGTTGCTGGCAATAGGCTCGCCCCCTTTTACATGTGATTAAAACATTACTGGCAAAATGTGGGTGTACTATTAGGTCCACCTCTGCCTATCCTAAAACTTAACTGTAAAAAAAAACAACCTCTAACTTAGTTTAGTTACGTACAATCATTAAGATCAGGGGGCCTTCCATGACGTTTTAAAGCTGTTATAACTCCAGTGTGGGAAAGAGACAGAGCTATACAGGTCGTCTAGCGCCATCTCATTCTCACACTGGAATGCCAACTGCTTTAAGACGTAATGGTAGGCCACCTGAATGACAAAGATGGGATTTGCGTCAAGCGACACGAGCGTTTGTCACTTGTTTCCTTTGAGTAAGCAGTAAACAATTTCTTTCCTTTTTGTCGTAAAAGTCATGTTGTTCGGGCGTGACGCTCGTGGCCAAGCAAAGACCCCATCAATTGTTTATCTTACCAAGCCACGGCAAATAATATCAAACACTAAACTTGTTGGTCAGTCATTAACTTTCTCTTTGATTTGTGTAAATAATTTCAACTTGAACAAATAAAAAGTTTTATTGGAGAGCTTATTTTGTGAGATGGCACGAAGTTAATTTATTTGAAGTAAAAGCGGGTTCTGACAAAGTTAAATTATGTTGGGCGAGATACCGACTAATTTAAGGCGCTAACACTGTTATTTCTTATCGACACGGGACAAAGTTACGAAGATTTGGTTGATAACGATCGTGATAAGAACACTGATTAGGTTTTGGTTGTTTTTCTATAACAGAAATGATAGTAAAAACTATTATGAGAGGGTTGAAAAAGTGTGGGTTGTCATCCCATTTACACATTATTTTTAAGCATCCCTGTGATGGATTTTAAACGTTTAAATTAAAAACAAAAAAGTGGTTTAAAATTGGCTTGCAAGGTTCGTCCTAAACAAACAAACATGCAAAATAACTCGAAAATAAAAGCTTTCAAAGAAGATTACTTATTCTGCCATGTTTCTACCATGACAAGAACATTTTAAATATAGCAGCTTGTTGTATCTTTACTGCCATAAAGGAGAGTAATTAATTAATGCAAAATGTTCCACTGCAACCATTAAGACCATACATAAATATTTACTGAAGTACTTTCGTAGATTTTAAGTTTCTCCGTTTCTGGCCACAGCCGTGAAATATTCGTAGACGGTCTACGCCGTAGCATATTGACGTAGTGCCCGCTACGCCGTAGTACTAACTCATAGTTGACGGTGTAAATGGGTAAAAATATTGCCCCATTAAGTTTAAGGAGTTCTTAGGGAACATTTGTAATCAGTACGGTTCATGTTGTTCCCAAATAAAGAACGGCAATAAATTAGAGCTACTCAGCGGAAACGTTTGACGTTAATTTTATTTCCCATTTTGTTGAAATGGGTGCTGTTTTGTTAAGACATGGTGCATGTTTTTGTTAAAAGTATTTAATAGCGGAAATCGCCATCTATTATTTGGGAATTCAACATAACGGGTGATACTTGGGTGTCTTTTAGTCCTCTGGAGAGTCCTTCAGAGAATTAATACAGGCGTGATGTTTTTATTAAAAGTTGAATCAAGTATGAGATCGCCAAACATGAATTGACGACTCATACGTTTGTGTTCATATAAATCGTCGCGTTCGCGATTACAGGAATCGTCCCATAGTAAAACGTGTTCATAATGCTGAGTATAATGACATGAAAATAAACAAAAACTCAGGTTGTTTATGTCCATTTCATCACCCACGTAAAACGATTGCCTTTTTACGTGGGTGATTCCAATTTTAGCAAAGCTCACAAAGCAAGCTTTTATTATAAAATAAGGCCAATCTTTGATGGCTTGGGTAGTGCCTTTTTTGATATTAATTTAGTAATAGTATTGCTGGAAATAACTTAAAACGGAAACTGATGCGTGGTACGCTTATTTATATTATTTCTTCACCCACTGCCTCGTGGTTCTAGCGGACGCAAGCGCGACTGCTGAGCATGAGGTCCTGAGTCAGATTCCCAGGTCGTTAAAGAGTTATTGAGTCTCTCTATCAGAAATTTCAGTAGCAATCAGGGGAGTCTACATTTGATTCCGATTGATAGCAATAGGCTCGCCCCTACAACATGGCACCTTAAAACAAAACTGGCAAAATGTGGGTGCTGCCTAACCTTTCGGGGATAACAGCCGTAATGTTATGTATTCTTTAATTACATTAATAAACCACTATCTCTCACAAACATGAGAGTAATTGCTCTACACTGACGTACTACACGTCAGTGCTGGTCACTATTGTGTATAAGTAATAAATGGATAAAAAAATAAAATAAAGCCAATACACTCTGCCAGCAATATCCTCTGATACAAAACATTGCAATGTTCAATAATCCTTAAGGTCAACGCATACAGAGCAGCGCAATGCTCGTCTATCTTGTACGCTGTCAAAATGACAATATATTCGCAAATATGTTCAAACATACGCTACAGAGAATCTCATTCATTTTATTTTGAACTCTTTTCTTGTTTTGAGTTCATTATGAATTTATCACTCAAACTACTCGATTTCTTTTCCGCTCTGTATCTGCTGACCCTAACTAAACCTTTCTGCTAAATGAACAAAAATAAAAAGGTACTTTGCTATGAAACTTATATCTTTGAAACTATTTCAAAACATACCCTTTTTTTTGCTGTATGAAAACCTAAAGAAGGCTTTGGACCTACATTTATTAAAATTGCTTTTAGCCCATTGAAATACATGCTTTTATCGTATTCATAGTAGTAGGTATGATTAAAGTAAAGAGCTTCTTCTTTATAAATATAATATGGAGTATCACTTAGCGTCGATCTAAATATTTTATTCCCGTCTACCCCCACCGGTTTGTCCCCAGTGGTGGTAGATGCCACAAATAGTGGCAACTGCCACCACTGGGGACAAACCGGTGTGGGTTGACGGGAATAAAGGATCTAAATCGATAAGAGGCACTTCAGTATGTAGTGACATAAATATAACATGTACCTGGCTATACAGGGTTCATAATATTGTTCTTAGCTGTAAACCTTTTTGTAACACCTTTTTAACGTTCTGGAACGCAAATAAAATTAATAGTTAACTATTGTTTGAATTATCGTTTGACGGCACTGGCTTGGCTTTTGTCAAAAACATTTGCTGTTTTTTTAATATTTTTCGAGATCTGATTTAGAGAGGTGCCTAATACGTTTGGCCAAGGCTGTAGTAGGCCACATCCGAGTGTAAAACTTTACTTTGAACTGCATAGTACGGAGTTCACTATATAGAGGCCAGCTTATACTAGTTTTTCACCATTGATGAATACGGTCTAATCGAACGGGTCACAATATCTATCAAAGGCCTGTGTTCATAGCGTCGTATCCTACGAATAATGCCCTAACGAACATCGGGGCTTTTTTTTTATTGCATAATTTAGTTCTGCTTATCAGACCACATATAACCAGTTCAACAAAACAATTTAAAACGGTACAGGTTATCAAATAATAACATTTTCTAAAAAGCCACAATTGTAAGCACTACGTTTTCAACGAAGAATAAAGCCACAATCGCCATCAGGACGCGATGGACGACGATTTTTCGCGAGTAGTGGGGGTATTTTAATATTGGGTATTTAGAAAAAACTCTCATGGTGATTGTGGCCGTGTTCTATGGAATGGCTAAATTGTGTATATATAGAAGATACGAAGTCCTAATTACGTTTGTGTCTTTCTTCTACGTTCAAATTATGTTTTTGTCTTTTATTCGTCCACAATCGCCATTGTGGCTTCAACATTTCTGGAGATAAAAGGCGTAATGTAACTTATTGCCTAAGTCCAGCCCTAATTCGCCTTAATACAACAGAGAATAAGGATTTAAGGGACAAAATGCGTATAAAATATAAAGATAATTTATTGAAAATAATCCTAGCCGAACCAAAATATACCAATACACATTATTTGAAACCAACAATACATATTTGTTTAAATTTAAATTAATTAAACATAAAAAGTGTCTCCTGAAAAGAAGCTATTATGCAGTTACGCCCCTATTCGTAGGATACGACGATAGACAAGCCAGCGTCCGCCAGTGAGTGGACCACCCGCCGCGCGATTCGCACCTTTAGCAATTTAGAAAAGCCATTTACTAGCGGAATGCTCTTGCAAAGGACTATGGGCAATTTTGTACGAAATCAGGGCGTAAGACAGATAGAATTATAATACAGTTGTTTCCTACAAAAGTGCAATACGTACACGGACAAAATGTATGGGACAGCAACCTTTGAAAAATTTCTATGTTGGGGGGGGGGTCAGAACCATGAACTGAATACATGGTATCCGTTTTCGCATCGTAATCCTTTCCACACCGTATACCTCAAATAGTAGGTAGGTAGGTATTCTTCACTCATACTAAAACACCAAGTACCTAAGTCGCCGGTGAAAAGAAATAGAGGCACCTGAAATATATTGCCTTTTTTATGTATTTTACCAAAGATTAGACCTAATATTCATACTAATATAATAAATAGTTTAACTTTTGCCTCGTCCACGTTCATACATCTGGTCACCTGACCTTTCTGAAGAACCTCACCAATGAGGTCAACGTATGTTCTTCTAGGGCGTCCCCTCCCGGTGTTGCCACTCACATCTGCCTTGTAAATACCTTTTGTTAGTCGCCTTCCACTCATCCTCTCGACATGACCAAACCATCAAAGCATACTTTTTTCAATTTTTGTCAGTACATCTTCTTTTAAGCCACCACTTTTCCGTGTAACCTCATTCCTCACTTCATCATTCAGAATTACACCACACATGCTTCATGCTTTGTATTCAAATCTCCGATAAAATACAGGAATCATCATTTTCAATTGGACGTAGTTCTAGTCTCCGGCGACTTTAGTACTTATCTTGTGGCAATAGTATGTTTGTCCAATTTTGTTCGATTTGGCCGTGATCTTTTGAAATGAAACCTTTTTCATAAACGTTTGGTTCCAAAATAAAATAGGACAAAAATTACTCGTAAAAAGTAAGTCTATTCATATAAGTTCTCGTGAGTCTTCGTCTCCACATTTATAAAAATAAGAAAACGAAGCAAAATTGCGTTAACAATAGCCCGTCGTACCTTTCTCGCGATGATTTAGGATCTCATTATTTTCGTAACAGATACTCACAGATACGTCGCAACAGAACGAAAGATTTAGTCTGAAACCTGGCTGGATTTGATTTAATATGGTGTGGATTTAAAACGTTATGTTGGAAATATAATAAATTCCTTCGTTTAATGTAATATATAGATGACATTCAGAAGTTTTTACAGAATTGTCATGCACGTACATATTGTAGTTAAAAAAAAAAGACTAAAAAACCACGCTTTTATCACGTACTAAAAGTGAGAGAGTTGAGTTCCACTATCCACTTTCTGGCTCCATCATCAGACCCTCAAAAGCAAGTTAAATTATATTGGACTGACCAAAACCAATCATAATTATGTATGTCAACTCTGGCGTCCTTCATAATAAATCTCCGCTAGTTATTCGTCATCATAACTTCAGAAATAATTGCACAGACAAAACCTTCGGTTTCTCCTCAGGAGCGCAGTTAGGCTACGGACGCTGATAGGTCTATACCGGGCTCATGGAGAGACTCTGCCATACCTCCTTACGGTCGTTAATTTCAAGTACTATAGATTTGCGCGCCAGTTTTAGGAGAGCAAGGTGAGGGCCCTTGTCCATCGCAACAACATCTCGATGCATCCGCACATCGCTTCTAGGAATTACTCCCTGAGACCGCATATCTCGCGGTTGTGGAGAGTCTTAGCGTTTAAAAAGCCTCGACCCCCACACCTCCGTGGGATATACAGTCTCATAACCTAAGAACGTGGGCATAGAATTTTATATGCTGTCAATAATGTACGGACCTCCTATGACTGGCGTCTGGTTCTGAAAGAGTCTGTAAAACGGGTATAAGGCATAACCCAACCGTTGAAGGCGATCGCACTTACATTACCTTACTCCGCTGCTGATAAAAGACTAATTATTAACTCAATACTATAAATACTATTTACAGGCGGCCAAAGAGGCGGCCCCTCAACGATTGCTTCATGTCAGTAACACTGATACCCAGCTCTTCCGAGATACCCAAAA
Source organism: Lycophotia porphyrea (assembly GCA_950005105.1). Lineage (NCBI taxonomy): Eukaryota > Metazoa > Arthropoda > Insecta > Lepidoptera > Noctuidae > Lycophotia > Lycophotia porphyrea. Next base: position 10,561,641 of record OX465398.1, read on the forward strand.
ACTTATAGGTATTGGTTGCTGAAAGGGGTTTAAAATACATTAATTTTTACTACGACAATATTTTCCCACATCAAGAAATTTTACTAGTGTAGGTTGATCGCTAGCATTATTATAATAACAATCTCTGGTAAACGAAACAATAACTTCTTGCGTGGATGATAAACTGTATCATAAATCTTGTAGAAGTTGACAATAATTTTGATGTACCGTTAGTAATATCTCGTCGAGCTCATCGCGGGACCAATTTGTAACGACGCACCTGTGCCTCGATTGAGATCAAACAACCTTCTAAAGGCACTGTGCACACCGTCTTAGGTTACCTACCTACTTATCTGAGCATAATGGTAATACAAGATGCTTGTCATCCCTAGCATGAGGTAAAAGTCATCTGTATGAAGAGGACGACCCTTTTTTCGATAGAGGTACTTTGAATTATATAAGATTTTGTAACGTTAAACCTAGACTGTCTTGCGTAGAATAGTAGGAGGTAGGTCTACGTAAAGTAGGTCTACTACGAACAATATTGTGAATACGTACCAATAATAGCTACGAACGTTAATGTTGATCTGAAACAAAAAGAAAAACATAATTAGATCGTTTAAATCATCACAAGTAAATCATAATTTTCTTGCCCTTATCCCAATTTATTTAGAGTCGGCGCAGCATGTCTTCTTCTTCCATACTTCTATTACTCGTCATCCATCAGACACCTACGTTCCTACCTTACACCTACCTTCTTATCATATCATCCTTTACACAGTCCATCCATCGTTTCTTTGGTCTTCCTCTACTAATATACCCATCCACATTCATACTAAAGACTTTCCTCACGACATTTTCCTCATTCCTCGGCATCACATTACATACCAACCGAATTTATCACAAGTACAATGATGCGTATTCTATGATAATATCTATTATTCGCCTTTTAATAATGGGAAAAAAGTCTTTGCAGCCAGGAACTAACAGCCATTAAACACACACGTAAACAAAATAAACAATTTACAAAGAACTCCTCCAAATAACAAGCCGTGCGGTTATTTTATGCACCCCCTAATGTGATGTTGACGAGTTTTCTAACCCTTTCTTAGGCTGTACTCTTATGTAAACTGTAAACATACAATAAGTCACACAAAAAATAAAACTGACTCAGAAAAAATAATAAATTATGGTCGTTTAGCTTGTTGCATCTCAGTTTAGACGAAAGAAGTTTCCATATTTTTTACATCTACTGCGGGTAAAACACACATCACACACACACGAAAAAATCACACGAAACACATATACACACACAAAACATATTTGCCAGACACTTACACGTTATGAGCATAAAAGTACGAGTGTGTGGAGCTTTCCCTTCATTTATATTTTCGTAGGAAAAATCTCTTATCTACATAACTGTCAAGGTTACAACAAAGAGCTATTTAATAGTTTAGCAATGATGATTTAATATTAAAGATCATATTCATATTTTACGGGCCATCGTATTTCACTGGGCACTATACTGAGTCGTTTTGCAACACAATTACAGTTAGTCTGAGCTGAAACTCAAATCTAGAACCCTAATCTGGGCAGCCGCACTTACTAAGTTTAAATAAAAGAATTACTGGCACTTATGAACTCGTTGAATTATTAGTACTAAAAGACACAAAACGATGGAAAAATGGCATGAAAAAAGAAAAAAAAGAATGACTGTCAGTTTTGAATATTTCAAAAAGTTTGCAGTCAAATAATATAACAATTCCAACGAGATGCACGTCGGTCAAGGACCTTCGGTTCTTTCAACCTGGACTCGGTTCACGAACTCCCTTTGAGTATATGAAGTGTACATTTTACATAAACCAGCTAACATTCCATTATGAACGCTCATTGCTTTTATTATAACCTTCACTGTGTTCTCATTTTATTGACTCGCTCTTGTTTGCACGTTAATTAGCTTTGAAGTAATTATGAGGTACATTACGGTGGTATTCGTCGCCAAAGACTTTCCGGTTTTAACGTCTTTGAAATGTAGCAGAAAGTTTTGGTTATAAGTGTACCTCGTGGTACTCAATTGGAATTTATTTCAAAGTACTTTCTGACATTCATGACAAACGTCTTGGCACAAAAACGGACACGTAAACGCTAAGTAATATAATATTCAAGATTTTCGGGTAAGGATGCATTTCAAGTACATCCACGTTTCACCAATTATGTTAAGCCTCTTGCTATTAACCAGAAACAAATAAAACTACCTGATGGAAAAAGTCATTTACACTTTGTTCGACCTAGGAATCCAACCCAAGACCTCATGTTCGGCAGTATCGTATGCACCAACTACCCCAACAAGCCACACACATTGCAAACACATACTTTACAACGAAACAGTAAAGTAGCAGTACTAGAAATCTTCACCGTCTCCTTTTACACGACAGACAACTATGTCAACGTGAGCGAAGTAAAATCACATCCATTTCCAGCAAGGCTGACTTCATCGCTTCAAGCGCACAGACACTTCAGCTAGGAACGTACACAGGACTTTAATTGCGTTTTCTGCTAAAGAGTGTAAGCTTACACCACGGTTTTATTTCCCAAGTAACTAGATCTGATAAAAACGCAAGGTTTTCTGATCCATTGATATGAAGACTGGAAAAAAAATATAGAAAGGTTTGATGAATGTATATACTGAAAACAATCGATGAAATGATTTTGTTTACGTCAGTATTCTTGTCTGAAAACGTAAATATTGTTAAAAAAACTTATTTTTTTTGGATTTTTTAAATTAAAGGTATTATAGACATGACCTTGCTTACAATATTTGCCTTGATTATTTCATAATCAGCCTAAAACGTTCCAACAGCTGGGCCACATAGACCGTCCTTGTGCCAAAGAGTGGGCCGTTATCAATCACACGGGCCCAGCGTTAGCAGTTAGCAGTCTCAGAGCCGCAAAAACCAGGTGTTGAAGTGAAAATATAATTGATAATTATTCATTGATAATAACAAAAATCTCTTCATGATAATTATCAAAGAAGATAATTATCTTGATTATTTCGAACCCTGGCAAAAACCAACCGTTGACCATACAAGTCTTCAATCTCCCGCAATATTGCGCATAATTTCGCCGTCCGATTAAAGCCTCACACGAATCAATACGGGGACGATACCGTTCCAAAGCAAATGGTTGACCATTACCTTTGTGAAGCGGCTTTCAACCACTTGTGTGGTGGCTCACTCCGGCTAATTAGTTGCCAGTTCGTGTGAATGCATCCTCCGATCTCGGATTACATGGCACAGTGTTCATTATACGGGCCTGGAATATGAACAGAATTTAAGTCATTTGAAACCGGGTGTTGGGTGCGATGTGTCTTTGTTTTTTATACATTGTTGATGAATTGGTTGCCTTTTTGGGGTTACTTATTTTAAAAACATGTTTCTCTGTTAAGAAACTGTTACAGATTATGGTATGTTATTTTATTTGTGAGAATGTATGGGTGAGCGAATGTTTGTTAGACATCCACGCAAAAAAAATCTGTACGGATTTTGATGAAAGTTTACAGTAATATAGTTTTTACATCAATAACAAGTTAGGCTATAATTTTTATTGTGTTAAAAATATTGATTAATGCGTGCGCAACCGCAGGCGGCAACTAGTAGAGAATGTTTCTAAACTATGTTTAATTAAAAACGCTTAGATTACTTAGTTACAACATCTTTTCACAAAAAATATTTTTATATTTCTTATTCTAAAACGAGAAGTAATGGGTTCTGTTTCTGAGAAAAATTAAATACATTTAATCAAGTCGTACGCTGTAAAAGGTCCATTTATTCTTAGTGTAAGGAAATTTTAAAAGAATTACCAGACTTAGGTACCTAGAGTTTTTACGTGAGCACAATGATGTGGGATCTAAAAAATTCCTCGCTACTTGAAAAGCAATAATATAAAGACAAAATAAGCATTCATTAGTAAAGAAGAACGGTCATTTGTGACCCAGGCCCGACACGAAAGACATATCTCAGTTTTTTTTGTAATTTTAAATATAGTTAAAATATCTATTTTTATATTCGAAATCAATGGGTAGCACAAAAAAATTTTGCCTTCGGTTTTTGTTCAGGCTATGTAATTTTTTTTTTTTAATACTTATTTAATTACCTACAAAATTCGTAATTTTATGTAACTCAACGACGATACAATAATTAAGGAATTATCCAGGTGACCTGGAGATCGAGCAGGATTAAGTAATTTTTAAACTTGTAGTACTACAATCGAGCTAAGGTTCATTACAATCGTTTTAATCGATGATTCATTGCAGATTAGAGATAAGGGTATCATTAAGAAGCTGGATAGATAGAATATTTTGATAGCTAGGTACTAAATACACCGACTTTGAGCTTATCAATATTTACTCTATTTCAGTGCTATTTGTGAAGTTTGCTTCAATAAAACCTGGAAATCATTTTTTTTTCAATGTCAATTGAAATTAACATTAGGAGATAAGATTATAATAACACATCTTAAAATAAAGGCACAAAATAAGACTCCCGTATAGTGTTTCACTCGGAATATTTTAGCTCTAATAGAGCTAACTGATGACTGTCTATTTATTGTTTTTTTTTTTTAATCTAAATTGGCGACCTTTAAAACAATATAATTGCTTTTCATTAAAAAAGCAATTTTAAAATATTTTGCCTGAACAAAACTAAAAGGCAATATGTAGGTCATTGCCATTGATATTCAGAATAGTGTTAACTTATATAATTATGTTATATTTAATATTACAAAACAACTGAGATACGTTCCTTTTGTGTCGGGCCAGAAAGGAATGAGAAGTTAATTAACTAGAAAATAATTATAAAAATGAAATATAAAGGTTGTAATTATTAGGAATTCAACATGAAAATTTATACACTGACTGATTCAAGAAGACTTTACAAGAACCATGTTGTAATTGGGTGTGTAATATATGCCACAATATATGCCACAACAGTTAATATATTATCACTTGAAATAACGTTCACATGATATAATTTTCATATGCTATAAAAACAAATATCATAATTTCATGTGATCTAATATTACATTTCATATAAACTTCTTTTGCTCTAATAACATTTAGTATAACGTTCATCTCATATAATTTTCAATAAGTATATTGCTCTTTTTATAGAACGTTCAGTTGACCTAATTTTCATTTGACCTAATTTTCATATTTACTGATTTTCTGCCCAAATTCTGTAGTGAATAAGTAAATATCAGAAAACATCATACTGTTATAACCTCATCTAACCCAAATGATTCACCAACAATAGAAGGGATCTGACGCAGGTATATATGAGGTGAATATGAAAGAACAAAAAAACATATTAATTCGTAGTTATTTATTCATGCAACAATGTTATAAGTAGTAGTAGTGTCAAAATTATATTAAACGTTACTATAGAATTTGAATATTATACTAACTAAATATTATACTAACTGAATAATAGTTCAAATGTCCATTATTGAAAATGTTTATTAAACCATACAAAATTAGGTAAACTGAAATTATATCAATAATTCATTATATCATTCCATCGTTATACTAAAAAAAAAATATTAAATGAAATTAGGTCATGTGAACGTTAGAACTTTTGTTAGTATGTCAAATAGTACGCACCCGTTGTAATTTAATTCATCAATGAATATTGTAAGAAATAAAGCTGAAAAAACAAAAGTCTTCGGGCTTTTGTTTTTTCGCTTGTATATCTCGAAACAAAAGCACATCACGTCTTCTACGTACTAAGAAAACAACCCATCGTACCTTTCAATATTATTGATACAAATATAGAACCTTCCACTAGATATATAAGTACTCTAACCCGCAACCATTAAGCTTCACTATCAGCCTTGCTGACTAGCTATTTCTTCTACCATGACAAACAATTTCCCTACAGTTCGTGTCAAGAAAAGATAATAAATGTAAACCCACCAGGCTTTGTTACCTTACATGTTTTTTTATCAAATATATCACTTGCAGGCTCTTTTAAATTCTCAAAAAGTCTGCAGGTAGGTGAAATTAGAGCTTAAAACAAATACAAAATGAATATCACCTTATTTAGTTCCCAAAAACCAACAATGAGGGTGGTTCAAACAAAGTACGATAAGGCACACAAAATTGGAGGATCCATTTTTGTGTGCCATGTCACGGTGGAGGGAAAACAAAAAAGTTTTTATCTCATCCTCTTTGAAGATACCATAGTGGAAACCACAGAGCACGGAGAGTCGGCGCGACGGTCGCTATTAGAGGCGGCATTGACAACACTTTTCATACAAAGCAAGCTTGTCATCATTTTCTCGTTATATGACACAAGTAACATTTAGAAAATGGTGTAATTTACCTGTTAACCTGTAATATGATTGTGATTTGGCTGGCATCTGCGACCAAAATTGTACGCTCAACGCCATAAACGACAAGATTCTTTGTACTGTCGTCTCTAGACGCTGCGGTGATTCCGTGATCTATGGTACAAACAAATATACCTTGCTTGAAGTAGAAAACAAAATTGATGGCATACACACCGAATTTGCATTGTTTTATGTAAAAAATAGTCGATCTAATGGTATAGTATGTATTTGGTTTAGTGGTTTTACGTGACTAAGGGATTGGTCGAGTTTGTTTTTACCTTTTTGTAAGTTATGTTTGGTCACTTGAAAATCTTTTTTGATGTCAAGATATTGGTTCTACTTTATAGTGGGTAAGTGTAAGTTGATATACTGAGTGATTTGTTAAATGTACTATACTACAATACAATACTTTATACAATACTTTAGGGGCACGTAGTACTCATGAAAATGATCAATTTTTACAACGGGATCGACCATGAAATTACTTAGAAATATCAGCTGCACCATACGTCGGTCGTGTTAGTCGAAAAATTGTAGGCAACAGTATTTTTTTTTAATCATATTTCATAGTTAGCGCCATAGTAAGAGTTGCTCAAACTTATGAGTACTTCACTCTCTCAAAGTATTGCCCACGTTTAACCAATCATTCTGTATATTTACGTATTTATAACTTACCTTTTTATCTTGCCGTAATCAGTGTAATTTAATTATAGCGAAAAAACTACGTAAATATCTTCCTTATATTAAACCTGTTTTTAGGATTTGTTCCCATTCAACCGATTTTTTGTACCCGCAAGGAAAACCGCTCAATTACGCATGAATAAAGAATTTATAACAATCTGGGTATAATACATAAAAACAGCAATACATCACCGTCAAACCGACTGATTTTATTCAACAGCCGGAACGACAAACAATAAAAAATCTTACGGAAAAATAAAGGCAATCCCTATAGATGAATTTACATAATAAAGAATGGTTTTACCGAAGGTTTTGGGATACAAATATCTGCGCATAATCGAGCGCCTTGTGGATGAATTGAATTCTAACTACATGTATTACTTATTATAGGAATACAAGGATCTTTTGGCATGTGGGCAAAATCGTAATTAATGCCACTATCTTGTTTTTTTTAGATGCTTGGCGCTTAATAATAACAACCGCTTCAGGATCTTTAGATTAAGCCGGGCTTGCGTGGGTTGGTCCGTGGATGGGTGACCACTATTACATACCTCCATGCCTCGGAAAGCACCTTAAGCTGTTGGTCCCGGCTGTCATTTGTAAATCTTTGACGGTTGTTACAGATAGTCAGTTTCCTGTAAGTCTGACAACCAGTCTTACCAAAGGGTATTGTTTTACCCTGCACTAACTGGCTTGAGGAGGTCAGATAGGCAGTCGGTCCATTTATAATACTTGTATTCAGCTGCATCCGGTTGGACTGGAAGCCGACCCCAACATAGTTGGGAAAACGCTAGGCAAATGATGATCTTACTCTACATGTCACGAATTGTTACTAACACGATAACGTCCCTCTGTCAGCGTCCTTTCGGCTCCATAAGACCATTGCAGCACTGTTAACCACTTTGAAACCCACTCAAGTGACCGCATAAAATTGAAAACATTCTCCTTTTTTGAAGTGAAAACTTCTTTTGGCGCACCGCACACACATTTTTTCGTAGGTAGTAAGGCTGATCTGTCACGTTCTGAGGTGAAAGGCTCTATCGGGAGAACTCGGGACTGCCGAGTGTACCCGAGCGAGAAAGATACATACAGCTGTTTTCACTTCTGCCGTGCGGTCTTAATCACACACTCTATTTTTTTATAAGTACATCGGTAATTCACGTCACAATGTTCGAATTTCAAACTGAAGTTTAGAGAATAACACAACAAAACTATAAAGTAGGTTGGTTGTCGGTTTCAGTGTTCATGTAGTGACCGACAGTAACACGTAATCAAGTTAAGAAACTTCTACGTACCTACTCGTGTTATACACATGTTTCTCTCCAACTTTGGTCTAATGGCCATTTCATTTTGAACCACGGTTTCAAAGGCCTGTTTGTTAGGGTCTGGACCTGTTATATTTTATGTGTGATATTTAACACTTTTTATTTTTTTTATAATATTTTTTTTATTTTATTTTTTAAGAGTGAAATTTCAACTGTCTAGCTATCACGGTTCATGAGATATAGCCTGGTGACAGACAGCCAGACAGACGGACAGTAGAGTCTTAGTAATAGGGTTCCCTTTTTTACCCGTTGTGTACGGAACCCTAAAAACTCCTTCCACCCTGTATATTACACTATACTATAATACACATATCATCACGCCTGTAATCCCACAAGGGTTAGGCAAAGGTGTCCCTCACACCCACATTCGGTAGCAGCCACAGAGTCGTGACTGCTACTGAAAAATTCCTGATGTTAAAAAAAACAATCACACTTTTATCAACTTGGGAATTAAACTTAGGACCTCGTGTTTCTTCTAGTGATCAACGAGGAATACAAGGTGTAAACAGACTCTTCACGAAGCCGTCAACCAAGCATTATGTACATCAAACTAAGTAATTTAACGCTAAAATTAGTGCTGGGAAACGATTTTTTTTTGGGCTGAAAAATCACGTTTTACAGTAGGACTCAATGTAACGCACTCAAAACATTGTGCTGATGGATGGATTGAACAGTAAGGGGGTCCTGGAGGTGTTTAAAGTAAAAATCTAATATTAAAAACAATGTTTTAAAAAAAAACTTATGAAAAATGTTAAAACTTTAACCCCCAATATCTCCGTAACGAGATGGTTCCCAGGTTTGGTCTAGAACAAAAAAATGATGGGGAGAGCAAGTGCCTTTCGGCTTCGTTAAGAGTCTGTTTACACCCTTTATAATAGAAAGAGAATTTAATAGAAAGAGGTAGCTACATAATAGGAGGTAGTAAGTTTGGATACTTACATTCCGCGCGCGCTATAGGCTATGGCGTGGGATAATCAACGCGAGCGAAGTCGCAGGCAAAAGCAAGTTTATCCATAGCTTCTTTTGCTTGAAAACGTGGATAAAACCTATTTAAATTCCATATTAGTATATGTATGTACATACTAAACAAATATCTTCAGAGTCATTATTATAAGTCATTGTTACACTATGTCCCCAAAACTAACTAACAACATTTCGAACAAAATTCCCCGTGTCCAACAAAGCTTTTACAATTGAGCACGTGCACACTGTCTGATATAAACGTGAAAGAGAAATAGAGTGTGTCACCGCGTTTCCGCACCGACTGTGCGGGACCGGGACCACAGGTCATCACTCATCTGAGGGGAATAGGTTAATATCGTGCTTACAGGCCATGCAGGAAAAGTGGAAGTTTATACTCAGTTCCTCTATGTAAGCGACTTAATTTTATCTGTTATTTATGGTCATCTAATTCTTTAAACGAGCAATTCTTGTAGTTAGTAAACAGAAGCGAAAATGTTTAAAAAAAGACAACGAGGTAAAAAAAATAATGAGTGCAGCCGCTTATTATAATTTGGAACAAAATATCAATCACTGAAACTAACCTAAACCGCCACAAATCATAACGAATTCAATTAACAAAAAAAGAGTAAGTAAACAAAATATGAAATTTAAATCTTCATCCCTTTGAATGATATTCCCAACCAGAGTCACCCGCGACTAGACACAATTCGAAGTTGTCACTCTTTGCCATAGGACTAACATGTGCTACGTAAAACCTCATTTCTTCCCATAATAACAATATATATTCTGAATCTAAGAAACGGTTCCAACGTTTTTCATGAAATAAAGTATGCAGGGGGTTTCGGGGATGATAAATCAATCTAGTTAGGTTTCATTTTTAGAAAACGTAAAAAAAACCGGGCAATGCTCGGTCATCCAGGTACTGTTTTTTGATGTGAGTAAAATAAGATTTGTTATTTTCGTCAACACACAGCCAAGATATTCAACAGTTGTCGTAAGATTTGCTATCAGAGATTTGATAATAATATAGGCGCTCTATGTTTCTGTTTTTTTTTGGAAGAAGAAAAGAGAGGACGTTTCCCAGCAGTGGGACATATAAAAAAATGCCTATAATTCCCGAAGGATCAGGTAGAGGTGTAGGTACGATAGTACACCAATATTTTGCATAATTATGTTTTAAGTCTCATGTAGGGATGGGTGCGCCTATTTTCATTAACCGGGCACAAGTACAGCGAATTTGATCATTCTTTACTGTAGAACCTTACGATGACTTAATTTTAACTGTCGAATTTTTAGATGGAAAGTTAATTTTGTTACTTACTTAACAAGTTAAAGTTAAATTCACATGTACCGTTTCGATATTTTAGGTACAAGAAAATTGTATCGGCAAAAGTTGCTGGAACGAAGAGTTGATCGGGGTAGGAACTTTCTCGTGTTGAATGTAAGTTTTAAATAACTTGTTAAAGTTGTCAGCTTACCTACAGGTAAGCTGACAACTTTAACAAGTTATTTGTGGTACTCTACAGAGTACCACATGTAGTTACAAGTTGTATTCAACACTACATTGTTAAGTTCGAGAATATGGGCAAAGTTGGTATCCTGTGTGAGTTTAAGGTCAGAGAATGTGAAAACGGCATGAACCGATTCTGTTCGTATACCTGAAACCCGGTACCTCTATTTGATAGTTCAAAAAGCAAGACTCTTGCCGAGGTTAATCTGTGGATGGATAGGAAAGCACATCTAGAAGGTTCCGGCTATTTCAGTTTAGGACAGTCGTGTTACCCAGTAAGTACGTTGCGGAGGTCAGATATGCAGTCGATCCATGCAAAATAATGGTATTCGGCTGCATTCGGTTATACAAGAAAGCTGACTTTAGGATAGTTGAGGAACTAAACCCAAGTTTGCACTTACAATTGTTATACTTGCAATCACTATAACATATAAGCTATCCCAACATAAGCCTGTGAAAGTCCCGTCAAAATCGGTCCAGTTTCGGAGATAAGTCAGAACAACAAGACAGAAAGACAAAAACAAAAAGGTTGAAGTAATTATGTATTCAGTAAGAAACTGTTATTTTGAAATTGCAAAAAGTCACTCTAATATTATTTATTTGTACGTAACGAAGCCGAAAGGCAGTTGTTCTCCCCGTCATTACTCTCCCCTGTAGATGAAGAGCGCATAATACAAAGTCTCAGTTACCTTCAAGATATACATATAACAGCCGTCGTACAGTAAACACGCTGTACAATGGCTTTCGTCGGTACATAGTTAAATCCCTATACAATAGCATATTGCATTTACCATGTACAATAGCGTATTAAGTTCAGATATTGCAATTCTGCTTAAGCAGTGACAGGCCTTTGTCTACGTATGCTTGGTGCTTCCTTTTAGAATATTGATATTATAATATTATGTAAATTAATAGGAAATTATGAGTGGCGCCGGTGACTGAAAAGTTGTGTAGTAATCGGCTGTCGTGGTATGGGCATGTGATGCGGGGAAATGAGGAAAATGTCGTGAGGGAAGTTTCGAGTATGGAGGTCAATAGGTATAAGAGTAGAGGAAGACCAAAGAAACGATGGATGGACTGTGTGAAGGATGATATTACAAGAAAGGAGGGGTCTGATGAGATGACGAGTAATAGAGAAGTATGGAAGAAGAAGACAGGAATCGCCGACCCCAAATGAATTGAGCTAAGAATGACGATGTAAAATAATAGGAGCACTCAAGTTATGATCGTTAAAGATGTTGTGTGTTATTTTTATAGATTTGTTTTTAACTGAATAGGTATTGTCCTAGTTATAGATATACCCGGTCTTAGTAGCAAGCCTTATTTTAGCGATTTCACTGGTTTACATTTCTTGGCTTTTCGTTACCGAGATAATGTAAACTTTTTTCAGTTATTTTACTTGTGGAGGTTGTGCCAGTACGAGGAAGAAAATATCAACAAGTAATTTTAAGTCTATTTAACGTATACCAGAGAAACAAGGTGTCAATACTTTTCAACGTTTTCCGTACTTCTATAGCGAATTTAAAAGGGAAGCTGTTCGGGACATTGAGTCAATTGACTTTTGCATCAACGTAATGGCTGATAGCATATGTCACTTTGTATACCCCCCACCCCTCAACACCCCCTACTCCTCAACCAATAAAACAAGTTTCAAAACACAACACTTTTTGTTCCTGACGTCACATCGGGCCACACACCGCACCGCGATCGCGGACTCCCCGCCACCACTTACTCGCTTACTCGCCGTCATTGCGCGTGCGCACATTTATATCGGCCGTCTAAAAATTACCTTAGAAATACAGTCATTACGTACAAGCAGTTTTATTTCATTCAAGACCACCAGCAGCACACCTGGAGCTTGATATTCAACAGATGGTCCTTCGAGTTAAAAGAAGATCGCCGTTTTCTGTGCTACGCACGCACCTTCTGTGGACTTTGGACCGGCCGTCCGTAGCGCAAGCTCGCTTACGCCGCAGAGGACACTTGAAGGACAGTCTACCCAGAGGGACAAACAGAGTACTGAGTGAGTCCGTTCCATTATCCTTGTCTAATTTCCTGTCTTTTTTGCCTTTTATATCCAGGAATTTTAAAATGGTGCTATACGGGTCAGGCATATATTGATCTCTTCATTATATAGCTAACCTATTCAGTGGAAGATTCTATTATCAAATCATCAAGGCATCGTCATTTTGCATAACTTCACATAATTTCGCCGTTCGCTTACCGCACGTGTTTGCCAAACGCGTAAACAACCTCATTAGTGTTTTTACGAATTATTCACTGCACCGATTGACTCACCGGGCTTATTAGCAATATCAGCTGATTTTACCGTAGGCTTGGCCAGCTGTTTACGCATAATATTATAACTTACCTTACATTTATATTTTTTTCTTTGTCTTTGCTTGCGCTTCAGACTTTTGGCTTTGATTTAAACTACCTTAGTACCTTCTCATTATGTCTGATGCAAAATTAAAGGAACTTATAAAGAGGCGTGGTGGCTACAAAGCAAAGCTTACGCATTTTAGCAACTTTATAAGATTATTACCTAGCACGGGAAATGAGTTAGATAGCTTCCAAGCAGCAGAATTAAAAAACCGTCTTAGTTTAATGGAAACATTATATAAGGAATTTGACGTGTTGCATACAGAGTTGGAGCTGTTGTCGGAGGATGCGGACGACATGTACGTCGAGAGGGAGCAGTTCGAGACGCAGTACCACGCGCTGGTGGCCCGCGCGGAGGCGAGCCTCGCCCCTGTGCGCGCCTCCTCGCCCGCGCTCGTGTCTGCCACCTCCGTCGATGATCTCCCGCGCCACGGCTCTGGCTGCAGGCACAACTTCGTTCGGCTGCCTAAGATAGACTTGCCTAACTTCGACGGGGACTATCAGCACTGGCTTGAATTCCGAGATACGTATCTTTCCCTTATTCATAACAATGACAGTATACAAGATATCAACAAATTTCACTACTTACGTGCCGCCTTAACCAGCAGTGCGTCATTAGTGATAAAAAGCATAGATTTTAAAGCAGATAACTATAATACAGCTTGGCAGTTATTATCCGAAAGGTATGACAATGGAAGACTTCTTATTAATAATCACGTGCAGGCCTTATTTAATCTTGAACAAATTCAACATGAATCTTGCAAATCGTTACGGAACATGATTGACGTAACAAATAAAAATCTTCGTGCCTTGTCCACTTTAGGGCAGCCTTCTGAGCAAGGGGGTCTAGGGGAAACCCTTGTAATATACATGATGTCAGAAAAACTTGACAAGGTCACACGAAGGGAGTGGGAAGAATATAAAAATAATTTAGATGCCTTTCCAAATTTAAAAGATTATATAAAATTTTTAACAAACAGAGCCGATTTACTTGAATCCTTAAATTATAACAATAACACAACAACAAAAAACACTAACGAACACAACAAAACTAAAAACTTCCTTACAACAACAAAAACTAAAAATAATTCCGACAATGTTAAATGTCCTATGTGTTCACAGAATCACTTTTTATTCAGTTGTCAACCTTTCAGAAATCTTGACATAGAAGCACGCAATAAAAAGGCTTCAGAAAGCAATGTTTGTATGAACTGTCTTCGACCTGGTCATACTGTAAAGCGTTGCAGTCTTTCACATTGCAAATATTGCAAGATTAAACACAATACCCTCTTACATAGGGAATCAACAGAAAAACAGACAGGAGAAAACATTGTTTTGTCAACAAACGTCGTATTACCCTGTTCAGATATTAATCATGATCACATTTTGCTATCCACAGCCTTGGCCAAGGTGACAGACGTCAATGGAGAGCTTCATACTGCCAGACTACTGTTGGACAACGGTAGCACCTCCAACTTCATCACCCAAGAGCTCTGTGGGAAGCTCGGCCTGGTAAAACATAGCACTAGCTCCACCGTCTCAGGTATAAACGGTCAAGTTTCCAGTACCTCAGAAAGCTGCAGTCTTCATTTGCGGTCTTATGATGGTGGCTATCAGGCGAAAGTAAGCTGTTTTGTTTTACCAAGGATCACACAATCGTTGCCTGGGTCTTATGTGGATAAAAGGTATATTACCATCCCGCCAGGTATTCAATTAGCAGATCCATCATTCAATGTACCTACTGCTATCGATATTCTAGTAGGCGCTGAAGTATTCTGGGACGTCTTAGGTTCCGAGACTATTACTTTAGGTAATAATCAGCCTAGATTACAGTCAACTAAACTAGGTTGGCTTATTTCGGGCCGCGTCAGTCGGTCTCGACTTCATAAACAACCTTCTGTTTGTCATTTTCTTTCACATGAGGAGTCAGATCAGCTGACTCGCTTCTGGGAACTTGATACGGTGTCGTCTGCAAACTGTTACTCTTCAGAAGAACAGGCTTGTGAAAAACTCTTTCAAGAGACCACACGTCGGGATACGGATGGTCAATTCGTTGTCACCATACCATTGAAGGACTCGCTCGAGTGCTTAGGTGACTCTTACGCGATGGCTAAGCGTCGTTTCCTCTCCCTGGAGCGTAGATTTGAGCGGGACTCCACATTTAAAAACAGATACTTGCAATTCATGCAAGAATATATTGATCTTAATCACATGACAGAACACTCAAAACCAAATCATTCGGAAATCCATTATTTTATGCCTCATCATGGTGTTGTGCGCGAGTCAAGTACTACTACAAAACTTCGCGTAGTTTACGATGCTTCGGCCTCCAGCACCTCGGGCAAGTCCTTCAATGACATTCAGATGGTAGGTCCAACCGTACAGGAGGATCTGCTATCCATCCTCTTGAGATTCAGGCAACATAAGTTTGTTGTAACGGGTGATATTGAAAAAATGTATAGAGCTATTTTAGTTGAGCCATATCAGCGCCCGTTACAACAAATTGTCTTCAGATTCAATTCCTCAGACCCTCTAAAGACCTATGCACTGAATACAGTGACATATGGTACAGCTTCAGCCCCGTATTTGGCCACAAAATGCCTAGTTTCGCTTGCAGATCAAAGTTCAGACGCAGAGGTTAGTCAGTCCATCAGACGTGATTTTTACGTAGACGACTATTTGAGTGGTGGCGATTCGATTGAGTCAGTCATAAATTTATGTCACGGGGTAGTAAATACTCTCGAGTCCGCTAAGTTTCACCTTAGAAAGTGGCAGTCAAATAGTCAGAAGATATTAGAGGCAGTCACTAATATAAAACCAGAAAAATCAGATAAAAAGTTAAACCTAAACGACACAGCTAACAAAACACTTGGGCTATACTGGGACTGTAAAACAGACAAATTATTCTTTTCTATAGATTTAAAACCTACTTCAAAAATTACAAAGCGCAATATTTTATCTAAAATAAGTCAGGTATTTGATCCTATTGGCCTCGTCGGGCCATGCATAGTTCAGGCTAAACTTATTTTACAGCAGCTGTGGATACTTAAATGTAACTGGGATGATGAAGTACCAACAGAAATAAAATCTCAATTTATTGAATTCACACAGTCACTTTCAGCTCTTAACTCTATTCACATTCCTCGTTGGATATCTTGTGGTAATGCTTGTGTGGTGGAACTACACACTTTCACAGACGCTTCTGAACGCGCCTATGGTGCGTGTATTTATGTCAGAACAGTAGCAGACGACGGAACAGTTTGCGTTCGCCTTTTAGTTTCCAAAAACAAAGTCGCTCCTATAAAACCCACAACCATACCAAGGTTGGAGTTGTGTGGTGCTTTACTGGGCACAAGACTTTTTCTGAAGGTACGTAAATCACTCACTCTAGAGTTCAATCACTGTTTCTTTTGGTGTGACTCGATGATCGTGCTTGGATGGCTGTCTACATTGCCAAGTCGGCTTGATCAATTCGTCCGCAATAGAGTGAGTGAAATCCAAGAAGCTACGACTGGACAGACGTGGAGCTATGTGCCTTCTAAGAGCAACCCCGCTGATTTCACATCTCGGGGGGTGAAGGCTGATTGCATCAGCTCGTCCACTCTTTGGTGGTCGGGTCCTGCTTTTCTTAATCATAGAGAAATCAAATTTCCTACATCACCCAATACACAAATTCACTCTTTACCAGAAACATCTTTACATACAACTACTGACACACATAAACAAAATTATAACAATATATTTTCTAATTTAATTTGTAAAAAATCATCATTTACCTCACTCATAAGAATTGTAGCCTATGTACAAAGATTCATCCATAATTGCCAAAAACAGAAAAATAAAAAATCATCTTACTTATCAGTTACAGAATTACGATCATCACAGAATTTCATATTACAGATTTCTCAACAGGAAATGTTTCCTGAGGAACATTCATTTCTTAAAACTAATCAGGCCTTACATAAAAAGAATCGGTTAATAAGTCTTTCTCCCTTCATTGATTCAGACAACTTAATACGCGTAGGTGGACGTCTTAAAAACTCCAACTATAGTTACAATGTTAAGCATCCTATCCTTTTATGTAGCAAACATCACTTGACGAAACTAATCTTCGAAAAAGAGCACAAAACACTCTTTCACGCAGGGCCACAATTACTTTTAGCAAACATCAGACTCACCTACTGGCCTTTAGCAGGCAGAAACTTAGCTAAGCATGTAGTGCGTAACTGTGTTCGCTGTACTCGTTTCAAAGCTCAACCTATTCAGGTCATCATGGGCAACCTACCAAGCGATAGGACTCATCTAGAGTACCCTTTTTTGAATACAGGGCTTGATTATGCCGGGCCAGTGCTGATAGCCGACCGTAGGGGTAGAGGATGTAAGCTACTAAAATCATACATTTGTGTTTTTGTGTGCTTTGCAGTCAGAGCCGTTCATCTGGAGTTGGTTTCCGACCTCACCAAGGAAGCTTTTCTTGCGGCCTTCAGCCGATTTATTAGTCGTCGGGGTAAGCCTCAACGCGTGTACTCCGACAACGGCACTACATTTGTGGGAGCTTTCAATGAGCTTTCACGCTTCTTAAAGGTTTCATCTAGTAATATAGAGTCAGATCTTGCAATCAAAGACATTGAATTCAAATTTATACCTGCCTACAGCCCACACTTTGGTGGGATTTGGGAAAGTGCAGTAAAGTCCACCAAACATTTATTGCGTAGAGTCATGAGCCTAACTCATTTAACCTATGAAGAGCTTTCAACGTGCCTGATTCAGATAGAAGCCATTTTAAATTCCAGACCTTTAACACCTCTATCCACTGATCCATCAGATCTTACTTATCTTTCTCCTTCACACTTCCTCATCGGACGACCACTCACGTCAGTCCCTCGTCCTCAGATCACCGATGTCAACATCCAGCGGCTACAGCGCTTCGATCGAGTCGAAAGACTGCGACAGCATTTTTGGCAGCGCTTTTCTCATGAGTATGTGTCTCTCCTTCAGCAGAGAACCAAGTGGCGGACGGCTGGACAAGAGCTGAAGACTGGCACCATGGTTTTGGTGAGAAACACGAATCTTCCTCCTCTTCTGTGGTTGCTGGGCAGAGTGGTTGCAGTGAAGACTGGCTCTGACGGGCATTGTCGAGTTGCCGACATCCTGACGAAGAAGGGCGTCATAACCCGTGCATACAACAACATATGCCCACTTCCTGTTTCTCCAACATCATCTTGAAGACTTCTCTTCAACGCGGGGAATATGTTCCTGACGTCACATCGGGCCACACACCGCACCGCGATCGCGGACTCCCCGCCACCACTTACTCGCTTACTCGCCGTCATTGCGCGTGCGCACATTTATATCGGCCGTCTAAAAATTACCTTAGAAATACAGTCATTACGTACAAGCAGTTTTATTTCATTCAAGACCACCAGCAGCACACCTGGAGCTTGATATTCAACACTTTTTCAAAACAAAAGACACAAAATATCTAGAGCATGCACGCACGACGTATACCAACCTATAACGTGTGTACAACGCGCACTGACCTGTCGCACGATTTCACGCTGTTACAAGTTTAAAACAACGCCGCCGAGTTGTACGCAGCCGACGAGTACCTACCCGACACATCAAAGGAAAGCGCCGAGATATAAGGCTAGGTGAATGAACGAGCCTTCCATTTTGAATGGCGCGTGGCGTGACGGTTTTTAGATTCAGATTTCGGCATTTAGGTTTCGATTTTGGATGGCCTTTCGAACCCAAGGTTCGGACTTATGGGTTTTGACGTCTTTGTATGTTGATTAGGATTTTGTTTTTTTTTTGTTTTTTTTCTTTTTGTACCTACATTGTATAGTGTACTGGATTATACAAGGTGGACGGGACACTGAGCCTAAAACGGTTACCACGTGTTTAGTACATCATTCTGAATCCCTAACATGACGTAATGACGTGGTAACCGTTTTAGCGTCCTATAGGTATCCGAGCTTTTAGTGTCTGTGTTTGTGTTTTGAATCTAGGATGGTGTGTTCTAGATGCTGATGCTTTTAGATTTCAGCATTTGAGCTTAGACATAAGGGGTTTTTAATGTCTTTTTTATTTTCATTCAGCATAGTAACGCAATAAAGCCATGCGCTACCCCGACATCTTCTAAATTACTGATACCTACTGTGGCATTTCTCAAATGCCTTTAAATGGTTCAGTTGAAATAAATGCTTTGACTGATGAAAGACTATACATTCAATCAATAATGTGTTGTTTGTTCTTATCGTCCGTATGTCACCCATTTCAATCTACATCAGCTGTTGTCCGACAATATAGGGGTACAATATGACGTCCGCATCGGTCCTAAGTACACTTTCATCGGAGTACCATCCCTTGCTATTAGCTACGCCCTCGTGGCCATGATGGCCATACTGAAAGCATGCTACGAGTTACTCACAATTTGCGACGTGACGATACTCTCGCGAAGAAAGCGTTAGACTTATGGGTATTGAAGTTATTGTAAAGTAGATGTGGAATCGCATGACAAATCAACATAATAATTCACATATTCATATGATACCCCAAATCTCTTCAAAAGACGTTGTATTAAAATAATAAATTACATGAAATTATCTTTCCATTTCGTCATAGTTGCATAAGTATTTATTTTTTAGTTATTTTATTTTATAGTATTGTTATATGTATTTATAAGTATGTAAGTATATTCTTGTATTGTATATCATATGGAAATATGTATCTGTTTTATGTTTTATGTATTCCATTTTCTCTTCTTCTTTTACACACTCTGTCTACATCTCTTTTTTTAGTATCTCCTTTCGCAGGTATGCTGGAAGAGATTTCTTTAGAAATAAGCATCACCTTTGTACTATTTTCTGTTCCTTTCTTCTTTTATTTTTGTAGTGTACATAAATTGTTAAATAAATAAATAAATTCTTGTTTCTCGTACCCATCAGTATGTCACCAATTTCGATCTACATAAGCTGTTGTCCGACAGTATAGACTAGGATACAATATGACGTCCGCATTCGGTCCTAAGTACACGCTCGTTGATGGAAATTTGCCAGCCCTTGCTTTTAGCTACACCCACGTAGCCATGATGGCCATTCTGAAGGTTTCTGCTCAAAATGATAATTACATACGTTATGTTATGGAAGATATTGGTCTGCAGATTATTGAGGGTTGAATGTGTTTATATTATCGAAATGGGAGTTTGATCTGGCGGTGAGGTTTGATTTCATACAGGGTGTATACAAACCGTCGACCAAGCAAACTGCACTAGCACAAAAATTATTGCTGGGAAACGACTTTTTTTTAGAGAAGTAATCACGTTTTACGATAGCTCTCAATGTGACGCACTCAAAACATTGCGCTGATGGATACGTTGAATTGGCGGTCGTGGAAGAATTAAAGTAAATTTATAACATTAAAAATTTGTCTTAAAAAAAACTTGTGAAGAAGTTGGAACTTTGAGGTATAATAGACTAGAACAAAAATTGCAATATCGAAGGGAGGACAAGTGTCTTCCGGCCTCGTTAAGGGTACTTTTACACCCATCATAATTTAATATAATGAAAGTTTTGTAAAAGTAGTAATCATAATTATTACTAGCACCTATAACATATCTATGCTGTAATAGGTATACGTGTGTGTGATTATAGTGATTTTTAGGGTTCCGTAGTCAACAAGGAACCCTTATAGTTTTGCCGTGTCCGTCCATCTTGTTGTCCGTCTTGCTAAGCTGCGTCCGCAACTAAGTACTAGAAAGCTGTAATTTGGCTTAAATATACAGATTACATCGCCGAAAAAATGGTAATATAAAATTTCGAAAAGTATTTTTTAGGGTATCTCCTGTAGGTATAGGTAAAGTGGGAGGTTTATTTTCGCGTCACCCAGTTATTGTGGGATGTCGTTAGATAGGTCTTTAAAAATATTGCGAGTTTGTTTAATTAATTTTTCGATTAAGGAATTCGTCGTGAAATATGAAGCTTTAAAGTGATATTTTTTGTTACTTTTTTTGCACTTGGCCGGTTTTAACAAAAAGAAACTAACTACCCATCCATCCTCTTCCATTAATCTGTTCTTGTTCTTCGTCAATATTGATGAAAATGAAATCCAATAACAAGTCAATAACCACATAGACACAAAACACCACATACTACCAAAAAAGTAACGGTTAAACCTACTAGACTGGACTCCAAACACTGACTTTGGTATCCGTGGCTAGTCTGGAGTTCAGTCCGGTTGCGTCGTTGTAAATTAAACTATTTGCAGCTCGTTAATGTTTCAATTTTATTAATTAAAGTACGCTTGATGTTGAATGGTTAAATATTTGAGCCAGCAAAATTAATACTCCACTCGGCATGCATTTCAAAAATTGAATATGAATTTAATAAAGTACTAAGAGTAGTACTTTACTAGAAAATAAAACAGTAATTTTAAACCGCTACGCTTCATAATAATTTTGAAATGGATAATTACTATCCGCTTCGTTGTAATTAAAGTTTGATTTTAAAATGACGTAAAATCCAATCTGAGAAAATGCGAGAATTTAATTTAACCTATGTCTATTATTAAAATTAATTAGAATGAGAGAATGTAATATTTGATTATTAGTTTCACTGGAATTTATTTCATTCAAGTTGGTATGCTTTATTTAATTAAAATTTAATTTTAATACCCTTTCTCATTTGGTAAAACAATAATATTATATACCTTAAATGTATAAGTTAAAACATCCTAAAGTAACTAACTTAACAATAAATTAAAAAATAGCGTCAAAACCTCCTCAACGCTGTCAAGTAGTAATGTCCCCAAGAGACTGGCGGCGTGGCCTCGTTGTATGGCAACGCTAAGCCTCTGGCCAAGGTAAAAGCGAGCCCCTGGGTCACGGGAAGTGACAACTAAGCGTTTTGAAATTTCCTTGAAAATGCTGTGAGCATTTGGACCCCACAGTTCTAGATTTTCAACCCCAAACGGCTCGAAAATATACCAATAAGGTTACTATATTTACGCCGCTTGAGGTTCTCCGTTTGTAAAGGCATTTAATACAATGATTCTTAATGTTGACGAAATGAGGGAGTACTATAGCTACAGCTCTGCCAACCCTTCAAAGATAACAAGCGTAATGCTATATTAAGACACAGATAACTTAATAGCTGGTAGTATCAGGTCGCTCAACTTGTAAATTGGTGCGATCAAGTTCAAACATCGACTAGGTGATGCCTTTCATGTGATCATTTAATTTGCATGAAACTATAAGCTTACGATACGGCATCATAACTGCATAGTAAGATACTATTCATATTCATTTTTATATACACATTTTTTAACATTTTAAAATATTTCTTAAAAAAATCTATATAAAAAACATTAAAAAATACAAAAAAATAGCGGTCCGCCGGTGTCGGGAACAGGGTCCAAGCTACCGGTGATTAGGGCTCCAGAGACAGGAACCTCCTCACAATGCGAGCCGTATCGAGAAGTACTGCCTTCTGAATCAGGCCCTATATTCATTTTATTGTTATAGGTATTAAGCTTGCAATTTTCTATTATTAATAGGACCACACAGAACTCGCTTGTAATAACAATTACGCAAAATGAATCTGTTGGATACTTATGTAATGCACTCGCGATTCCCATGATTTTGACAAATCAACAATATTCATTTCGGTACTGTATTACTCACTAACTGCGTTGTCAGGTAAGTAGTCGCTCCATGTAAAATAATGGTATTTAGCTGCATCCAG
Source organism: Lycophotia porphyrea (assembly GCA_950005105.1). NCBI lineage: Eukaryota > Metazoa > Arthropoda > Insecta > Lepidoptera > Noctuidae > Lycophotia > Lycophotia porphyrea. Next base: position 10,584,605 of record OX465398.1, read on the forward strand.
TTAGACTAAAAGATGATGATTGACGAGCAGACTTTTTACCAACTTATGAAGCAATGGATATCGATTTCTTTCAAAATCCTTACGAAAACAATGTTTCAGTAGGAGTGCCTGTAATTTTCAACCTTCACCACAGTGTAATTAACAATTCAGCAGGTCCATTTTCTCTCAAAACGATGACCAACTGCTTGTAGTTACACTGTGGTCCAGCTAGCTAAACAATCAGCCTCCTTGTGGCCTACGCCTATAATTTTCAAAGCAACCGTTGATTACACCCGGGCTACGTTAATACGGGCCCACAGCTATAATGACCCAGTTTACATTGTCTAAACGACCTTTCCTTGGTCTTAAATGTTTTCTTGTAACATGTAAAAAAAGTTTTGTTTCACTTCTGGGCGTAAACTAAGAATCAGTTCCTTTTCTAAAGATAGTACTGAAATGAAACGGATTTTTTATTGTTAGTCATGATTGGAATTGGGCGTCTTAAAGTTGGTATTGGAATGTAACTTTACTGAAATTGAGATTAAAGAAGTTTATTTTATTGTTCAGTAAAAACTGTTTTCTCTACTTTTCGGAACTTACATAAATCACTGTTATATTGTTTGAAAAATAAAAACCGTGAAGAAATACAATGGAAGTTTTTAACAACCTCCGAAAATGTGGGTAACTGGTAAAACTTCCTTACCAGAAAAACCTTTAAAATAACTGCAGCCACATTTATGAGGTTACTGAATTAAATAGGTCTAAACCAAAATGACCACTATTCGTACACATCTCAGTAGACCCTCAGGTGTGCCACAATCAGCCGCCATTGTGTTTATTTTATAAAAAATATTTCTTTTATGTAAATTTTCTTGAATAAATGTCCCAACGCGGCTCATTTTTATTTGAAAAGATACTAGCATCAAAACTCTAAAACATTCCTAAAATCTCAAACAAATTTCTTAAAGCCTTTTAAAGCTGAACATCCCAGCGTTCCATTCCTTACGAAATGCTTCCTAAATCGGATGGGAACATTCCCCGCGGAAATCTGTTTATGTAGGAAAATATGCGTTAATTATCAAATTCATAACGGTGAAGGAAAACATCGTGAGGAAACCGGCATGTCCTAGAACCAAAAAATCGAAGACATGTGACATCTACCAATCCGCACTGGGCCCGCGTGGTGGATTATAGCCCATTCCCTCTCATAGAGAGGAGGCCTGTGTCCCAGCAGTGGGAACATTAAAAGGCTGATGATGATGATGATCAAATTCATATGCGTTAATTATAAAATTCACTTCAACCAGAAGGTATTTTATAGTTGTTGTTATTTCGCTTCTGATGTTTAAAGGCTGGTTCACACTCCATTTAGGTACGGCACACAATCTTCTCTTTCCCTCTACGTGTACTTCTATAAACTTTACACATTGTTACACGCTTGCTCCGCTTAAATACACGTTACATTTGTTGTGACCCAGCCTTTAATTTGCAAACAAAGACCTTATAACTACCAAATTGTTTGCTGTTCCAGTGAGTTATGCAATGAACTAACGAGTTTAAATTGAAATCTGCGAAGCACTGTTGATGTACGTTGTAAAATGTTTTGATGAATAATGTTATTTGCATACCAACTTATAAAGCACAGTTCTGAAATCTAAAGTTATACTCAGAATTACTTACTGCTTACCTACCTCTTCCTACCTTAACTACTAACTCTTTGGGAAAATGAATAGGCGATACTAGGTAATGTTCAATATGTTTGTCCATTCACAACGTTTCAATGCTCGGCGAAGCACAGAGAGTCTCAATTCCAACAGTGCAAACATTATTTAGGAACATTCAGGTATAGCATAGCGTTAGTAAAACTAAGTGAGTGAAATAACCTTATAACACAAACACATATAAATCTGTTTTCAAGGACTGTTTCCTTGAAACAGACTTCAAATCGCTTTGTGTTTGCATCTTGAAGGTTTCATCTTACACGCAACGGGGATCTGAAAGAGACGGGGATTCGTCACCACGCCGCGTTTCAATCCTTTGGGCCGTAATCTTATACAAACTGGCTTAACCAGCGCGTGCAGAACTAACTCTCGCGTTCCGGGTTTATATTGCTGGGAGACTAAGCTCTATAGTTTCAGGATTTGAGAGTAGCTAGCAGTGGGTTATACTTAAAACTATCCTAGTAATATTCTTCCGGTAAGACTGGACGTCGACCATGATATAATTGAGACAGGCTAGGCTGATGATTTAAAGACCTTTAAATGTGAAAGTGATGTTTGATTGTTTACCTGTAATTGACTACCTGTAACGACTGTCAAAGATCTACAAATGACCGCCGAGACCAACGGCTTAACGTGCTTTCCGAGGCACGGAGGAAACTCGGTATGTAAGGGTGGTCAACCATCCACAGACCAACCTAAGTAAGCACGGCTTAACCTAAAGATTGACCCGAGCGGCTGCTATTATTTAGCCACGACCTACTCTTGGATGCTATTGGATTATATATAGGATGCTTTTTATCCTTTAATATGTAGTACTTTCCCAAGAATGCCAGTGTAACCGCAAGCAATAGCTAGTGGTCTATACTTCTATACTAATAATACAAATACTACTAATTTACTAATAATATTAGAGGTAAAATTTGTTTGTAAGTTTGTATTTTGGAGCTAATCTCCGGAACGAATGATCTAATTCTAAAAAATATTTCACTGGCAGAAAGCCACATTATTCGTGGATGCTATAGGCTATAATAGTACATTATGGTACAAGTGTGTAATGTTGGTGATTACCGCTGAGGCGCCATTGAGACCCGAGCCGTTAGGTGAGGGTCTTAAGAGAGCCGAGGACGGTAATCATCAATACACACGTGTATCATACGACGTTTTTCAACACACTTGTGAAGAAAATAATAAATGTAATGTGTAAGAAAATAAAAAATCATTTAATCTAATAGATAAAAAGTTTATTTAGAGAAACAATTAGTAAATGTGCAGTTAGTAAAATTATAATTAACTGTTTTTGATCGCCATGGTTCTCTGTATTTTACAGTTATATTTGTTATTAGTTTTTTATCTTAAATGCACCAGTTACACCAAATATTAAAGCAACCTGAAAAAACAAACAACAACACACAACACAGGCTGAAGTCGCATAGATATTTCAAATTAATTTAACTAACCTTAGTAGCCAGATATTGGTTATCTAGAGACGATAAAACATTTGATTTCTTGCTTCTAAATCCATCGGATAGTCTCTTTAGATAACAACAAATACATATTTGTCCTTGGATTTTTCAGGTAGTAAACTTTCCATAACGTTAAGGGCTTCACATCTTATAACGGGCGGTGTACAACATAAATCATTTTCTTCATAACTAGTACTTGTAGACATTTTAATTAATAAATAACTATAATTTCAATAGTGAGTTGTGAAAAAAGTTTCGCAATGGCGGGAAAAATTAATCAGTTTTCCTATGCGCGCGCATCTAACCATGGCGATCGACCATAGACTAAAAGAATGTTTCTTTTTTTGGCATTTCATGAATAGCGTTTTATCCACGTACAAAATGGGGAATTCAAAATTTGAGTGAAAGTTTTATATATTAAAAACGTACAAGTTGAAATACTTAATCTATTTAAATACGAAGTTGCATGAAATGAGCAAGCAATAGGTACATTAATTTATTTGTACTATTGAACACGATCTTTTTTGTATCGAAACTTTTTTAAGAACAAAGCAACTCAACCAATAAAATAAAAAAAAAACCCTATAACTCACTTGTGAATAATAGCAATGAAAAAGTCACAGTTTGATTACAGGTGTCATTATGTGCCTAATTGCAGTGAAATTAGAGCCATTTTATGAGCAAGTGTGTTGAAATAGTACATTATGGTACAAGTGTGTAATGTTGGTGACTACCGCTGAGGCGCCATTGAGACCCGAGCCGTTAGGTGAGGGTCTTAAGAGAGCCGAGGACGGTAATCATCAATACACACGTGTATCATACGACGTTTTTCAACACACTTGTGAAGAAAATTAATTTATTTGTACTATTGAACACGATCTTTTTTGTATCGAAACTTTTTTAAGAACAAAGCACCTACAACCTATAACTCACTTGTGAATAATAGCAATGAAAAAGTCACAGTTTGATTACAGGTGATAATACTAATTGCGGTGAAATTAGAGCCATTTTATGAGCAAGTGTGTTGAAAATTAATATATTTATACTATTGAACACGATCTTTTTTGTATCGAAACTTTTTTAAGAACAAAGCAACTCAGCCAGTAAAATAAAAAAAAAAACCTATAACTCACTTGTGAGTAATAGCAATGAAAAAGTCACAGTTTGATTACAGGTGTCATTACGTGCCTTATTGTAGTGAAATTTTAGCCATTTTATGAGCAAGTGTGTTGAAAATCATATTTATATAATGTATGTTAGCCGAGCTATGAAAATTTTTGTGGATGAAGTTGCGGGCTTAGTACTAGTTAATCCGTTAAGCTGATGATTATTATCATAATAGAGTCAGTGCTCATTGCATTTAATTGCATAAGCCAAAAATATTTTGTAGTACTCGAAATGTCCCAACAGTGGGAACATTATAGGCTGATGATGATGATGAACTCGAAATGATAGTGAACGAGTTATGGGGGAGGCCCCGTTAATACTTAGTTTATTTTTATTGTAAAAAAAAATCCAGTAAAGTTTTTCAAAGCTGCAATTCGTTCCGAAATAAAATCAAAATCAGATACACAATGGCAAAATGTGTGTGTATTATAGGTTGCTACACCTCTGCTTAAACCTTTGGGATTTTAGTCGTGATATTATGGTGAGTTTAGTAATTGAATAAGGGCGGAGCGCCATCTGTCAAGTTCAGTTAATGGCGGAACATAAACAAACTTAAGTGTTAACTGACAGTTACCTATTAATATAACTAATATTTGTGTAACAAAGCAAAATTGAATAATATAACTTCTGCAGAACTCAAAATCAATTAAGCACTGTCGAAACTTCTGAGAGCGACAGTTCTACTTAATTGACTAACGTGACTATTTTCCTGAACAAATAAGACTCAAAATGAATAAAATGTTAGTCCAGATTTTCTGGCTTAGCATAAGCATAGCATAATCAGCCTATTATGTTCCCGCTGCTGGGACACCGGTCTCTTCTCTATGGGGTATAATCCACCACGCAAATTTTTGGTTGTAGGACGAGAGCAGTGGTAATGAAATAAATTACACAAAGTAATGCGCCTGCTTGGGTTCGAATTCACGACTTACTGCTCGTAAGTCGGGGCTTCTGGCTCTGGCTTACCGAGGGAAACATTTGAAGACTATAAACTTTATAGTCAACACAATATAAATAGTTAAAAGAAATCCTCCTTCAATAGTCCTATAGAAACTCCTCCTCCAAACATGCAATTCGTTTGATCGGAATCGCTTTACATACCGAAACCAATGTCAATTGAGGAGTGAGTACCTGTGAAACGCGTCCCAAGCAAGGAGTTACAGCATATATGTAAATACGTGTATATGTACGTCTTTGAGAGACCTCGTCCCCAGTAACTGTCCGATATAACGTCCATGGACGTATGCAGGCACTTCGATGTAAACATAACAATATTTCAGAAAATATGAAATTGTATTTCATGCTGAATTCTGATACGTATGTTGAAAGTTCAAAATAGTAACAAAAAGGGAATAAAAATATGTCGGACGATGTATTCCGAACACACACACATTAATGAACATCGCAGATTGGAAAACAAACAGTTCGATATGCAATAAAAATATTTAGTTTCATGCAGGTAATCGGTATCGATTTTTATTGTGATTTCGGTGAAAGCGTAGTGTTCAATTTTGGTATAAATCGAACAATCAACAATACATACAAATACATACAATCACTTGTAGTATGTTGAAAAAGAGAAAAGCAGTATGTTCTAAACTCAAAATTTCTAGGATATTGACAGCCGACAACGCCGTGCTGACTTGGTCCAAGTGATGGATTACAGTTCACTATCTTCTGACTTCAGAGGAGAGCGAGAAAGAGTGGGGCTGTAATCCTATTGTTAGGAGCTGGGTATGGGAGAAATTAAATACTACCGATTAAACGCGAAATAACTTTATTAATTACAAAACACTTAAAACTTAATCACAAATACACTACTAATAACTATTTACTTAGATATCGCACTTCTATGTAGTTCACTTTGATTCGCTTCGTTGTGGAGCCAAAATCAGACTGATCGCTCCCGCAAACGCGACGGCGGTTTATATGACGACCGATCCTTCTCCATAGTGGCACAGTGTAACATCATCCTTCGAGAAAGTTCGAAATTTTTCTCGAATGTTCTAGACAGTTCCATAGTGGAATATTGTCCTTCGAGAAGGTTCCACAACTTTCTCGAATCTTCTAGAAAATTCTATAGTAGAACATTCTAGACTCGCATCGTCTTAGACAGTTCCTTAGTAGAACATTCGAGACTCGCCCGTAATCTAGAATGTTCTCGTAAATCAACCGACGACGTAACACTAAGTTTGTGACTGCTTAATCGATTGATTTTTCATGACTAATCTAATTATGATTCCGATCAATCATCAATCATGGGGTTAAGATTACATAACGTCACATCACGCCTTGTAATCACTGAAGGGTTAGGCACAGGTGTAAGTACCTAACAAGTACAGTACATGTCGTCAGTTATGTTTTTTTAAATCCCATGTAATACTAGGCGTCCCGGCATCAACCGGGCACAAATCCAGAATCCGTGGCTACTACTGAGAATTCCTGATGGAAAAACCAAGACGTTTCTATGTTTTCTTACAAATACAAAAGTAACACCCACAAAGACTTTGTCGTAAATATGGTTGAGCTGAATGGGGCTGATCCATGCGTCATGTTCGTGGACGGGCGCTGTCAGTTGGGACTGGTCATCTCTAGGCTGCCACGGTTTATTGTAACTACGTACTTTGTTTTTAAATTGTTGATATAATCTTTTACTCTGGACGCTCTTAACGTGCACATATTTCTACATCGTTCTCGCATATGTATAATCTGAATATGAATGATGTAACCAAGATTATGTAACAAATATTTGATTGAAAAGAGTGTCCATGGAGTTTCTTGCCCATTCTTCTCCATAGAGATCTACGCTTTGGAATGGGCAACTACAGTACTTTCACAAGTTATTATGCCTTGTGTATGTGACTGTAGCTTAGCCTTCTTTGTTTTTCTGACATTCAAAAGTGCCTGTAATGGTCTAATTGAAATAAATGCTTTTGAGTTTGAGTTTGAGTTTTGCAATTACCCACAAAATAATTTCAACGTTTAAACACCAGACCGCAAAGACCAGTATAATTTATTGAATTCCTTAAGTTCTTTTTAGTTAACATTAACTTAAAGAATTTAATTTTTAAATATATATATATTTTTTTTGTAAATTCGAACGCTAATGCAAATTCGAACGATAAATAAAAAATACAAACATACAGGCATTTTCGTTTATTTTTTAGCAACTTAGCGACAAGCACAATAAATCACACATTGATGTGAATAAAATCTTCAAATTATGTAAAAAAAAATGTATTATATAAATTATGTACGAAACACATGTAATATGTTGCTTTTTATAAATCAGTCGGACTTACGTTACTTCGGGTATGGTAGGCCCACGGGTCACGCCTGTCCTGTCTGATCGCAGCGGAGTTAAAACGTCCTGGAACTGTACCCGATTCATTGTGCCCGTGTTACTTACTGTTTTAAAGTGTATTTTCAAGTAATTTGTTAGTTTATTATAAACAGTGTATAGCGCCCAGTGTATTTTCATTGCACGATGGGTTTCATGCCCACATGATGTACGAGCCTAACTGAATAAATCCTGACAACCCCACATATCCATCAACTAGCTGTTGCCAAAAACCTTCGTCGGCGTAAAATTATTATAAAAATATTACTTCGAACAATTAATTAATTAACTTATTCATTTGAATCGGATTTTGTTAACATTTTCAATGGTTTTATTTTTTTTGCGCGAGAATACTAGTAACTAAAGTTACTCCTTATGTATGACATCAGCTATCTGCCAGTAAAAGTCCCGTCATGGTGCAAATATACATATTATAACGTACCAGAAAGATGTAGTCGTATTGCAATGATATGATGGAAAGTGTAGACTTTCAAAATTCAGTTTGTTAACTGTATAACATAGTCTCCGGTATAACACGCCCTTAGTATCATCTACAGGACTTTTCAGCATAACTAAACTTATCTGCCTATATTTATTTTGGTACATTATTTGTTTTTTTCTCATTTTGAATAAGACTTGGATAAGATTTGTCAAAAATATGTTATGTTTTTATTTACGTATTTTGTTCATTTTTTATCTTTTCCTACGTTTTTAATGCAACTAGTCTTTACAAATTGTTTTATGCGTTAGTGTAAACACTCGATAGTAAGTACTAGTTGAATCCAAAGATTTGCTCCGTAGAACATCATTACAAACTGTTAACAACTTCTTAACATGGATTATCATGAATTAAAAAAAAAACCTTTTACTCATCGCCTGATTTAGCAGATTTTATTTTATCAATTTTATTTGATAAATCCAAACATAATCACACTAATTATAGTACTTTATCTTAAATTATCTTAAAATACAGTATAAATACGCTTAGCTCAATGTTTCATGATTCACATCGGCAAAATGAAGTTCTTGGCACTTGCACTATTGGCTTTGACGGCGGTCGCCTCCGCTAAATACATCAACGTTGAGGATGCCATCGATCTAGAAGATATTACCGCTTACGGATACTTATCGAAGATCGGTGTCGCGGCCGCCGAAAGAATCCGTCAAGCTGAAGAGCAGGAAGACATCCATGGCAGAATCGTCGGTGGTTCCGCCTCAAATACCGGACAGTTCCCTCACCAGGTAATTCATCTTTTTTTTTTTATGCACAGTGATGTCTCAAATAAAATTTTCTATTCTTAACTTCGATATTTCTTCACAGGCCGGTCTTCTCGCTCAGTTTGGTGGCGGTCAGGGTGTCTGCGGAGGCTCCCTAGTCAGAGCTAACCGTGTCCTCACAGCTGCTCACTGTTGGTTCGACGGTCAAAACCAGGCCAGCCTCTTTACCGTTGTCCTTGGCTCAAACCGTTTGTTCTCTGGTGGTACCAGGGTAACATCCAACAACGTTATTATGCACGGAAGCTGGAACCCTAACTTGATCCGCAACGACGTTGCCATGATCAGATTGGGCTCGAACGTTGGCCTTAATAGTTAGTAAATAATAAAACCGTTTTTTTTTTGTTAATAATTAAATTCTTCATGCATATAAATTAGTTTAGTTAGTAAATAATAGAATAGCTAAAATTAAAACCATGTTATTTTGTTTGCTATTGATTCCTGTTGGAATTTCAATGTTTCATACAAATAAAATTAAGTTGTACTTGCAAAAATATTATCTTTACTAAAAAAGATCACCATCATTTAAATAATAAAAATTTTATCTGTGTGCCAACAGACAACATCGCCCTCATCGCTCTGGCTACTGGTAACGAGAACTACGCCGGGGAAAACGCCATCGCATCTGGCTTCGGTCTCACCCAAGATGGTAAGAAGTCCTGTACAAGGTTATCCGAGTTAATAGTATTAACTTCGATTTCTGAACCTATTTAAAACGTTTGACTCTGCAGGTGGTAGCGTCTCCGGTAACCTGAACCACGTTACTCTGGTTGTGATCACGAATGCTGTATGCAGAGCTTCCTTCCCTCTCATCCTCCAAGACTCTAACATTTGCATAAGCGGCGCTAATGGCAGGAGCACATGCCAGGGTGACTCCGGTGGTCCCCTCACTGTCAACAGGAACAATAGGCCTCTCTTGGTAAGTATTTTGAAAATAAATCTCATAATACTTCCCCTTTTATGGCTTTTTATACCTTTCGTACACTTAATATTTTACTTATTTTACGTTTATCTAATACTAATTTTAATTTTTCCAACAGATTGGTGTGACTTCCTTCGGATCAGCCCGCGGTTGCCAGATTGGATCCCCTGCCGCTTTCGCCAGGGTCACCTCCTTCACCAGCTGGATTAACGGACAGCTGTAAATTTGTTAGCAGAAAATAAAAATGAAGATGATCGAAAACACTTTTTTCATGCAAACATTTTTACAATAAAACAAGATTATTTTGATTAAAAAATATGAGTTTTTTTTTTAATTCATTATAATTCATGCTAAGAAATCAATCATCATCATCATCATCATCAGTCTATAATGTTCCCACTGCTGGGACACAGGCCTCCTCTCTATGAGAGGGAATGGGGCTATACGCGGGCCCAGTGCAGATTGGTAGATGTCACATGTCTTCGAATTTGTGGTTCTAAGACATGCCGGCTTCCTCACGATGTTTTCCTTCACCGTTTTTGAGAGCAGCGGTGATGAAATAAATTACACAGTGTAATGCGCCTGCCTGGGTTCGAAACCACGACTTATTGTTCGTAAGTCGGGGTCGCTACCACTGGGCCACCGCTGCTCTCCGAAATAATCGATAACAGTTTGTAATTTGTCTCTTTTCTGAGTAAATCGTAAACTGGAGTAGTAAACCGGAGACTGTGTTATACAGTTAACAAACTGATTTTTGAAGGTCTACACTTTACACCAAATCCTTAAAATACGAGCACACCTTTTTGATACATGATGTACACTCGTTGTTTTGTGCCATGATTCCCTGTTCTGCAATCGGGTTTTTTTTTTGCTATCTACTTTTTTTGCATTCTGCATATTGGAGAAATACTTAACGTCCTGACTGTTTTATGTCCCTTTGGAATTTTAAGATCTTTTTATAATTTTATTTACAATATTTACAAACTACAATTACTTACCGCAGTATCTCAAGACGAAAGTCTATGACCAGTGTGTGTTGCCAGTGATTAGATACGGGACCGAAACGTGGTCGCTCACAATGGGCCTCATCGGAAGGCTTAAAGTCACCCAAAGAGCAATGTAGAGGGCTATGCTAGGAGTTTCCTTGCGTGATTGAATCAGAAATGAGGACATCCGCAAGAGAACCAAGGTTACCAACGTAGCCCGACGAGTTGCCAAACTTAAGTAGCAGTGTACAGGGAACATTACTCGTAGAACAGATGGCCGATGGGGCCGCAAAGTTCTGGAGTGGCGACCGCGAACCGGAGGACGTTGCGTTGGAAGGCCTCTCACTAGGTGGACCGATGATGTGGTGAAGGTTACGGGGATCCACTGGATGCGAGTCGCACGGGACCGGTAAACGTGGCGACACTTGGGGGAGGCCTGTGTCCAGCATTGGACGTCTTTCGGCTGAAATGATGATAATGACAAACTACAATTAATCTATAATGGTAAAAAAAATGTATAAGTAAAAAAAAAGGTTACAGGGCGTCAAAAAATTCGACCACATCAACGTCAACAGGAAAAGTGCCCAGAAGGCTGGCAGCATTGCCACGTTGGATGGCAATGAAACAGGTTTAAATAAACCTAGATCGGGCAGGTCGCTACTAAACATTCATTAAACATTATCATGAATGTTGAATATATTGAATATATTTTAGTTATAGTTTATTTATTAGTACTAATTATACCATTGTATGTTAATAACACTACTGCGCCCAAATGTACACTTATTTTTGTAATACTTTTTAAATAAATTATTCTTATTCTAATGCTGATTCTTTGGCCAAAAAATAGCCCCGCCCTCTGGTCACGTGAGGAGTCGACCAACCACTTGGCGATTTCCCGAAACACTAGGCGGGCACTTGGACCTCATGGCCCTAGTGTTTCAACCCCAAACGGCTCAAAGACATAACTACCAATTAAATTATTGTATTTGCGCCGTTTGAAGTTTTCAGCACCTGCAGCAGCTGTCTGTTATATAACCTTCCTTCGCGACTAGAAGCTAACGGTTATCATTAGTCAATCAAATGCTATGTACCTAAATCGTCACTGGCCTCGGTTCTTGAATAGGTAACCATTATTCTTAGTGATATTTCACACATTGGGACCTTCCCTCGTTTTTGTAACACAATAGTACATTTTATTTTTTAACTTTAATCTTTTTGAGTAATTTTCGTCTTTTTTAATTGAAACTAAACATTGTTGTTTAAATATTTGTTATATAGGTAAATATGGGGCAGATTTGACTACCCCCAAAAAAACTAGAAACGGCCAGGAATATAATGATGTTCCTGCCTGGTATCTAATACTATTGAGTTTTAGCTTTTTTTCTGACGAATCAGCGTGATTAATGAGTAGGTACCTACTCTATATAAAAAAAAACCCACTTAGTACATTATCTACATCCGCACTCGGATTATTCTGATTACTAATTAAGTCCTGTTAATTAACTTTATTATCACCTTGATTCGCAAAATAATGTCTGGTTAGATATTTAGGTATCAAGTAAATAATAGATTATATTATCATTTAAAATTGAAAACCATTAATGAAGCGTTAATGCATGCATACGATAGCATATTTGTTTTTTTTTTTATACATATAACAACATCGAAATTAACCCTAAGCCCTAACCCTTCTTTAAGCCTTTATAGTTTCTATTCCTTAAAATTTGCAATGTTATAGGTATCATTAATGAATATAATACATAACATCACGCCTGTAATCCCCGAAAGGTTAGGCAGAAGTGTACCTTATAGTACACCCACATTTCGCCAGTTATGTTTAAGTCCCATGTATTAGGGTGCGCGCCTATTACCTTCAACCGGGCACAGATCCAAACTCCATGGCTACTACTGAGAAATTCCTGATGGAAAACCCAATAACACTGCTCGACCCTGGAATCGAACCCAGAACCCTTCGCTCAACAGTGGTGCTTGCGACCATACGAAATAAGTATCAAGTATAAACAGAAGCGAGGTAAGTATATACCTACCTATCTACTGATAAAATATCTGATACACAGATATGCACTTTGCAGTATGATTGCAGTGATCTATCATAATCTGCAATCATAATTCCGACGGTTTGTCTGTCACGTAATAAATTATCAATTAGATTGTAGGTTTGTACGTTAAAAATAACATTTGTTGATAAGTATGTGTGTGATACTATGTAGAATTAGGTAACAACCATGCGTAGGTATTTCAAAATCAAATCAAAATCAAAATTCATTTATTTCATCAGCAAAATATGTTGTTACACAAACAAAATTAGTAATTGGAAGCCTCCCTTAAAGCAAGTAATGCCTGTATTGGGAGACTCCGCTCATTCATCTCAATTTTATTATATAAATTATATGTTTGTGTGGGTGTACTATTAGGTACACTTCTGCCTACCCCTTCGGGGATTACAGGTGTGATATTGTGTATATATTTGTGTGAGTGTGTGAGTATATGTTTGTGTGTAATTGAGTATGTTTGTGAATGTGTGAGAAGGTTTGTGTGTGTGTATAATAAGTGTGACAACATGTGAAGTGAGGTGAGTACAAGCCACCGCACTTCCAGTATCCCTACAACACTTAAACTGTTGCACTCCATAGCATGCAACCGTTCAAGTGTACAGAACATCATGATACAAGTGTTAGCAGTGCTTCTGTTTCATCATAGTTTCAAGGTTTTATCCAATTTACTAAAGGTTTTTTGCAGTCATAGTATTGTTTTGTATATATGTTCATTTCCCTATTTATTCTATATCTGAGTTCGTGATTGGGGTATTTGTGCAATATTGTATTTTCGTCTTTTTGTTAATTTGGAGGAGTCGAATGGTAAAATTTTGTGCATTTTCAAGATGGTCTGTATAATATATAATTTTCTCACGGAGAGCAAGTCACTGATCTGAAATAGTTCGTCTGTGTGGAATCTCAACTTCTTAAAATACATAATTTTTATTAATGCGCGTTGTGCACGCTCAACATCTATGAATTTTGATTTACTAGCCCCTCCCCAAACAGGGATGCAGTACGTCAAAACTGACTGTACTAGAGCAATATATATTTCATTCAAAAGATTTCCTGGTGAGTTGTGGCGAGTATGGAAAGTTTTTGGGACGACATGTCGCAATGAGTTAAATAACCAACTTAGCTTTCTGACTCTACTTGTAACTTGTACCAGATGTTGGTACCTTTGATGATGGATGTTTAGCCTTTGGTGAACAACCACCCCTAAGTATTTCGTCTGAGTTACTTTATCTATTGTTGGACATTTACAATTTAGATTATTTATACTGTCACATTGATGAATTTTTAATATAAAGTGTTTGTCTGACTGGGTACGATTATTAATTCTAAAACATATAAAGTTGGTTTTTGAGGTGTTCAATGTGAGTAGATTATTTTTTAACCATTTGGCTATTACAGTCATACTCAGCATACTCTTTGGCCTCTTTCCAGGACTTCCCAGAAAAGACAACAGCTGTATTATCGGAAGCAAAAATTTTAGCGTTTTTGATGGTCAAGTTGCAGAGGTCATTGATATAGGTCAAAAATAATGTTGGACCGAGTACGCTTCCTTGAGGCACGCCGTATGATACTTGTGCGTCTTCACTAATATAGTCACCAACTCTTACTCTCTGTTTTCTACTTGAAAGATAGTTACGAAAAAGATCTCGTGGGACACCTCTTATTCCGGATTTTTGTTCTAATTTGTTCACAAGGATCGGAACAGAGACGGTGTCAAATGCTTTTTTTCAGATCTAGAAATATTGCAATACATTTATTTCCGTTGTCTAGACTATCAACTACTTGAGTTGTAAGAGCAGTTACAGCATCCTAAGTAGATAAACCTTGTCAGAATCCATACTGAGAGTGTGATAGTAGGTCAAATTTGTTTAAATATTTAAGTAGTCTGTTATTTATCAGCTTCTCTATTATTTTAGAAATGATGGGTAAAACGGATATGGGTCTATAATTATTGACATCGTCTCTGTTTCCGCCCTTATGTACAGGTGTAATAATGGATTGTTTAAGCGGTTCAGGGAATAAGCCTGTTCTAAAACATAAATTAGCAAGATGTGATATAATCGGAATATTGATTCCGGTGCTTTCCAATATTTTTCTATCAGTTTCCGTAGTTATTAGTCGTTTATGAATGTTACCTTGGATTGAAAATGGCTAAACTAAAAACCTAAAGGTAACATTATTGTGTACCTACCTACCTATAAATTCCGTTGTCCCGTCCGGGACTTCAAACTAAAATCACTGAACCTTTTTAACAAAATATACTTCGTTACCTATGTTTATGCAATAGGTAAGTACCTGCACCAATAAATATTGTAGGTATTCGTACAGAAGTATATAAAAAAAACACACCATGTATAAAAATACGGTCAACATTTCATAACCTTACTTAATTAATATTATTATTTTTTGCTAGTCTACATGGTGTCCCACGTCTGGGCAAAGGCTTTCTCGTTTCTACTTCCATACCTCTCTATTCTGTGCGATCTCCGGCCATGTTAGCCCCGCAAACACAATCAGATCGTCACGCCACCTTCGCCGAGGTCGACCTCGACGGCGCTGTCCTTCCTCAGGCGCCCAGTGTGTGATGATCCTTGCCCATTTCTCACCTTACTTATCATCATCATCATTTCAGGAGAAAGACCGACGACGATCGACCGCGAACCGGAAGACGTTGCGTGGACCGATGACCTGGTAAAGGTTGCGGGGATCCGCTGGATGCGAGTCGCACGGGACCGGTCAATGTGGCGACACTTGGGGGAGGCCTATGTCCAGCAGTGGACCTTACTTATACCATAGAATTAATGAAAAATAAGTTTCAATTTTATCAACTATATCTGCAATAAAACAAAATATTTACGTTATGGTTATCTAACCGACAATTTAACCTTTGCTTGGGTCTTCAATTACGAGCACATACCTACATAATATTATGGTTCATCCAGTTTCTCACTGATATCTCAGTCTGTCTTAGAACACTGATCAAACACCATGGGTCGCTTAACGCCAGAACAAAAACAATTTTATGTTTTACACAAAAAAATAATTTCTCAGAAAGAATTATCGCGAGTTATTCACGAATATGACAAGTTTTTCAAGAGGAAAAACCAGGAGACCTATGGAGAACTCGTGGGTTGGCAAAAAGGAGGAGAACTGGAAAAGTGACAGTAAGTTAAAGACAAATAGTTTTTTTTAAGTTTTAGATATCATAATTAATGAATACATTCACACTGTGTTCAAGGATGCTAATAAAAATTAAATACATGAATGATATTGTGATGACTTTAAGCCTATACATATAATAAAACAGTAAAAAAACTGTGTGTGTACTGTACATTGAATATATTAAAAAAAAATGTGGGGGGTTTAGAAACAGAAATAGAGCACGAATCAAAAAAAAATCTGACTGTTTGTCTGTACACGCTAATCTTCAGAACTATAGTTAGTATAGTACTTTTTTGTTGTATAGGTATTAAGTCTGGGCAGCATATAGGCTTTAATTTATCTTGGAAACTTGAACACCTGATGCAGAACCGCAACAGACCAGCTAAACTATAAGAGATACAAAAATGGTACGATAGCAAAAATTGTTCCACGTAATGAGCATTTTCTGCTAAGAGAATAAATTTGAAGATTTGGAACACCTGTTGTGGAACTCCAAGAGCCCAGTTACACTATAATATATATAGGAATGACGTCTTAGCAAAAGTTGTTCAGCCTGATGGGCACTCTCTGTTGACGTATAAACCGTATTATAGGGGATGAAGTGGTTTACACTTTTCGACTGTGTTGTCGATCAGGACGACGCCACTAATTACCCAGTTGAATTTCTCAATTAGTGGTCTCCCTGCTCATAAAATAGGACTTAAAGTCGGTGTGCCCATAATGCTGATGCGAAATTTAACTCCGCCAAAACTGTGCAACGGAACCCGTTTTATTGTCAACGCTTTACCAACAATTGTTGCTACAATACTCACTGGGTGGTGAGACTGTGTTCATACCGCGCATACCACTCATCCCTAACAATTTCCCCTTTCAATTTAAGCGCACACAGTTCCCTGTGACTACATGCTTTGCCATGACAATAAACAAGTCACAAGGGCAGACGCTTAAAGCCGCTGGTGTTGACCCGACAACCGGCTGTTTTTCTCATGGCCAAGTTTATGTTGCTTTCTCAAGGGTCAGCAACGCTTCCGGTCTTTATATGTATATTAGCTCCTGAAGAAAAAGCCCCAAAGAAACTTATAAAGAAACTTTTTAAAAGTTATTTGCAATATTATTGTTAATTCAGTGTGCCCTTGAGATCCGCTGCGGAATAACGGGAAGAAAAGTTTTTTTGTTGTATAGATATTAAGTCTGAGCATCATATAGGCTATAATTTATTTTGGAAAATGGAACACCTGATGCAGAACTGCAACAGACCAGCTAAAGTATAAGAGATATAAAATTGGTGCCATAGCAAAAAATATTCCACGTGAAGAGTATTTTCTGCTGTGAGAATAAATTTGAAGATCTGGAACACCTGTTGTGGAACTCCAAAGCCCAGCCACATTATAACATATTAAGGAATGCCGTCTTAGCAAAAGTTGTTTAGTGTGATGGGCATTTCCTGTGGACTTACAAAAATGAAAGATCTGGAACGTCTTCAATCGTCTCGCTCATCCCGTTGTTTTCCCGTCCACGGGCCTTAAAATTCTACAGCAGACGTTTCAGATCATCGATATTGACGACCCCGTTGTCGCTGGCATAAGCAACATGATCCGCGTACGAAGTCGCGGGCAGAAGCTAGTGCTTCAATCGAAATATTTTTCAGTGATCCTATAGCTGTATTATTGCTACTTCCAATAATGTGAGCAAACATCAACCCGACTTGTTGCTACTGATTCGATCCCGGAGCGCTCAGTCTTACTTGTTGATACCGCAGTTATTTATATAGCCCATTGCAATAGAACGTTATGAGCTGAGAGCGTAGACCTTGGGTTTTATGGACGAGAGTAAAGTTAAGGGTGGATTGTTCGTCAAGTTATGTTGGAATACAATCATGTTTTATGATTAGTAAAGTCATAAACAGCACACATATAATCACGCCTGTTATCTTCAAAGTGAGGTGTAACTATCACCCCCTTAGCTCTTCTATAAAAATAAATACTTAAACCTGAGAAGTATCACTTACATATTATTGGAATAGATTTTTCGTAACAATGCAAAACTTTAACCAAAGATATCGCTACGACAGCAGATCTCGTAGCGGTTACATCATCGCGTAATCGCTACGCGAGTGCTACGTCGTAGCATCTGTGAAAGCCTCTTGGCGAGATGACAATCTCCAATAGCGGGGAAATAAAAATGTCAATTCAATATGGAGTTCTGACATTTACGAACGGATCATGTGACAGTTCGAAAGGTTCTGTCAATCTTAAACATTTTATTGAACTTTCCACGATTCTGTTTATTGACTGTTATCCTGTTCGAGATGATAATATTTTATTCATTCGTTCGGTTAACTTTGTACTGAGCAATTTTTTAAGGAAAATTTATTATACTAACTTATTTTAGGTAGTTAATAGGAAGGTCAAGGAACCTTAACTATTTCTCAACTGATTTGTAATTTATTACATCTAAGATTTACTTTTATGCAAACTAAAATTGGAAACCTTAACGTGTCAAGTCAAATAGGTGTTACTGAAAGTGTTTCAAAAACATTATTATTTTAGTGGCAAGGTCGTCTGGCAATTTAAGGAACAAGGCTTGTAGCAATTTATTTAACACTCAAAAACATTATTACGTAGAAGTATGGAACGTTCTTTAAAACGAATCATATGATTGCATGTTTATCTTGAGGTTATAAATGCCCGTTATCACTAAAACTAAGCTACCTTTAAAGAAATGACCACCGATAGCTCGGACCCTGTTCCCAATGCTGGTGGGCTACTATTTTTTATATTTTTAAATGTTTTTTTTTTTTGTGTTGTTTAATATTTAAATATTTAAAAATGTAATAAATATGTATATAGAAAAATAAAGGAATTAATAAATTTTTGATAATGATGATGATGAATAATAATAATTTTTGTTACTTAAAAATGTTAAAAATGTAAATAATAAGTAAGAAAAATGAATAAATGAATAATATTATCTCTGTGATCATGATCATATACTATACTGAATTCCGTAAATACCTTTGTCATTCATGACTTCAATTTTGACGCCACACACTATGACAAAAAGCTTAATAAACAAGCGATGAACGCAATAAACAAGCAATATACGCAATAAACGCAATAAACTAGGATATAAAAGAGCACACAACTACAATGAATATATGTGCTGTTGTTGACAGTGACACATGACGTTTTTAATTAACACTGTTCTGACCATTATCCATTCATTTTCTGTGCTATTTTAGAACGAATAGAATAGAACTTAAAAAACATCAGAACTTCTCTGATGTTTTTTAAGTTTTCGGGAACATATAAATACAATATGACGGTCATGTTACGATGTGAAATGTATGCAAAAAGATGATTCTAACTGTAAACTTTCTGAGATATGATAGTTCTGCCTTTTAATTACTAGCGATATGGAAAGTATACCAAAAGACGATTCTGACTGTGCGGTTCTACTTTTAAATCCTTTATGAAATCCTATATCCTGGATATGAAATGTATGCCTTAATTAAGATGATTCTCACTTACAAATTAAAAAAATAATTTAAAAAACACGTAGTACACGTACACGTTAGTTTAAACTATTTTAAAAACAATAAAGTTCTAATCAAGCCGAATCAAATCACGAAACTCGTTTATCCACACAACGTGCAACGCTCCAATTTGTATGTTAATTTTCGATACGACCTACCAACATACTCTACTTATAGACACACAGTGAGAAAGTAATAAAAATCAGTTTCCCCAGTAAACGAGCGTGTTAAGGCTCTTAACATAACACTTAATCCGGCTTTTAGGCTTTCAACAGGCGTCCGTCACGCGGCAACGATTTCATTAACATATCTTGACACGTAACTTCACTTGCGTGCCGGACGGGAGACGTGCTGATTGTGAATCATGCTACGAGGCTTTTCTTTTGTTTTTTGTTCTTGAGTTTATATTATACCAGTATATACTTTTTTATTTGTGTTACAAACCGTGCACCTGATGCGATTTTCTATCGGCTGAAATTATGAAATTTTTATGTAAACTTTAAATCCCCATTTGAGGAAGGATTTGGATAACGCATCTTAAAGGGAATGCCCGTTTTCACCATTAGCCCCTAAACAGTGACCTAACCAAGGTTCCCTTACCTTAGGGGACCCTTCAAATCATCCCCTTACCTAAATTCTGTTTCACCATCCTAAGGGCTACTTATATAAGAGTCCCTTAGTTAGATGACGTATAGTGCGGAGGTACTGCGGAAACGTTTATCGATAAATCATTCGAGTAAACGATTTTATTGATATTTAGCTTAAAAAAAAACAAGATAAAACACGTAATTTCACTCAGTTTATTTGAAAAAAGTACTGCACCTTTTAAATATTAGTTAAATAATAAAAAGTTAAAATTTTACTTTTTTTGGCTGTAAGTCGCAGTGACATTTTGAAGGCACGTGACTTGACTTGAGTGAGATTTCGTTTGTTTATTGTGTGATTGCGTGTTCTTTTTCTTTGGTGATTAAAAAAAAGAAAAGGTTTATAGTATTTTTAACCGACTTCAAAAAACGACTTGATGATAATTAACCTCCTCCAGGTTAATTATCATCAAGTCGTCTGTTTTTTTTTGTTGTATTTTTTTTGTGTACGTTCTGTGTTTTCTTTGCCAATTGTTAACCGATTTCGATGATTCTTTTTTTGTTTGAAAGAGTATCATTTCGCTGTGGGCCCATTTAAAATTTTGTTACTTACAAGGAATAATGGCAGAAAAGAGGAATCGTGGACAAAATTTTTCACTCGAAGATAAAGATAAGTTAATAAAATTACTGCTCCATCAAATATAAAGACAGATGGGGCCACGAATGAGGGCCACTATTTCTGTAAATAAGTTACAAGTAATTAGGTACAAAGTTACATAAATACAAAATTAAGCAGGTACTTACCTGTCATCGTGGAATTCTAATAAATGTATAATGTTCAATTTTTTGCAATATTTATAAAACACTCTCATTGGATGACCTAATGTTATGAAAAAGTCTTTGTCATCATATTTGTTAAAATCCTTCGATCTTTCACGGCAAATACGAGGTCGCCTTTACAAACTTCGGTTACTGAATAACTCTATATCTTCAATTGCTTCTAAAGCTTCATATACATACAAGAGTAATCTTGGTCGGTCACAAAATAACCTAAAAATATGTGTCACCTAAGTGTTACGGGGTCGTCAAATTCATCCCCTAAATTATAAGGCCCCCTTAATGCTTTAGGTGTCACTTAACCGTTGGTGAAATCAAAGCTTGCGTTAGGTGCCCCTTATATTTGTTTAGGAGACACTTAAATTTTAGGGGCTACTGGTGAAAACAGGCATAAGGGATGCATTAAAACAAGTATTTTTTTTACTTTTTTAATGTTTTATTGGAAATCGGTGATTTTTTAATTTCATTTAAGTGAGCAGTATTTCTGTCCAATTTGAGGAAACACTATATTAAAGTGGCTCGGGATTGCGATAGTACACATTAGTTCGTTCAAGGTTAATAGGTAATATCTTTCAAGTTAATATCTTTCAAGTTGGACAAACTACACACGGTGTGCAAATTTGATTAAAATCGGTTAAGTAGTTTAGGAGTTCATCGCTAGCTTATGCCCGCGGCGTCGCCCGCATGGAGTTCGATAATTGTCCCACGGGAACATACTATCCGGATAAAAGTATTCTATATGTTAATCCAGGTTATAAACTATCTGTGTTCCAAATTTCATCCGAATCTGTTTAGTAGCTTTTGCGTGAAAGAGTAACAAACATCCATACATACAAACTGTCGCGTTTATAATATTATTAAGTAAGGATTTTCTTCGCAGAATAATACTATTCTTCTTCCTCGCCCTTTCAATTGGTTTGTATTTTTCTACTTTCCCCCTGAAATTATTATTTGAGATGGTTTACAGAACTAAAAAACCCCTAACAAACCTTCTCAGATCAGAATCTCTAGAATTAATCGTTATGATCCAAAATATTTTTTCAGCAGAATATGTGTCCCTTTTTGCTCTCCCTCTCCCTTTTAATTGATTGTTTTTTTTACCTGAAATTTCGTTATTTTCCCTGCTCTAGAATTTTCCTTCCTTGCTATCAGCACCACAAATTACACAGGTAAGCATACACTCAAATAAAAGGCCATCAAACAGATATTCCTTCAAACATCTCAACTTCTGCTCACCGAGCCGTGCCGTACGTTAATGTCTGATCCAAATTATACACTGCTGCACACTGTAGTGTCAGTTTTTGTCCATACTCCACATGTACACATGTACCTACACACGTATGTGTTAAGAAATCTTATTTGGATCACGATGTCTTCGAGCCCGGAGTTAAGGGCCGTTAATAGAGAGAAGATGAGTTAAAGTCCCGTGTTTTATCTTCGTTGTTGGCTAGTGTGAGATTTTGTTAGGTGTGCTGTTAGGACTTCGCTACAGCAGCTTGATTATAGCAAGTCTCTATTCCTTTTAATTCTGAGTCTCTACTGCTTTTATATTTAGCCTCATCGGGACAAAGGCTTCCCCCCATTCCTTTCACTTCTCTTGATGTTGTACTTCTTCTCCCCAATTCACGAGAAAACCATGAATTCGTGTGACCTTTTTAGGCTTAATTTTTATCATTTAGATACAGAGAGAAATTTCGACATATTTTCGATGTGGTTATTTTTTTGGGTCAATTCCGATAAAAGTCCAGTAACTGAGTAACTATATTTTTTTTTCTTTTCATTGTATTGAACATTAATTTTCTGGGATTAAACTGTTATTTATTAAAATAAAATTCGCATCGGCAAAAAAACAGGACTTGTCAATTTGACACTCGGGCCAGATTGTTTTTAGAATAAAATCGGATTGAATTTTGCACTAAGGCGTATTGATACGATTCGTATCAACTTCGATGCAAATCACCCGCAAAATAACTTTCTACCCCTTTTTAACCGCGTCAGACGATGAGTTTCAATAAAATACGAAACATGTCTTCCATCAATTCTGTTAAAGAATGTTTATGCACAATTTGAAGTAGATTGGACCAAGGAATCACGTTGTCACATACACACTTCGCCCCCTTAGGACTAGAATTTCGGAAAATCCTTTCTTATCGGATGCCTACGACATACAAAGAACACACTCTCCAATTTTCAAGTCTCTACGATCAGTGGTTTAGGCTGTGCGTTGATCCGTCAGTCATTCAGGACAAAGCATTTTATATATATAGATAGAAGATAACACCGCCTTTTGTCAGAAAAATACTTTTTTCTTCAAAACTCAAAACGACATCTCCAGACTTATTTATGTGTGTTATTTAATACGTCTTCTATTTAATAGCATTATTCTCTTCTAAAAACTAGATTGTCCTCTGAACAAGGTCAGCCACCACCAATGTGCGTCTAAAATACTATCTTAGCCATCATATATCATTATATCATCAATGTCATCATCTGCCTGGCCTTTTACCAACTATGTTGGGGTCCAGTCAAACCGGATGCTACTGAATACCAGTCTTTTACATGGAGCGACTGCCTATTTGACCTCCACAACCCACTTTATACCGGGTAATATGATACCCCTTGGTAAGAGTGGTTGTCAGACATTTTGGGCCACTGACTACCAGTAACGACTGTCAAAAATGTACAAATAATGACAGCCGGATAGGCTTAACGTGCTTTCCGAGGCACGGAGGAAACTCGGTATGTAATGGGTGGTCACACACCCACAGACCAACCTAGGTAAGAATGGCTTAACCTAAAGATTGACCCAAGCGACTGTTATTACTTAGCTCCTCCTCATTATAATTATCATCAATGTAACCTTCGGTAAATATAGCTCAGTATGGTTGTTATTTTATAGCATGTATATTTGTGACATTATATTCTAGTACGGAATAAAGGACGGCAATAAAGTAATTCCTATCGACTTTTTATTAGTTTTTTTATAAATATTACTAATTTATAACTCACAACTAGCACACATACAACAGTGGTGCAACAAGCGTATTTTTTTTTAAGAAAAATATTACGTAAAATAAACTTGATCCTGAAATCAGCTAAAATAACATACATTTATATTATATTAACTACACTTAATATTATGTATAAAGACATAAAATTTGTTTCAGAAAGCTACATTATTCGTTGGTGCTATAGGCTATAAATTATATTTATATTAAAATTTTTGCGGACGAAGTCGCGGGCTAGTGCTAGTTATAAATAAAGAACATACATTTTACAAATCCATGCCCTCATTTTATCGATGAACCACAGCATTAAATCAACTACAGCCCACGGCTATCAAACTGACCTCAACACCATTACGGTCAAACAGATATTTTACACCGAAAAAGTAATCACCACGAAAATAAAGGTTTCAGAAGAAGAGGCTATTTACATAATTAAATCAGAAGGCAATCAGATACTCGTTACTATTATGCAACTTGCTATAAAGAAGGTCGCGAGTCCAAAGAATTGTGTAAAATTGTAAATAGATAAAGTTGCTGAAATGGTGAAAATACTTTTTCTTGACTTACAAGTATTTACAGTTGACATTATTAAAAGTCGGTTTATTGGTCCTATTTCCAGGTCGGGCAAAGTATTATTGGGTTTTTCCATCAGGATTTTTTTCGTAGCAGCCACAGAGTCTGGATTTGTGCCCGGTTGATGGCAATAGGCTCGCCCCCTATTATATCGGATTTAAAACATAACTGACAGTCAGTTTTTCAGTAGCAGCCACGGAGTTTGGATATGCATCTTGTTTCGTGTGCATGTGTATTGGACTTCCAGCAAAACTGGCGAAACACCTCTGTGAAACTCTTGGAATTCGGGTCGGATTACAGGCGAGATGTTATGTGTTAACAATAACATCTTGTAACAATAACAACGATGAAAAGACAAAGATATCTTACTTACCACAAAAAGGTAAAGAGCTAACGCCCACAATAAAATCATGTTTATGTTATGTTTATGTACCCATAACACAGTGCGTGAGTGATAGTAAAACAAAGTAATGTTGTCGGGAAAGCGGTAGGTAATATCTGGGACGAACTATTTTTGGAACTCCGGCGACATTACTTTAGTTTGAAAGGCAAACACGGACGCGACGTCAAAACTCTCAAGGGTATGGTCGGAGACATATAGGTAAGCTTCATTTGATGCTTAGAGCATCATCTATGCTAATATTATAGTTTAAGAATTCGTCTGTTTTTTTTTAAACACGATAATCCCTTCGGCAGTCGGGTAAAAATGAATTGTATAGTTTGTTCATTTTACACATAAAATGGGATGATATAATTAAAATTAAAAACGTAGAGATAATTTTGATCATTAACTTTATAGACCAGGGTAGAAGCCTTTAAAGATAATAAAAAATGAAACAAAATAATAGTAGGATGAAACCCATTAGAAAAGGAGGAGAATATTATAAAAATGAAAGGAAAAATAATTTACGGGCGATCTGAGGTCGGGAAGGGGACGGGGGTGAGTTTTTAAGGGTAAAAAACGGTTTTTCTCGATTTCCGGCAAAAGTCCTATGGAAAAAAGTCAAATGGCAAAGTTGTAGGTAATAAAAAGATCTAAAACTTTTGTACTTACACTTTTTTCACATGAACGCCGGCTAACTGTTATAGAAGAAGTCATTATTTTTAAAAACTAAAACAGAACAAATTGTGTATTATGCATATTTCTATAGAAAAAATATAGATATAATTATTTAATGTATTCGTTAAAACGCAGGGCATGGTCAATCGCTAGGTACAGACACATCACCCAGCCAGCCCCGGAACAACTACTCTTAGGCCATACAAATATTTGTTCCGTGCGGGAATCGAACTCGCAACACGCAGCACAGCAGTCGATCACTCAGCCACTGCGCCAACCGCGTCGTCAACGTCTTGTGATGGCTCTGCACTCTCGACCGAGAGCTCTCTTTATATCTCTATCTCTCTCGGCGTCTCGCAGTAAACCGACAAAGGACAGACAGCAAGCGAGGAACACCGAAGCTATATGAGCCCGAATATACACTCTCGCACTCTCGCCCTCCTTCAGAGTGTTTCGGTGAAAGTGTACAGCCACCTTTATACTATTGTCACTAAAACTCATTTTCAAGCTAAATGCACCAGCATTGTATGCCTAAATAAAAATAATCGAGAGTTGAATCACCAACAGTGCTATAAGTTAACAACTGCAAAAAGAGAGCGCTTGACACCTAGCAAGCCAGAGTGCACGTTCGAGATTCATACATCAAATTGTCAGCGTTCGAAAAGTTGCTCGTGGAAATAAAATCAATTCGGATATAGAAATCACATTCGGAAATGTGACGGGATACGATCTGTGTCACATTCATTAAGGAATATTCTACGTTTGATATTTTTCAGGAATTGAAATATCATTTTTTTCGATATATGGTACGTTATAAAAGAAAAGCTGTTTTAATTTACTCTAACATTTACGTAAGCTTGGAAACGTTTTTACCCGTAGTAGTAGTGGACACGATTGCAGTTTAAAATAAAACTAGGTCAAAGATGCGTCCATTTTATCAATACTTACATTAATTTTCATTATTATTTCTTGTATTTATTTCTGTATACATTTATTATTCAATCTTAAATAATATTTAAAAAACCATTAAAAATAAAAAAATAGTAGCCCACCGGCATCGGTGATAGGCTCTAACCTACCGGCGATCAGGCCTCCAGAGAGAGGAACCTCCTAACAATATGAGCTGTGTCCAGGAGTACCGCTTTCTGAATTAAGCCCTTGATCCAGCTGCCTAACGAAAGCCTCCTTTTGATTTTTTTTCGGATGGGAAATCATCAAATGACTTCTCCCGCTCTGGGCAGAGCGGAAGGGAGTGTCAGACTTGTACAGACTAAAACCCATCCATGTTCCTTCCTTGCCCTTTTTGTTCCAGGGCCGCGGTATCTCTTTCAAACAGTCTCGCAGCCCTGGCAGGCATCGGCCTTTGCGGGCCCCTCCCTGTTTGCTGACAAACGAAAACCTCCTCAGGTATTGGTCGAGGCTCTTGGCAATTAAGCCATTGATTGTAACGACTATCGCCACAATGATAGCTATTACCATTTCCTCCATTGACAGTATTTATTGATGATGTTAGACACGAACATTGCAGTAAAATTGAAATTTAATTCAATAATGATAATTGAATGGAGGGGCCAGTACAAGTTATTTTCATGAATGCATGTTAACGAAATGATGAAATAATCTTAATAACGTCAATTCAATGAATTATTCATTTCGTTGAATGCTTTTCTTCTTTCATAATGAAAATAAAAACAGTGTGTACACGTTCCATTTTGTTTATTCATTGGTTCTCCATTCATTTTTTAATGAAATAATAATGAAACGTCCAGTGTTTCTGCTTCTGGCAAAACAAAATACTAAATAATAAAAATAAATTATTTGGTTTTCACTACAAAGCTGGTACAATACCAGGACAACTTATCCATGGAGAAACATCCTCGTTCAAATATATGTGGTCGTTTTACCCACGTAGAATATTTACGAGACATTTCCCGAAAAAATAGATGGATTGTGTTTGACAAATGGCATGAAGGAGAAAGGCGTAATAGACGGAACTTTTCTCGAATAAAATATGGTAAAAAAATAGTTAATTCTTGAATGTCCTTATCGTTACAAGTAGCGAACTTCAGGGTCACATAAACCAAAAATGTTACCAACAAATTATTAAATGCAAGGACGACCCTAAATAATTTGTTCACAGCATTCCTAAACTCGACCCTTGTCATAGAAATATTATACGCAAAATTATACCGAGGTCACACAGAGAATGTTTAAAAAAAGGTGTGTAAGACCACCAAAATGTACTCGGCCTTATATAGCCTCTCATAAAAAGATTAGGATCATAATTATTAAGGCTTGTACTCACTTTAAGCATGACTTATGTGGCTTTGTTAAGCCACTTTTGGGTGTAACAATGATTAAAATAAAGGTGTTATCAGTTGTGTAGTCGGGTGCTATGGGTTTAATTACCGCCTTATAATGGCACCTATTTACGCAAAATATCAGGTTTCTTATTAACGTGAGAGACGCTTATTAAAATATAGGAGCTGCGTTGTGTAAACAAAGAAGCTTGTCGAGGTACAGTCGCGGCCATTTCCGCCTGATTTGTTAAAAAAAAAATCGCTTAACACATGCGGAGCAGTAGCAGGAGCAGTGGTGGCCCAGTGGGAGCAGTGGTGGCCCAGTGGTGGCGGCCCGGACTTACGCACAGTAAGTCGTGGGTTCAAACCCAAGCAGGCGCATTACTGTGTGTAATTTATTTCATCACCACTGCTCTCGAAACGCGGCATGCCCTAGAACCAAAAATTCGAAGACATGTGACATCTATCAATCCGCACTGGGCCCGCGTGGTAGATTATAGCCCATTCCCTCTCTAGAGAGGAGGCCGTGTCCCAGCTGTGGAAACATTATAGGCTAATTATGATGACATGCGGAGGCGCCCCGCCCGGCTAGACAGCGCTTCATGTTGTGAGTCCAAGCAAAAATGAACTTAGTGGTGATCAGGTGGGAGTGTCCGCCATTGTACATATACATATACAGAACGATGTTAAACAGTAGCAAGAAAGAGAAACCCTCTACATTAAAAATATTCATAAAGTAGAGGAGAATTTCAACGTAATCATAAGTTAATGATGATCATTTCAGTCCAAAGACTTCACGACGACAAAACCAAACTAAACCAGACGTCGAGACGTCTACCACTGAACATAGGCTTTCCCCAAAGGATTGATTCAGCGAGCGGTCTTGAGTTAAAAATCTCTCAATATCTGCTGTAATCAGCAATTCAATCTTTATGACTACACATGGTGTGTAACTAAGTAATTATAAGTATCCAACCGAAGCTTCAGTTTCGGCCACATTTTGCCAAGCCTTTGGCTTTGGCAAGTGCCGAAATTGAAAGAGCTGTTACGAATGAGCGCTGTAAAAAGCGATGCAAGAGGGGAAAGGTCACACATTATGAATGATTTTTATTTTCATCAAGTTGTATATAAAGCCAATATAAACTTTTAATTCAATAGTTAAAAAAAAAACATTCACTTTGAAACAATCGTGAACGGAATTTCCTAGGGTTATCAAACCTTCGGCTTAATCAGCCAAAAATCAACCTCCGGTCAAACACTAGTATTTATCGTGGTCCCATAGTTTTTTGCAACAACGGCTACAGAAACAATATCCAGTAGCATACCAACCAACTAAAATTGATTATAAAGTTTATAATCTAATCCTAGAATATAGCCTAGATCTTCCAAAGTAGGCAAACTATCCCAGTATGCATACAGTCTAGTGTTTAAAGGTCTAGATTGTCTAGCAAAGAGCCACTTCGTGGGACACCGCAAGCTCTGCCCGGAGGGGTTTTAATTAGCGGACAGCATTTGGTTTGTACTTGATATTTAACTTTAGGTTATTACGTGTCCGGACTAGCTAGATGGACCGTAACATTAGACTAAGATTTAGGACAGGATCGATAATAATATTTAAGACTTATAGTTTGTCAGTAGTGCGTGGGACAGTACTCTAATAACAGGTATTCAACCCAGAGCACACAAAATATGAGCGTCAAAAGTGACGGAAAGAAAAGTAACACTCGTTTCAGCGTAGTTTTTTGTAATCCCGTGTTTTTAAAAGCTAGCTCTAATATTGTTTAGGTTGGTTAAAAATAGTCAATTTAAAGTAACCACAGTATTTGACAATATCTAAAAAAGCTCTAGAACCCAAAGTTTGTGTTTTATTTCAGAACCTAAGAAGTAAGTTCAAACCCAAACGCTATTGTTGCAAGAAGCTGGACTCCCGCGGTCAGCGTTGCACCACAATTTACCGTCACACACTTTGTGAGAAATCTTTTGCAGTTTAAGCTCGGAGCCGATATTTTTTGTAAGTTGCAGCTGTGGCCGCAACGACGGGCTTAAAACAAAGTAAGAAATAGTGAAACTCTTAATTCTCCTGGCCGCGAAAGTTTCTGCAAACTCCAAATCGTTCAAAACTGTAGTAGCTTAATTAACGTCTGTTTAGAGAAAGGAAAGAAAATATACAATTGTTTTCAACCAGAAGTGATGCATACAATCAGAAAAATAAAACAAATATATATATATCCAATCACATTGATATCTATCTTACCTTACATCTTGTTCAATCAATCAAATATTCCTACAGATACTTTAACTGACTATGTAGTAGAAAAAACCCAGTTATTGTAAGGATACCGTGACTCAATATACTAGTACTGATACTGGTCGTATTAAGATAGGGTTTATATAAATAACCTAAAACTAACCGCCTAATGAGAAAGAAATACCAAAAATAGTCGTAAGGTAAGTACCATACGATGTCATGTCTACTATTCCAAATAAATAAAAATAGGAGGTAGGCAGTACAATTAAATTTAATAAGATAAAGAGGGAAGATATGAAATACAAGTCTGCTAAAAAACACACACCTATCTACACGCACTCAAGAACTGGGGTAATAGGTGGAGAAAGTACTTGCTGTTTTCCGAAGGGGGTAGACCCTTGGAGCACCTGGTCCTGCGGCTCCACCGAACAGGCATCAGGTCAGTCCTGGCTGTTTCGGTGGCAGGCGATCGCAGAAGCGGAGATGAGTTCCCGGGCGAGTCCGTTTAGCGGAGCCCCGGGAAGCTTGAAGAGAACAGGAGTCCCGAGCCAAACTCCGTTTAGGGGAGCCCCGGGATGGAGTTGCGACTTCCGCGTGGTGGAGGGACACGTCAGAGCGTCGGCGCCCTACCACTTGACACTTGCACTAGTCCACTTTTAGTGGAGTGGACTGCAGTGTACTGGTCGCTACTGAAATCTCGTCGTAAACTGGTTGTAGTACGTAAGCGGCTTGTTTTATAAGCAATATTTTAGGATTCTAGAATTCATTATCTCGCTTTACGATTATATTTGTTATAGCCCATATTCGTCCGATCTGCCAGGTGTAGTTGGCCAAGACATATAAAACCTCACAATCCAAGAGTGCGTTATGAATTTTTAAATTAACATTTAGTATTCTATTAGTCAGTATACAAACGTAATACAATATAAAAACTAGATTTAAACTAGCCAAATCAATATAAATCATTTTTTAGTAATAAATCCTAATACAACCTTCATTTAACAGGCTTTTATAGAAAAAAGTAAATAAAGAATAAATAAGCTTGACAGCTTGACATTACCTGTCATCAGTGAAAAATATTATTCAAAGTTTATAAAAGTGCTAAATTTACATTGTTTAAATGAAAATAAATTAATGGAATTGCCTGGATAATGAATGCCGTGATTTATACCTACTTTCTGCTACCACAGAAGGCATATTTATGATAAAAATGAGACGAAGGACACATTAATTGTAAACTGTACGTATATTTATTTTTTATCGTATCTGCTTTATAGCAGAATACTATAACGACTATCGACTTAAATCTTTAAACATAAGTGTCTAAATACAATAACAGTATGTGAGTGCCAGTCCATCACTATTGACTCTCAATGTTACACTAAAGATCTTTCAGCTGATATCAGCCGCGGAAGTACTTGTCGTTTTCTATCTCGTTGACAAGGGTAGCCACTTTATTTCGATGGAATCGCACTCTTTTTTACATATTTTCTAAGAAAAATGGTTGTTGTGGCGGGTCACAGAGAAAAATACTGCGGTACCTGCCTATTCCTTGTGTTTTCTTACTTACTGAAAGTGTAAACAAAGCTATTCAGTTTTTTTTTTGTTAAAACTTTACTTGCCATTGTTAAAAAAATAAATATATAAAATTGTAATACAAAATATTTGAAAAGAATTTGAGAAACTTCGCGGAAGCCATTACTCCTTAATTAAGAAAAAATCTTAATACAAAAATAAGGAAAACTTCAGAACAAAAGGGTTTCCTAAACCTTGAAACCTTTTGAAAAGTAAATAATCTTCTAAAAGTAGTCAGATACATTTTTTTATTGATGAGTATAGATTACAGGACAATGGCCTGAGGATGGCAAAACAGAAATAAGAGTAAATACGGCAAAAAGACCTGAAATAATAATAATAAATTACCCAAAATTCCCATCAACAAAACAAACCCTGATCCATTGACAAATTGCACATGGCTTACGGAATTTCCATCCTTATACAATCTACGAAGGCGTATTAATCAAACTAAATCAATCTCTATGGTTGCAAGCCTTCGACACACCGCCCCGTCTGGTCCTTTATCAATCCGTTCATTGTTTTCTTGCCGGTTTGGCAATTTCCGTGTAGCATTGGCTTTATGGTTTTCCTAACAGTCTACCAGAAATTTTGCTCGGACATTCCTCGAATATATTGGAAGATGGATTAAATCAGAGCGGTTTCATGTGAGTATCAAACTAGTTAGGTATCTACGTACAACGTATATACGTGACTTTTTTAGAAATTGTTATTTAAAAAAACGTTCTTTATAATTATGTTTTATTAAATTACTTTCTTTTCAATCTTTCAATTCAAAAGGTTTAAGAGTAAAAATGGGTGTTCCACAAGGTTCGATATTGGGTCCTTTCCTCTTTTTAGTATATATTAATGACCTACCCCATTTATTTAACAACCAACCGCAAATGGTATTGTTTGCTGACGATACTTCTTTGATATTTAGGATAAACAGACGTGCCGCGGATCTTGACGACGTAAATAACGCCCTACTGCTGGTCCACAATTGGTTTACCGCAAATAATTTAGTACTAAATGGGAAAAAAACTAAGTGCATAAGATTTGCTCTACCAAATGTCAGATGTAGTGATTGTTACATAATATTAAATCAAGAGAAACTAGAATTTGTCGATAAAACTGTTTTCTTGGGAATCACGCTTGACTCAAGGCTACAATGGGGTCCCCATTTAACATCTCTTACAGGACGGCTGAGTTCAGCAGCATATGCTGTTAGAAAAATCCGTCAATTTTCTGATGTAGATACCGCGAGGCTAGTGTATTTTAGTTATTTTCATAGTATTATGACATACGGTATTTTACTATGGGGACGGGCTGCAGACATCGAGTCTATATTTATTCTGCAGAAAAGAGCCATCAGAGCCATTTATGATCTACGTAGACGCGATTCTCTAAGGGAACTGTTTAAAGAAATTAACATCATGACAGTACTTTGTCAATACATTTATGAAAACATCATGTACGTTAGAAAAAATCTGCATTTATTTAGAAGAGAGGTGACAGACACCACTATAAGACTAGAAATAGGGACCAACTAGTTCAGCCAGGTTTCAGGCTAGCTACAGTAGACTCATCTTTCATGGGGTACTGTTTAAAATGTTACAATAAAATACCTCCTCACATTCTACAACTGAATGAGACGAAATTTAAATCTTGTATAAAACGCACACTATGTAGGCAAGCATATTATAAGTTGGGAGATTACATTGATCATAAAGATGCTTGGCTCAATGCTGGTCCTGCTCCACAACCATAGGAGTAAATTAATTGATTACCATGATAAGTATTGTGGAAGCTGCAGAAGATTGTAAAAATATCCTTGCATTGTATAGATTCCTTCTTTTAGTATTATATAATTGCATAGCACATATGTGAGTACTATGTATTGAAAAGCTACCGTTTACATTTAGCTATCTTTCATTGACTTGAATGTGCCCTGGCAGTTGAGAGAATGTCATGCTCACTCGAATGTCTTGCTGATGGTGGCAGGTGTGTCGGGTCATTTGGTTCCCTTCAAAATGGTTAAGTTGAATGGCGCTGATCCATGCGTTATGTTCGTGAACGGGCGCTGTCAGTTGGGACTGGTCATCTCTTAGCTGTCACGGTTTATTTTAATTAAGTACTTTATTTTTAAATTATTGTTGATTTATTCTGCTACTCTGGACGCTCTTAATTCGCACGCCTCTTTACATCGTTCTCACATACATGTATAATCTCAACATGAATGATGTAACCAAGATTTTGTAATAATATTTTGATTGAAAAGAGTGTCCATGGAGTTTCTTGCCCATTCTTCTCCATAGAGATCTACGCTTTGGAATGGGCAACTACAGTACTTTCACAAGTTATTATGCCTTGTGACTGTGACTGTAGCTTAGCCTTCTTTGTTTTTCCGACATTCAAAAGTGCCTGTAAGGGTCTAATTGAAATAAATGCTTTTGAGTTTGAGTTTGAGTTTGAGTTTTCTTTCAGATTTCTCGAGGACAAAACTAAAAATATAACTTAAAAGCTGTGCAATCAAATATTTTTTAGTATTCTGACTAAGGGATGTGATTTCTTCAAACAAATTCAGATATACATGGTACTGGAATTGTAGGGAACTTTAATAGGTGAAAACGAATCCACTCTCCTCTTTAATTTGAATAAACTTCAACTATTGACGAAACACTTGTAGAACTAAATTCTCGAAACTACACAGTTTTATCAACAGTTTATTCTCATAATTGAATTCTCAGATATCTATCAAGACTTGAAAGGTAACAAAACGAATAACAGAAGTTTTCATAATTAATTTAGATCCCGTTACGATGTTGCTAATAGGGTTAGCAATTAGTACTGAAGAATAGAGAAAAAGACTTACTTAGGTTGCTAATTGGGTGCTGCGGGCTGTTCGAAAGAGATACCGCGGCCCTATAACACAAAGGGCAAGGAAGGAACATGGATGAGTTTTAGTCAGTACAAGTCTGACACTCCCTTCCGCTCTGTTCAGAAACTAATAGTGAAAAATTCACTAAAGTGGAATGCATTCCTTATGCTATCTTTCCTTTTTGATCTAGACTACCAATCACAGAAGCCTTTATAGCTTTGAAATACCGTGTTTGCCTATTTTTTCAACGCCCTCGCTTTCATCGCGCTATTCTGGTTTGTTTGTGTGTTTGTCAATGGATGAACCGATTTTCATCTATGTTCAAAACATTTCCACTGTTATGAAGCCAAGTTTCATTTCAGTATGTAGAATTGCAAGTTTTTGAAAATGCGATCTACTGGTTTTGCTAATGTTTACAGTAAGTAGTATTATAGACTTGGTAAGACTGGTTGTCAGACTTTCGGGCCACTGATTACAGTAACGACTGTCAATGATCTACAATGACAGCTGGGACCAATGGCTTAACGTGCTTTCAGAGGCACGGAGGAAACTCGGTATGTAATGGGTGGTCATCCATCTACGAACCGGAGTAACCTAGGCAAGAAGATCGACCCCAGCGGCTGTTATTGTTTAGCCAAACATATAAATTGTACTCAACGGAAAAAAAACTTATCTTTCTCATAAAGAAGAACTGACCAGCAACTCAATTGTTGCTCTTTAAAAATGATAATGTGGCGTACTTGTGATGGAAGAGTTCATTGGAAAAGAAATATTATGAAAAATATGAGGTTTTTGATTGTATTTAAGTTTACTTATAATTATGAAATAAGTAAAGAATAGCAACCACCTACAAACATTTCTACAATCGGGCTGTTAAATGGACTGATTGATTGGAATTCAAATACCCGTATCTATAAACAAGTCAAAGTGATTACTTGAGTATAAGTAATTATTTTACGATACATTTAGTAATTGCTTGAAGTTGGAACTGTCAAAAGTTAGAATGCTTAGCATTGCTTTCTTTGCCAGTTTTTACTTCTTTTAAATTCTTGTCTATTGCATTAAAATGTTTGATCAATGTTTGTTTGTTGATGTTTTAACTTGATAATAGATACGGGTGTATGTGTCGGTTTTTGTATTATTTAAAACATACAATATAAGCCCATAGCACGAGTACAACCAAAATATTGTTTCGCCCTCTAATGAACAATCTTTTCCAACCTTCGAGGTCAATGAACCGTATTTATTTGAATTAGTTGCTCCAGTGAGCTAGTATTGTCCTTAAGATTTATGTTGATAAACAATTACTTAGTGAGACAGTCTCATTGTATTGTTGGGGTTCTGTTCAGTGAAATTGTAACTGATAAACTGATTGTAAGATCAAACGCTATCTGAATTGGCACTTCATCAATCTTATTACAATTATAAATGCGAAAGTTTGGGAAGGTGTTTTTTATTCTTTCACGCAAAAACTCCTGAACGGATTTGCATGAAATTTAGCACACAGATAGTTTATAACCTGAATTAACATGATGTATACTTTTTATCATGGTACGATCCCAGGGGGTATTTACTGAACTTCATGCAGGCGAAGCCGTGGGCATAAGCTAGTTTATAACAAGATATGAAGTAGGTGCAGCAGGGACTGTCTCTTTGGTCTAGTGGTCCCAAATGCGACTGTTGAGCATGGTCCTGGGTTCGATTCCCGGGTCAGGCAAAGTGTTGTTTGGTTTTTCCATCAGGAATTTCTCAGTAGCAGCGACGGAGTTTGGAATTTGCGCCCGGTTGCTGGCAATAGGCTCGCTCCCTACTACATAGGACTTAAACATATAATTAGTGTACTATTAGGTACACATCTACCTAACCCTACGGGGATTACAGGCGAGTTGTTTTATTATGGTATGTAGCAGGTATCATAAACACTACCTTCCGAAAATAATTTTCACGAATAACAACCTGGCTCGCACCTGACGCTCGACAATCCGCAGATTATTGTAAAATGATCCTGGGGCCTTTCCAAAACGGTTTCCAATTCGATGGAATCTCGTAAATCTAAGCCAAGATTTTGCTGCCAAAACTCCTTTTAATCTTATAAAAATCACCGAAAGCTTTTCCTTTTAAATAAAATTTATAAAATGCTTTCTGAAAACTTATGGTTTGGCGGTTATTTGACCGTCTCTATACCGTTCCGATACCATGAAATGTAAATGAAAAATGAACCTTTGTAGTGGTTTAAAGAATTTTAAAAGAATGCTTTTTAAATCTTATTGGGTACTCAGAAATTCCGTTATCAGCAAAGTTCGGAGAGGTTAGGAAGAAGTTGCAAACTCTTAATCTGTTCTTGTTCATTTTATGCTAGAAGTTTGTCTTATACAAACTGTGTGTGTGAACATTTTAGTAGATATACACCTGATAGTTAGTAGAATCTGGTATGTAAAGGTCTCTTCTCATGCAGTCAAGAAACCAACAATGATCATCATGCTTACTTAGTGCTTTTTGCCATAATCAGCCTGTAGGGATCCAGTTGGGATACGGGTCTCCTCTTTGAAAGAGGAAAAGTGGGTCATCAAACCACCACGCTGATCACCTGCGGGTTCGCGACTTCCGACAAAACTGATAATGTTTTCATCCTAACTATTCTAACTATTTTTTTTTTTAATATTATAAATGCGACAGTTAGTTAGTTTGTTTGTTACCTTTTCACGCCTAAGCTACTGAACCGATCATCCTGATATTTTGCATATAAAGGTTGTTAACAGACTCTTAACGAAGCCGACCGAGGTACTTGTTCTTCCCGTCATTGCGATCATTTTTTTGTTCTAGACCATACCTGGGAACCTTCTAGTTACGGAGATATTGGGGGTCAAAGTTCCAACTTTTTCACAAGTTTTTTTTTTAAATACATGTTTTTAATGTAAATTTTTTACTTTAAACACCTCCAGGACCCCCTTACTATTCAATCCATCCATTAGCACAATATTTTGAGTGCGTTACATTGAGTCCTACTATAAAAGGTGATTTTCCAGCCCAAAAAAAAAAGGCGTTTCCCAGCACAAATTTTTGCGTAAAGTTACTTAGTTTGATGTACATAATGCTTGGTTGACGGCTTCGTGAAGAGTCTGTTTACACCCTGTAGATTGTCAGGTGTACAGAAACGAACATAGGGTAACTTTCATACCGAAAAAAAGTACTGCAACCAAGGAAAACCACAATAACGTTCTTATGATAATAGATGGTGCTACGCTATAGTTTTGCTTGTCTTTCGGTAAAGCAAAAAGTCCTTAAGGAAAACCACTAAGCTGAGATAATTTATTCATAGCCAATCAATGTTATTGATTGGACGCTACCGAAAGCGCCAAACTAGTAGCTCAGTTGTGGGCCGACACAATTTAGATTGCCATCGACACGCTAATAAGGAGAATGTTATTGAGGAGCTCGTGGCTAAATAATGACAGCTGCACGGGTCAATCTCCAATGTTAAGCAGTGCTTGCTTGGGTTGGTCCGTGGATAGGTGACCATCATTACATATCGATTTCTTCCATGCCTCGGAAAGCACCTTAAGCCGTTAGTCTCGGCTGTCATTTCTTGATCTTTGTCAACCGTTACGAGTGGTCAAAAACCTGAAATTCTGGCACCCAGTCTTACCAAGGGGTATCGTATTACCTGTTTACTGGGTTGTGGCGGTCAGATAGGCCGTCGCTCCATGAAAAATGCTGATATTCAGCTGCATCTGGTTAGACTGAAAGCCGACCCCAATTTAGTTGGGGAAAAAGGTTAGGTAGATGTTAATCAATTTAATTCAGATGATACAAGATTCCCTATCTATCTATACTTATAATAATGTAAAGAGGAAAGTTTTTTCGTTTGTTTGTACCGAAGAAGCTCCAAAACTACTGGACCTATTTTAACCATTTTTTTCAACAATAGAAAGCTAAGCTATCAGAACGTAACATAGGCTATAAATTATATTAATATCATGCATATTAGCCGCATGCATATTAGTTATCACATTTTTTGCGAACGAAGTCGCAGGCAAAGTGCTAGTTCGGTATAAACAGCAAAACATTATGCAGCTATTCTTTAGTACCTAAATCACAACTCTTATTTACGCATTTTAATATTCATCAGCATAGTTTGATCCAGCTAAATTAAAATGTTCAATTAACAGGCCCCGAGAAAAAGAAAATAATGATATAATAAGCTAGCTCTACGTTATAAATAAATTAACACAGTAACTTAGGTCATTATTTTCCATGTTGCTGCGTTTTTTAGCTTATACCTAAGCAAAGTATCCAAGTATTCATTTTTATCGAGTCATTGGTTCATTAGGTACGTAATTCATTTAGTTCTTCAAGTGTGTGTAATTCGTTTTCAAACTTGTCATCATCTTCATCTGCCTAGCCTTTTTCTAACTATATTGAGGTCGGCTTCCAGTCTGACCGGATGCAACGGAATACCAGTATTTTACATGGAGCGACTGCCTATTTGACATCCATAACCTAGTTAGTACTGGGTAATACGATACACCTTGGCAAGACTGGTTGTTAGCCTTTCGAGCCACTGACTACCTAAAAAGATTGTCAAAGATCTAAAAATAACAACCAGGACCAATGTCTTAACGAGCTCTTCGAGGCATAGTGGAAGCTCGGCGTGTACAGGGTGGTCACCCATCCTCAAACCAACCTAGGTAAGCGCGGCTTAACCTGGAGATCGACCCAAGTGGCTATTATTATTTATCCACGAGCTCCTCCTTGGTTTCAGACTGGTACCTATGTCAAATGACTTGCTAAATCAAATTTGAGTTGCTGCAAACGTAAAGCACTGAAGAACAGCGGCGATCGGCGGCGGCGGCCTATCGCGTCCGGCAATGGTTCAATCCATAGTCCGGAGCAAGAGGGAATGGGACGCCGTCACCTCCTTTTGCGAAGCAGTCATGCTAGCGAATGAGGTGGCAGAGCGTGAGAGGGAGAGAACCTCACGTCCCAGCCGCCGCGCGGGAGACGCCCCGGGCGTCGGGGATCACGTGGTGGAGCCACCGTAGACGCGGACCTATGGACGGTGAGTAATGGGCTAGATTGCCATCCGTCCGTCAAAAAAAAATCATCAAAAATCCGCGCCTAAGAGATGTCAGCTAACAGGGAGCGGCCCGCAAGGGCCGATGCCTGCCAGAGCTGCGGGACTGTTCGAAAGAGAAACCGCGGCCCTGGAACACAAAGGGCAAGGAAGGAACATGGATGGGTTTTAGTCAGTACAAGTCTGGCACTCCCTTCCGCGCCACCCAGAGCGGGAGGAGTCATTTGATGATTTCCCATCCGGATAAAAAACGAGCACTGACGTACCGACAACATTAGTTTTACGAAATGGGTTTGGATATGTAAAGAACGTAGCAAGTGGAGTACTGTAGTTTCTGCCTAAAAAAAAACGTGATTTTAATGTACCTATGTTGGTTAGTATGTGTTTGGTCACTTTGTTAAAAATAAACTACTACTACCTTAAAACGAATTTGTCAAAGGCATTTGAATGCCTCCAGATTAATCACAAAATCCATTATACCATACACGTTCCCACTACAGCAAAAAATCAATTTTAATGTGCATGCCAGCTAAAAACGACGTTAATTGTGTTTATGACAGATGCATCAGTATTAATCATATCCAAAAACAAAATCTATATCCGAAAATTACGTCACTAAATTCAATTTCCTTTGACGAACTATGCAAGTGTCTACATATCTATCGAGAATAAACTTCCTGCCCTTGAAATACCCGAGAAATGTGTTCTTGACCCAATACAGGAACTGCACTAGATCCCGATAACCAGTTTAGACCCGTTGCACCTTGACCCAGCACTCTTGTCCCAGTTTCACGGGAAAACCGGGATGTTCTATTTACAATCATACATACGTACATAAACTCACGCCTTTTTCCCATGGGGTATGCAGAAAACATCACCACCTGATACGATCCTTTCAGCCTCGCCCACTTTCATAGAACTGGTCTTACGTGCACGCCGGTTGCGTGTACTACGCACCTGATCTTTCTAAAGAACCTCACCAATAAGGCCAGTGTATGTCCTTCTAGGGTGACCTCTCTTGGCGTTGCTTTTCACATCTTCCTTGTAAATCTTCCCTCTATCGGTAGTTAAAAATCCGTAAGGATAATCTATGGCATCAATAATAATAAGGGTAAAATTCGCAAGTAAAAGTGAACGCGATCAGCAGACTTAAACGCGGTTCAAGAGCTGCTAGTGACAACATTGCTATGGAATATAAGGACTAAAATACCTCGAACATGGTTGAGATGGGCTGATGGCGTTATATTTCATTGACGCTCTTTGGAGGTTTAATTATGTTCAAGTTTTAAGAAGGAAGTGACGGCGTCCCATTTCCTCTCGCTCCGGACCATGGAT
This sequence comes from Lycophotia porphyrea, assembly GCA_950005105.1. Taxonomy (NCBI): domain Eukaryota; kingdom Metazoa; phylum Arthropoda; class Insecta; order Lepidoptera; family Noctuidae; genus Lycophotia; species Lycophotia porphyrea. The sequence continues at coordinate 10,625,684 of OX465398.1, forward strand.
TGAACCAGGGCCGGACGCAATGTAAATGTGGTGTTGTTTCACCAGTGATGGGATGCTTAACATCGTGTCCTGCCAGTCTTGTTGCTTGTACAAAACAGTAGCTGATGTACCCACTGAAAGTGCAAAACCGTTGATTCAATTTAGGTTGCCGTCGACACGCTAAGAAGGAGTAGGAAGAAAATAAAATTGGTTTTATCATTATTACTATCCTGCCCTTATCCCAATTTATTTGGGGTCGGCGCAGCATGTCTTCTTCATCCATAATTATTTCTAAAAATCGCTTTATCATTCGAAATATTAAATAATTCTGATCGACATCTGAAATGATACCAAATAAACATAATTTAACCACAAAAGACATTTCAAGTTTCTGTTTACATATCTTTTCCCTAAGCGTTAAAATATTATTATTTTCTCAATAGCAAACTTGTTATTACGAGTTAATATCCTATGAAATCTATCACAGAAAACTGTCCTTGTCCAAATCTTTTTGATGTTTTCTTTACCCAACGTCTTGGCATGTCTAAACTGTCTGCTCCACCTCAGATACAGGATATTTATAAATGTCATGAACATGCTTGAAAATGTCGGAAACCTTTTAAATTTTCCTTAGTTTATGCACGAGTAATTTGAATGTACGTAGTTGAGGAAAATATAGCTTGTTTTTTCCTCAAAATCCGGTAATTGACTAGCCGCTTGCACTGAAACGAAGTTATATTACTGTAATAAGTTTATCTGCAAAATATTTGAGCGAAATATTGCGCTCGAGGTGCGAATTTTCTGCAAACAATTTATTGTAGGGAGTTTTTACAAATTCATGTTTTTTAAAGATAATGTGCTATGACACCGAGACCATAATCGCATAAAAAATATCTTTTAACAGAGAAAATTGAGTAATTCTGTCGATAAATAATCCATACTAATATTTTAAAGCTGAAGAGTTTGTTTGGTTGAACGCGCTAATCTCAGGAACTACTGGTTCGAATTGAAACATTATTTTAGTGTTGGATAGCCCATATATAGCGGAAGACTATAAAGCTATATAAAATCAAGCTACATCAAATAATACGGGGAAGATTGATTCTTTAACCCGTTCTCTCTCTTATGTGATGCAGACGAAGTTGCGTGAGTCAGCTAGTATTTATTTATTTATTTATTTAATTTTAGGAAAACTTACAGCTAAACAGACAGTGAGTTATAGTATAAACAAAATATTGCCAATTACAAGTTTCCATATGTAGTATGTAAATTATATAAATAGAAAATCCTTAATAGACTAAGTAACACCAAACAGGAAAATTACTATTTACGCTCGAAGAAATTATTACATAAAATTTAATTTAATTTAAACAAACTAGTATTGAAGATGTCGATCGCAGCTTCCCGGCAGATTGCGTTGTACATACGACTCGCTCTCACCATGTACGAGTTCCGTCTGTACGTAGTGGTTACCACTGGGGTGTGCAATACATGAAGTCTACGCAAGAACACAGACGGCACTCGCAGCCCGATTATTAAATTATTCTTATAATTGTAATTGTTCAGGCAGAGATGTTCCTTAGTAACCGTCTCATCTCAATTAATGAGGAACCCATTGCCATCAAAGGGACATAAAACCAGAATCCATATTGATACTCCTACAAATGCTTAGCAGTCGCACTTGCGACCACAAGACCAAAAAAGAGTCAGAATATCTAGAATTAGCTATACCTAAACAAAAACCCGTTCAAGTGCTAGTTGGACTCGCGTACCGAGGGTTCCGTAGAAACTTGTAGGTATTTTGGTTTTAAGGTTTTTTTCTTTTACATGTATTGGTATGCAGATTTCAGTATTTGATATTAATTTCAGCATGATATCTCCACGCGTTCCGGAGAAAAAGAGTCTTGACAGACAGACAGACAGACGGAAAACTAAGTGATCCTATAAGAGTTTCGTTTTTGCCGACTGAGGCTTCTAAAAAGAAAAATATGATTTGCGAAGGAATAGTTAATTATTTCGTTCTTAGCCTGTTTATTTGCCTGTTTGATTACTCACGCCTGTTAGCGATTTACTAACAGATGACGTCATTCTGTGCTAGACCAATTAATTGGTAATGTGATTGGGGTTTGGGCATATTATTGGCTATATTTATCCAAACACTGAATATTAAACGATAATCTCTGTAATAATATTGAATTATAACTTTGTTCTGTTAGTTTGACGTGAACCTACTGAAATTAACTATTATACACTTTTTAGAATATCAAGGAATTTTAATTATTTTCTTATATAAACAGTAAGCCAAAAATAATAATGGTTCCTCAATTTTTGGCTCGGTACCAGGGTAGCCCGCGAAATTCAATTTTTCTTCTGTGGGTTCTAAGTTGAACAAAATATAATTCACGACCGTAACACGGATGTATTTACAAAATAATTCGTTTTTCTTTACACATTTTTTATATTTCTGTATATATCTAAAAAATATAAAAAAAACATTTAAGAATATAATAAAATTCAGAATAATAATCATCAATACAAAAGTTCATTTAATCCCATTAAATGACTATTTCATGAAAAATATACTTACAGAAAACCATTGGTCTAAAGAAAAGCCAGCTACTTGGCAATATCCCCAGGCCGCGATTCTTACTTAAAAATCCTCCCTTTCAGTAACGGATCTTTTCTAAGTGAAACAATGTTGTTTACCGAGATCCACGCGAACAAAACCGCGGGTACAGCTATTTAAAAAATAAAACTGAAATTCTACCTACAAGCCACGTGTATGACTCAATTAGAAACATATCAACTGAACGTTTACTTCGCGTAACCTCACCTCGTTCAAATTTATTTTCTCTCTATACTTTTGTCAGTCTCGTTTATAATTGAGTTACTTCAGCAATCTGCGGTGTAATGTACCGAACCCACGAACTCTAATTGGGTTTAAAATAACGTTTAATATCTTCTTTACATAATAATTATGTATTCGTATGGAAATATGTTGTTTTCACATTAAAATGAAGTAAATTAAGAGAAGGTGATTAGTTGATACAATTTCTTTTAAATGAACAACATAGTTACAATTCGACGATCGCAATGGCGGCTATCGTTTTTAAGCTCATCAGATGGCGCCACTGTCGAGTAAGGTCCTGTCATTAATTCTATTTTATACTTTAAAGTACAAATAACTTCATAAAAAGTTTATTTCATTTCGTATATCAACATAGTTTAAACTTCAGCCTAACATGAACAAGCATGAAACATTTAAAAATCATTCTACCTCCAAGTACTATCAAATAAGATCCTAAGTTGCTATTTAAAATCTTTAAGTCATAATTAATCAGTAATGGCTTAATCTAGACTTGAATCATGAATATTAGTTCAAATACGTGATAAAAAATCCCACAACGCGCGAAAACTCTATGACATCTGACATTTCGGAAGACCTTATTCTACAAGAAAGCCTCTAGCGGCGAGTTCATGCGTGATGCCCCAATTGCGAATTGCTATGGCAAAGCCACTCAAATGCATGGACTGACAGGTGTGACAGGTCGCAGCGACACGACTGGTTTCTTCATAACTCCATGAAAATGGCAACGACGGCAATGTTAGCATCTGCGGAAGCGTTTTCATATATTTACATACAAAACTGACGCCTATGACGGTCGCCTTCCCCCACATTCAGATAAATGACCTCGAACCACATCATGACCCAAGTGCTATTAATATAATTTTAGTCGGTACACTAGGCACAAACTCGAACAAATGTTTTCATATTATTTATCCAAGTTTGTGGTCGGTGGTCCGAATTAATAAGTACGACAAATACAGGCTGTTAATTTTGTTGGTCGCTGATAAATAAGCATTTATGCGTCACCCGTGTGTGATAAGAAAATGGATAATTAAGATTAATAAGTGTAGGTGTAGAAGGCAGGATAAAACGAATAATTATTATCATTAATTCCTACTTAAGTTGCGGCCACAGACACTGAACAAAGTCACAAATATGACAATGCAGAGGATCAATTGCCGCATTAAAAAAAAAATTGCATTCAAATATCAGTTAGAATCTACGTTGTCGATCTATCTATTATCACGTTACAGGTGAAAATGATATGAAAGAGAAAGGGGTAAATGATGCCGTGACGTCTGATAGGGAAGAATGTAAGAAGAAAACGTGTTGCGCCGAACACAAGTAGAATGGGATAAGGGCAGAGAGATGATGTTTATGTCACGTTACAGGCGGCTCTGCTATTTATTACTAGACAATCATTGGCTAGACATCTTGTAATATTACAGTAGTCAAAGCCTCATCGGCTAGAACTGCTTAAAGACATACCAGATGTCCCTAAGACCCAATAAATAACAACGAAACAAAAAACCTATGAATATTTTGCTCAAAATTCAGGTTCGTTGCACAATCTCAAAAGCAGATCTAAAAATATTTTACCTAAACAAGGAAAACCCCCATTTATCTGAGGACACGAGTATCTAAGGTTGGATTGTAAATAGATTCAACGTAAGTAATCCCATCCCTTCTTTGTATTCAGAAAAATAAACCTCACGAAATATGGGGATGATAAGAGAGCGGGGATGGGCGCCCCCTGGTGGATAATAAAACATTTTGCAATAAATTGCATTGTCGTTCCTGGTTTGACATTTTCTGAGAAAAAGGGCAAAACATGTATATAATATTTTTGTTAAATTATTTTTTAACGTGCAACATTTATTGGAAAAAATAATAATCATTCTGTTGACCTACTTTTGCACAAAAGGTATTTTACATTGTGTCAAGTGGAAATATAACCTATATTAAATTATTCTTAATAAAAGCTTCGCCTATTATACGGATCACTTCAGTACTGTATTGATTAATTATTGGGGAAGTTGAAATTAACGGTATAGGCTCAAACAACATCAATTCGAAATTTTGAATTAAACCAAAATAAATTAAAAGATTTACATAATTTTAAAACAAGTAAACAACCTGTATTGATCAACACACACCGTCGAAGACGTAGGTAGCGCGTATCCATCACACTCTGTCACCAAACACTGGGTGATCGATCTTTTAAAAAGTAACTTTTACGTCTACCAGCGTCACCATGTTTGACATCATAATGGATGTTCTCACAAACATGCAAATATTTCGGCAAAAGACTATTGAACATCACTGTGACCGCATGAAATTCGGAGATAGAGAATCTTCGTCTGTTTTGTGTTGTAGTGCCCCAGGCATCGTTTTCGAATTCTAATGTGTATTGAAATCTGGTCAGAGAACTCTAAAAAAAACTCAAAAGCTTTTATTTAAATTAGACCATTACAGACACTTTTGAATGTCAGAAAAACAAAGAAGGCTAAGCTACAGTCACAGACACAAGGCATAATAACTTGTGAAAGTACTGTAGTTGCCCATTCCAAAGCGTAGATCTCTATGGAGCAGAATGGGCAAGAAACTCCATGGACACTCTTTTCAATCAAAATATTGAATCTTCTCACACATGTGCTATGCAATTATATAATACTAAGAGATTGAATTTATACAATGCAAAGATATTATTACAATCTTCTGCAGCTTCCACAATAACTTCTCATGGTAATCAATTAGTTTGCCCCTACGCTTGTGGAGCAGGACCAGGACCAGCAAGCATTTTTATCATCAATGTAATCCCCCTACTTATAAATGCTTGCCTACATAGTGTGCGTTTTATACAAGATTTAATTTCGTCTCGTTTAGTTGTAGAATGTGGGGAGGTATTTTATTGTAACATTTAAAACAGTACCCCATGAAAGATAGGATTAAACCAAAATAAAAATAGTCAGTCTGACTACTGGTTCTTATTAAGTTATCAGCACACTAATGGATAGGCAGACTGTTGACATGAAATTCTGTCAATAATCTCATGTTTGAAATTAGTTTAAAGCTACACGCATTTAGTTATCTGTGGTACAAGTAGGCCTCTTCTAACCTTTGATGATAAACCATGATGATCTATGGACATGTATGAACCACAGATAACCTCTTATTACGAATATACAATTCTGTAATTAATACCCTGTCAGTAAATGCAATCATAATCGTGTGGTTTCGAAATGCTAATTTACGTGGACATTAATAGATATATCTAATAATTCTTATCGACGCTAGTGTAATTACCGGGTAATAATACCTAGTTGTTAATACCATGGTTACCCGAAACACAATGTTATAAGTTAAGCAAAGTAAGTGCTTGACCATGTTTCACTTGTGTACAAACCTGATCTCTAAGGTATTTTCGATAAAATGTATTGTATCCTAGTGATGTTGATAGAGGAGCTCGTGACTAAATAATAAAAGCCGCACGGGTCGATTTTTGGGTTAGCTTAGTGGTGATCAGGCGGAAGTGTCCTCGAATGTACATAGCCAATGGCACGAAACTCTGACAATCAGCCTTACCTTGGTCAGACTGGTCGTGATCGTATTACCCAGTACTAACTATTAACAATTTATTAGTATAATTACTAATTAACTAATAATGTTATTCATATAAAATATTTATTGTAGGTACTAGCCTTTTTATATACGAGACCTTACTTCCAACAATGCATGTATCCACAAAGTTTTTCAGACTATTAGCAGGCAAAGCTTTCCAGCGGTTTCCATAAATGGTTTAGTAAATTGAGAGCACCGCAAAGTTGCGTCGACTCCTGAATATTTATTAACATTATTGAAGCAGTTACGGAAAATTAAATTTCATCGTCACAGTTTTACACAAGTGGTAGTGAATCGAGCAACAAGTTACGAGATTTTTTAAGTTTTATGTACGTTTAGATTATTTTTTTGTAACGCGATCAGCAGATTTACACGCGTTACTGCATTCAAAAGCTGTTAGTGTCATCATTGATATGGAATATTGACTCTGACAGCTTATTTAAACCGCGTTCAGTTGAAGAACCAACCTAATGAAAGTCGACAAACTAGGGCAGTCTGATATTCCCCTTAATTTCCGCGTTGAAGTAAGACTTAAGTGCTTTTTTTCTAACTTAAAACATTTCTGATGATTCATTCACCCTTAGAAAGTTCCTAGCAACGAGTCCCATTATATTCCTTAAAAACATCCACTCATAATAAACGAGGTAACAATACATGTCCCTAAGCAATACACAGCCATTAAAAATTACCTACCCACTTCGTATCTGACATGGTCTCGACGTAAAAGCATCAAAGCGTCACGACTTTTACCCCGACCCGTTTTGTTTGTCGTACGTGAAAATATTTTTCTTCATCACAAGAAAACCTCTAATAATAAGGTATACATGAACATGGTGCTTTTGCGAGTTCATGACGTAGGTACGTGATTTTGGTTTGTGAAATGAGTTCGAATCGGGCCCGTTGATGAACTGTGTTTTTTTTTCACGAATGTGCGCCTATTCCTGAAAGGGTTGGGCAGAGCTCACACAACACGCCAGGCGTAGGCGGCGAAGCAAATGTATTTCCCGCCTTGCCCGGTGCGCTGCGCGGACAGGCGGTGAGCGCCGCTCATCCACGCGGTCCACCGGTATAAATGTGTTAGACATCAGCGGACTTCATATAAACCAATGCGACGTTAGATCCGAACGAGTATGAAGAAGAAAAATAGGTTCTAACCTAATGATTTATCGGACTCTAATCCAAACTCTAGGCTACTGGGAAATTCCTAATGGAACAACCCAATAATACTTTGCACGGCCCGAGAGTCGAGCCTAGGACCTGAAGATCAGAACTCCACCAGACCAAAGAGGCAGTCTAGTTGTGGTTTGTTTATGGATTAATTGAAAAACATTGACATTTTGAGTTTTAAAAATATGTGATGTTGTTGTGAGTCTCGAATAAATTTTTGCAGTAACATAAGTTAGTTACAGTTCTGAATAACGTATCGTATTTAACCAAAACTTTTAACTACTCGACCCAGTTTGTTTAAAAATGCACTGAAACACATTTCAGTAAGGTAGAGCTTTTTTTTTTGATCCTTCAACGTGAAACCTTTAGCCAAAGGTTGAAGGGCATCCCGGCCATCATCGTTTCTAATTACAAGATGATTCGAAACTCGTGTATTTTCTTTTTACTACTTGACCTGCTTTTGATATAAAGAACCTTGGGCAATTTTATATGAAATATGTGAATAAGACCTACAAGATTAAAATGTATCACAAATAGAAGTTTATAGTCTCCGGAGAACAGAGATTATCAGAGATAATCAAACCAAATAACATAGGTGACCACCCATTACATACCAAACTTCCTCCGTGCCTCGGAAAGCACGTTAAGCCGTTGGTCCCGGCTGTCATTTGTAGATCTTTGACAGTCGTTACAGGCCCAAAAAGTCAGTGGCCCAAAAAGTGTGACAACCAGTCTCAAGAGGTACCGTATTACCCAGTACTAACTGGGTTGTGAAAGTCAGATAGGCAGTCGCTCCATGTAAAATACTGGTATTCAGCTGCATCCGGTTGGACTTGAAGCCGACTCCAACATAGTTGGGAAAAGGTTAGGCAGATGAATCAAACCAATAAACATAATCCTCATCCCATTCCGATCACAGTATCAGTGTTGAACTCCTTAGCAGCATATGCCTCACTTTCCTGCCCATCCTACACAATTAAATACACCTTCCAGGTTTCAAAAGAAACCAGTGTTAGAGCTGTGCAGGTGGGTACATACTGGTTGGACAAACTCGTAATTTTTATGAAATCGACATGTTTGAGAAGTAGAATGAACAAATAGTATTTCTTTACCAAGTCAGACAGACTGTTGTATTTGTAATCTAGATAATTACCTAGTAATGTAATTTTGCAACTTTGAACATTATAAACTTATAGATAATATTATACTAAGGTATTCCGCGTACTCAGTAAGATAAGACCTTTCTAATAACTAAGTAAACCTTAAGCATATCTATTCTCACTGTTGTTTCAGTGTGGATCTTAGAACTTTGAATTTGTTTCTCATTAGCAAATGGCGTGGGTTATCCAAGAGCCGGGTGCTTAGGCGTTATTAATCATATAATTTAAGCCTTAAATATAACTATAATTAACTGCTTTTTAGTATTTTGCTGTTTATTACCTTTCTAATTTCTTCTAGGCCTCTTTGTCAGATACGATGAATGTCGCGGTCAAACGGCTTTTTTCTGCCATTTTTGCTCATTGATCAGTTTCCTTGTATTATTAGTAAGCAGTTAGATGGCCATGCTTTTTCGATACTTAGAGGTCCGGTTTACTTCTTGCCGTAGTTCTTATGTTGAAATTTACGAAATTGATGAGCAGGTTAAGATGGAAGCGCCAGGGGTCCGCAAATCCAAATTTCTCACGTTTTATAATCATCACCATTCATCGTCATCATATCGTTTTATCATTTTTAATGACTCTTTCATGAAATAGTCATTCAATGGGATTAAAAGAATTTAAGATTTTATTGATGATTTGACTGCCTCGTTGGCTTAGTGGTCGTAAGCGCGACTGCTGAGTATGAGGTCCTGGGTTCGATTCCCAGGTCGGGCCAAGTGTTATTGGGTTTTTCCTTCAGGAATTTCTCAGTAGCAGCCACGGAGTCTGGATTTGTGCCCGGTTGATGGCAATAGGCTCGCCCCCTATTACATGGGACTTAAAACATAACTGGCGAAATGTGGGTGTACTATTAGGTACACCTCTGCCTAACCCTACGGGGATTACAGGCGTGATGTTATGTTATGTTATGTTTGATGATTTTAATGACTATCATTTTGTACATACATATTATTATGTAATACGGTCGTGAAATATATTTTGTTCAACATATAATCTGACACTGACCTGCAAAATCAAAAAACGTAAGAAAATTTTAATTTGGTGGGTTAACTTAGGGCTTCCCTCTTAATAGATAAGAACAAAAGCTACACTTAAGCACCTAACACACAAAGTACTAATCTAAATTGTGATACAAACGATGGGCTTCGTAATGTTAATTTTGACAATACACATTTACTGTCAAAATTAACATTACGAAACCCATCGTTTGTACCCAATGTTCAATAAAGTATGAAGTTCCTTCCTGCACAAACTTTCAATGAATAAGATTGACTTATGCTTCTAAATAAATAAGAGCAAGTAAGTACTCGATTGAGTCGCGGCGCTGCGCATCTCATCGTGAGTGTTCCTGTCATGAATAAAATATTTGCCTACTTAAGGTAATTTCCTATTTTAAGACGGCAACAAAAAATAAGCTCTTGGTTACATGCTTGATCGATGCGCTCCTTCTAAAGAACAAAGGATGGTAAATCTTTTGTTAGACCTTACTTTCAAAATGCTTAGTAACGGTCGAGCTAGAATATTAAACAAGCCAGAAAGCTAAATTAAAAAGATACAGCAATAACTATCGTATCGTATCTTTGGTCAAAAAAACGTCTAAGTATTTTTATTATGAAAAGTGTGAAAGTACTTATAAAGTGCTTACACTTGAGCGTTTTCAAAAGATTGAACGTTACTCTCTCGTTTCGGAAAGCTTTTGTATACCATGAAGTGGAAATCGGATACTTCAAATGAAATGTTGAGTTCTTTCTCGGAATGTGGCTACGTGCTACGGCGTAGACACGAACGTAGCCAGCTACGAACTTTGTGTTCGTAGGGAAATTATGATTTTGAATTCAAAAGAACGAAATAAAAATAGATGACAAAAATCTACTGATGATTTCCATTGTTTGAAATAGTGCCTAAATTACTTAAAAATGGTTTGTAACATCAAATCATCATCTGCGTAGCGTTCCAGTCTAACCGGATGCAGCTGAATACCAGTATTTTACATGGAGCGACTGCCTATCTGACCTTCAAAACTCAGTTAGTATTGGGTAATACGATACCCCCTGTAAGACTGGTTGTCAGACTTTTTGGGCCACTGGCTACCTAACGACTGTCAAAGATCTTTAATGATAGCCGGGACCAACGGCTTAACGTGCTTTCCGAGTCACGGAGGAAACTCGGTATGTAATGAGTGGTCACCCATCCACAGACCAACCTAGGCAAGCACGGCTTAACCTAAAGATGGAGCAGCTGTGGAATATATTTGAACACATACTTTATTAGGTTAAACTAACTATATACATTGATAATTAAAAACTATTAAACTAAAATAGATAAACTAACAACAAACTATAAAAGGGCATCGAAAAACTCCTCCTCAACGCTGTCAGACGGTAATGTGCCCAAGAGACTGGCGGCGTTGCCACGTTGTATGGCAACACTTAGCCTCTGGCCAAAGTAAAAGCCAGCCCTTGGGTCACGGGAAGCGTCAACTAGGCGTTTCGAAATTTCCTTAAATAGGCTATGAGCACTCGGACCCCACGGCCCTAGAGTTTCAACCCCAAACGGCTCGAAAATATTGTTACCACACAGGTTTCTATATTTACGCCGCTTGAGGTTCTCTGCAGCCGCAGCGGCAGCACCAGCACAGCACGATGAGCTTGGAAGATGGGATGGCGCAAGAGTATCGACGCATGTTGCGTCCCACACTAAGGGCCTACCCATCTTCCAAGGAAACAAAGACATGCCGTCCGGTCTCTTGCCATCGTCGCGTGCCAAGCCATTGGGTTCTAAAACAGCTGGGACGCCGACGGTGACAAGAGCTCGTCGGATAATGTCGTTTATATTTGCGTGCCGTGCAAAACGGCCCGCACTTTGGCTGCATGACAGGCTGTGGTGACCGAGGTTGTTGACAGCTTCACCGCAGTGACAGCGATGAGGAGAACAGCAAGCGGCACCAAGGCGTAAAGAAACAGCGAAGCGGAAGGTTGTGTCGTCGAACAATGTGCCAATGCTCGACGACGGTAGTGCGTGAAGCCAAAGACCCGACTCCCACTCACCCACAGCCCGCAGGCGCGCACGCTCAGCAGTAGTAGCAGATGTGATCAGCAGATTGCTCTGAACTACTCTGCAGAGCGGCTCGTCCAGCCGTCTCTGGGAAAATGGATGGTCGAGCCACAAGCTTCTAGTTTGTAACATCAAATAAAAATTAATAATGACATCATCATTATCTTTCTCTTTGCCTTATCCCAATTTATTTGAGGTCGGCGCAGCATGTCTTCTTTTTCCATACTTCTCTATTACTCGTCAGTCATCCTTCACACATTTACAAAATATTATCGAACTAATAAACACCCCATTAAAAAAATTTATATATCGTGGTTACAACACTGTCCTCGTCATACAATAGGACATCGAATAAATTGTCACGACTAAAAGGAATGCCGTCCAGTAAATCACAGTACACTTGAGGCCCGATAAATAATCTCCGGTCGGTATCTCATACATTCCTATCAACTCGCGTCGATTTGTAGGGCTTTCTTATTTCGGACAGAATTGATAGGCTCGTTTGAATAACTCAGAAGTTCGGTGTTCAATATGCGAGGGAATTTATGTTGGCGCGTTCTTTAGGTTGGATTGTTTATTTGGTCGGGAGTGTAAAATTATTTTATGACATTGTTTTTGGTTTTGGTTCTGTTTTATTTAATATCGGGGCGTGTTTAATTTTTTGGCATTTAATTTAGTGAATAACTGAATCAAATAATTTATGACATTTAAGGGCATGCCTCTCGCAAAAACAAATCGAAAACTCATTCTCACTGCTATTTAGGCATCTTCGCTGATGATGAAACAAATAGCCATCGACTATTTTCTCGCTCAAGAAACTTATAACAGTATGTAAATCCTATGTCCACGGGCGGCTCAAAGAGATGTTAGCAAACAAGGAGGGGTCTGGGCAAGGGCCTATGCCTGCCAGGGCTGCGGGACTGTTCGAAAGAGATACCGCGGCCCTGGAAAACAAAGGGCAAGGAAGGAACATGGATGGGTTTTAATCAGTACAAGTCTGACACTGCCTTCCTCTCCGCCCAGAGCGGGAGGGGGTCATTTGATGATTTCCCATCCGAAAAAAAAAGCATAAGATATCCATGTATTAATAATTGATTACTGAATGTTCACTCTACCGACGGAAACTCCCCCTCCACTAGTAACGACACTAAGAACTCTACATCTCATCATCAGCCTACTAGGGGGCTCCCACTGCTGGGACACAGACAATCTCACTTCATTAAATGAGAGGGAATAGGCTATGATTCACCACGCTGGCGGACCCAGTGCGGGTTGGTAAATGTCCTCCACATGTCCTCAATTTTTGGTTCTAGGACATGCCGGTTCCCTCACGATGTTTTCCTTCACAGTTTTGAGAGCAGTGGTGATCAAATAAAGTACCAAAAGTAATGCACCTGCCTGGGTTCGAACCCATGACCAACAACTCATAAGTCGGGGCCGTTACCACTGGGTCAACACCAGCACCATTTCTACTTGTACTTGCTCGTAATCTTCGACGACTGGTACTTAATAAGTATGAAAATCGCTAACGATTCTTGCAATCTCTTGTATTGGTCGGGAATTTGGACTCGGACACCAATTGACTTTCCTTTTCATATAGCAAAATAAAAAAACTACTTAATCACCATTCTGTACTAATAATTACATTCATTGTATTATGTATTACTGTAGAATTAGAATCAAGATTAGGTATTTCTACTAAGTACACAAATGTTTGATAGTGATGCAGTTAGGTAAAAGAACCAGCCAAGTGCGAGTTGGACTCGCACATGAGAGGTTCCGTAACATCGTAGTAGGGACCCCCCTTTAATTTTTAATTTATTTTTATAGCGACAACAGAAAAACACATTCTGTGAAAATTCTTAGCTTGATATCATGGAGTCATCCTGCAATCATGACGTTTGCAACAGCGCCAAAATATCGAAAGCTCAGAGTAATTGAAAATCATGGAAGATAACCCGTAAGTGAAGAGCAAGTTTAGTTAAAAAACTTAAAACAATGTTTTATTAAAACTGTTTTTATTACAAGATCTATGGACCGAAGTATACTGGGTGTCAAACTTACGGAACGCATCAGAAACTCCATACTTCGCTTCAAAACCCAAATAGCTGATGCAGCTTTACCAGTTGCTAGGTTGAAGTAGAACTGGGCCGGTTACGTCTGCCGCATATCGGAGGAGCCAAAGGCAAAAATTACCACTCAGTGGATACCAAATAGCAGAGATGACGGGATGAGCTGGACTCTTTCACAAAGGATTGGCCTACAATCGCACTGGATCGTGAAATGTGGAAGGAAGGAAGGAGGCCTTTGCCCTGCAGTGGGACAATATAGGCTTATAATAATAATTATTATTATTTCAAGTTAAGAGGGCTATCACAAAATTAAAGAATTCAGTTTAGGTAAATTAGACGGCATGCGGCAGTGGATGCGCACGTGTGCATCTAGCGAGGTTATTACGCACACATGCAAACAGCTATGCCTCGGATTCCAGGAACAAACCAACATGACCAAACAAGCTAAGGACCGCCCGTTCCGAGATTTATATTGATTTTTAGCATTGCATAAAACAACTGTTTTCAAGTAGTATTTTACTTTTAAATGGTCTAATTATTTTTTTCAAGCAAGGTAAGATAGTAACCTAACTTATCAAATATTTTTTCTTTGAATCTGGATTATATCTTCATAGATAAAAAATATCATTTCGGACGAAAAAAGGTCAGTATCTTTCTGTTTTACGGATTTTTTTTTGGTGTATTTCTGTATGAAACATAAAAAATTGAATTAAGCATTCCAAAGTACACCACTCAATTGTGCCATTGACATTTTTATATAATACTAGCTGGTGCCCGCGGCTTCGCCTGCGTGGATATCGGTTATCGCGACCAAAAGTAATCATGATGATCCCATTCCCTCAACTCATGGGAACCTAGTTTGCCCATTTTCAAAGTATTAAAATGGATATAGTATATTATCCTTAAGAGATAGACATAAGCCATAGTGGATTTTTCTGTAGACCTATATAAGATATACAATTCTACCATACATCATTTTGTTATATCTTAAAGGGCAGCGTTTTCGTTGAAAGCTCCCCCAGACGGCTTATTTTTTTCCAACACCTCCAACAAATATCATTATATTTTAGCCAATCAGTGCAAAAACTTGAGAAATTATATACTGAAAAATTCCTCGAGAACCACTCTATCTATTTAAGAAAACAACATGAAAATCAGTGCAGTAATTTTTGAGTTTATCGCGAACAGACAGATAGACGCGGCGGAGAACATTGTGTTATAATATGTAGTGCTGTTGGGTTCGGCTTCCAGTACAACCGGATGCAGCTGAATAGCACTATTTTACATGGAACGACTGTCTATCTGCCCTCCACAACCCAGTTAGTTATGGGTAATACGATACCCTTTGGTAGAAATACAGTGCAATTAGTGATAGCTTTAATTTCCACATCTGGTGTTCCAGATCTTCAATTTTTATTCGTCAACAGAGAGTGCTCATCAGGCTGAACAACTTTTGCTAAGACGTCATTCCTATATATATTATAGTGTAACTGGGCTCTTGGAGCTCCACGACAGGTGTTCCACATCTTCAATTTTTATACGTCAACAGAGAGTGCTTATCAGTCTGAACAACTCTTGCTAAGACGTCATTCCTATATATGTTATAGTGTGGCTGGGCTCTTGGAGTTCCACATCAGCTGTTTCAGATCTTCAAATTTTTTCTCTTAGCAGAAAATGCTCATTACGTGGAACAATTTTTGCTATGGTACCATTTTTGTACCTCTTACAGTTTAGCTGGTCTGTTGCGGTTCTGCATCAGGTGTTCAAGTTTCCAAGATAAATTATAGCCTATGTGTTGCCCAGACTTAATACCTATACAACAAAAAAAAATCATTCAAATCCGTCGAGTAGTTCCGAAGATTAGCGTGTACAGACAAACAGACAAACAGACAGAATTTTTTTTTTGATTCGTGCTCTATTACTGTTTCTAAACACCCCCCAATGATTATTTTTTTGATATATTCAATGTACAGACACAGTTTTTTTACTGTATTATTATATGTATAGATATAGAAGATACAATTCTACCATACATCATTTTGTTATATCTTAAAGGGCAGCGTTTTCGTTGAAAGCTCCCCCAGACGGCTTATTTTTTTCCAACACCTCCAACAAATATCATTATATTTTAGCCAATCTGTGCAAAAACTTGAGAAATTATATACTGAAAAATTCCTCGAGAACCACTCTATCTATTTAAGAAAACAACATGAAAATCAGTGCAGTAATTTTTGAGTTTATCGCGAACAGACAGATAGACGCGGCGGAGAACATTGTGTTATAATATGTAGTGCTGTTGGGTTCGGCTTCCAGTACAACCGGATGCAGCTGAATAGCACTATTTTACATGGAACGACTGTCTATCTGCCCTCCACAACCCAGTTAGTTATGCGTAATACGATACCCTTTGGTAGAAATACAGTGCAATTAGTGATAGCTTTAATTTCCACATCTGGTGTTCCAGATCTTCAATTTTTATTCGTCAACAGAGAGTGCTCATCAGGCTGAACAACTTTTGCTAAGACGTCATTCCTATATATATTATAGTGTAACTGGGCTCTTGGAGCTCCACGACAGGTGTTCCACATCTTCAATTTTTATACGTCAACAGAGAGTGCTTATCAGTCTGAACAACTCTTGCTAAGACGTCATTCCTATATATGTTATAGTGTGGCTGGGCTCTTGGAGTTCCACATCAGCTGTTTCAGATCTTCAAATTTTTTCTCTTAACAGAAAATGCTCATTACGTGGAAAAATTTTTGCTATAGTACCATTTTTGTATCTCTTATAGTTTAGCTGGTCTGTTGCGGTTCTGCATCAGGTGTTCAAGTTTCCAAGATAAATTATAGCCTATGTTTTGCCCAGACTTAATACCTATACAACAAAAAAAAAAAATGAAATCCGTCGAGTAGTTCCGAAGATTAGCGTGTACAGACAAACAGACAGAATTTTTTTTTTGGATTCGTGCTCTATTACTGTTTCTTAACACACCCCAATTTTTTTTTTAATATATTCAATGTACAGACACAGTTTTTTTACAGTCTTATTATATGTATAGATAATATTATTATATGTTTTATGTAACAAAGCATCAAAGATGCCCAAAAGTAGAACATCCGTGCATCCTTTGCAGAGACAAGGTTTTTACTCATGTACGTAAACAAATTGAAGTATTTGTTTAAAACATTTCTGATAAAAATAATAAAACTTTCTCAGGCATTTTTTTTTTTAATTTTGTGGCCATATATAAACCATAATCATACATCAAAACTCGAGTAAAACACTCAAATACAAGAAAAAATGTGATAGCCCTCTTAAGAGGTGATTGAAAGACAATTTTGTAGGTTACTTTTTTTTTGGTTGTAGTTAATTTTGTTAGTAAACTTAAGTAGATCCGTTTCTATTATGTTATCTCTAGTTTTCTAGATAATATTATGATTAGAAGAGTTCATGCGGTAATATAAAGCTGAGTGGTTTCTGCACTATCTTCCCATAAGCGTAGGACTTTAGATGTCGTCCCCATAATCTGGGGACTATAACATGTTTCAGGTAGTTTTCAGTTAAGATGGGGTTCCAAGTATATATCTAAAGGTAGACACTATATACTTTTTTCTCATATTCAAGGGCAGCTACTCATTCTTTGCATTATTTAGTGACACGTCTAAAAGTTTGACCTACTTACCAATTCACGTTCATCTCATTACGATCGAGCATCTGAAACAAACGTAAAACAGAATTTATACGTGTTTTTAAGTGGCTTAACGTTTTTAAAGCTGTTATTTTTAATATTTATGATACTGTACCAATGGTAAAGTTTGCAATAAGGAAAAACGAAATAGCTACGGTGGGGATCTAAATTCTATCCAGATGAAAATCCCATAATTAAACTTCGTGGCACGACTGTAGAGGGTTCTACCATAATCTTATGAAAAACCCAATCAAGCCAGGGAAGTTAGAGAACACCCGAAACCACTCATAAGCAATCCCCATTCAGACCCATGTCAAAACCATTGTTAGTTCGCTTTCAAGGGGAAATTCAATATCCCACAAAATCACAAATCTCCATTGATCTTTTAGTGGCCATTATATCTTTTTGTTGCAAACTTGCCTGTTTTCTATTTATTTTAGTAACACGACAAGGGAATTGATTAAGTACTTTGTGACCTTTGTCGTCGGTTGATGAATTGTTAATTAGGTGTCCCAGATTTGGTTTGTAGCCGAAATAGAAACTGTCAGTGGTTTAAAATAACATTGGAGTTTGGAATGGAAGAGATGTATCGGGTAACAATAGAGACGATGTTATAATCATGTGTGTATGTCGCACATAAATCAATACTCCGTTTAAATGCACATCAGTTTTTTCCGTGGAATAATTAATAATTCTAAACATAAAATTAAATTAAAAAAAAAAAACACTAGACCGCACCCCTACTGAGTCAATGCTTTAGTCTCCAAACACGTACATTAAATAAAGCTTTTGGAAAAAAACTTTAGTACCAAAGATAAAGTTCAGTTTGCGCTACAAAAACTACCATTGATAACTTTTCCTATGTAGATAACTAGTCCTTGTCAAAACAATTACTTTACCTATTTAGCTACTGGTACTTAGCTACTTAAGTTGGTATTATTTAATCCAAATCAAGTTAGAATCAATTGAAACCATGAACTTGAAAAGACTGCTATTACCAATCTTATCAGTCAGTCAATTTAATACTCCGTTTCGACCATATTTGTCTCAGAAAGTTTATTACTCCATTAATATTTTATGGAGCGACCAAGAATCAAATAAAACTTATGTACAAGCTTAAAACCTTTTCAAGTAATAACTTACCACTAAGAAATAATATTTTTATTACAAAAACCTAATGGCCTCCATGTCTGACTGGAACTTAATCTAGAGTCATCATCATCTGCCTAGCCTTTTCCCAACTTTGTTCGGGTTCTCTGGTCGGCTTCCAGTCTAACCAGATGCAGCTGAATACAAGTATTTTACATGGAGCGACTGCCTATCCGATCTCCACAAACTAGTTAGTACTAGATAATGCGATACCCCTTGGAACTTAATCCACGAATATCGGTACGTACAACATGCGTTTTAGGTCTCAAAAAGAATGTGCAAAGATTTCATGGTGACTTCACATTTTACCACTAAGTTAAAGATAAAAGAGGACCATTGCCATAAGACATTTTTTTCCAAATGAAACACGCAATAACACTTACACTAACAACACGAACGAAGGCAATTTCCCGTAATGAAAAACTTTCAAAATCTAGGTACGATTATACCTAGATTTGAAAGGTTTTCATTCTATGACATTGATTCTCGCGGAGATGAGATTTCATCTCCGCGAGAATCAATGTCGTCATAGAATAGAATAGAATTTCCTTTTATTCGAGTAATCAAGACTCAATAACTCTTAGTAAAACTTATGACTATGTTAGTATGAACTGATAAAAAAAAAACAAACAACACAACACGTAACGGTGGATCTCTGCGACAACCCATGACCCCTTTAACACAGTCAAGGCGACTTGCAATCATGCTTAGGATACTGTTGGTGCTGCCCCAGACCCTGCGTACCGAGGAAGCGCAACCTTAACGAACCACCACCACCTCCACCCACATTTTTGTTTTGTCTGGATTTGTACCCGGTTGATGGCAATAGGCTTGTCCCCTATTACATGGGACTTAAACGTAACTGTAGGCAGAGGTGTACTATTAGGTACACCTCTGCCTAACCCTACGGGGATTACAGGCGTGATGTTATGTTATGTTATGTTAAACGTAACTGGTGAAATGTGGGTGTGCTATTAGATGCATCTCTGCCTAACCATTCGGCGATTACAGGTGTGATATTTTGTTATGTTATCTAAGATGGCGGTGTTAGTTCCATCCGATTTTCACAACGCTCCAAAAGGTTCCAAAGTATATTCAAGTTTGTTTAGTATACCAGCATCAGTTTAGATTAGTTTCTAAATAGCTGCGAGGAAATTGTCAGGTCAAGCGGTTATCAAAACAGAAACTAATTCGTTAAACGACAGGATTGCGTTCAACCATTAATTGTGTTTCGTCGGAATTTGGGAGCTAGCGTTTGAGGTACTACGATTAATTTTCTAGTTTCTGTCTATCTTCTACTGGGGCTAATGATTAATGAATGACGAGCGTACGTAACATATACTAATACTAGCTTACGCCCGCGGCTTCGCCCGCTTAAAATTCGAGAATTTCCCACGGTTCTTCTAGGATAAAAAGTGTCCTATGCGTTACTCCCGGTTATAAACTATCTGTCTGCCAAAAATTCAAATCCATTCAGTAGTTTTTGCATGAATTTGCATTAATCTCACGATAAAAATCTGTGGTTTATCCACCAATTTTTCGACGAAAATTATTGAATTTTAAGTTTCTGAGTATTCAGGTTGCTAGCTTATAATGGTCAAAGTTATTTATGTTCAGTAGCTGGATCAAGGCTAAAGTTAGAACCTAAGCGAGATTCTCTGTACGGCCGTTGCGTAAAAATAACACCTTTGCCGGCACAGAGGGTGTTTCGCATCAAAGATTTATTTATAGCCTGAAAAGGTGTGATGTGTGTCCTTTTCGTTTTTTTACAACAAAAATATTTTAACGCTTTTATGAATAAAAGCAAGGTATCAATCTTTCATTTATTTTCTATACCAACATTATTGAAAAAAAAAACTAGTGACTGACCGGAGTTTCGGTTTCGGTTTCGGCCTTTCGGCCATTGGTTTGGTTTCGGCCAAAAAACTGCTGAACCTCTCGGCCGCGCCGAAACTTACAACATCGTACTTTCGGGTCGCGTTTAGCTACCGTCAAGTGCGCTCGGCACGATTGGCGAGGCTGACTGGTTGTGATTATAAAAATTAAAACTTAAAATACATGATATTTTGTAAATGAACTAGTTTTATTCTATACCATCTACAATTAACAGGTCGCTGCCTCAGTATTACAGTTAATGTTACATTTTCACTTTTTAGGGTAGTTTAATTTAGATCCGGTATGACGATCAATGAATGTCAATGTTGAAATTCTAATTGGATAAAAGTGAAACGTAGAACCTTATAATATTAGGCCGCGAGATGTTTCATTATTCATATACCTGGAAAGAACGGCCCGCTGACATTTTAATCAACGTTTTAATTACGTTTATAACAGTTTCGGTTTCGGCCGACACTATTCAAAACCGAAGCTTCGGTTTCGGTTTCGGTTCCACATGTTTCGGTCGGACACTAAGTAAATCTTTACTCTTAATTGTTCCAAGAACGAAAATTGTAATAACACATGACCTAAATGTACCCAAGTATTATAATAATTCTAACACATTAATTTAATATCAACCCAAAACCCAATAATCACGTACCCAGCTCAGGTAAACATGAAACAATTTCAGCTTCTCCGTACCAAACACCTGATCACGTATTAAGATATCACAATCGGAGACCCGGCTCCAACGAAATACCGTCGTCTCCACCAAATACCGATAGCTGGTAATTCCATTATTGTTACCATCAATTTCAGGGAATTGGGATGCTATGGGCATTTTACCACAGAATTTGTTCAGGGGTTTACCTCAAGACTAACCAGCCGGTTATAACGTATAACCGATCGAAGGTTGGATGGTATTTCACGTAATTTTGATGGAGGTCTTGGGCAAGTGATTGTAAGACTTTTAGTTAGTACCTAAACTATAATTTATATTTGGTTAGTAGTTCGGAATCTAGAATGTTCAAAATGGAATGTGTTTCGGATTATGTTAGTGATGTTATTGTCATTAGGCTAAATTATAATTGAACCATCGTACAACACCACTTATTTTAACGACGCTCTGGTAGAATACAGCAACGGGAATAAGTATGCCTATTCATTTCATTTATTCTAGAATTTTCAATTGCTACGAGTTTTAATTTAAAAGTGGCAGGTTTCATTAATCTCAACTGAAATCTAGTTTAAAATGAAATCTTATGACTGAAATAGATTATAATATTGTTTTAAAAAACAGACTATAACTTAAAAGGTGCCTTTTACCCGACCTTAACCATAAGAATCGTACATAAACATTTCGAAAATTTAAAGCCGAAAATACGCACAGGGGCAAATTAAAATCTGCATTAAGAAACTCTTGTCCTAAATTATAAGGAAATTTAATTAAGAGCTAATCCTGAAGGTGTACAGCATTTGGGCAAAACCATAACCAAATTAAGAAGACCTCAGGGGATTCGTTTGTCGCCATCTTTGTTCAAGAAAATTGGAGGGCCAAGATACCCTAATGGTTTTTGTTAAGGTGGTTATCGCAGCCAGTTTTGATTTATCGTTCATACCGTAAGACCACGGCCACCTGAGCTGACAACTTTTATTGACCATTACACGAAAAACAACTCAATTTATGCTTTATAAAATAATATGAAAGCATCTCGCTTTTATATAGTGTGAAATTTTTGGTGATAATGTGGAAACGTTTACTGTATGGCAACTTTATGAGTTTAGTATGTTTGTAGCTATCATGCTGTGAAAAGTCTTTGTTTAATATTTGTCTTCTAATAATTAATTTAGTAAGTTTAATTTGTTTGAGGCTTAATATTATTTAATTTTGTTAACCTAGTGTATTTTACAAACATAAAACATTTGCTTCATAAAAGGTCAAAACCTGTTCAGGACCATCAAATCGCGTCGGGCAGTGGGATCACGTCATATGATTCTACGTCATTTTAACGTTAGGCCCTCTACCATACCGCCATTATTACTTGTAATCACCCAGTCAAAATTATAGTCTTCATATCGAAGAGCAGTTTCATTTAGTCAAGACCACCAGCATCACAACTGGACCTTGATACTCAAACAGTAATCCGGCTCGAAGGACCACTGTTTGAGTCTCAAGCTCCAGTTGCGATCGAGACACTCAAACAAAACCAAATAGTGCAGTTGACTATCCCTACGTAGTAAAAATACAAACTTTATCAGGGTAGGTATTTACATTTTGACATAAAAGTACAAGTTACTTAAGAAACAAAACTAATTTACTTATCAAATAACAAAATAAACTAATACGGATTAAAAACTTTCCGAGCCTGTCGATAATCGCACTTCAGTGAAAAATGGTAACGGGAGCGCGTCCTTTGATCTACACCTCCGCAAGAAGAAACTTTAATAAATGATTAAACTTTATGCCTCAGTATTTATGATTACTTTGAAATACTTAAAGTAATTTTCGTCAAAGAAAATAACAAGTTACGCCAAACCCTTTACGTGTCGCTGATTTTATTTATACGTTTTTTTTCGTGTCACAGTTTGTTTTTGGTCTCGAAATGGTGACGAGAAACTGTAATTGCTTAAGAAAAAACTTGTTGTTTCTTGGTCTCAGATGTTGGTAAACGTTTTATCCGCGAATTTATTTACGTTTTAGTGACACGTCAACTTTTGAATAAGACAAGTTTATGCCTGATGTTTAATGACACGTTTCTAATTGACTAATATTCAAAGAAATTTAAGATACCCATTTTTACGAAGCGATCAGAATAAATGGCAGAGGAAAAATGTTACCACATGTTTCAGTGACGTGACGGCTTAACGTGAAAGCGAAATATAATTCTTCGGGGGTGGTTCAATGGGGCTAAATGTGCTCAGAGACTTGTATTGATGATTTTAATCATTATAACTCGGTAAATTACGATTTGTTACAGACGCGAATCGTATTTTAATCAACATACGATACTGACACTGGCCTGCAAATTGCAAAAAACGTAAGAAAATTTTAATTTCACGAGGTACGCTGGCGCTTTCATCTTAAATGAAAATTACAAAACTGGTAAGTAAGACAGCGTATGAATTGGACGTTCAACCGGTGCGGTGTGAAGGAATTTGAAGGAGTAGATTTTTGGAAGCTCGCTGCATTCTTTTTTCTGCATTCCTCATTAATGAAATTATATGATTACTCAAGGCATACATATTTACCGTGAAGTGTAACGTACCTATTGAACAGTATGACTGAAATTCGATATTTATGTTATAAAAACACTAAGAATTAGTTTAATATAATAAAACTATAACTAAATCATGATCGTTTTATGTTGATTGGTTTGACATAGAATGTTCACTGTTTAATGTTTATGAGTTATGGCGTGATATAAATCCAAATATGCTCGTTCGATGATTGATTCTTATGTTAGGTACTTAGGTATACTATACAAGGTGTATTGACCTATCCAACCCTTAAGTTGTATGCTGTGTAACTATGGTTTTAAATGCTAAATAACAGTTATTTATTTTTGTAAGTTGATTTTAAAAATACTTTTTAGGTCAAAAATGTTTTATGTTTTAAAACTAGACGATACTTTTCATTCAAATTCTTTCATAGTATTTTCAAAAGGTTTTAACGTAGCTACAGTGCGCTGTAGTTAAAAATTGCTCAATAGCCTTGCCTTGCCCACTACTAGTAGCCACTTGTAGCCCGTTATTCACAATTTGCATAAAATAAAAGGCAGTTTCACAGCACAGTTCCAAGTTCCAACAAAAATATTGTCCGAACGGGGCCCCTAACACGCCTTATCAGGTTGAGAACGGACGGATACTGAAAACAAAACACTAACTCCACAAACTGGGCCACTCATGTACACTTTGTACAGTTAGAATTATGAACAAGACTGTTTATACAGACAACTACTGTTTAAGAGGGCACGTACTTCAAACAAGCTTTCGTGGATAATATTTGTGTTGATGCCGCTAATTCTCGTCTTCGTTACGGCTTGGTCGCGTCGTTTCACTAAACAATTTGAAATTTCGCCAAGTAAACACAAATAGAGACATGTTCGTCTTTTGATTGTTTAGTTTAGGTTATAAATATGAACGCTTTATCTGCTTGTGCTTCAGCAAGACTAAGAGTTAATCAAAATTATAACGTGTTCTATCAAAAAACTTTAAAACTGGGTCCTATCCAACGCAATTATGGCGTGAATTCCTGACCGTCGCATTAATATTGTTCTTCTATCCAATGACTACTATACATTCATAACAAAAAAAAATGGTATTCAATAGATAAAAAAAAAATATATATGTATATATATTATTCATTATTATGATGCATAACGTAGTTGAAACATTCTGTTGCGAGCGAAGATCTATCTACTCGACTCGTGTGATGGTTAGGTATGTTCTACTGTTTGATACGTAAACATTATTAACAGGATATCCCGAGTATTAATCTCATTTATTATATTTGAAGACACAAAAAAAGCCATTGTAAGTAAATAACAGAACATTACTTTCATAAATCAAAAAAACACTAACGACGTTCTATTATTTCAAGATGTATTAATTATTCACAATGATCTAACACATTTGCCAGTCAATAGAGTTCATTTCAGCCTGGCCCATTTAAAGATATTTTAAGGCTGATAAGAGTCCGTTTTACAAATGTAAGCGGCCCTCTATTTAGTGCGTACCTTTGAAATTAATTCAGGAACAGTTCAGGGTAATCTCTAATTGTGTGATACCCACTTTTACGAAGCGATCAGAATAAATGGCAGAGAAAAAATGTTACCACATGTTTCAGTGACGTGACGGCTTAACGTGAAAGCGAAATATAATTCTTCGGGGGTGGTTCAATGGGGCTAAATGTGCTTAGAGACTTGTATTGATGATTTTAATCATTATAACTCGGTAAATTACGATTTGTTACAGACGCGAATCGTATTTTAATCAACATACGATACTGACACTGGCCTGCAAATTGCAAAAAACGTAAGAAAAATTTAATTTCACGAGGTACGCTGGCGCTTTCATCTTAAATGAAAATTACAAAACTGGTAAGTAAGACAGCGTATGAATTGGACATTCAACCGGTGCGGTGTGAAGGAATTTGAAGGAGTAGATTTTTGGAAGCTCGCTGCATTCTTTTTTTCTGCATTCCTCATTAATGAAATTATATGATTACTCAAGGCATACATATTTACCGTGAAGTGTAACGTACCTATTGAACAGTATGACTGAAATTCGATATTTATGATATAAAAACACTAAGAATTAGTTTAATATAATAAAACTATAACTAAATCATGATCGTTTTATGTTGATTGGTTTGACATAGAATGTTCACTGTTTAATGTTTATGAGTTATGGTGTGATATAAATCCAAATATGCTCGTTCGATGATTGATTCTTATGTTAGGTACTTAGGTATACTACACAAGGTGTATTGACCTATCCAACCCTTAAGTTGTATGCTGTGTAACTATGGTTTTAAATGCTAAATAACAGTTATTTATTTCTGTAAGTTGATTTTAAAAATACTTTTTAGGTCAAAAATGTTTTACGTTTTAAAACTAGACGATACTTTTCATTCAAATTCTTTCATAGTATTTTCAAAAGGTTTTAACGTAGCTACAGTGCGCTGTCAGTTAAACATTGCTCAATAGCCTTGCCTTGCCCACTACTAGTAGCCACTTGTAGCCGGTTATTCACAATTTGCATAAAATAAAAGGCAGTTTCACAGCACAGTTCCAAGTTCCAACAAAAATATTGTCCGAACGGGGCCCTAACACGCCTTATCAGGTTGAGAACGGACGGATACTGAAAACAAAACATTAACTCCACAAACTGGGCCACTCATGTACACTTTGTACAGTTAGAATTATGAACAAGACTGTTTATACAGACAACTACTGTTTAAGAGGGCACGTACTTCAAACAAGCTTTCGTGGATAATATTTGTGTTGATGCCGCTAATTCTCGTCTTCGTTACGGCTTGGTCGCGTCGTTTCACTAAACAATTTGAAATTTCGCCAAGTAAACACAAATAGAGACATGTTCGTCTTTTGATTGTTTAGTTTAGGTTATAAATATGAACGCTTTATCTGCTTGTGCTTCAGCAAGACTAAGAGTTAATCAAAATTATAACGTGTTCTATCAAAAAACTTTAAAACTGGGTCCTAACCAACGCAATTATGGCGTGAATTCCTGACCGTCGCATTAATATTGTTCTTCTATCCAATGACTACTATACATTCATAACAAAAAAAAATGGTATTCAATAGATAAAAAAAATATATATATGTATATATATTATTCATTATTATGATGCATAACGTAGTTGAAACATTCTGTTGCGAGCGAAGATCTATCTACTCGACTCGTGCGATGGTTAGGTATGTTCTACTGTTTGATACGTAAACATTATTAACAGGATATCCCGAGTATTAATCTCATTTCTTATATTTTAAGACACAAAAAAGCCATTGTAAGTAAATAACAGAACATTACTTTCATAAATCAAAAAAACACTAACGACGTTCTATTATGTCAAGATGTATTAATTATTCACAATGATCTAACACATTTGCCAGTCAATAGAGTTAATTTCAGCCTGGCCCATTTAAAGATATTTTAAGGCTGATAAGAGTCCGTTTTACAAATGTAAGCGGCCCTCTATTTAGTGCGTACCTTTGAAATTAATTCAGGAACAGTTCAGGGTAATCTCTAATTGTGTTAACTACCTCGTTTGGAAGTTAATTCGACTTGAGATCGTCATTTTCCTTTCATTCGCCCAGTATCTGAATATTTATCTTCAGCTGAATAACTTTGTATTTAAGACCAAATAAAGCATTCATCGATATACCGTGCAGCTTATGAAATTTAGAGACTCGATTGCTTTTTCGAAGAACATTTTAATGACGGATGAAATTTTAATACTTTCATCTATGGTGTATTTTTGTAATATGGACGCTCAAAGGGCTAATCTGCTACTACTTGGAAAAACAATAGAAAAACACGTACATTTTAAAACTGGAATTTCTCTTGCATTACATCGCAAACAAATAAAAAAGACCAAAACAAAATCAAGAAAGTAATCGAAGAAAATTTTTTTCCACCGCTGAACATTTTACGAATTGGACATTCTGCGCCTAAACGGTTATTTGACGACATTTTTTAGTAAGTTATTTACTTATGGTTATTTTTATTTGTAAATTACTTTGAAGTCAAGACAAACGTTCAATCCAAAGAAACAGTCATACCAGTACAACAGTCGCTCAGTACGAAATCCCCGCTGATTATGCTCTTAAAGGGATTTGCGGTTACCATAACCCGACTGCGTCGTTCACCCAAACGACTAAGTGGATTGTAACGGTCACTCAATACGTAATCTGTGCTGAGTGGCTTTCTTATTACTGCCTTATTACATAGTATAACATCACGCCTTGTAATCCCTGATAGGTTAGGCAGAGGTGTACCTTACAAGTAAACTCACATTTCGCCAGTTATGTTTAAGTCCCATGTAATAGGGATCGAGCCTATTGCCATCAATCGGGCACAAATCCAGACTCTGTGGCTGCTACTGAGAAATTTCGGATGGAAAAATCTTATAACACTTTGCCCGATCCGGGATTCGAACCCAGGATGCTCAGCAGTTATGTTTGCGACCACTAGTTCAACGAGGCAGCCTGCCTTATTATTAAAGGTTATTATTAATAAATAAACACGAGATAAGATCTTTTGACAGTCGTTACTGATAGTCAGAATCCCGCAAGTCTGACAACCAGTCTTAAAATACTCTGTACTAACTGGGTTGTGGAGGTCAGATAGGCAGTCGCTTCATGTGAAATAATGATATTCAGCTGTGTCCGGTTAGACTGAAAGCCGACCCTCGACATCATTGAGAAAGAGTAGGTAGATAATATAGAGTTTAAGTTTAGTGGCTCTTCCCTCGCATAAGCTATGCGGGAATATAAACTCATATCGTGTGGCTGACTTAACAAATCAGTCAAGTTAGTACCGGGTTCAGGTACAATCTAAGTCATGTTTGTCTAAGTAGGTTATGCGAAAAGTGGTCCGTTCTTTTAATATTGGCTATAATCATAGTCCACCCTCAGGGACTAAGTGCGGAAACCAAACCCTTTCATAGAATAGTCATCATTTTATTGCATTTATGTAGTTTACAATTTGTTACAAGTACATAATTATATAGGTTTCGTACATAAACCCTGCTAGGACACGTCAATATAAATAGTTTAATGTGCTACAGTGTCACAATAATAAAGAAATCACTGTGTTTAAACAAATTTACTAATTTTAACATATTGTTAAAAATCGGTCAAGCCGTTTCGGAGGAGTGCGACCATGAACACCGTGACATGAGATTTTTATGTATATAGATAGATAGATTATTTTATATATTTTAATCGGATTTTGTTAACAATTTCAAGGGTTTTCATTTTTTTGCACCAATCTTTTTCTGAAATAAAAGTAAACTAAGTTACTCCCTATAACATTCGATATCTGCTAGTATAAGTCCCGTCAACATCGGTCCAGCCGTTTTGGAGATTAGCCGGAACAAATAAATAACTGATAGACAAACAGATACTTCAATTTTATTTATATGTGTAGTTATTACACATAACAATTACACAAATATGAATCAATCCCATCCGATGTCATCGGAGCACCAAAAATCATTAAAGAACTCATCATCATCATCAGCCTATGATGTTCCCACTGCTGGGACACAGGCCTCCTCTCTATGAGAGGGAATGGGCTATAATCCACCACGCGGGCCCAGTGCGGATTGGTAGATGTCACATGTCTTTGAATTTTTGGTTCTAGGACATGCCGGTTTCCTCACGATGTTTTCCTTCACCGTTCTTGAGAGCAGTGGTTATGAAATAAGTTACACAAAGTAATACGCCTACCTGGGTTCGAACCCACGACTTACTGTTCGTAAGTCAGGGTCGCTACCACTGGGCCACCGCTGCTCTCATTAAAGAACTGTACCTACTTAATTTTATTTTTAATCTCGATTCCTTCAGAGAATTCTCATGTAGTGTAGTCCCGAAGTTTAGTGTCACTTGGGTTATGTAAAACGAAAGACAGTAAACTTGATATATACATAGTCGTCGGCGTCACGTCCGTGGTCCCTACGGAATCGGTATAGAGGTGCACTTTCGTGGAATGACAGCCTTACGAGCGGATATCGACGACGATAGATTCGAATGGAGCTGTGGGGAGACGTCCGTTTTCTCGAGTTTTAGAGGTCATAGGTTGATTTATACTGGTCGGAACTTTAGTAGGTATTGCTCATGTACATATTCAAGCACCTTTGCATTACTGGGTCTGCTCTTGACCTCGATCTTGCCTGATAGATGGTCCTGATGGAATGAGCATTCTCAGAACATGGCTATTCAATCTTCTTTTGATGGCTTCAACGAAGTAAAGTATTAAAATGACAGAGCGGTTCATCGGCTGTAAGATGATGAAGCATGTTGAAACGCTTTGGGCGACTTGTCAGACTGAAATCCTGCAGTCCTCACGAAGTCCGATGCTGAAAAGTGAAGAGGATAAAAGATGCCCTTTAGGAAGTGCCCCAGTCTAGTGTATCACACATTCGAGTGCACTGTAAATGCTATTCCAAACGAGTACTTGGATTCAAAGAAATTCATAGCCGGTAATGCCCCTTTTTCTTTTAACATCAGATTTAAAATTCGCCAGATAGTGGGCCAATTATCCCAAAGGGTACGCGTCTTTCCTGAATTTTATGAAAAAGCCTCCCATTTAGGAGACACGTAAATCGAGAATGCTATTTAGAAGCAACAAGTTTCAAAAACAAATGAAAATTAGGTCAAACCCTTAATTAGCGAGTCTCCTGAAACTTAGTGAAAATTGGAGTCCAAAATAATACATTACAGTCATTAGCATTGTTTTCGAGTAAGGAAAGACCTATATTGCAACTGTAGTATACTTGGTAAGTAATGATAAATAGACCTGGACTGAAATTAATAATTATCAATAAAGAAAAGTGGTTTAGTTAATAAATTGTTTGTTAAAATAATGGTTATTAATGATATTTTGTTGGACTTACGGGTGGCAGTTCAATTGTATTTTTGTGTATAATGTCTACAAAAAATCAAGGTATGAAGCTTGGGTCTTTAACACACCGCTTGTACCTAATGCTTATTATTCTTCTTTTAAAGATACTAAAATTATATGCAATGAAAAACTACATGAAAAAACTTTTTATAATAGGGCAAAACTTGTGGCGTATTATTTGTGTGTGATCATCAAGGATCGTGTAAGGATCATCATCATCTGCCTAGCATTTTACCAAATTTATTGGGGTCAGCTTCCAGTCTTACCGGCTGCAGCGGAAAACCAGTATTTTACATAGAGCAATTGTCTGTCTGACCTCGGCCACCCAGTATTGTACTGGGTAATACGGTATCCCTTGGTAAGACGTGGTCAGAATTTCGGGCCACTGTAACGACTGTCAAAAGCTGGACCTGTAAAAGATCTACAAATGACAGCCGGAACCAACGGCTTAACGTGGAGGAAAGTCAGTATGTTATGTTGTGGTCACCCATCCACGGACCAACCTAGGCAAGCGCGGTTTAACCTGACGGTCGACCCGAGCGGCTGTTATTATTTTGCTCCTTGTATCCAAGGGATATTAGGGACAAATTACAGATTTGTTCATATCCATACCTGATATAACAACTATCAGCACAATTTCCACACAACGTTCCAAAGCTACTATTCAGTAACCTCCCAGCAAACTGTTCAACAATCAGATAACGCAATCTATACAGAATTTCTACTCGAACGGTTCCCTTAACCATAAGCTAGGGTACAACATTATATTGTGTCATCAGCTCGCTAATTTTAAACACATGTGCGTTAATTTTCCAGACCATTGAATATGGCGCGTTAATCCCATTTACAATCATGAATAGCCCGGATCGTATGCAAAGTGAATGATAGAATATCGGTAAGATAATTATGGATGTCTTATTGTTTATTGAAATGTCTTAGGGTTGGGGTGGGTAAGGGTTGGAAGATGAACTTTACGTAAAGTTTGTGTCTATTTTTGATTTTGGACGGAATGGCTTTACGTTTGAGCATCGCTTTGGTAATGTTTTGGCCATGTTCTCTCTTTTGTGGAACGAAAAGAAGAAAGGCGGCTACTCAATTATTTCCATTTAATAAAATCATTGCACAATGCTCATTCAATTCAATAATTATTTGTAGAAAAGATTTGTAATTCAGTTTCTGTTAAAAAGTTCTATCACTGCTAAGTCGACGTTTCGGTTGGCTGAGCGATTGACTACTGCGCTGCAATTCGCGCGTTTGATTCCCACTCGAAACAATTATTTGTATGCCCTACAGATAGTTGTTCCTGTTTGCGTATGTGAGTTTTAATGTTTATGAACGCACCCACGATACAGGAGAAATGCCTAGTGAGGCAACTTTTTTTTTGTACAAAAAAAGGGTCACTGTAATCACAACATGAAAATTTTTCAATGCAAAGTTGAAGTGGAATTTTAGATACAATATTAACTACCAAATAGCTTAACAAAGAACGTATACGAGCGTAAAGATAGCTAGATAGAGCTTCAAAGGAGATGTTTCAAAATGTATGGAACACAGGTCTTTGCACACCATACTAAAAAATGGGAAAACACAATTAAAACAGTTTTCAATCATCCACTTACTTTAAATTGGCTTTGTTTGGTAGTAACACCAAAATGCAACACTTATCAAAAACCCGTCACGGCGGTAAGCTGTCATGTTGATTGATTATTGACGTTAGACATGTTTATTTCTGTCATATTACATTGTGAAATGACAGTAGACAGTTCACGATCTATGATTAATGGTCGATCTATGGTTTACTGTCATTGTTCTTTAACCAAAGAGTACCTAAATTGGCAAGACGCCATATTGAAAGTCGATACAAATAATTGATAAATATCAACTTCTACGGATTCTTCTCGATTTTCAAAATACCTACCTACGTATAGATACGAATATAACGAGCACGAAACACCAAAAGAGAAAGGTAAAGAATCACCGCTTCCAAGAAGAATATTCAAAGATGATTGGGAGGCAACAATGGCGTCCGGCGTTTGTTTAAATTAACAATACCACACAAGGCAAGGTACGTTAAGAAGAAATCGATATAAGCTTCTCTGAAAACAGTAATATGATTTCCTTTGCCTGGTAAAAATAAGCTTTATGGAAGGCCCGATTTTTTTTCTCTCCTTGTTTTTGCCTATCATGGTGACTTGTTTAAACCTATATGACATCGTATTTTTCCGTAAATGTTTTTTTTTATGCTAACGTTTTCAGGAGAATATTGGCGATAGAGGTGTTTCGGGCTATTAGGCTTGGCTTATTGAAATGGTGAAGTGGGGTTCGAATGGATTTTTGGCGAGGGAAATGTAATGTTCGTTCCTATTCAAGATTATAATTTTATATAAGATCGAGGTTTACAAGTAGGGTGACGACAAAAGTGTTATCTCATTGTAATAAATTATGATAGATTGGTTTACGAAGTTTTTTGAGCCTACTTATAGGTAATAAGATCTGTATGTACCTACTTTGTATTTCACATAGTTTGATATGTTATAAACAAATATTGCATAACATTGATTGGTTGGAGAAGGCACATTGTAAACAAAATTGGAAAGCCAAGGCCTTTGCCAAGTAGTGGGACAGAGCAGACTGATAAAAAACACATAACTTCACACCTGTACCCCTTGGAGGGTCCAAAGTGTACAGGCGCAACAGATTTACATACATGACATAAAATCATTCCTGTAATCCCCGAAGGGTAAGGCAGGTACTATTAGGTAATAGGTACACCTATTACCTAATAGTACACCCATTTCGCCAGTTATGTTTAAGTCCCATGTAATAGGGGGCGAGCCCATGGCCATCAATAGGCACCAAATCCAGATTCCGAGGCTGCTACTAAGAAATTCTTGTTGGAAAAACCCCAAAAAAACTTTGCCCGACCCCGGAATCGAACCCTGGACCTCATGCTAAGAAGTCGCGCTTGCAACCGACCGACGAGGCAGTCCGTCAGTTAATTATTCACTAATTGATATGCAGTTTTTCAATCTAATTATTCTTTAAAAAAATCTCATTCCCGCTGTTAAACACTAAAAAAAAACATACAAATACAGCCATGAAATTATTTGAATAATTCCTTCTTATTTCAACAGCTGATCTTTCACATAAATCATTCAAAACCGGCTAAAAGTCTTGGTCGTATAACATCGTCGAGGTCGAAGCCAAAAGTGTTGAACCGCCTTTCAAGGCCAAAGACAAAGGCAATTTTTCATCTTTTTATTTTTCGTACATTCGAAGGCTTACTGTCATCACACCAACCACTTTTCATGGAAAAGTGCGAAAAAGAGGATATGTATGTATTTGTGTCACAGATCATCACAGATGACAGGTTTAGATGTTTTGCTTCAAATTTTTAAAATGGTAGGAAATTAAATAAAAACAAAGGAAGCTGTTTTGTGAATACGAATGAATTGTTCAAGTTGATTTTTAAATAAATGTGGGACTGTCGCAAAAATGTAATGTTTTAGAATTTCTTCATTCTATTTATCCAACCAGCATCAGATATTTAATTGGTATTAAATGTCTGATGCTTGTTAATATCGCCGGAGAGTTGGAAAAAGTCCTTTGTGGAAAAGTCAAACTCGTATTATTACAAAAATAATTCTGTAATACCTGTAAGCCAGTCTTATGTAAAATAGATTTAAATATTTTTGTACTTGAGCCGTTCAGCCGTTGATCCCGGCTGTCATTTGTAGATCTTTGACAGTCGTTACAGGTAGTCAGTGGCCCGATAGTCAGACAACCAGTTTCGCCAAGGCGTATTACCCAGTACTTTCTCGGTTGTGGAGGTCGGATAGGCAGTCGCTTCATGTAAAATATTGGTATGGAGCTGCATCCAGTTAGACTGGAAGCCGAACCGAACATAGTTCGGAAAAGGCTAGGCCGATGATGATGACTGGAATTATTTTATTAATCTCAATGCTCGCCCCAGCTGGAAATCGAAGCGAAACGAGCATCGAGGCATTAGATAAAAGGGGCACTTTGTAACGTTGCCTATGATTAAACGATGCGTCATTTGTCCGAGGGGTCACTTGTGGTCCTGCTTGAACCAACGCATCACAAAGTGGCGTGTCATCGGTCTGTAAATCGCTCAATAAATTACTTACGTACAATTTTTAAGAGCACATTTATTAAACAAGGCTCTTTTGGCGTTCGGAACTGTAGGTAAACAATTGAGTTTATGTTTTTTTTTTACGTATCAATATTATATATAGTTAAAAAAAATTAAAAACACATTTTCTCGTATTTTTCTCAGCAAACCCGTTCTTTTGATACCCATATCATGGGAATGCATAAAAAATAACTAGTCCTCTATATTTGGGAGTCCGTCATATTGGATTTAAAATAACCTCACTTAGCTAACCATGCATTGTCATCCAAACTAAACATGTATTCAAAATTTCAGCTCAACCAAAAATCGGAAAGTGGGTCAAATTTAACATCTAAGATTATTTTACATAATAAGATAGTTACCGGTGAAACTAATACCTAAAAGCGATTTAATAATAAAGATGGCCGTGTTGGTAACTATTATAACCAGGCGTCAAAATGTTGTGCAGCTATAAATTGTAACTTATTCTATTCTTTTTTTAATTTTAATGAAATTGTGTTTGTAAAGTAACACAACAACCATGTAATTTTCTCCGACAGGTGCTACAATTTCACCTGCCACTTAATACTTGTAAACAATAATATCATATTCCACCGAAGCGACTATACATAATTATGTAATTAATTATGCCATGCCGAAACAAGGCGCTAGTCTACCTTAAGGTGACGGATAAAGGGTGTCTAATGATGTACCTAAGCGCGGCTTAATCACGTCATATCTGACACTGATCAGTGGCGGTTCGCCTTGTATGAAATTAATTTGCTTTTAGTCTTTGGTAACATACATAAGGTTTAACTACGTAAATTTGTACCTATATAGACCCTAATTAGGCACACAGTTGCGTAACACCGTTCCTGATTTCCGTTTTATGTATGTCGCGAGATAATTATCATTTTATGTAAATTAAAGAAAGAAAAAGTAATGCAATTAATTTAAATTAATGGCATGGAACGTGAGTTCTACTTTTACTGAAAGAATAAAAATGACAAACGATGAAACTGTTGAAACTCATGCCTGAAAATGTTCATTTGTGTGATTGCCTGATACGAAAACATTACGGTGGCACTCATTAAGAACAGCCATTGTCGTATAAAACTGGAAGACTAACATCATAACATTACGCCTATAATCCCCGTAGGGTTAGGCAGAGGTTTACCTAATACCCACATTTAGCCAGCTATATGTAAGTTCCAGGGCGACGAGCCTAATGCCATCAACCGGGCACCAATCCAGTGGCTGCTACTGAGAAATTCCTAATTGAAAAATCCAATAACAATTTACACAACCCGGGAATCCTCATCGAACTTCATATTACAGCAGTTCAGCAAACAAAAGATACGACAGCGCCAACATAGAAAATCGCAACAACAATTCGAAATTTTAACAGGAACATAACGAGATGTTAAATTAAATTCTCACTGCGAACATTCAGCAATACATCGGGTTATGAACATTTTGTTCGCGCAGTAAATCGATCCATACAAGTTGAGGCACGTTCTGAATACCACTCCAACTTCTTGAGACCAAACTTTGTTGAAAAGAAGAGATTTTAGCAAGTTGCTTAACTTGAATAACGATAGCAAATATTTTGCTGGGGTTATTGTTGTAAGTTAGTATCGATTTATTTACAGTCATGCTTCGTTTGTTTGAGAGAAAACACAGAACTTGCTCTGGTTTTGATGGAATTATTTGGTTTACAGCCTCGTTGGTCTAGTGTTTGCTAGCACGACGGCCGAGTGAAAGTGTTATTGGGATCCGTAGCAGACACAGAGTCTGGATACGCGCCTGGTTCATGGCAATAGGCTCACCCCTTATTTCATTAGACTTAAACATAACTGGCGAAATGTGGGTGTACTATTAGGTATATCTCTACCTATCTCTTAGGGGATTATGGGCGTGATGTTATGTTATGTTATTTAGTTTAAACGTAGCGTGCGACGCTCTCCAGCTAGATGGATCATTGACATTGAAAATAGACTGGGTCAGACAGGATGTGGAAAGTGGAGGTGGTGTCATGGCGCAGCATGGGAGAGCTATACGGCTCCAATGCACATGCATTGGCCAGCTATGGACAGCGATAGGCTGAATCGATTAATTTAGTTTACTCTAAGAAACTTAATTTTTACACCACTAAGTTTATGAAACTTTTTCTAGATTAGCTCAAAATTAATTTAAAGATCACTTTCTTCACCTTAAGTGATTATTTTCATTGCTTTGTTATCAAAATATAAAGGCCATAGAAAAGATGGATGACTTGTGTGAGGAATGATATGAAAGAGAAAGAAGTAAAGGATGCCGTGGCGCCCACTAGAGTAGATTGGAACCAGGGCAGGAAGATGATGCTTTATTATCAAAATATTACATGACAATAATGATTAAAAAATGAAGAAGTTCGTCCATTTCATCATTTAAAATATTTCACTTCTCATCACATAATATAACACAGAAGGCACAGTGGTAAAAAAAAACAAGAAAATTTGAACGAAAATATGCTGTGCAAGAATTCTGATGTTTGATTTCAGGCAAATCCCGTTACGTTTGTAAATCTTTTTATTTGACACGACACTGGGTGTCGCTCCTCTCTGCACACATTGCCTTATTTGCGCTTGGGACAGGTGTTTGACAGATACGATCTCGGGTAACACAATGTGAAACTTGGGTAAAGGTGCTATTTGGTTTTCATTTTAGAAATGGAATTGCTATTATTATAATACAATACTTGCATTGATATATTTGTCCTTATTTAACCTTTTTGAAGGACGGTGGGTTATATTCAAGTCTAAGTGCAAAATAACCAAAGTACGCCTCTTCACTAACAAGATACCTGTGTGTTTCGTAAATTTAAACGCTGCTCGGCAAACTGTACTAATTAAGTGCGCAGTGTGTAAACCAATATTTGAGACTACAAAATAACTTGTTTAATATTCTTCGTGCAGTTTGCAATGTTAATTACGTTTCGCTCAAATACTTCAGAAGAGAAGTAAATCATAAGTTATAAAAGCCCCTAAGGGTTTATTCATTCAATTTAAATATTAGCATCTCGACTAAAAACTATGTTCAATGAATCGCAACTAATTGGAACAGCAATATTAAAAGTTTTTCATTATATTTTCAAAATAATAAATAAATTACTTTTTAAGGTTAAATCTCTATTTTAATTTCGAACTAACTTTTCATTTATTGAGAAATTAAACATTTAACTAAAATAAAACTTCATTAAACTTATTTGGAAACGTTATTAGGTAATTAACGCTGAACTATACAACCCTCCTGAGCATGTAATCCGAGCCGTCTTTACAAAGTCGTTTGTAATTAAAATTCTCAAAGAATAAAGCCGTATTAAATCAGCAATGTCAAAATAATATAAATTCGGCGACGAAGGCTTCTAAGAAAAAAGATTTTTAAATAATGGGTACCTACCCAGACCTTTTTGCCCAAAGTGGCGGGCCGCCGCGTCCCACTGGGAATTCTTTTTACAAGTTGAAGATGACCTGTTTTGTTATATTTGAAACCAGACGACCTATAAATGGCATCGTTCAGCTAATGCTATTATATAGTCGATATTGATTTGTGGTCCGGTCAAAGGGTACTCAATATTAAATGAATATAATTTCACATTGAGCTTTAGGGATCTTAGGTTATAATAATAATTTTGCTATAAGAGGAAAATTCAAGCGTAAAAATGGGGTGACTGCATTTTTAGCAGTTGAATTTTCTTCTTATTTTACATAACATAAAATAACATCACGCCTGTAATCCCGGCAGGGTTAGGCAGAGGAGTACCTAATAGTACACCCACATTTCGCCAGTTATGTCACCCAGTTATGTCAGCCTATTGCCATCAACCGGGCATAAATCCGGACTCCGTAGCTGCTACTAAGAAATTCCTGATGTAAAAACCCAATAACACTTTGTCCCACCCGGGAATCGAACCCAGGACCTCATGCTCAGCAGTCGCGCTTGTGACCACTAGACCAACGAGGCAGTCCTCTTATTATATTCACATAAAATGATTTCTCATTACTTGTAGTCCTAGCAAGGCATAATTATGTAGGCCATACTTCAAACTAAAATCTGTACTAAAGTGATATACTGCCTAAAACAGAATAGTAGAGCTCCACTGTTCTCTAAAGATTCTTATCGAGTTCTTATGAAGTTTACGTAATAAATCAAAGTCTTAATGATGTTATATAAGTAATACATTGAAACCTATACAAAGTGCAACATTAAAAGCGCAAGGTTTCCTGTGTGGTCTCTTAGACCATCATCATCATCATTTCAGCTGAAAGACATCCACTGCTGGACATAGGCCTCCCCCAAGTGTCGCCACATTGACCGCTGCCGTGCGACTGGCATCTAGCGGATCAACCTTCACCAGGTCATCGGTCCACCTAGTGGGTCTTGGACCATGAAATTGATCAACTTTTCTTTTATGAGTTCTTGGAATTAAAAAAAAAGAAGAACTTTATATAGGAACTGACGCAATCAGCTGATCAACATGGATGGCAATACGTAAAAAAAAACCAAAAGTCATAAAACAAAAGTTTTTTAATTTCATGGTCGGAGTCATCACACGAGAGGTCTTGCGTTTATTATGTTACACTTTGTATTTATAAGAGTGTTGCCCAAAATAGGTTTTGGTCTCGGTCTTGCGAAAATGCAAGAACAAGATCAAGACTGCAAAACCAAGATTTTGGGCTTTAAACTCGCTAAATCTTTACATTACGTGCTTTGTGTGCGCTTTTATATTTTACAGAAGAAACTAATTATAGACTGGCGGGAACTGCTAAAGGGAAAAATCGGTCTTGGTCTTGTTCTTGCATTTTCGCAAGACCAAGACCAAGACTGATTTTGGGCAACACTAAAAGTATTGTAGGTACGTATATGTGAGCGTTATATTGTAACATCTCTGTTTTGTACATCTGTGTCACCGACAATATTATAATCTCGTGGCACGTGGATGTCGGTTAACGCTCTAAAGGAAATTGCTGGAATGCACTCAGAAAATCATTTCTCGTTGAGTTTGTAGTATTTTCCAGGGATCCAATTTTATGATGCAACATTTTTATTTGTAATCTCCTATTTTCCTAGCTTGAATAAGCTAGGAAAATAGGAGATTACAAATAAAAATGTTTACGAGGGTTGTTTGAATTTTGTTATTTCAATGTTCACTATTATATTACTTTTTAAAGAATGATTTGATGCATTTGCGACATCTTGAAAACTAACACTACGTTTTCGAATATACACAACTAAATTCAGACTTTTACAAAAAATTACGAATTATAAAACCACCAATTCCAGTGATGTTAATAAAATTCAATGAATCCAAAACGAAAGAACGGATTTATACAAAGGACAATGTGCATCTCGGCTTAACAGAATTAATACAAGTTTCTAAAATGTTCTGCGCTCCTGTGATGGGATAATACAAGCATTGTCAACTTTTAAGGCATCCCAACAATGGTTGGGGGTCGGATGCCAATTTAATTAATACTAAACAGTATAAAGGTGTTGCCGAACGTTTACGGGCTCATTTTGATTTACAAAGTACGAACTACGATGTGGTTTTAAACTTTAAAGGACAATGGAATGACGGTTTTGAGAGTTCACTTAATTATTAGGTACGCAGTGTTTGTTTTTGTAATTTTTCGTGGTAGAATAATCATTTTGGATTTGTGAAACCAACGTTCGAGTGGAGCAGTCTCACAGAGAGGTTGTTTTGTATCTGTAAATTCTGAACCTAGTCTGTTTTTTAATCATGACCGTAAAATATCTGACCACGTTATATTAATATGTATGTATTAATGCAACATAGCTCGACTTCGTTCGCGTGGAAACTTTGATGCGAAAGTGTAAGAAAAAAAAATCTACAATCTATCTCTGTGCCAAATTTCATCCAGATCGGTTAAGCTGTTCTTGCGTGAATGAGTAACAAACATTAATCATCCATCCAAACTTTCGCATTTATACGATTAAATATTAGTATAGAAGTTTAGAATATTATGATAGAAATTATATGTATTTAGCCTTTTCATAGTATTAGTCAACCTTACTCAAATAAAGGTCACCTCCCATATCAAGTGTATGAAAATGTATTAAACCTGGCCAAAACTAAACTCAAACGTTGCTTCAGTGACCCGAATTGAACTAACCATCTGTAAAAGACAAAACTAACCCGTAATCATGTCTGACAGGTAACGTTTCAATACACTTTATAGACTATCCACTCAGTTACTGATTTCGTATGTTTAGGCTTCTTCTTCTTTTCGTGTCGATGAACTCAAATTGTATTAGACCAGTACGTAGCATAGCTTTAATATTCGCTTCCATTAAATTTTGATAGGTGCAAGTGGTTGTGCAGGATGGGCAGGCGAAGCCTGATTAATGAATTAAAACATGGTTTCCATAAACTCGTCCACGTATATTTCAATTTATATATATAATAATAATAATATAATAATATCTTGGGACAACCAACACACCGCCATCTGATCCCAAACTAGGCAGAGCCGGTACTATGGTAACCAGACAACTGATAAACATACTTATATATTTCTAAATACATACATATTATAGATAAATTATACACCCAGATACAGAACAAATAATCGTACTAATCGCATAAAGATTTGTCCTGTGTGGGAATCGAACCCACGACCTCCGTCCTAGCAGTCAGGGTCACTAACCACTAGACCAACAGGCCAATCAATCAATATATATATTAGCCTGTTTGAGTGTCCCACTGCTGGGCAAAGTCTTCCCCTTTCTCCTTCCAAACCTCTCTGTCCTGTGCGATACCTGGCCATGTTCGCCCCGTAAACGAGATATTATATTCAGTTAGGCTCGAGCATTATGTGGGCAGACGATGGGTTTCGTGCTATGAAAACACATTTGGTACGATACCTGTTTCTAGCAAAACTAACGAATTACTTGAGATTACAACTTAACACAATAACTCGGGACACAATGAATCGAGTACAGTTTTAAGACGTCTCAACTCGGCCGCGATCAGACACTGACTGTCGTCCTAGCGTCGAGCTGTAAACATCAAGACTCTGTAAGCACGCCTCGGTGGGAGTAAGTACGTCGTCTGACGTCACCACAGGCGTACTGCGATTCATTCCAAGTCTATACCAATGACCCGCTCCGACATATATAATAAATATATAAGTATAATATGTAAGTATGTTTAAAATATAAGTATAATATATAAGTATGTTTATCAGTTGTCTGGTTGCCATAGTACAGGCTCTGCCTAGTTTGGGATCAGATGGCGGTGTGTTGGGGGTCCCAAGATATTATTATTATTATTATTCCGTTTATTCATATATATACATATTTTTTAACATTTTTAAATATTTCTTATTATTATTATATTACAAATGCGAAAGTTTGGGATGATAGATGGATGTTTGTAACACTTTCACGCGAAAACTGCTCAATGAACTTGGATGAAATTTGGCACATAGATAGTTAATAACCTGGATACTTACTATCCCGGCCAACGCGGGCGTAGCCGCGGG
The DNA here is from genome assembly GCA_950005105.1 of Lycophotia porphyrea. NCBI lineage: Eukaryota > Metazoa > Arthropoda > Insecta > Lepidoptera > Noctuidae > Lycophotia > Lycophotia porphyrea. The sequence goes on from OX465398.1 coordinate 10,668,128, forward strand.
CATAAGCTATAGTCCTTCTATAAAACTAAGGACATTGACAAGTAAATTAAACCGCGGGTTCAGGTAGTATTTAACCGCTCGTTTAACTAATGACGTATTCGCGAAAAAACCGTTTAATTCGATCAGAGAATACTCTGAATTCGTAGAAAAGACTCAATCTTGTTGACTGGTATTTTTTCGGGACCCATCCCAAATAGATATTTAATCACGTTTCAGAGATCACTGGTTCTGTGAAAGCGACCACGGCTTACTAATCAGACTGAGAAATTTTTTGTTCACGTTGACTTGCATTGTGTCTTTGTATTTAATCAGTCGGAATTGAGACGAATAAGAATACTTTTTTAATGAGGTCAATGGAGTAATACAGTGTTTTTAGGGTTGTAAGTTGCATTTCGGAGATAAAAAATGGCAAGAAAATGGTCTCGTTTCTGTTCAACACTGACATTTGGGTAGTTTTCCACTGTCATTAAGCTATGAAGACCAAGGAAACGATGGAAGGATTGTGTGCGGAATGATCATCATCATCTGACTAGCCTCTTCTCAACTATGTTGGGGTCGGCTTCCAGTCTAACCGGATGCAGCTGAATATATATATTTTACATGGAGCGACTGCCTATCTGACCTCCACAACCCAGTTAGTACCTACTGGGTAATACAATACCCCTTGGTAAGACTGGTTGTCAGACGTTTTGGGCCACTGACTTCCTAACGACTGCCAAAGATCTTTATATGACAGCCGGGAACAACGACTTAACGTGCTGTCCGAGGCACGGAGGAAACTCGGTATGTAATGGGCGGTCACCAATCCACAGACCAACCTAGGCAATCACGGCTTAACCTAAAGATCGACCCAAGCGGCTGTTATTATTTAGCCACGAAATCCGAGGAATGATATGAAAGAAAAAGAACTAAACGATAGCGTGAAATTTGACAGAGAAGAATGGAAGAAAAAAACGCGGTGCGCCGACCTCGAGTAACATGGGACAAGGGCTGGAAGATGAGATGATGAGGAATGACGAAACTCTTCTCCGTGGGCACTTTTTAATGCAACCTAAGTAGGGTATGAACAGTTCTAATGGTTCATTTATATTTGAGATAGCTCAGTAAATCAACATATACATAATTTTCTTTTCCATATATAATCTAATTTCCACATCATATTATAATACCATTAAAAACCCGTCTAAAACCATAAACAATTTCATACTAAAGACTTCGAAATTAACGTAGATGATTCTATATAATAGACAAATCTACGGGAATATTATCTAACACCAGTATAATTATAGTCAAATTAATTTGCTATACATGTTAATTAGCGTATTATGTAATTTTATACAGGTAGGTAGTACCTACATAATTAAACTTGGCCGTTGGAGCGAACTGTGCACAAACTTAATAGGTAATTACGATTTCGACGACCTGTTGGTCACTATAGATAATGAGCGTACAGCCCAATATTGGTCCCAATATTGGCTACTGTTACTGGCAATTATTGAGCCAATATTCTTTAACGGTTGTTCGAAAGTCAAACGTTGCAATTTGAGTTCGGTGGTGTCATTCTGTGGGATTCAAAGCTTAACTCAAATCCCCTTCACGTAACCATAACACTAGAAAGTGAAATCAATTTCAACCGTAAGATACAAGAAAGTTTTAACCTAAAAACTGTTTTCGCCACGGACTTATGAAAATAATCTTGAGAGTGTTTCCCATCTATATGGAAACCCTACTTACCCTTAAGTATGGGATTATACTCACAAAGATTTTGCATATAACTCACTGAATAAACACATAAACCAACACTAGGAAGCTTTTACCAAAGCCAAAGTATATACGGGTCCAATATTTTCGTAGTAACCAGGTTCCATTTGAATTCATAGAGCATTCTGGCTTGTCATCAAAGAAAGCGCCATCAAAAAGAATTTCTGGCGTAATCTTCTTTCGTTTACTGATTGCTGACAAGATTTGAGGTGAATTCGTAAATATGGCATATTGACTTAAGTGTTTTCGTAATCAATTAACTGGATGATTTTGTGAAGGCGGTGTTTAAGGGTGTTTGTTTAGACAGTGTGCTTGAATTTTTAATATTAGCTGTTGTATTTCAGTACGTAAAAGGAATGTAAAAAACACATCTTAATGTTTAAAGCCTGCCTGTGGCTGTAGTGTGGAGGTTGGTAATTATCCTATGGGAATGGGAATCACTGGGATAAAAAGTCTCTTATGTCCTTCTTTTTTTTTCAAAAGTCCTGTGAACATGCAGTTGTTGGTGTTCAACAGTGTTGTGTCTGGCCACAACACTGTTGAACACCAACAACTGCATGTTCCGATTTAAAAAGACAAGATTAGCCTCAATCTGATGATTGTTTTTGATAGTGGGAGATGATTGATACATCACTGGATGTGCAATTCGAAAAGAGATGACAATATCAACAAATCTGATTAAAGCTCTAGGGCTGATAGCAGATACAATTACAAAAAAAAAAACAAATGTCCTACTTTATAAGACATGGTCTATCCAATATAAAGTTTCATCGAAAACCGTAAGTCGTAAAAAGCAGTGCCTAGTGGTGTGCCTAGTCATAGGTCTTAAGTTTGAACCCCAGACACACCCCTCTGATTCTTTGCATTCATGTGCGTATTGTATAATTATCACTTGCTTCGGTGAAGGAAAACGTCGTGAGGAAACCAGCATGCCTCAGAGATATATCTCGACGGCGTGTAAAAGCCTAGTCAGAGGCCCATGGGTGGCTTAAAAACTCTGACACCAGGTTTGGCACTAACCACACAATAAAGAAAGAAGATTGAAAACCGTTCAGGTGTTAAAAAACGGGTCTACCCTTTATTGCTTTTTTTTGTCATATTTTTATTTTGCATAGTAACGGATAGCATAAACTTTTATCATCCAGTCAAAACTCATAATTAAGTAAGTCAGAATCATCTTTAGGCATAAATTACATATGCATAAGAATTAAAAAGAAGAACCATCATAACGCAGAAAATTCACAGTCAGAATCATCTTTTGGCATAAATATCATATCGATAGTCATAAAAAGGCAGAACTATCATATCTCAGACAGAATATAATATAATCATACATAGAATCATCTTTTGGATCTTTTGCATGTATTATTTATTATCATTCATTAAAAACGTTTAATGCTCACCTACGCGGGTTTACATTACACTCTCGGGGTAGGGCAGATAAGAATACGTGGAGTCGGTTTTGCAGCGATTCGTTTCTGCCACTAACTTTTGTAGCACAACATATTAAATTTTCAACACAATATTAATTTATAAAAATGTCAATATGCCTAATAAAATTATTTCAAATTAAATTCTGCCATCTTCATTGTATGCCAAGTGAAATTATACTAAATAATCTTCGTGCTAAATAAACATTATGCTAAACGAAATTATGCGAAATGTTAACTTTGCCAAAGGTAATCATTCCAAGTAAAATTCTGCCATCTTAAAAGTATGCTATTGTAAATTCGGACATAAAAACATTCGGCCAAAATATAATTATACTAAATATTTTTCATGCCTTAAAAATATTCGTTTAAAGAAGATTATGCCAAGCGTGTTATGCCAAATAAAATTCGGAGCATCAAGATTCTGCCAGATAGAGGGAACCCTTAAAAACAGGCGGAAAAGTAAGTAGAATAGGATGGTGTCAGTTTCACTTTCCATCATTTTATCTGATATTATTATACCATTGTCATGCGATGAGGTTGCAAAACCTTGACCTATTTCTTTGATGTATATTTTCAATGGCCAAGCGAGTCCAAGGCTGAGGATGACCTCGTTTTTTTGGTACCAATAAAAGATGAACTCACACGGTAAATTAAACATTTACTCGAACAGAATGCAGGGTATATAAGAATTTAATTAATTAAGTGATTGATTTTCATAGCCAATTAGCGATTCAGTTCGGATTAAACATTTTTGTGATTAAATTACATACAAACAAAGCTTGAACTGGTAACATGCAAATATTTTGCTTTTATAAATATGTTTATTATTTTATATTAAAAAAAATCGTATCGTTGATCGCAACTGAACTCGCTTGAAAACAGTTTATTTTAAGGGATAAAATGTATGTTGAAGTACTCTTTGTTATTCGCTAGCTCTATGAAGTTGTCTGTACATAAAGTTTTGTGACGCATTTGATGAGCCTCCCTTCACAATAGTGGCGGTACTTGAATGTATCTACGTCTAGCGCAACGTGGACAGTCAGCCTTGACATGACCTGACTCAAGGTTTGGTCAATTCGGTACGGACATATTGTGGATTGACAACAGAAACTGGGCACCGGACACCGAAATCCGGTGTCGCGTCTTTAATAGCGTAGTTGACCAAAAATATCTAATTAGTCCGTCAAGGTTTGACGGACTAATTTAACTAATTAACTTAAGTGGATCTGTTAATTCTCTAAATTATGTAGTCGATGATTTTGGTGCACGGTAAAACTCTAATGAGTTTATGTTGGCACCAACTTGAATAAATTAAATGTATGTGTACAACACGTATTTTTTTCTCTCGTAAACTAAAAATGAGGACGCTGTAGTGCGTCGAAAACTCGTGTGACATCACATTTCGGTACACCTTTTAGCGGAAAGTGACGTTTTATTTTCGTTATTTTTTATTGATTTGATAAAACAAAAAATACGTATCCAATATTTTTTGATAATTTAACTAACGGACTAAATATAATTATATTTTTTTTACTCAGAAAACATCCCTATTGGTCCGTACCAGTTAAAGGTGCGATCAAAACATGAGTTCCGGACAGCGGACATTGAAAGATATTGTAGTACATGATTTATAAAAGTCCGCTGTCTATAATAGTCGCTCGGCGGTCCAGTCCGCTCGGTTTGAGCGCACCTTCAACCGAACTTTAACATTATTTTATACACAGCTTGGGCTATTTTCATATACCTAGTTCGTGCCGATAAGAGAGAAAAATTTGATGAACCGGTAGCCGTTGAAACATTGCATCGTATCATGATAAAATTAGAGTTAATACCAATCAAGTGGCTCGCGGTTAAAGGCAACACACAGATCGTAATAGAATAATCAACCTATTAGGTACACATATGTCTAACCTCTGAGCATGAGGGCCTGAGGTTATGAGGTCCTTAGGAATTACTCGATAGCAGCCACGGAGTCTGGATGCGCCCCTGGGTGATAGCAATAGGCTCGCCCCCTATTACATGGGACTTCAATAATACTGGCCAAATGTACCCGTTACTACTAGGTACACCTCTCTCCAATCCTTTGGGGATTCCAGGCGTGATGTTGTGTTTACTTGTTTTTTAACCCTACTTTAAAAAAAGAAGAGAGGTTCTCAATTCGTCAAAATATATATATTTTTTTATGTTAAGTGCCAGCTTGAGTTTAAACTCACAACCTACATGTCATGTAGTATAGTCATGTCGGGGCTGTTACCACCCGGTTCAAAACTTTTCATATACCTATAGCTATATTTTTCTAATTTAAACTTACATAGGAACATGATTATTCCCATTATAATGTGACACAAAAAAACCGCTAGCAGAATAATTTACTCTATACTTATTATTCATTGTTGTTGAGAGAGTAATTTAAAAAATAGATCTGTATGTGTCGCCCCGAAGTCATCAACCATAGGTAACTTTTCTCATTTATATCTCTTTACTTATTTAGATCACGCCTAGGAATAATGAACCTACTGTCAATTGCATAAGCGTCTGTTTTAGGTTGTAGTGAGTTTTTCGCGGATATTTTTTGCGGTAAGACTTCATCTTGTAAGACTTTCATGGTTTTGTTCAGGAGACATTAAAGCTGTCCTAATATTATATGCGTAACGACTTGGGTTTTTAATAAATAAATATAGTAATGTTCTTACTATATTTATTTACTAGCTGATGCCCGCGGCTTCGCCTGCGTGGATATCGGTTATCGCGACCAAAAGTAATCATGATGATCCCATTCCCTCAACTCATGGGAACCTAGTTTGCCCATTTTCAAAGTATTAAAATGGATATAGTATATTATCCTTAAGAGATAGACATAAGCCATAGTGGATTTTTCTGTAGACCTATATAAGATATACAATTCTACCATTCATCATTTTGTTATATCTTAAAGGGCAGCGTTTTCGTTGAAAGCTCCCCCAGACGGCTTATTTTTTTCCAACACCTCCAACAAATATCATTATATTTTAGCCAATCTGTACAAAAACTTGACGAATTATATACTAAAAAATTCCTCGAGAACCACTCTATCTATTTAAGAAAACAACATGAAAATCAGTGCAGTAATTTTTGAGTTTATCGCGAACTGACAGATAGACCCGGCGGAGAACATTGTGTTATAATATGTAGTGCTATTGGGTTCGGCTTCCAGTACATCCGGATGCAGCTGAATACCAGTATTTTACATGGAACGAATGTCTATCTGCCCTCCACAACCCAGTTAGTTCTGGGTAATACGATACCCTTTGGTAGAAATACAGTGAAATTAGTGATAGCTTTAATTTCCACATCTGTTCCAGATCTTCAATTTTTATTCGTCAACAGAGAGTGCTCATCAGGCTGAACAACTTTTGCTAAGACGTCATTCCTATATATATTATAGTGTTACTGGGCTCTTGGAGCTCCACGACAGGTGTTCCACATCTTCAATTTTTATACGTCAACAGAGAGTGCTTATCAGTCTGAACAACTCTTGCTAAGACGTCATTCCTATATATGTTATAGTGTGGCTGGGCTCTTGGAGTTCCACATCAGCTGTTCCAGATCTTCAAATTTATTCTCTTAGCAGAAAATGCTCATTACGTGGAACAATTTTTGCTATGGTACCATTTTTGTATATCTTATAGTTTAGCTGGTCTGTTGCGGTTCTGCATCAGGTGTTCAAGTTTCCAAAATAAATTATAGCCTATGTTTTGCCCAGACTTAATACCTATACAACAAAAAAAAAATCATTCAAATCCGTCGAGTAGTTTCGAAGATTAGCGTGTACAGACAAACAGACAGATTTTTTTTTGAATTCGTGCTCTATTACTGTTTCTAAACACCCCCAATTTTTTTTTTTATATATTCAATGTAAAGACACAGTTTTTTTACTGTCTTATTATAAAGGGTGTGAACAGACTCTTAACGAAGCCGAAAGACACTTGTTCTCCCCGTCAATGCGATCATTTTTTTGTTCTAGACCATACCTGGGAACCTTCTAGTTACGGAGATATTGGGGGTCAAAGTTCCAACATTTTCACAAGTTTTTTTTTTAATACATGTTTTTAATGTAAGATTTTTACTTTAAACACCTCCAGGACCCTCTTACTATTCAATCCATCCATCAGCACAATGTTTTGAGTGCGTTACATTGAGTCCTACTGTAAAACGTGATTTTTCAGCCCAAAAAAAAAGTCGTTTCCCAGCACTAATTTTTGCGTAAAGTTACTTAGTTTGATGTACATAATGCTTGGTTGACGGCTTCGTGAAGAGTCTGTTTACACCCTGTATGTATAGAAGATATAGATTAAAAACCCAAGTCGTTCATATAATAAATACAGGGTGTAAACAGACTCTTCACGAAACCGTTAACCAAGCGTTATGTACATCAAACTAAGTAACTTTATGCAAAAAATATTGCTGGGAAACAACAATTTTTTTTGGGGTGAAAAATCACGTTTTTCGTTATGACTCAATGTAGCGCATTCAAAACATTGTTCTGATGGATGGATTGAATAGTACGGAGGTCGTGAAGGTGTCTTAAGTAAAAAAAAAACATTGAAAACATGTATTTAAAAAATAAAAAATAGTTGGAACTTTGACCCCCAATATCTCCGTAACTAGAAGGTTCCCAGGTATGGTCTAGAATAAAAAAATGATTGCAATGATGGGGAGAACAAGTGCCTTTCGGCTTCGTTAAGAGTCTGTTTATACCATTTATAATATATCATTTATTTCAGGTAACAAAGACCCATAACATAAATACCTTTCAGTCTAACATACATAATTATAACAACCAGAAAATATAAACTATTGTATTGTCTTCGCTCGGACATACTCCATGATCTCTTCAACCTTCGTGGTGTGATGCAGCCGGGACACATAAAGCAGCGTCGTTGGTACTGCCGGACGCATCACATTGGGTCCTGCCAGCGCGGTCCCACACTGGTTCCGACTGGAGGGCTTCTTCCTCTTTTTCCTCTCCACCATCACGAAACCCCGCCTTGCCTCCGCCTCACACGTGCCCGTAGCTGGGCCTTGCTGTTTCGTACTCCTATTGGCAGGTTCACAGTAGCTCTTCTTATCCCCTTTCTTAGTCTACAGACTAAGAAAGGGGATACAACACAGGTTTGTTCGTGGCGACGATAGCAGCGTAGGCACGTTTAGGGGTCAACGTACCCACACGAGTCACTAGATCGACCGGCATCGAGTCAGCGACGGCGGCGGCGCAAGGTGCAACGCGTGCTGTATCAGCAGCGGGTGACGCACTGGAGTTCGGCGACTCAAAACTGGTGACGCTAGCGTTTCTCTCTCCGCGACATGTGCTCACGTTGAAGGCATCTGGCGACCTATTTACCGTAACAGCGTTGCGTAACAACTCCACTTCGGCACGTAGCTCACCAATGGTGTTATTCGACACCTCCAACTTGGACTGTACCTCGGCCAGGCTTGCCTTGAGAGTTGAGATGTCCTGCAGCAATCTGGTGACGTCGACGTGTTCAAAGGTGACTAGGGGCAGCTTATGAAGCTCCTTCGCCACAAAAGCGGGCACGTCGTCCGGGTCAGTGCTCAGTGCAGTCTCCTGCACACACTTCTGGCCACCATCCCTCCGGCGGGACTGCATCTGCTCGACTTTGCCGAGCGACTGGAACAGCAGCAGCTTGGCACTGCTGACCTCCTCCTCCTTGAAGCTGGACTTGCAGATCTGCAAGATGCTGACTTCGTCCATGTAGTCAATGGCATGTTTGATAAATGCCAGAACCTCGTTAGCTATGATCGGTTGTGAACTCATAACGACGTAAACCGGGCAACGGCTAAAGCCGCGCGAGACGTGAATATAATATTCGTATCGAGCAGCGCAAACGCGTCCGTACTCGACCGCGCATTGCGTTGCTATGATATGATAATTGATATAGCTGTTACGAAATTATTATAGCGAGCGAGCGACAACGCGGGCATAAACTATAGTAGTATAGTTTATGCCCGCGTTGTCGCTCGCGTGGAGTTCGATAATTGTCCCACGGGAACATACTACCGGGATAAAAAGTATCCCTTGTGTTAATTCAAGCTATAAACTATCTGTGTTCCAAATTTCATCCAAATCCCTTCAGTAGTTTTTGAGTGTAGCAGGTTAAGGACAAGGATTTGTTCTATCATTATTCTTCAGCCCTTATCCCAATTTATTTGGGGTCGGCGTCTATTACTCGTCATCTCAGCAGTCCTCCCTTTGTTAGCCATATCATTATAATAATTGTTTAATCATCTTTAAGAATTTTGTTTTCATTGAATTTTATTAACAGTCTAGGTTATTTGAAGGAGAATAAATGGAGGTTCTTTTTCTTCGTTTGGAGTCCCATCACCTATGAATGAAGAGCCATAGATGCTCAAGCCTGTCTGATACAGATGAGAAAACTGACAAACGGTACTGTGCCAAATAAACATTTTTCTTTTTATAATAGGTATGTCCTGCACACCTTTTTTTTCCCCTGTAGGCAATCATCAAATGAGCCCTCCCGCTCTGGGCAGAGCAGAAAGGAATGTCAGATTTGTAGCCCTTTGTGTTCCAGAGCCGCGGTATCTCTCAGTAACAAGGGTGGGTTTGAGTCAGTACAAATCTGACATGCCTTTCTGTTCTGCCCAGAGCGGGAGGGCTCTTTCGATAAGTCCCGCAGCCCCGGCAGGCATATTTGCTGAAATATCCTGCACACCTACTACATTTACCCATTGAATGAGCTACTGATTTTAAAACTCTTCCTTTTATACAATTACTTCCATTTATAAGTCCCATTACCAATCCGCACTGGTCCCGCGTGGTGGATTGTAGCCCATTCCCTCTAATCGAGAAGAGGCCTGTGTCCCAGCAGTGGGAACATTATAAGCTGACAATGATAAGTCCCATTCACACATGTAAGTCACCCGACCGTTAATGATGAGGTGTTCTAATCGTAGCAGAAACTTGTCAACTCTGCTCATCATGTACAAGACAAACTCACTATAAATGAATAAAGTTTTTGTTGAGAACACGTGTTCATAACTTGGCCAGGAACTACTGTACACGCGCAAACTATCAGCGTGTGTGTATTAAGAAAACAAATGAAGGATTGCTTACAGCGTACCACGACCCATCGTGACGCGACGGTACTCAGGCTAAAGCCCGATTTAGGCCGGGAATCCACCAAAGCGAACGAGTGAAGCGGAGAAGAGATGTGCAAGATTCAACCAATCCTGGAAGAGACGAAAGATGCCATGTGTTTTCAACGAATGTGATTGGTTGATTCCCGCTCGTCTTCTTTCCGCTCCATTCGTCTCCGCTTTAATGGAGTGTGGGCCTTACTCTGGTCAAGTGTTTAGTAAGTACAGTGGATAAGGATAAACCCACTCCCATGGCCTCACTGACATCATGTCATATGGGCCGAAACACCATGTAGACGCCTGCGGACATAGCCCACCTAGATGGACGCGCTATAATCGCAGCCGCTTCTTAACTCCTGGTTACAAGTTCTCCCGTCCAGTCTTTTTGCTTTTCCCCCCTTTCTGGGGTGGCACTTTAATCCGTCCCCACGGTGTTCGGCTTCGCTCCCCGTCCTGGTCCTCAGCCCTCTAGCCCGCTCCTAATATTGTGGGTTAGGACAAACCGACCGGTCAGTAGCAAGTCAATGGTGTCTATCGATGTTTTCGTTACTCGCCACTGTACTTGTAGTCGCTACTCGCCCGGACGCAAGAGACTGGACACCAGTGACGCAAACGCGTGTCTCCTGACGCAAGTTTGGTCGCAAGTCGCATCGTTTGTCGTGAACAGGCCGTTACTATGTGTAGGTACATAGATCATGGTGTGCACTAGGGATGTTTCTTGAGTAAAAACATATGATTCTAGTCCGTCAGTTAGATTATCGAAAAATATTGGATACTTATTTTTTGTTTTATCAAATCAATAAAAAGTGACTAAGATAAAACGCATCAAAGATCATGAGTGGTGCTTGTGAGGTCTTTGTCGGTAAAAGTGTACTGACATACTGACGTCACACGAGTTTTTGACACACTGTACCGTCTTCATTTTTTGTTTACGTGAAAAAAGAAAAAATACGTGTCCAATAATTTTGGAAATCTATCTGACGGACTAATTTTTTTGGTAAACTACCCTATTGAAACAGACAGAAGACATGACGTTCATTAATACTATTAGTGACATAGCCTAATTATCTAGTTATGCCGCACCAGGTGATAATCATCATGAATAATGTATGGGTTTAATGTTTACTGTTCTGACGTAGAAACTACCAGCGTATCTTTTTAGAGTGATATGTTTAGTATAGAATGGTAAATTGTTTGGAAGCTAATCAGAGCCGCTCAGATTAGAGGGACTAAATTAATGGCAATCGCTTTCAAAGAATTACGTATTTGTTTGAGGGCTTTTAACCGGGCTGACATAAAGTTTTCTGTAGCTATTGTCAATTCGGTACATTTTTTATATTTGTGCTTCATCATTATCTTTGCCCAGCAGTGGGATGACACATGCTAATAGTATCAGTATCATTATCGCTGGTAGATTGTCACTTTGTTCCTACCCAATATTAGACTTAAAATAAAAATAATAATAAATTAATTAATATAGAATAAATTGGTCAATATCAAGGGTCCTTGCCCAGTATTGGATGTGGTTGATGGCAGCTATTATTCCCAAAGAATCACCATGGATCAATCACAGTTTAGCGAAAAATGCTGGAGGAGCTCGTGGCCAAATATTATCAGCCGCTCCGGTCAATCTTTAGGCTAAGCCGCGCTTGCCAAGGTTGGTTTGTGGATGGGTAACCACCCATTACACAACGGGCTTCTTCCATGCCTCGAAAAGTACGTTAAGCCGTTGGTCCCGGTTGTCACTTGTAGATCTTTGACAGGCGTTATAGGTAGTCAGTGGCTTGAAAGTAAAACAATCAGTCTTACCAAGGGGTATTGTATTACCCAGTACTAACTGGGTTGTGGAGGTTAGATAGGCGTCACTCCATTGTAAAATACTGGTATTCAGTTGCATCCTGAAAGCCGACTCCAAAATAGTTGAGAAAAGGCTAGGCAGATGACGACGACATGAAAAATGCTCTGCCGGGTCTAGTTTCTTTCATATCACGTCAAAAACTACTCCTGTGGAGTTGTAAAATTGTGGTCATATTACTTCGCTAATGGTAGTGGCCGTTTACGTTCCTACCCCAGTTTACGCCTATAATCACTCCAAATAAGGTGGAAAGATTTACCACGGACCGTAAAAACGTGTACTTAATCGCGAATCGATCCCGCGGGTCTGTCAAACGTGACCGGAGTGAATGACTGGGTTTGGGGTTTCGTAGACGAAGAACGACGGTATTTAGCTTTTTTCAATAAAGCAAATTAGTTAAACTTACTGTAACACAAAGCTTTAAACATTCAGAATTATTGTAATCGATCTCATGGTTCTCTTACATATTCTAAAGCGAAATAAGTTTATAGGAAAGAGTGACAGAAGAAGATAGAAGATCTCACAATATAAAAGTAATTTTTAAAAGTATTTTGGTGCAAGCTATTTAAGCATCATGTTAATTTTCAGGCAGACTATCTTCAACTTGGAACACCTGAGTAAAACGCCAGAAATAACTATCACTACTTCGAAGTCTGTCTTAGTTGTTTCGGTAGTGTTCGCCTCTGTTTCGAACCTACCAAAGTATTCTAAATCTTACATGTAGGGCACGGAAATATCCGATGATGTGTCCGGGTAAGTAAAGCCATCCGAAAATCGAACCGGTAATAACTATAAAACATTTGAATATACGAATACTTTAACAATTTCGCAGAATACCAGAATGGTCACGTGTGGTGATGATGATAATTATAATATTGCACACAGAAGCTGAGGAGAAAAAACAATAGTACTGAACCTTAAGAACGGGAACCAATCATACGCTTGACCGTTCCCTATTTTTTTGTGCCCAGGATTTGATTTATTCTGGTGATGTTACAGAAGTTGGGCTCACACAAAAACGTTCTGTTTTATTCGGAAGCCTAACTTCGTAGCCAGACGTGAAATCTGGGCGAGGTTTAGTACTTTTTGGAATAAAATATGTTAAGGCTCACTTTACAAACAATATATATATTATTGGTTGCGATTTTTCTTATTATTTATCTTATCTGAGTTTACAAGATGCTTGAAATTTAGATTCAGATGATATTCTTTTAGATACAATCGAGGACACTCCCGCCTGATGACCACTAAGCTCATTTTTGCTTGCACTCACGACATGAAGCGCTCTCTAGCCGGGCGGGGCACCTCCGCATGATTCACGCGAATTTTTTTTAATGATCCCGCGGAAATGGCCGTGACTGTACAAAAAATATGAGTTGAATATGAATAATTTTTAAATTTTTATCCTCATCATCTGCCTAGCCTTTTTCCAAACTATGTATTTTGGTGCTGGCTTATACTCTAACTCTAACGGGATGCAGCTGAATACCAATATTTTACGTGGAGTGACTTCCTATCTGATGTCCAGAATCCAGTTACTGGGTAATACGATGCCCTTTGGTAAGACTGGTTGTCAGACTTACGAACTTCTACCTACTCTTGTCAACTTTGCAGGAACACTTTCAATGTTGTTAGATGAAATTAGAACCCATGGCTGAACGCTGACCCCTAAAATACAGGTCCAGGCCTAGTTTGGGGGTAAGAATAAGATTTGTGGCAATACACTCGTGTGCTTTTTTATTGTGACTGACTTGTAACATAATTTTTTAAGTGTCAAATAAATATTTTTATTTTTTTTAATTTTATTTTACGTAACAACTGTCAAAGATCTATAAATGAGAGCCGGCCAGCGGCTTGACGTGCTTTTCGTGGCAGGGAGGAAGCTTGTTAAGTAATGGGCGGTCACCTATCCACGGACTGGCCACGGCAAGTACTGCATAACTTAGAAGATTGACCCGAGCAGCTGTTATTATTTAGTCACGAACTCCTCTAACATTTTTCATGTCCTATTTTTCTCTAAACTCTATCTAGCCGACGGCTTGACCTATCATATAGTTTGTTAATTTCTAATCACTTAGCTAATCACGATAGTCATATTATCAGTTGCTATACATATCGCTAATTACTGGGTATTAGGTCCATCTCTGAGATTGCTGTGATTAATTAACCGTCGCAGGCTACATGATAATTAATATTAGCTGTCTTATGGCACAGTACTTACAGCGCCATGAATGTATTTTATAAGTAAAATGTTATGCAAAATTTAGTTTTATTTCTCCAAAACCTATACAAGCTTTACTTTTATCCCCAGTTATTTTTAACTATACTTTGCAGTTTTCTTGCAAAAAACAAACGCGCTGGCACATAAAAGTGCATGGCAAACCAAATAACATCACAAATCGTTTGAACTTTCATAATAAACTGAGCGGACAAACCTGCTTCTGGAATTGCATTCCGTCCCGCAATCCTTATTTTATTCAACTACTTTTCGCTTTTCGCTCTGTTACATGTAAACGACGTCACCGTTTCCAGTCTAGCGATAGGTAAAACACCCGGCAGAGATACTTTACGAGAATCCCCGTCGACAAAATTTCCGCGTTTAACGTACAGTCAATCATGGAAAAACTTGCACAACAAAAACCGACCGTAGCAGCGAAATAAAGACACTACAATATCAAATTACTATGTGCGGTTAAGCAAATCGCAACAGTGTTTATAAATAATCGTGAAGCTTTATTTAATTCCGTACATAATATTACAATCCAATAAAAACAAAACAACAAAAACAATCTCCATACAAAACGTTTTTAGCAAAATGTAAATACTCACGGAATTTATTCAGAAACAAAAAATGGCTGCTAATAACTAACATTTTTTTTTATTAAAATATTTATATTAAACATAACCACTGAGGCGTATGGACACCAGGTTTCGTGGAATTGAGTAAATAGCTGGTGGCAAATATTTGTCCAAGCTTTTAGTCCAGTTGAGGCTCATCGTTTAACCTATGATTTAAAATATATATTTTCAACATAAGAAATATGTCTGACAGAAGTTCTAAATTCATGATTGTTTAAGTTTTCACCAAGAAGAAGTTGAATAAAAACCTTTTATTTTCCGATATTTGGTTGTAACTGAATTGTCTTTTACATTAGTTTTTTGCATTTGAATCAACATGTGACATATTCGCCAATTCACACACGACTCTTACTCGACCGCGAGGTGGCGCGGAGCAGTTGTATGGGCAATGCTCCGCGCGGAGAAGCGGTGAACGCCGCTCGACCGCGCGGTCGGTCATTGTACGTGTGTTAGGCATCAACGGATTTTATACAAGGCAATGCGACATGAGAAACGATTCACCGCCCGACCGCGTGGACAAGCGGTGTAGTGTGACTAACGACTCATATTTTTATCCCATTTGATGGCTGTCTACGACTCAAAGGAAATGTTTTTTTATCACGTTTGTTCTACCAAATGGATAATATAACTGTTATTTTATTATGTACTCAGAGATAAAACTTGTGTCTATTTATTTTGTGTGTTCATCTCACCAGACTTAATTAGTGTCCTCAAAGGGATCTCAGAAAACTTTTCGAAACACGAACAGTTTAATGTTTTATTTTATTTTAAAATACAAACGTATACTTTTAATTAAACAGTAAAATATAAAAATAATTTCAAGAACTCTTCAGATAAGTACCTATATAATTTTAAGGCAAACGGAAAACGTAAATTCGTCGTAGGCTTGAATTGAAAATCCGATTCGGAATCAAGGTTTCTCAATTAATGGTCTTAATTGCTTGTTGGATTTCGATTGTTGCGTACATTTAATTGTTTCGAGATATTGGTTATATTGGTACAAGGTGAATTTTAGAAATGTCTTATAACTAAGGACAAGAAAACCATAGTAATTGAGATGTTAAATTCGTGTTTTATGATAGTTGCGGTTCGTGGGCCATTGATATTTTTAATTTTTTGCCCTCTGTTAAATATAACTGGCAAAAGTAGTAAGGTTAAGGGTACCCCCCTAAAATACACTTACGTTGCCACGCATTGACGCAGCCCACCGTACATTTATAAAGTGAGAAGTTGAATATTTAAGGTATTCTTGGACCAAGCAAGATCTTTACGTTTTTTTGATGTCGTGAAAGTGACGCCAAAGAAAAGTCTTTGTCACTCACCAATTCTTATGTGTAAAAATTCTCTTCAAACTTTATAATATGTATAAAGTAATTTTGGAAGAAAACACGCAATTTTTTAAAGCAATTTACACTGTCGTTACACTAACATCATTAAAGCTTGCACCTACCTATTCTAGTTCACTTACATGTCTAGCTACGTTCCTAGCCGAAGGTAGGCACACCATTTCTGCGGCGAACGTAACCAATTCTCTATACATGGTGTATAGACGCATACACGTCCGGAACACACATTATTGGAACACTCTTAATAGAAAGCTTTGTGTACCAGTCAGGCCACGAGTGATCAATTAATATCATCTTTGTGCACG
Source organism: Lycophotia porphyrea (assembly GCA_950005105.1). Classification (NCBI taxonomy): domain Eukaryota; kingdom Metazoa; phylum Arthropoda; class Insecta; order Lepidoptera; family Noctuidae; genus Lycophotia; species Lycophotia porphyrea. The sequence goes on from OX465398.1 coordinate 10,684,842, forward strand.
TACGTTATAACCTTTAACTAGACTGACTGCCTCGTTGGTCTAACGGTCGCAATGGCGACTGCTGAGCATGAGGTTTTGAGTTCTGTTCCCAGGTCGGGTAAAGTGTTATTGGGTTTTTCCTTCAGGAATTTCTCGACGTAAACATAACTAGCGAAATGTGAGTGAACTATTAATACACCTCTGCTTATCCCTTCGGGGATTACAGACGTGATATTATGTTATGCTATTTAACCTCTATGTTTTTTTGCACTGACTTGGAACTGACAAGGACTTCTTTGGACGGACTGAACTCATCATCTGCATTACCTTTCCTGAAATACACGTCAAAAATATATTTTATGGATCGATTGCCTAACTGATCAACTTCAGTCACTGGTACTCTGACCTAGTGACTAGGTAACACGAAACCCCTTGTAAATGTTCGATGTCAGAAATTCGGGCTTCAGACTACCCGTAATAACATTCAAATATTTACAAAAACAGCCAGTAATGTACCAATCCGTACTCGGTGAAGATAGACCCGTTATTGAAGTGAAAACTTCTTTGCGTTGGGCATTTTTGAGATGGGGAAAAACAATTGATCTCGCGACACCGTTAAACGACCTCTTTTTCTTTACAGATTTCGCCATATTGCTACATAATTTATTACAAGTCCAAAAAAAAATACAGTGTATAGTAAAATGTATAAGTTAAAGGCTTATGCAAAAATATTTTCTAAAAATAATCCAGAACCTTGAAAAAAAAAGGTTTTCTTTTCGTTGCAGAGTTAGCCGTATTAAACATATTACAAGCCCAAAAAAATACAGTGAAAAATACCGTATTTTTGTTGAGTATTTTTTCAAAGTA